>CM062809.1:224120406-224720406 GCA_031772625.1 Pinus tabuliformis
AAAGAATGCTTCAATACCAGGATCCAATCCATCTTGTGACACCTGAAGTCCCCTCGCTCCATCATTATCCTATCCGGTATAAGTAACCAGAAGTGCACCACGTCATTAGTGACTCGCTAAAGCCCAAACGAAAATATGAGTGACCTCCCTTGTAGCAGCAACTCACCCTGATGGGTGCTGAGTTGTCTAGCACTGTGATGCCTGGGTCCCATGCTAGCCTCAGAAGGGTGCCACCATGTTGTCACTGCGCCACTCTGGCTCTAATAGATTGCCCATCATGCGTACACTATTCTCCTCTCCCGGAACCCGATAGTGGAATACTAATTGAGGCAAGACACATCCTGCCTAGACATCTCCACAATGCCAAAGCCTACCCATCCAATTCTAACTATGAACCTATGCAACAACAGAGAAAGCCTGCCTCGCCATCTGATGGAGGCCTCTGTGTACCCACATGTGCCAACCCAAGAGTGAATTGAACCACTCTCTACCATGACTCTGACCATCACGAGACAGAGTGATCTATCAATAAATTGAATCCCCGCATCCCATAGTTGGACCTGCTGCAACATAGCTTTGACAACTACAGGAATCCATCCGTGCCTCATCTCTAGTCCCTGCATGTGATCACTATATAGGCTCCATATATCATGGGCTAATCTGATGCATTCCAATCTGCCCTGTACCTGTCATTGTGTAGTACCGATGATCGCTGGAAGCCACATGTGCCAAACAGTGCCTCCTTAATGCAACCGATAGATGGGTATCTGATACTCGTAATCGACTCAGGGTATGTGGATCCCTCCTGTTCCTGCCAACCATCTCCATGGGTCTGCCATTTGCCCTCTTGATAATGTGCCAATACAATGTATGGAGCCCGGACACTACTAGGAAACTACCTTAGATGTACCCGGTATCCTCTACTCATGCATGGTCCTGACATGCCCTGAGAAAAAAAGTGACACGTCTCCCTCGTGACTAGCTCCCCAAACATAGGTTCAGTGATGAACGATATGCCATCCCTGTAGATGATCACCTCATTCCCCAACTTGTGGCTGTCAACTAACGCACTGACCCAATGCCACTGCTGAGAAGTCTCTCCCCTAGTGCGTTGAGTGCAATGTTGCACGAAGCGGGGACGCGGAAGCGTCATTTTCCAAAAATCTAGGAGTGAAGCGTCTACGGAAGCGTGCTATATATATATATATTTATATTTTTTTTGCATTTCTACTCAAAAAACAACATCCCAAACAGGCGGAAGCGTCCAAAACAGGCGGAAGCACGCTTCCGGGGACGCTTCCTGGACGCATCCGCAGGGGACGCGCTTCGGGCCTTGGAAACAATTGGGGGGGGGGGGACGCTTCCTGCAACATTGGCTGAGTGTCATCCAAATCTCTCGGGTGAGCTCCCATCCCCCGCTGCTCATGCCTAGAGTCCCAAAGGACAACAACCAAATTGTCTATGCTCATAAGTGATGTAGAAGAGGGTCAGGCGTGTGCGTCCCCGCGGATACCATCAAGTATCGCTCATCTGTGTCCCTGTTGACCCTGGGTGAACTACACCCAAAGGTATGCCCGCTGTCTTTGTCCATGAGTCTCCTTGGAGGCAACACTCCAAGATCATGATGTACGGCACCATATGCCACCGCA
The DNA here is from genome assembly GCA_031772625.1 of Pinus tabuliformis. NCBI lineage: Eukaryota > Viridiplantae > Streptophyta > Pinopsida > Pinales > Pinaceae > Pinus > Pinus tabuliformis. The sequence goes on from CM062809.1 coordinate 224,122,056, forward strand.
TACCACCAACCATCCCTATAATCCTGGACATGCCATGGTACACTACGGCTTACCCCTGTACACTGTTGGATACCCCTGCTACTTATGTCCCATCCAGTATCACCTCTTGTCTTGCCAGTGTCCCCGTACTTGACACTCCCTGCGGGTAATCAATACGATGTGAGCTACTCCTACTCCATAGTGTAAACCAACAGGCTACGACACACCACCCTGCATCTCCATGCTCCTCTATAGGCCACTGCTCCTTGCTGCATAGCCCCGCACACTGTTGGATGCTATGGACTAACATTGGGTCTGTACGCATCAGTCTGCATCCCTCTACATAACATTCGACCCTATGAGATAACTCTGTGTAGTCCTGTGTACCACTACCCATTGTCGTACCACCTTGTAACATACATTATCCTGCATGGGCCAAAATATCCACCACTCCTAGTAAACCCTCCATGATGTGGGCTACATATCCCTATTTGCTCTGAAAGACTTGGGCAGCGTGACTCCTCACATGCTAACGGAAATGACAATCCTACGCCTATCCTCAATAGCTCCAGTGTCCAATCTACTAATGAGAGAGCATTGTCTCCATGTAATGGCCTATTTGGTGGCCTGCGGTGCCCACCCCCCTACCATCTCCTGCCAAGGTAGGCTAATCACCCTGTGACTCCACGCACAGTCAATATACGGTGACAACTCATGAAATGTGTCTTTCCCCTTGTTGACCATCCTATCACTAGTGTTGTCCGGGGCTCTGAGGGAGATCTGAAAATGTGGGTGCACCCAAACATCAGATCCATTGCGTAGCTACTACCATCAGCTACTGACTCCATGACGTGATGGAAAATCCCACTTGGATCCCAACAACAGTCTGGCCCTCGTGTCCCTATGGTAATCCATGGCCTTTGTTGACATGTGGCCATGGATGTATTCAAACGCCTAGCCTGCTCCATTGGGTACCAACTCAGTACCTCTCGCCATCAAATCCTAAAGGAGGGATCGAATGTGTAAACCTCTATGGAAGGAACAAGCCCTCCAAGCTGATGTGGTGTCATGCTCAGTCCATGTCGCTCAGTCCTGCTAACCTGTCCATCCCCTCGGGTACGTCTAGACAACTCGACCTCCCTCAATGCAACACGTAAGGGTGGGCTAATAACGCTGTAGACTGCCAATGTGCCTCTGAAGCAAATTGTGCTAAAAACCCAATGCGTGGTCTCTATGCTACCCGTCATCAATGGCTAGCTCAAAGGATGGCTACACATCCTCCTCCATCATGGGCTCGACATGAGCGACCTCCATCATGAGCTTGACATGAGCCTTCGACTGCGCCTCCGTAGACCACCCAATATGCACGATATGCTCACCAGTCAGCTGTAGGTGACTGTTGTCTGGCAACTCTGTCATAGATCTGGATGCCCCTGTACCTATTGGCTCCTCATCAACAGTCGAGATCTCCCCTTGTCGAACCATCCTATCACTAGTGTTGTCTGGGGCTTTGAGGGAGTTCTGAAAATGTGGGTGTGCCCAAACATGAGATCCATCGCGTAGCTACTGACTCCATGATGTGATGGAAAATCCCACTTGGATCCCAACAACAGTTTGGCCCTCTTGTGCCTATGGTAATCCATGGCCTCTGCTGACATGTGGCCATGGATGTATTCAACCGCCTAGCTTGCTTCATCGGGTACCATCTCAGTACCTCTCGCCATCCAATCTCAAAGGAAGGATCGAATGTGTAATCCTCTGTGGAAGGAACAAGCCCTCCAAGCTGATGTGGTGTCATGCTCAGCCCATGTCGCGCAGTCTTGCTAACTTGTCCATCCCCTCAGGTACGTCTAGACAACTCGACCTCCCTCAACCAACACGTAAGGGTGGGCTAATAACGCTGTAGACCCTGCCAATGTGCCTTTGAAGCGAATTGTGCTGAAAACACAATGCATGGTCTCTATGCTACCCCTCATCAATGGCTAGCCCAAAGGATGGCTACACATCCTCCTCCATCACAGGCTCGACATGAGCCTCCTCCATCATGAGCTCGACATGAGCCTCCGACTGCTCCTTCGTAGACCACCCAATATGCACGATATGCTCACCAGTCAGTTGTAGGTGACTGTTGTCTGGAAACTCTGTCATAGATCTGGATGCCCTTGTACCTATTGGCTCCTCATCAACAGTGGAGATCTCCCATTGTCGAACCATCCTATCACTAGTGTTGTCCAGGGCTCTGAGGGAGATCTGAAAATGTGGTGCGCCCCAAACATCAGATCCGTCGCGCAGCTACTACCACAGCTACTGACTCCATGATGTGATGGAAAATCCCACTTGGATCCCAACAACATTTTGGCCCTTGTGTCCCTATGGTAATCCATGGTTTCTGCTGACATGTGGTTTTGGATGTATTCAACCGCCTAGCCTGCTCCATCGGGTACTAGCTAAGTACCTCTCGCCATCCAATCCCAAAGGAGGGATCAAATGTGTAATCCTCTGTGGAAGGAACAAGCCCTCCAAGATGATGTGGTGTCATGCTCAGCCCTTGTCGCTCAATTTTGCTATCCTGTCCATCCCTCGGGTACGTCTAGACAACTTGGCCTCTATCAATCCAACGCGTAAGGGTGGGCTAGTAACGCTGTAGACCCTGCCAATGTGCCTTTGAAGCGAATTGTGCTGAAAACCCAATGTGCGGTCTTTATGCTACCCCTCATCAATGGCCATCCAAAGGATAGCTACACATCCTCCTCCATCACGGGCTTGACATGAGCCTCTGACTGCTCCTTCGTAGACCACCCAATATGCACGATATGCTCACCAGTCAACTGTAGGTGACTGTCGTTTGGCAACTCTGTCATAGATTTGGATGCCCCTGTACCTATTGGCTCCTCATCATCTGTGAAGATCTCTCCCGACACCTCATTAATGGACACCTTAACAACGGATGGCATCTCATCAACAGGTGTATGCTCAACTCTCTCCTTGCCAACCATGGCTCCTTGAACTGCTCTCTCGTCTTCCTCCTTAATCCTTGTCATCATCCCCGCAAGATTCCATTGAATCTCCATTGGTTTGTGCATGCCTCTTAGTTCACAAAACTCCCAAAAAGAGAGGGATGCCTAAATGCCATGACCCAATGATTAGTCCATAGCATTCATCAGTTGCAGTCATGTCTGGATTCCCAATTTTAGTGTGTCTACATCAATTGCAATCATGTCTGGATTCCCAATTTTAGTGTGTCTAGATCAGTTGCAATCATGTTTGGATTCCCAGTTGTGGAATGAATCAGCTTCTTCCCCACATCAACCATCATTTCTTGCATCCTAATCACCTCATTCAAGGTTACTGCCATGTTGTTTGATTCTAATCTTTCCAAAATGTTGAGCCAAGATCACGGCTTTGATACCACTGTAATATTCCTAATGGAAATATACAATGATAAAACAAAGCAAACATAACAAAAAAATCACAAAAAGATACTCAAGCGCTAGAACACCATTTTAAATCCAGAAAACTGTGCTACTGAGCCATTTTATTAATAAAGAAGAGGGTACAAGGAGGTGTTGGAAAGAGTGCACCTAGGCTTGCTAAAGGCAAGCTAGCTAAGCCCAAATGAATAATAAGAAGCCCCCTCAAATATGCTACTTCTCTGTCTCCTGGCTCTGTGTTGAACTACCCAAAAATACGCTGTTGGCTGAATGGATCTACTACTAGGGCCCTCTTCGGTGCTCAGGAAATTTTGGGAAATTAATCCCAGCCTCTCCACCAAATACCGGAATAACCCACGAAGGAATTGGCAAATGTTTGACTTTGGGAATTCGGCCCTATTTCCCCTAGCTCCTCGAGCTGCTGGTTGAATCGGGATCCCTGTTTGACCCCTCAAATCTGCCCAAAAGATTCTGCCAAATTATTTTTGAGGTCCTTGTAAAAAACATAGAAAAACCAGAAAGGGTTTGTCCTAGTTTTGATGCTCCAAAATTGACCCCAAATGCTTGGCCCTCCTCCACAAGCAAAAGATGTAGCCTGTAGTAGATGTTGCGTTTGCTGCTCTTCCAAAACGCTGGGAAAGCTCCCACAACACTTCCCTTGACTCCACCTCAAGTTTCAACCCCTATCTCCCTTCACTCCTCAACCTCCCAACGTGCCTCCTCCAGGAACTATATAGTCCCTACGCTACTACAACTTTCCCCGCTACTGTAACTCGACCTCCATGTTACTACTTCCTTGCTGCTGTAACTTGGCCTTCCTGTTGCTACTTTCCTTGTTGCTGTAACTCAACCTCCTTGTTGCTACTTTCCCTGTTGTTGTAACTCGACTTACAATTGCTATAACTTGGCTCACTATTGCTGGTACAACTTGGGATGAAGTAGAACTCCCTCCTTGGGTTCGCACTCGAAGTCCACTGAAGCAAGGGTTGAGATCTCCGCTCGGAGACACTTGTGTGCTAAACAACACTGCTGACTTGGCTTCAGCTCAAGCATACTATGTCAAAGACAATTTCTGAATAAATTAATGAATCAGTGAAGCACCACCCCTATAAAACCCGCGGGTAAGAACGGGTCATAAGGGCGGACGGGTAAACTTCATCAAACCCTCGGTCTTTACCCTTACCCCTTGGGTTTAGTACTAGACCCTCTTACCCTTATAAGACCCGCGGGTTGAATACAAGACCCCTATCAGACCCCTATAAGACTCTTCGGGAAACAAAACGTTTAAACTGTCCAAAAATTTGATTTTTTTTTTAAATTTTTTCTTTTCTTTTTTGGAGATGTGGTGGAGGAAAAGGGAAATTGGAGGGAAAAAAACTTTATAAGCACCTCTCTCCCTTCTATTTCTCATTCAGTTGTCATTTGAGTGTTTGGCTAATTTGTGTTAGTGAGAGTGAAGCTAAAAGAGCGTGAAGGCGCTGTTGGAGGAGGCTCAAGGAGGCTTCACTGGATCAGATTAAGCTTTAGGTAGACTTCATGAACCTAGTTAGAATGTTTTCCATGTATTTATTTTTGTTTTTATGTTTGCAATTTTTTTTTTTGATTGGCATTGCAAACTAATAATCTTTGTTGTTATTTTTTTTACAGCTCATTGGTGGATAGATTGTGGCACTGAGGCACCACAATTACAAGAATTCGCCATCAGAGTTCTGAGTCAACCCCGCAGTGCTTCTTCTTGTGAGCGCAATTGGTTACTGTTTGAGCATATCCACAGCAAAAAGAGAAACAGGTTGGAGAAGTTGGTTTTCATCTACTACAACCTTCGAATACTGACAAAACAAGTGCAACCAAAGGATACAGATCCAATTTTATTGGATACTATTGATTTAAAGTATGATTGGGTTGTGGAGGAGGAGGCCCCTGATTTGAGTTGGCTTGATGAAGAGATTGAGGATCTCTAGTTTTCCATCTCAAATGGAGACTCCAAATACACCTTCCTCACAGTTGCTTCAGCATTCTGATGTTAGCACTAGCTCCGCAAGGGCTTATTGTAGGCGTAGTCGTCCATGAGTGATGACACACAAGATTGTTATGAGACAATCATTTATCATTTATGAATGTGTATTTGAATTTTGAACTTGCTGACATTTTTTATTTTAATTATGGAATCATGAGTCCTTTTCTTATTCAGTATATAAATGTTTTGCTTACAAAAATTGAATATGTTATGTTGTACTTTTGTAGATATGAGATGATGTTAAGAATTATTGCATATATTGTGGTTTTTACAACTTATAAGGATTGGAATTGTCATTAGTTTCTATCTTGTGCTTAAAATTTACCACATTTTAAGGTTTTTATTTATTTATTTATTATTTGTTGACGAGTCTTATACCCAAAATGAGTGCCTCTTGCTCTATTTAAAGAGACTCCAAGATGCCCATGTGGGCCCAGCTCGATTTTCCCCAACAACTTCGCTCCAATGAGAGTGTGTTGCCCATGTGGGCTGCAATTTTCTATGAGTGGCCTTTCTCCTCCATCCTCTAATGTTTGGGCTCACACTTTGATCAAAAATACATGTGGGGCCTCTAAACCCACACTTCCTAAGTGCTAATGTGAATTAATTCAAAACTGGCCAAAAATTGATATTTCCCTTAACAATGTTGCTAAGTGGTAATATCACAGAGCCCATAACTCCATCTCCAATTTTTTTATTTTTATTTTAATTTTATTTTTTAAAATTTAATGGTGGTATTCATATAGTGTTCCTTGGCCTTGATATGGTAGAGCTATTATCATACAATAATTTGGATCGTGTGTTTCCCTGGTGGACTGGCCTCAAAACACCTCACTAGGCAGAAATCAGACCATTGACCAACCCCTTAAAATTTGCTTTCTCTAGTTTGGGTGGGTCATGATTTCAAATTTATTGACTCTCTGCAGACATGCCCTTAACAGGCAGAAGCCTCAGGAACATCGCAAAATCTGGTTGGCAGTGTGAGTTTGTGAGTACACAGGACCATGACTGATATGCTTGCAAAAAAAACACACTGCACAACAAAAAGAAACAAGTTGCTATGGAATCCATGGTCATATGAAGAAGTCCCACAAACTGAAAACAACCGAGGCAACCAAAGGCCTTGGTTCTATATTCTTCTATGGTTAACAGTCCTCAAAATAGTCTATCCAAGGACCAAAAGTCTAGGGAGATGTGTGCCACCACTGCCCTTCCACAAAAATCATGCAGAAAGGGCTCCTTAAAATGTCTGCATGAACGGTTGAAAATGCAACACAGGTGACACCAAGGTTGCGAAATACTCCTGCCTATTGTTGGTAGGTGTCTCAATTGTGTTGGCTCCCCATTGCACTCTGAAACTCTTAGTACTCTCACAGCTGGTATACCTCTTTTTCTTGCATTACACCTTTCAACCATCCCTTGGACGAAAATCACTGAGAAACTCATTTCTTCCCTGAAGGTTTCAGGTATGATAAGAGAGTGATAGAGGTGAGGTTGAGTGCCCATTACTCTCCAATGCCTCTGAATCCTGCTTCAGCTATAGCCGTTCTCTTGTCATTAACTTTCTTCTCTGTCCAAGGTTTTCCTATGTGGTAGTGAACTGTTATTTTGTTCTTGAGATAGCTGCTAAGTATTGTTTCATCTCGTGTAGAAAATTTTTAGAAGCCCTCCCTTAATATTAGCATACATCATTTCTCGAAAAGATTCTAAAGAAAAATGTCAATTATTTAAAATTGCATTGCATCTCAAGCTGCAGATGAAGTATATACAAACAATTTTAATGTGATGCTAAACTCCAAGAAAAAAGTTGGACCGACTGCATCGGACTTAACAGAGCATCTTTCCACAGAAAAGGCCTCTTGAGGATATGGGTTCAGGATACCCAAATGAGATCCAAACAGTCTGTAGCACATCTGGAGTTTCAAAAAATATGTTAATTTGTCTCAGTCATCTCCCCCCCTAAATGCAGACTGAGTGCATTTGTGAAGCCAGACTTAACAAGTCTAGGTTTCAAAAGTAAAACCATTATAAGCTGTTATTTAAACAAAGATGCTCAATAGCTGAGAGATCCTGTTGCATCAGCATATAATCATTTCTATGAAATCATTTTTCTGGTTATTGTAAATTATGAAATCATTTTTCTTCTTCATTAGTACTTATATTCTGATTCTTTTTGTCATCCCATTGACTGTTCTTAGTCACCTTAGGGTAATAATAAAATTTCAATTTCAATTCATTGGCTGTTTGAAATCACTCGTAAGGGTTAGTTATAGTTAGTAATTATGCTATTATGTTCCAATGTGAAGAGTTTCTAATTTGTCTGGTGGACTGCATGTGAAATTTTACATGCATTCTTTACCTGTCTTATTTGTTTACATGGATTCTGCGGGTATTGATTAAATATTTATTAATTATATTTAGATTCTTCAGCAACAATTTCAACTATTAGTTTTAGCTTTTTCGACTTCTAGTCCAAAAACCAGAATCTTTGAATTCTTTTTTCGCTATGGGCACAAAGTTTGGGCGTGCACAGAGATTAGAATGGTGAGCTAGATACATCTTATCCATGGCAGCCAGTTTATCCAGAGGTTCTTTTCTTGGCTGTTCAATCTCAGAATAGAAGTGTCAGGTTAAAGTATTCGTTTGAACTTTTGATTTATGGGGCACATCTCAAAACTAGAGTATTATCTTAGATAAATTAGTCTTGGAGTATGTATCAAGCACTTCTTCATTAGTACTTATATTCTGATTCTTTTTGCCATCCCATTGACTGTTCTTAGTCACCTTAGGGTAATAATAAAATTTCAATTTCAATTCATTGGCTGTTTGAAATCACTCGTAAGGGTTAGTTATAGTTAGTAATTATGCTATTATGTTCCTTGTGATTACTTGATTCATAGTCACATATCTAGCTTTTAATTTAGCTTAGTTATAGTTAGTAATTATGCTATTATGTTCCTTGTGATTACTTGATTTCATAGTCACATATCTAGGTTTTTAATTTAGCTTCTTTTGCTGGATAAACATTGACAGCTCTATAAGGATCTCAGCATTACCGTGGAACAGAAGAAGCTTCTGAGGAAGGCATTTCAGTCATTTTATGATGCATCGGCAGATCTTCTTCAATCAGAGCATTCTGTATGATTTCATTTCCCTGTAAAATAGGCCTTTTGGACTGAACAATGAACGTGCATATTGTCTTTCATCGCCTTCAGTTAGCAAGCAGCTAAAGCCAGCGGATTCTAATTAAAGGGCTATGTTTGCTGTTTTGTTGTGCATTCTGTCAACTTTGCTAATTAATATATTTGTAATGTTTTAACAATAAAGACATTTCTAACAGTTGATTTGACTCTTTGTTTTAGGACTCTGGAATTCTGACATGCTTGGATAATTTTTAAGCCTGTTTGTTACTTAATTACTTCATAGTGGTCTTCAGTGCTGTAAATCCATGGGCAATTAACATATTTTCCTTCTAATTCTATGATTGGGAAAAAAACATTAGGAAGATGAAACATTTCTTGAACTTTTTATTTTTAAGGGCTTGTGAATTTCTGAATTCACTTTGCAGCTGTATATGGTTCTCTTTGTGTGCATTATTTTATGATAGTAGGTAGTTAAAGTTCTGTAAGGAAGAAAGTGGAAATGTTGACATTTATAGTGTCATATTTGGCAGTCACTTCGACAAATGGAGCAAGAGAATGCAAAAATGCTGAATGCAAAGGGAGAACTCAGTGAAGAAAATGCAATTACATATGAAAAACTGAGAAAATCTTATGAACACTTGTTCCGGAGTGTCTCTTCGTAAGTTTTTCCCTGAAGCTTTGGTTTAGGTCATATCTGGTCTTGAAAACTTGGAGTGCTATGCTTTGTCTCCTTACAAATTAGACTTAAATCATGTTTACTCTTGAAGAATCGATTTTCTTTTTCAAATATTCTTTTCCCTCGGGTTTATAATTTTTGCAGAAATTTTTGTTGATATTTTTCTGATATGCTTTTTTGAAGACTTCAAAAGCAGGGAATACTTTTGGTTGCTGTTTAATCTCATGTTAGGTTAGAAAAAGATAGAAAAGAAAGGGAAAGAATTGCAATGCATCTGTGTGTTCCAGGTGCAAAGGTTAATATGGTGGTTTGTTAAATTGTCATGATGTTATTTAATTTACAAACAATAATATTTCATTTATCTATGCAACTTGCTAGTCCAGGTAGTGAGACTGGTTGGTTTGCTAGGGTGACTTCCTTTGTCCAACAATTAAAGTTGGATTTAGGAAGTCCCTATCCCAATTGCAACAAGAGGGATGTTAATATATGTTCTATGGATGTGATCTACAAAATAAGTCTCATGGATTGAGCCAAAGGAGCCCCTAACTCAAGTTATCTGCTACAGCCACTGTTACATGCCTTTTCAGGACTACATCATCTACATGCTTGAGTATATTATAATGCAACTGACTTGTAGCTTGAGAGTTCCCCTATTGCATCAGCTGCAAATGGAGACAGATCATCATTTTTGAGTGAGCACCACCCTTGTGGACTTTGTATTTGGGAGGTTAGTCTGAAGAGCATTTCATTTTCGGAAAGCCCTTTTGATCACGAGATCTGTAGTTGATACAATTGCTTATTTAGAGGTTTGCATATCTCCTTTAGGAATTTTGTACAAGTCAAGGAAAAATTATGTCTTGCCCTGTTTGTTTATGTAGATGTTAAATCTCTAGGAAAATATTCTCAGATATAGGTTTATCAACTTTAGCATATTGTGAGTTTCAGGATTCTTTGCTTATTTTCAGCCTCTAGATGATCCATGTTGCAAGAGCTCTTTTGTTGCGGAAACCTATAGTCATTCCAGTGCATAATTTCTAACCTCCTTTGCTAACACTGAAAGGTAAAACATTGTTTTCTAAATCATCAAGATTGTCTCAATTTTCTTATTGTGGGACTACTTGTAACTGAAACGAACAAAGTTCCTTCTACAGATTAATTACTCCAAAAGACTTGGAATATAAAGATATCCATGAGGATACAAATATTATATACTAAATGTGTGAATAAGATGATTATACAATGAGAGGGAGAGGCTTGCTTATATACCAAGCAGGTGTCTTTTCATGGAGAGTCATGTCTCATTTAGACATGACTCTTCAAGCTAATTACTAATTAACTAATCATTATTAATTATTATCATTTACATTATTTCCTATATATTTATTCATAACAGTGAGGTTTTGTGAAGTATCTGATTCAAAGTCTGGAAAGAGTTATAACCTGCAAGAGTGATAAATCTTGATGTGGTGGGGAAATCGAAGAGTCCTAGCTTCACTGTTTTAACGACTAGTTTAAAACAAGCTTTGTCTAGCATTGGAGGTTTGAACTAGAACCAGTGCAAGGCCATTTTACTTTTGATAAATTCTGTTTTGATTCCTATGTTTTTACCTATGTTTGAAGCAGAATTTTCAAAGTATTTAGGCTCCATGAAGTGTTAGTTCTCTGGATCTTTGTGGACCATGGGTGGGACTTGTTGTCGCATAGAGTGTCTAGGCACTGCGACAACGCTCAGATCGGGGGTTGTCACCTTGATCCCCGATCTCTCTGTTTAAGCTGTCTCCCTACAACAAGCTAAGGGGGGTAGACCCTATGGATAATTTGGATGAAGGAGAACCAGATGGGAATCAACTGGCTTGGGAGACACAGCGAGGCAATCGAATACTTGTTTTAAGGCTTAGCAAGATCTAGAATTTGGTTAAATTTTAAACGACAAATACCAGTGCCTTTAATGATCTTGCTAGGTAAAATGAAAACCCAGTAATTGATTAGCTATTGCTGCTTAGAAAACAGGGATATGAAAACTTTTTTAACAATTGCTTGAAAATATTTGCAAAATGTCTAACATGTAACAAGCATTAAATAATCCAAGCAATGATGATAGATAAATGCACAATATTCAACAAATGCGCAATGCTTTAGCAATTAAAATTTAAGAGATACAAATACTTTAATCAACTGTGAAATTTTAAGGTTAATCAACCATGAAATTTTAAGGCTAACGAGTTCAGATCCTCAAATTATTTACCACTTTCAAATAGTTAATCCTCAAATATAGAAATTTAAGCACATTTAACTATAGTAAAATGATAAATACTAATACCACAAAAAAGACATCAAAAGGAATTTTCAATTTTTAAATTAGTCCTTTTCAAAGTTTTTTATTTTTATTTTTTTATTATTTTTCTTTAAATTAATTAAAAAATAGAAAACACATTCAAAAAAGGGAACAAAACTAAAACGGAAATTATTCCTTTTAATAAAACCTAACCTAAGGAAAATAAACGAAATAAAATTCTAAACTAAAATCTAAATACTTAAACTAAAAAACTAAATAAATTAACAAGACAAAAAGATATCTGACCCTAACCGACTAAAACATAAAAGCCAAATAAAATGAAATAAATCGATGCTTTCTCGTGTAGATGTGAATGCAGGTTTGCAGAGGGATGTTCGATGGCAGGTGTTAATTTTAGGTATGTGCTGTGCGAGAGCAATTTATTTAAATTTTCACAGTTAGCAATCACATCAGCATTAAAGTAAACTGCAGATAGAAAATAAGTATAAATCGCAGAAGACATGCCAAGACAAGAGGACACAAGATGTGGCGCTAACCAGGGACAAACCCCACAATGTGTGGGGAAACCCTTGATCAATTCTTCTTTTATGTTCTTCAAAGTTTAGCAGAGAGAGAGAGAGAGATAGTACATTTACAACAGAAGTCAACACTTTGACTTATCTCGATCTAGCATAGATCATTTCGTATAACGATGAGATCAGTTGAAGACATTCTGCTTCAACTGATTCTCCAAGGTGATGGCTTCACCTATCGTAGTGCTGCATCTTGGTCCACCTGCAACACTAATCATGATTATCATCATGCTGCCCTTCATGTCCATGATCTCATTGATCATGCTACTCATAATTGCTATGCTGCCCATACATCATGTTGCCCATGATCTCTTGCATCATGCTGCCCAGATCACACGTAATGCTGCTGCCCATGACTGCGTTATATATGCGACTGTCTATATGACAACGTTTCATACAGCGTGTTCCTTACCTTGCTGCCTTGACTGTGTTCATTTATGTGCTGCCTTGACTTGTATACATTTGCGTTCCATACATCATCAATATGACAACGTCCCATAATGAATATGACTTGTATATATCAACGTTCCATACTGAAGCGTATATTATTGTGTGTGACCACACTGCCAGATCTAGGGCCTGCGTTTATATATCTGCGTGGTATATCATATGACTGCCCAGCGTATCATGACTGTCCAACGTTTCATGATTGTCCAACGAATTCAATATATTGTTATGCGTTCCAATGATTGCGTTCCATGTATAATTGTGCTTATATATATATTCATTGAGTTCCTGTGTATCCACCTGGGTTGTGCATATATATATTCATGGAGTTGCTGTTGTTGTGTATCCACATACATTCATGAAGTTGTTGCGTATCTACCTGCATGTATTACAGTGCGTATTCCAGTTTATATGTTTCCATGAATGGCGTAGGGTTTCACTTCCTTCATGACTGCGTATATCCATATTCCTTCATTCCCATATCGCGTGTTTCTGGACATCATATATATATATGTGTGTGTGTGTCCACACATCTTTTCCTGTGTCCTAAACAGTGTGTACATATTGTGTTGAAGGAGTATTGACTGCGTTGAATCTGATCATGAACATCGTGTAGATTACCATGCGTTGTACTACGGCACCTCTTCATCATCGCGGCTCATTTCCATGAACAACGTATACTGTTTCCTTAATCTGTGGCTGAGTGTCTCCATTTCCAGCGTGTAAATTAGGGCATCATCTTCGGGCATCCTTCATTAGTGTCTCTCCTTCTCCAAAAACCCAAGACGTGGAGAGGAGAGCACATGAAGAATGTGTATGTCCAAATGGCCTCAAGTCCTCTTCAATTTATACTAACATGTAGGTGATGAATAGACACGACGTTTGGGCTTCTTGTGCCTACGTAAGAGTTGGTCGGCTTGATAATAATTACATAATCAAAATAAATTCATATCTCCATAAATACTTATCGGAATCGGATGATCTTTAGATCAATCCTCCACCTCTCGACGAGAGGGATCCAATAAAAATACCAGTGGCCATAAATAAGCTGACCCACATGGAGTTTGGCCATAGTTGCCAATTTAACAGCAGGCAAGGATGAACGCGGGAGTCTATGGAAGATAGGGAGCTGCGTAGGGAGCTCGATGGGTAGTGGCAGATGGATGAAGAGTTATGCAGGCTAGGAGGGATGGCAGCGTGGGATGGTGTGCATGAAGGGAGAAAGGATTGCAAGTAGGGTGGCAGCAAGAGGGTTCGAGCTGCGGACAGAGCTAGATGTGGTAGCACGGATTTAGGGAGAGAGGCATCAAATTTGGAAATATAAAAACGCAGGTGAGGAGAGGAGAGACACAGTTGCAGCGGGAGCAGAAAACGTTGGAGAAGGCTGCGTGGAGTGGGAGAACACGCTGAGAGAGCTGTGGATCTGAGGGTTTTGATGAGCAGGAAGTGTGGAAAGAAGGAAGGGATGTGGGCAGACAGTAAGGAAACGCAGGAGGAGGTTGCGTGGAGCATGAGATGGCCAACAGATGGGGAAGAAAGGCTAGACGGAGCTCACACAAAGGTGAAAGCTACGTATAGCTTAGATGAGATCGACGGAATTAGCAACAAATATATGGTAGTTTTGAGAAGGGTTTGCAGTTTCAGATTGATGAAGGGACAAGAGATGGAGTAGCATTGGAGAAGAATGGCAATGTGTGGATATGAATTGCAGCGAGGGTTTTACACAGTTTGCCTTTAAAAAAATCCAAAATTTTTCTGCAACAAAAATGAAACCCCAGGCAGCAGCAGACAGATGGCCTGGAAAACCCTCAAAATTCTCCAGAAATCTTAATTTTTTTTAAAATCCTTTTGTCTCAGATTTGCTTGATGAAAACCCACAAAAATTTTCCAGATCTGAAATAAATACCCTTGCAAGAGCTGATTCTGAGGCCAGATCTTACCCTCCAAGGCCTAGATCTGGCTTCAAACAAGAATTCTCCTTCAGATCTACAACCTGCGATGACAAAAACAAAACACCCAGAAAGAATATATACAATGATGAAATTAAAAACCCCAAAAACCTAGTTAAATAATTACAGTAATTGCAAGCTGAAGGCTCTAAGTAGCCAGATCTATCATTATGCCACACATATTTTTAAAATTTTAAATTTAAAGTGAGGTGCTTCAGAGAAAACCCTTCATGCATCAACAATGGAAGTTCTAATGATAAGCCTGGGATTCAATCAAGCTGGGCCCTTCAGAAAATGCTGATCGGGAGTTGGCTGGTCCAACTGAAAACTTCCCCGAACGCCCGATGATCTCAAAATCAAGAATTTCCTGCACAACTCAATTCAACCATTAACGTAGAGAGAGAAAATGACAATAAAATTCAGATTTAATGGAGATACCTGCCATTATATTCAGAATTTAAACTACCATTCAAACCCCAGTGATCAAACAAGATACCTGTGCTTAAATCACTCTTCATAAAGCTATCATCAATGGCTGAAAGGAAATCTATGCATGAAAATAAAACATCTTACAGCATTTCCACGAAGAGTAACACCAGTAGAAATTAACTCCAAAGTCTTTCTTTATTGCACATGAAAAACAATTACAAGAGAGCTTTCACTTAGCACACGACTCCAAGATCGAATCCTCTTAACTGACAAGTGACCTCCTATTTAAAGACAAATCTTCCAACGGCTAGTTCGAGTGATCCTTGTCAAAGCGATCTCGACCGTTGATGAGGATCAAAATTTCTTTTAATCTCATCCGTTGAAATTTTAAATATTGAGGAAATTTCGAAATTATCAATTAAATGCATTTTAATTAATTCAAAAATTAAATTTTTGAATTAATTTCCTCAAAATTTTGACTTCGACTTAACCCTAGGGACCAAGGGCATAAAATTTAGCAAAATAATCAATTAACCTTAGTCCTTGGACCTTTTAAAATTTAATTTTTTTAAAGGACCCACGAATTTTGCCTTTGGAAAATTTATTATTTTTCTAACCCTCAAGACATTTTACATCATAATTTTTACATTTTTACATCTCAAGGGAACCCATTTGATATAGACCCTCATAGATTACCCAGTTCTGCGACACAAATATAATCTAGCAGATCAAGTGATTTGTAATAAAATAACCTAACCAAATAGTTAGGATTATTCCCAAATCACTTTTACATAGACTCGATCTAGCACAGTAGGACTCCCCTAACATTCTAGCGACAAAATTCATTCCGGCTTTGGGGTAAGGCGGAAGGGAAACTCTGCTGATCATGGATCGGTGAGACAAAAAACCTTCCGAAACGTAGATCATCACCAGGAAATTAGGTTTACCTAGGTAATTACATACATGACACGGATCTGCTGAGATTATTTACAATTTGCACATGCAGATTGTGTTTACAATATAACATGATCAGGCTGATGATGATAGTCGAACGGCACAGACACATTGATCAAGCACTATCCCTTTTGCGAAAAAAGGGGGTGTACAGCTATGGGTCGTTGATATGTATTGGTCAACAGGACTACTTGCCAATCAATTCCAAACACCAAAACTCCAGAGCCCAGAGTTGTTGATGGGACTTGGTGTGGAGATCAAGTATGATTTTATTCTCTCCCTAAGCCTGAAACAAATATAACTAAGCATCTAAGGGGTAGAACAATATTAAGGTCGATTCATAGAAAAAACTTTCTAGGTACTTTTCTAGACAGACTTGAAAGCAATGCTGCACAATTCGTACTCGTATAAGACTCGTAACGACATTGACTCATCGACTCATATAAGACTCAGGAATGACCCTTATAAGACTCTGGAACGACCCTTATAAGACTCGTCAAAATACAAAAAAAACTTAAAATATGGTAAATTTTAAGCACAAAAAAGAAATTAATGACATTTCCAATCATTATAAGTTATAAAAACCACAATATATGCAATAATTCATAACATCATCTTATATCTATAAAAGTACAACATAACATATTCGATTTTTGTAAGCAAAACATTTAGATACTGAATAAGAAAAGGACTCATGATTCCATAATTAAATAAAAAATGTTAGCAAGTTCAAAATTCAAATACATATGTCATAAATGATAAATGATTGTCTCATAACAATCTTGAGTCTCATCACTCATGGACGACCGCGCGTAAAATAAGCCCTCGTGGAGCTAGTGGTATTGTCAGAAGGCTGAAGCAACTGTGAGGTAGGTGTATTTAGAGTCTTCATTTGAGATGGCAAACTAGAGAGATCCTCAATCTATTCATCAAGCCAACTCAAATTAAAGGCCTCCTCCTCAACAACCCAATCAGACTCGAAATAAATAGTATCCAATAAAATTGGATCTGTATCCTTTGGTTGGACTTATTTTGTGAGCATTTGAAGGTTGTAGTATATGAAAACCAACTTCTCCAAAGGTTGTAGTATATGAAAACCAACTTCTCCAACTTCTCATGCTCCAACCTGTTTCTCTTTTTGCTGTGGATGTGTGTGCTCAAACACTGGCCAATTGCGCTCACAAGAAGAAGCATTGCAGGGTTGACTCAGAACTCTGATGGCGAATTCTTGTAATTGTGGTGCATCAGTGCCACAATCTATCCACCAATGAGTTGTAAAAAATAACAACAAAGATTATCAGTTTGAAATGCCAAACATATAAAAGAGAACTAGCAAAATTACAAGTTAAGTTCTAACAATTTGCACTTACAAGGCATTTTCTTGTCCTTGAGACGTTGGCTTGAGTTGAATCCAAACATGCCAGATGCTTCCTTGTACATATCTCGTTGTATGTTGATTTTGTCATGAATATCTTGATCTGGGAACATCTTCTCAATGCATATCATGACACCTCTCATCACCTCAGGATCTCTTTGAATGCTAGACCCCTCGTTATAGAATAAGCTCGGATTGAGATATGCTCCTGTTGCATGCAATGGTGAATATAGTTGCCTGTCCCACTTGGAATCAATAATTTGCCATATAGGGAGATATTTAGATTCATTTCCCTTGTAGAAAGTCTTGATGGCCTCTTTGGCATTGTCCATGCCCTCATAAATATATCCCATTGCAGGTTTCTCTCCATCCATCAATCTCAAGACTTTCACAAGGGACTCAGTGAAGCTGACAATCTCAGTGACTTTGTCCCACAAACTATCAACAAACACAAATGTTTTCATAGACATTGCTTCTGGTTTTGTGCTATCTTTCCAAAATACCCATACAAAAGGCTTTGGAGGGAAAGAAAGTTTGTAGCAAACCGTGTGACAACTGAGTGACTAAGCTCACAGTGTGTGAATTCCCTCATAAAGGTTCAACACCCAAGCATGATTATAAATATACTTGGTAATATGCTTGCATTCTTGCACAACATATTGCACTCACTCCAACTTCCCAATGTCCTAGCATCAAGTCTATGCAATGGGTAGCACATGGAGTCCAAAAAATGGTGGGATATTTGGCACAAAGCAACTTTCCAGCTGCCACATAATTTGCTGCATTGTCTGTGATTACTTGGACAACATTTGCAACCCCAACTTCCTCCACCACATCAACCAACAATGTAAAAATCAAATGTGCATCTTTTACATTTGCAAATGCATCAATGGATTTTAGGAACATGGTTCCTTTAGGGCAAGCTACAACAAAATTTATTATTGTTCTACCCCTCTGATCTGTCCACCCATCAGACATAATTGTACAACTTGTAAATTTCCATGAGCTTTTAATGCTCTCCAATTGTTCCTTGACACACTCAAGCTCCTCATCTAGCTCTTTCCCCCTAAGTGCATTATAAGATGGGGCTTTGTATCCAGGGCCAACACTTGCAATGACATCCACCATGGGATGATAAAAGTAAGACTTTGCATAGTTGAATGAAAGACTGTTATGGTACCAAAACCTCTTCATTGCCATATTTGCCTCCTTCCTCTTCTTTTCATTGAAAATGTCCAAGGTTGGTTGAGATCCTAGAGTTGTACGAGGGCTGAAGAAAGAAGAGGTTATACTCCTGTTTGCCACAACACTTGAAGAGCAGTTGCCAATACCTGGACTTTGAAACTGTGTTTTACTCTGAGATGAATATCTACCTATCCCAACAATCTCATCCTTCTTCTTTCCCTCTTAGAAACCATTTTAGTAGTGACTTCATTAGGGCAACTTGGACAACATCCCACGCCATTCCCAGGAATTCTAGTTAGGTGGTATTTCAACCGGTTTATGCCTGCATGTATTGTGACATTCCAATAATTGCACTTGATATTGTGGTCATTATCGACAATGATTCGTTGACCATGTGCCCAAGCCAGATCACGAGACTCTTTGAAACTCTTTGGTGGCATGGTGACAAAATCTGGAAGATTTTTTTTTTTTTTTTTTTTGAATTTGCAATTTTTTTGATTTATGGGGCACATCTCAAAACTAGAATATTATCTTAGATAAATTAGTCTTGGAGTATGTTTCAAGCACTTCTTATTTAGTACTTATATTCTGATTCTTTTTGCCATCCCATTCACTGTTCTTAGTCACTTTAGACTCTAGAATAATAATAAAATTTCAATTTCAATTCATTGGCTGTTTGAAATCACTCGTAAGGGTTAGTTATCCTTAGTAATTATGCTATTATGTTCCTTGTGATTACTTGATTCATATTCACATATATAGTTTTTAATTTAGCTTAGTTATAGTTAGTAATTATGCTGTTATGTTCCTTGTGGTTACTTGATTCATAGTCACATATCTAGTTTTTAATTTAGCTTCTTTTGTTGGATAAACATTGAAAGCTCTATGAGTCTATAAGGATCTCAACATTATCGTGGAATAAAATAAGCTTCTTAGGAATGCATTTCAATCATTTTATGATGCATCAACGGATCTGCTTCAACATGTTATCCATCTTCTCATACTCAACCACAGGCAGCCCCAAACAAAAAAAATAAAAAAAGATTTGCAAACATAAAAAGAATTAAGAACAAAAAAAAAACAAAATGTATACATCGAAAACATTCTAACTAGGTTGATGAAGCATACTTGAAGCTTAGTCTGATCCGATGAAGCCTCCTTTAGCCTCCTTCAATTGCTCCTTCAGGCTGCTTTAGCTTCGCTCTCAACACTCACACAAATTAGCCAAACGCTCAAATGACAAGTGAATGAGAATGGAAGGGAGAGAGGTGCTTATAAAGCATTTTTTTCCCTCCAATTTCCCTTTCCCTCCACCTCATTTCCAAAAAGAAAAAAATTCGAAATTTTGGACAGTTTGTGAGTTTTCATGCCCGACGGGTCCTATACGGGTCCGATAAGGGTCTAATGGGCTACCCGCGGGTTTGATGCAGGTAGCCGGGTCTTATGGAAAACCCGCCGGGTCCGGGTCTAGACTGCGGGTTCTATGCGGGTGACCTGGGGCAACCATAAACCCGCTCTTACCCGCGGTTTAATACGGGTGGTGCTTCATTGCTTGAAAGTGTTTAGCTCAGTTTTGTTTTATTGAAGTTTGCAGAAATGGACAGGATTGTGTCAGATTTGCAAGTTCTCAAGTTTTCTTTTGATCGCGATATTCTAAGTTAATCTTGAAACAAAAACTATCAATGAAATCCCAAATGTTTTCTTACTATGGTCAACATAATTCTTGGTCAAGGTTACTTGGGAGCGGGAGCAGGGAGCGACATTTTCAAAAGCTCTTGGTTTGGGAGCGAATTTTTATATAATATATATTTTGATGCATATATGTCAACAAAAGCATGTAGAATGATGAATTAGATATAAAAAGCATAAAAACATGGATTGAACCATATAACATCAATCATCTAGAAGTTATAATCTTCATCAACCACGTCCACAAGTTAGTAACATACAACATATCGAGTCTCATGATTCATCAATCTTAAAGTTTCAAGCTTTCAAAATTCAATATATAACATTTATCATCATTGATCACTAAAGTTGTACTTGTAACCATTACCATTACCAAGTAACCAAACTATAACAAAGAATATCTAACATGAAATGAAATGTTTCAACTTTCACGAAGCATCATATTCATAATTCATTACCAATGAGTTATAATTGCCAACTTCAAACTTCAAACTTAAATTGTCATATATTGTTTACAAAAAATATCATAATAAATATGAAAGAGTCAACAATTATAAAAACTACTAGAGACTAGAAAAGACAAGTAAATCTATTATCTACTGCTTCCTCTTGGTGCCACAAGAAATTTCTAATTTCTGAGAAGATCATGGTGGTCTACTAGTACTGGGAGTCTCCTCTCGCATAGTCGGATGACCAGAACCAAAAGCCACATGCCCTCCACATGAGGATGTAGATGGAGGTGGCGGCAACAAAGACAAAGATGTTGGAACTCGAGCACTGCTACTGGATGGTGGGGGTGGCATGGTTGGTGTTGCTTCATCATCATCTTTCAAAAGTTCTGTTTGCAATTCTTCTAGATGTAGAGCACCATCCTCCAAATTATCTTCCTTTGGGTTGTTGTCCCAAGTTGTATATGATGTATCCTCACGAGCCTGATCACAATAATGACTCAACAACCTCAAGTTGTAGTGCACATAAACCAAGCTTTTTGCCTGGTTTTCATTGAGTCTGTTTCTTCTCACATTATGGATGACGCTTAGGTGCTTCAACACCTCTTTGCAGAAGAGATATCTACAACCATGTGATAACATCAAATCGGTCCCCATCTTCCATTGCATGCAAAGAACCAAACACTCCAGTGCTAGTGAAGTATCTGCCTAATTCAAGACGTAGATTAGCACACTCCTCCCTGTCATAGACCAACTTGTCTGATGCTTTCATATATCCCTCTTGTACCTCTGGATTAGTATGGGGTTTAGCCCCAACCCCATCCCGGGTGCAGGTTTGCCCAACCAAGTTGGAGAGTAGTATTTTTCGTAAGGATATACACCAAGGCATGTAGTGGAACATTAAGTTTATTCCATCGCGCACACACACATTTGTGAATAATATCATACAAGTTGGGATCTTGTTCCTGAACAATATCTTTTATTTGCCCCAACATGCTATCCATCTGCTCATACACCTCCCCAATCACTTGAGCATTTGTATTTACAATTCAAATTATGTTATAAATGGGCTTGGTGAATTGCAAAACTTTCCTCAGATGGGCCCAAAACAGACCATCAAGAGCAATGTCCTCCACCTGTTCAAAGCCTTGCTTATCAACTGCGGTTGGAGTCCTGTCCTTTAATACCTACCAATATTGACTTGATACCATGTTAGCGAATGACTTTCTTACCTTCAAAAGGCGCCTGAAGGTGAGGTAATAGCTAGCAAATCTATTCTTCGCAATCTTCAACAACTCCAGGCTTCAGTGATTGTGGAAAAGCCCATGGGTATTGCTATGATTTATAATAATTTTTATCATTTTTTTGCCTCTCTTGTACAAATCACCAATCCATTTGTATTGAGGGTGTTTGTTCTTAATAATATCATGCATCAAAAGGTTCATTGTGTGAACCAAACACCCAAACCAAAATATGTTGGGGTATCTATCCTCAATAATTGCTCCCGTTGCCTTACAATTAGAAGCATTATTAGTGATGACTTGGATGACATTGTATGGGCCAATACTTTCAATTGTTTGAAGTAATGGTTTTGCAATGTTGATGGCGGTCTTGAACTTTTCTGAGTAATCATATGCTGAAAGGAAGACTGCACCACTAGTAGACACAACAAGAACACTTATCAATGGCTTGCCTTTTACATTTGTCCATCCATCAGATACAATGGATACCCCATGCTCATTCCAAGAATTTGTCATTTTACCCAAAGCATGTGCTATTTTTGCTTTTTCATGATCAAGTCCCACGGTTCTAGCCCTGTCATACCCAGGGCTCTTGTATCCTTTGAGGGCATCATTAATGGCAGAAACCATTTCATGCCAATAAGGTGAGCGAAGAACATTGAATGGTATTCCACATGCATAGAGAAACCGGTAAATTTTTGAATCCACATCATTCCTACACCCTTTGTCAAGGAAATTTGATATGGTTCTATGCCTTAAAGGGACGTTTGTTCTTGTGCCTCCATATCCACTGCCATGGGAGGATGTTGATGGAGTTCTTTGTCTATGTAATTGTGGGCTATCATGTTCAAAGTCACCCTTTGATCTTTTAGATTTATATTGGGCTTCTTCCTCTTCCCTTATGTATTTGGCTCTTTGTTGTGTTGTCACACTTGCACAAGTTCAAAGTCACCCTTTGATCTTTTAGATTTATATTGGGCTTCGTCCTCTTCCCTTATGTATTTGGCTCTTTGTTGTGTTGTCACACTTCCACAAGTTTTGATTCCTACTTGTTTACCTCCATCCCATGGCACTTTCCCACAGAGGTGGTTTTTGGAACGGGTGTATAACCCATGTAAGTATTTTTGCAATGGAGGCATGTAAATTTAGTGGTTCCATCGCCTTTCCTTGCTTCAGGCCTAGAAACATATTTCCATAATGGCGTTTTGTTCACTTTTGTTTTTGTGCCCTCATCATCTCCACTCTCCTCTTCCTCCTCAAGAAGGTACTCCTCCTCTCCAAGGTTTTCAAATCCACCACTACCCACTTCGTCATCCTCTTCGTCATGATCAACCCTCCTACTCTCCAACATAATAATAACAAAAAAAAGAATCAACATCAAGAGAATGCCAAGCCATATAGTCATGATGTTTGAAGTTTTGATTCTTTGAATCTTCCTGGAGTTATAGTTTCTTGCCAGCAATAAAATGGAGGAATGGGAATGGGAAATGGATAAGAGAACATTTTCATTTAACAATGAACATATAAAAAACAAAAATAGTAGATTAGAGTCAAGATCCTACCTCTTTGGCCTTCAATTCCAAGCTCCAATATCCCTTGTAAGCTCCTCAAGTTCCCAAACAATCCTCTCAATCTTTCTCTCAATCTTCCTCCTCAACTCAAACTCCAATTCCAAAAGCCCTCTCTTGCTCTCTCAAATGGTGAATAATGGGAGGGGAGGAGGGCCTTTTATTTCCATTGGCCCTTCCCCTCCCTCCCTTTCCTGCTACGCGGCCCGCCAATTTCGCCCACAGGGAGCGAACAGGAGCAGTCAAGGAGCGAATGCTCCCTGACCGCTCCCTCATTCGCTCCTGAAAAACCAGGGAGCGCATTCCCGAGAGGAGTGTGCTTTGGGAGCGGGTTCGAGAGGGGGAGGCGGGGCTGACCCGCAACCCTGTTCTTGGTATACCATTCATCTAATGAACGAAAAGGAAAAAAATGAAGTTGATGATATTTCTTTGTTCTTTTCATGAAGTTTTCAGATGATAAGGCAATGAAGAAACCAAAAGTTCATCGAAATTTGACTCAAATTAAAATAGTATAAAATCAAACGATAACTGAAATAGCTTCCTCTTCTCTTCATTTAATATCTACAAGTCTTAGAGACACTATTGTATTGTTCAACCACTGTGACAAAATTACAGGGCGTGCCATGTTGAGGAGGGTTGTTGTTGTTATTTTTATGGATTGCAGTCACAATGAAATGCATCAAATTTTCAGTGCTTATAATTTTCACAAAGCTGTTGTTGAGCTGTTGATATTTCTTTGTTGCTGTCCAATATGTTACTCGTGGCAGATACACTTTTTCATATTGTTTAGGGTGTCATCGATTATGTGGTTCCATCATCAGATTATTTGCTGATTTATGCTGCTGCCTGAACACTGGATGTGTGCTGGATGCATGCCATTATTATTGTTGATTCATTGGTTTGAGATTCATCTGCCGTTGATATGTGCTGAATTACTCTAATAGCTATGTTGCCCTATTGTTTTGATATGCATGGATTTAATGTCCCCATTTTCAGTTTCCTCCATAGTACAGCCATGATGGATTTCTAGGGTATGTGATGGCCAAGCCACAGGAGCAAGATTACATCATTAGAGGTCCTAGAGGGGTTTTATGGGATCCAATGACATTCACTTGGCGTATTCTATCATCTGCACAACTTGCTTTTGGTTTTGTTGCATTCTGATAATTCCCGTAAAACGAGGTTATTATTGAGCCTAACTTAATTAATTATGCTTAAGGTGGCATTTTGGGAGGAATATTTGATGGAACACCTTAGTGTAATAGCTCGTTGGAACCAGAACGAGAAGATCTACAGGATGGGATGATGAGAAGTGACTTCCAGTAGCTAGAGAAAGTATGGTGGGTGATTTACCATTCGTCGTTCTCCAAAGTTTTTCTTGGAAGGCCAAGAACTTGACCTTTCCCAGGTGCTTTGTCAGAATATCGGTGACCTGCTCATCAGACCCAATATGATGGAGCCTTATTGCTCCTTGGTGTACCATATCCCGGATAAAGTGTTACTTGATATCTATATGCTTGGAGCGATCATGAAACACGGGATTCTTTGATAATCAGATCCCACTCTGGTTGTTGCACAGGATCACGGTGGTATCCAACATTTCCAAAGTTCAAACAACTCACTGAAGAGCTTCCTCAACCAGACAACTTCACAAGAGGACATGCTAGCAACTATTTATTCGGCCTCAGCGGTGCTCAAGGCAATCGATTTTTGCTTTCAGCTCATCCACGATATCGAGGTAGAACCCAGAGAAAAACATCTAGAAGTGCTCTTGCGATCTACCATACTGTCAGCGCAATCAACATCAAAATAACCATGCAACCTCACATCTGCGGCAGTGTATCTCAGTCCATGAGTGATTGTGCCCTGAAGATACCTCAGAAGATTCTTGGCACCAATCCAATGTATATGATGAGGCTCAACCATATATTGGCTCAATGTGTTAACTGCAAAACATATGTATGGACGGGAGTTCACCAAGAACATCAATGCTCTTATGAGTTGACGATAATTAGAAGCATTTCCCAATTCAGGTCCGACAACACTACCACATAACTTCTTAAAGTTAAGTTCAATCGGGGTAGTCACAGGCTTGCAGTCTACCATCTCAAATCTTTCCAATATCTTCACAACATATTTTCCTTGAGATAGTAACATTTCACTTAGATTTTGCCAGACCTCCAACCCTAGGAAGTAGTGCATCGATCCTAGGTCTTTCATCTCAAATTTTCAGAAGCCAACTCACTCTTACGTTTGTGAATGAGAGGGTCTGCACCTATCAGAAAGAGGTCGTCCACATAAAATACCAGAATGAGAGGTTTATCATTTTCAACCTTAAAGTAAAGGTTCGGATCAACTTCACTTCTAGTGAATCTCAACTTCATTAGATAGCTATTGAACCTCTCATACCAAGCTCGGGGTGCTTGCTTCAAACCATAGAGATCTTTCTTCAACCCGCATACATGAGATTCCTGGTCATGAACCTCAAACCCCTCGGGTTGTTCCACATAGACTTCCTCTTTGATCGAACCATGCAAGAAAGTGGTCTTGACATCCATCTGATGTAGGTTCCATCCTTGCGAGGCAGCAAGGGCTATGATTGAGCGGATGGTGGTGTATCGGGCAACAGGTGCAAATATCTCATCGTAATCGACACCTTCCTTTTGGGAGAAGCCTCAAGCAACAAAGCGAACCTTGAACTTTTCTGCACTTTTGTAAGCTCCATGCTTGATTTTTTAGAGCCACTTAGAGGTGACAACCGATTTGTCCTAGGGTCTAGGAACCACATCCCAGACGTCTTTCTTCATAATTGACTCGTATTCTTCATTCATAGCATCCTTCCATACTTGTTGCTTCGCAACTTCTTCAATGATGAAGGCCCATTTTGAATGATAGTGCTCATGATTGTCAAGTATCCTTGATAGTTGTTTGGCTTCTTGCTTTCATGGAAAGTCCCCCCTTGGTGCAATATGTCTCTCGACATCTTCGAGAGTCTCCCTAAGCCATGAGGGTCTCCTCTTGGAGGAGGAAGGCTCATGAGGAGGAGGATCTTTAGGATCCATAGGTTCATCAACATCAGGCATCGTTTCATCTTCTTTTCGACCCTGTTTTCCGGTGTCAACTTCTTTGTCCTTCTTTGAGATAGGAAGGTTGTTGATCTTTTTGAGCGCCATATATTCGTCGAAGGTGACATCATGACTTATCTCAAGTTCCCTTTGACCAACCACATAAATTCTATATCCCTTGGAATTTTCACTATAGCCCACAAAGACTCCTTTCTTTCGAGATGCACCCAATTTGCTTCTTTTCTCTTTTTGCACATGAAAATTTACGAGACTTCCAAAAATTCTAAAATGAGAGACATCAGGTTTCTTACTAGTGAACATTTCTTCGAGAGCCTTGGAGTCCATTGCTTGATGAGGGCATCGGTTTTGAACATACACGACGATATTTGCAGCTTCAGCCCATAGGAACTTCAGAAGCCCTTGATCATGAAGCATGGCACGAACAACTTCTACAATAGTGTGATTCTTCCTTTCAACTGCACCATTTTGCTCGGGAGTGTATGTCGTTGCAGTCTCCCTCTTAATGCCAACTTCCTTGCAATAATCTTGGAATTCATTGGATTCGTACTCGGTCCCATTATCAGTCCTCAATATCTTGATTTTCTTCTCAAATTGGTTTTCGATCAAGGCTTTGAAGTGTCGGAACCAAGTGAACACTTCATCCTTCTTCTTCAAGAAGTAGATCTAGGTCTTGCGAGAATAATAATTTGTGAAGGTGAGATAATTTAAGTATCATCCCAAAGTGTTTACAGGCATCATAACAGATATGTCAGAGTGGATCAATTACAATATATCTATGGTCTTGCTATTACTTGAGGGGGATGGTCCCCTTGTAAGTTTTCCGCTGGCACATCCCAAACATACACCTTCATGCTCTACTTTGAACTCGGGCATACCTGTCACCATCTCTCTCACATCGGGTAGGGCCTTATAATGAAGGACATCAGTTACACTCCTCAAGGCATGCGAGATTCCTCCATTGAAGGCATGCATTGCCTCTCTCCATAATGTCTTACATTACTCTTCTCTGTTTGGCGTACGAGTTACTCTAAGGCATGCTATTCCTTTATGGCACGAATTTGTTGCTCCTCCTATATATATGTGCCTCATATCTTCTCCCCTCACTAGTGCATTGTGAAAGAAGGATTCAAAATTGAGAGAGAGAGAGTTGGAGAGACTTGAAGAAGATTGTGAAGAAGAGAGACTTGGAGAGTAAGAGCAGAACTTGAAGGTTGATTCAATATTTACATCATCTGCTACTATCAGTGATCTTCATGCTACAACTTGTTAAAAATTTAGGTGAATTTACTCATTC
Source organism: Pinus tabuliformis (assembly GCA_031772625.1). Classification (NCBI taxonomy): domain Eukaryota; kingdom Viridiplantae; phylum Streptophyta; class Pinopsida; order Pinales; family Pinaceae; genus Pinus; species Pinus tabuliformis. The sequence continues at coordinate 224,149,836 of CM062809.1, forward strand.
TCTTGATCTCTCATTGTACTTTGTATCTTTGCTGAACAATTGATATCTAATGGAAGAAGAATCTAGTTGGGTTTTCCCCTTGTGGGTTTTTCCCTAGTCATTGGACCTAAGTTCTCCGTGTCTCATTCTGTTCTTGGTTGTCTTCCTTTGTGCATTTGGTTTATGTTCTATCTACGATTACCTAATTAATATTGTAGCATAAAGAAGTTTTGTAATAAGTGATTCTTACAACATAGAACATCAGATTTTAACATGGTGATGATTTGAGACTACATGGGTATACAAATGCAAATTGGGATGGGAGTGTTATCGACAGAAAGAGCACATCAGGGTGTTGATTTATCTTGAGATCTGCCATGATTCCTTGGGTGAGGAAGAAGCAAAGATCTTTCGCTCTTAGTACAACCGAGGAAGAATATATTGCAACTAGTATGGCTAGCTGTGAGGCAGTGTGGCTGTGGACGCTCCTTGCAGAGTTGTTTGATCTTGTTCTCAGTCAAACAGAGTTGAAGTCTACAATATACTATGACAATGAAAGTGGGATCAAACCTTTAAAGGATCCAGTATTCCATGACAGGTCGAACACATTGAGATCAGGTACCACTACATTAGAGATATGGTATAGAGAGGAGTATTGAGGTTCCAACACATCTTGACAAATGAGAATGTATGCATCCTACCCTCAAGTCACCTTCTTGTCATTATTGAACAAGGACCATGTTGATATGGTTAAGCTTGTTGGGATTGCCACCCATTTGGCTAGTGGGTGAAGAGACTCAAGTGTGTGTGTAATTTTTACCTAGGTCAGTCGCGACTTCCATGGAGTTGGTTGTGGTAAATTGATCTCCCCTAAGTGTTGGATGGAGGTGTTCTCCCACTTGATCGTTGAGGATCAAGCTAGGTGAGAATTAGTCAGTGGACATAGGGTGTGTGATCTTTACCAAAGTCATATGTGACTACCATAGACTTGGTTGTGGTAAATCAATCTCCCCTGTCATCGGTTGTGGATCATTCTTCTTCTATGGATCGAGACATCATCGTTCAGCTGAGATGAAATCTTATGGTCCAACCAAGTATTCCTTCTTAGCTGAGAGGGAGTGTTGAAGTTCGCAGCTTCGGTCGAAGTTTTCATTAGCAAAATCATGGAGAAAAGTTCATATTTTTGATGTTTGACCAAGTCTGCCTACAATGCACAAGTCGTCCCCACATGTGGAGAAGCCACCTGCTAAGACATATAAATACAACTTTGTTGGAGCTCATTTGGCACATCTCACATCCATCCACTCATGTGAAATTCGTAGAAGTCAATCCACATGTGGGAAGGAAGTAAGGAGACATTTCAGACTAGCGTTGACCAACCTCTTTCTTCTGTTTGAATTTTGTTGACTTGGGATATTTGGCATCTGTTTGACTGAGGGTTTGACTTTCTTGGAAGGTTGAAGATTGCAGGACTTCGACTCTGTTTGACTGAGAATTCATCTTTGTTTTTCAGGCTCGTTGACCTTCATTGATCGCAGGCTTGGCTGAGGTAGTTGACCAAGAATTGCAGGGATTGTGTTGATCAAGGTTGATCGAATTTTGGCCCTCCTATTTCAGATCTTCCATTGGCTGAAATTCAGCCCTATTGTTGCAGGCATATGCGTTGACTATAATTGACTCTCTCTCTCTCTCCATTGACTGTTTTTGACTTGGTTATTTGAGGTCAAATTTGGAATTTGTTGGAACATTCTTGATGTACTATTGATGAACATTGAATGAATATCTCCTACAAAGAAGATTGATTTGGTTTTCCCTTGGTCTTTGACCAAAAATCTCTGTCTCATTGTGCATGGCTATCTTCTATTATTCATTGTTTGTTATTGTTTTCTCTATAATTGCTTAATTGGTTTTTGCGTAAATGAAATGAATGCAATATTGTTTTAAATAATTATAACAACACAGAACTTGTGGAAAAATAACATTGGCCTCCTAGAATATGCCCAAAATTTCAGCCCCGCTGCCTAGAATATTTTGCCAGAATTTCAGCCCCACTGGCGAGAAACTTGACCTACTCTTTGGAAACTGCTTAGAAAGCCTCACGTGTGAAGGAGAGAAAGAAAGAGGGATCTTCTTGTGATGAATTCGTCCTCCTTTCTTCGCTTAGATGCCCAAAATATTGCTCGTCTTTTGAGGAGGTAGAATGCTTTATATATAGTGTTTTGCTTGTCCAAATGGGTATCTCTCTTCACAGGGGCCAACTTGACTTGACATGCTTGGAGCCAAAAATTCAAAATTCAAAATTCGAAATTTTCTCTTTTTAATCTGACATGAAGAACATGTCTTACTATTTCAATATATATTTCAAGGTCCAAAATTATGAAGACCGACCATAGCTACAAAATTCAACATTCCCTCTTAGCTAGGGACATATTCATAATGACTAGACAGACGTTCTTTTGTTGACAATTTTATCTAAGAAAAGGTTATAAAAAATCATCATAATTATTCAATCACCATAATCGGGTCAACAACTGTGACATATGATAAATCAATAGCATCAACCAATCATCGTAATCTGGTCAAACATCCGTGACATATAGTGTTGGCATTATGATTCAAGTGTTGTCCTTGATGGCAACTCACTCAGAGGTTGGTACAGATGCTCAGAAGTTGGTACAGGAGATGGCAACTTAATCAGAAGACAGATCCTAGTACAGCTTGCCAAGGAAGTTCATACACGCAGGTTTGTTAAGACCAAGTCGCGTGTACACGCAGGTTGGCTTCAGAAAAAGCGCGTGTATGTGGAAAAATACCTTTGGTCCATGGCGGTTAGTCCTTGGAAGTTGTGCCTATGGTTTCGGACCATTGTGTCTCGACGGGCGTGTCGATCCCTAGATTTGAAGTTGATGGTATTGTGTTTCTATGGTTTTGGCTCTTGGTATTGAACAAGGCCTAAGGCTATATAAGGAGAAGATCACTAGGCAAAGATGTGGTGTGGGTGTCTGACGCAGTGAGAGGATCTGGTATTGCTGGTTATCTGTTCGGGACGCTTGGCAAGGGTCGGATCTGACAGCAAAGGCAGAAGTAATCATTTCTAGATCTGCACGCGGGTTGCCTTTGGAGAAAGCGCGTATACACGCGGTTTTGGTACAGTGAAGTAGCGTATGCATGATAAGTGTTAATATTTCAGGTTGCTGCTGATTCTGGTGGTTGTTGCAGAGTTCTAGATTCTGGTTTGGGTTCTGTGTTCTTGATGACAGGGTTTCAGTGATTCGGTATTGGGTTGTTTAATGAATTATGATGCAAGTATAAGTTGATGATTGTATTGCGGTAATGTTTGCTTTGTACTCTTGGATCCAGTATGAAAATGTATGAAACGTGGTCCCTGAAGGTTGTAGGGTCAGCACCTACGTACTAGTAAATGGATCAACTAGTACAAGAGCTGAGGGGGTTGTAGCTCCCTTCCAAAAATAGTTGGAAAACGAGAGAGGGTTGTAGCCCTCTGCAGGTTGTAGCCTGCGTGCTGGTAAAGGACTGCACCAGTACATTGTAAAAGAAGTTTCTCATTAAAGAAGAAAGAGACAAATTGCAGCAGGTGGTTTTCACCCACATTGGGTTTCCACCTTATATCATGGTGTTCATGTGTGTGGCTTTTGTGTGATGATCTATTCTGTTATACTGCACCTGTTTACTGTTAATATGCTTAATAATATCCTGATGCATTTACTGAAGATAAGATTAACTGAATCATAAGATCTCTGCATATACGCTAGTTGCTTTAGACACAGTTGCGTGTACACGCGGGTTCACTTAACTGAAGTCGCGTATATGTTTCTGAGTATGAAATTGAAAAGTTTTATCTGATCTGATAATACTGATTCACCCCCCCCTCTCAGTATTATTTCCAACAATTGGTATCGGAGCAGGTCCTTCAGAGAAAGCTTGATCGCTTGAAGGAAAAGATCCATCAAATGGCTAATCCAGAAAGAGAGGCACACATCAGGCCACCAGTCTTTGACGGGAACAATTTTACTCACTGGAAGATAAGAACCACTGCATATCTACAGTCGCTTGGAGCAGAAGTTTGGGGAATCGTAGAAGGAGGATACAAATTCCCATCAGCAACTCCTACAGATCCAGCAGAGAAAAAGCAATATGAGCTCAATGCCAAAGTAGTTACTGTCCTATTGAGTACTTTGACTCAATCAGAATTTATGAAGATCATGCATCTCAAATCAGCTAAGGAAATATGGGACAAAATCGTTACAAGCTACGAAGGAGATGATCAGGTAAAAATAGCAAAGCTTCAAACTCTCAGAATCCGATATGAAACTCTTAAGATGCGAAGTAATGAAAGCGTAGCTAATTATTTCCTGCGTATGGATGAGATTGTGAATTGTATGAGGGATCTGGGTGAAGAATTTGAGGAAGTTGTCTTAGTTCAAAAGGTTTTGAGATCTCTGTCTACTAAATTTGATTCTAAAGTATCTGCCATAGAAGAAAAGGAGAATGTGCGGAAAATTACCATGTCACAGCTTCACGGGATCTTAACTGCTTTTGAAATGCGACAAGAGGTACCACCAGAGGCCGCATTCGAAGTGTCAGAGGAAGAAGATGAGGTAAATTTTGTCAAGAATCTTGAACGGGGATCTGGACGGTTCAAAGATAAGCTACCTTTCAAATGTTTTCTATGTGGTAGAGTTGGTCACTATGCTGCTAGATGTCCTCATAACAAAGAAAAGATATATGAAGAAGATGGTAGAAGCTATTATACCCATATTAAAAGTTCATTAAATGATAGTGATGATATTAGAAGTCTCATGGCACATAAGAAGAAGAATGCTTCATCCAATAATAGCGAGGATATTAAAAGTCTCATGGCACATGAAGAGAAGAATGCAGAAACTGAAGAAGTTGCCAAACTAAAAGAACTATTGGAGACAGAAACCAGGGTAAGGGAGAAATTGCAGGATATAGCAAAAGATCAGAGCACAACTATTCAGAGACTTGAATCAAAGATCCTCTCTCTAAAAGAAGATCTTGAAGATCAAGAACATGAAGTGATCAAACTAAAGCGACAAGTGGAAGAAGGGAGAAAAGTTGAAGAAGACCTAAGGAAGCAGTATCTGAAAAAGGAAGAACAACATCAAGTTGAGGTAAATATCTTGAAAGGTAAACTAGAAGAAAAGGATAAGCTTTTACGATTTCAAGATAGTTCTAAAGTCTTGGATGATATTCTTAATAGTCAAAGATCTCCTGCTATCAAGACTGGTCTTGGTTTTCATGAATATGTTGAAGGTGAATCTAGTTCACAAGGTGAGACAAGAAACTCTAATGAGAAATCTGAAATGCTCAAGGAACAACCAAGGAAAGAAATTCCTCAAGGAAGATCCTTTACTCCTAACTATGGACGTGATAGACGATTATTTCCTCCGCTGAATAATGTTGAATGTTATGTATGTCATAATCTTGGACATGTTGCAGCCAGATGCAGAAGTAGAATGGTTCAAGAAAGATCATCGCATCCCAGGTACTTCAGAGGGTATTGCTTTGCCTGCAATGCATATGGACACAAAGCAATTGATTGTGATAGAAGGAACATGAAAAATATAAGGTGCTATACATGCAACAACTATGGGCATAAAGCAAGGGAATGCAGGAGTAGATTTCAAAATTCAAGACAAGAGGACCATACATCATCACAGTTGCAGGAATTGAAGAAGACAGAGACAGAAAGGTGTGGGATAACTCAGTCAGCTGACATAACAGACACAGGGGAATCTGAAAGTGATGAAATTCAGTATTCCATCCTGCATACGCTTATATAATGAAGACAAGTCGCGTATATACGCGAGTTACAGGCTGCAAAGTCGCGTATATGGAGAAAGGGCAGCAGAACAGACCCAGGTTCAGTCATGGTTGGCTCAGGCTCAGGGGAGCAGAACAGACTTAGGAAATGGTTCAGACATGGTTGGCTTACACTCAGGGGGAGAATATTCTTCAAATAATGCATTGTTGGCATTATGGTTAGAAGGTGTTGATAAAGTCTATGAAGCTAAATGATACATCTTACTGTTTAGGAATGGTATTGCAGGCTGATGCTTATGGTACAGATCATGATGCTGTTGGTGGCTTTCATAAGTCTTGGTCTAGATATTTCATCACTATGTCATGTATCTCTTTTATGATGTCAAGGTCATGTAACGGCCTATGTTGGTTTCCCCACTATGCCTGGGATGAATGATGAAATGTTCATGTATTATCATGTATCTTCACATGGTTAGGTGGATGAGTCAATATTGGTATATCCCCACTAGGTTGGGTGATGAATGTATGTTGAGTCTTTTGGTGATAGGAAGGTCTTCTATGATGTATAAGTCTTTGTTCTTCTTGAAGAACATCTTTTGCAGATCTTGCCTACAGTCAAGGGGAGCATGAACAGCACAATTCAGCAAGAGCAGGATGGATAGATTGGTACACTTTGGCATACACAAAGGGGGAGCACATTTGGAGATTTCAGCATTTACTCAGGGGGAGTATGGACAGCAGTATGGACAGGAGAGGGTATACCAAAGAAGAGAATATCTTGGTCCACCCTTTGCCCTTGATGTCAAAGGGGGAGAGTGACTTGGTGTGGTGGTTGCCATCAAGTCCAAAGGGGGAGATTGTTGGCATTATGATTCAAGTGTTGTCCTTGATGGCAACTCACTCAGAGGTTGGTACAGATGCTCAGAAGTTGGTACAGGAGATGGCAACTTAATCAGAAGACAGATCCTAGTACAGCTTGCCAAGGAAGTTCATACACGCAGGTTTGTTAAGACCAAGTCGCGTGTACACGCAGGTTGGCTTCAGAAAAAGCGCGTGTATGTGGAAAAATACCTTTGGTCCATGGCGTTTAGTCCTTGGAAGTTGTGCCTATGGTTTCGGACCATTGTGTCTCGACGGGCGTGTCGATCCCTAGATTTGAAGTTGATGGTATTGTGTTTCTATGGTTTTGGCTCTTGGTATTGAACAAGGCCTAAGGCTATATAAGGAGAAGATCACTAGGCAAAGATGTGGTGTGGGTGTCTGACGCAGTGAGAGGATCTGGTATTGCTGGTTATCTGTTCGGGACGCTTGGCAAGGGTCGGATCTGACAGCAAAGGCAGAAGTAATCATTTCTAGATCTGCACGCGGGTTGCCTTTGGAGAAAGCGCGTATACACGCGGTTTTGGTACAGTGAAGTAGCGTATGCATGATAAGTGTTAATATTTCAGGTTGCTGCTGATTCTGGTGGTTGTTGCAGAGTTCTAGATTCTGGTTTGGGTTCTGTGTTCTTGATGACAGGGTTTCAGTGATTCGGTATTGGGTTGTTTAATGAATTATGATGCAAGTATAAGTTGATGATTGTATTGCGGTAATGTTTGCTTTGTACTCTTGGATCCAGTATGAAAATGTATGAAACGTGGTCCCTGAAGGTTGTAGGGTCAGCACCTACGTACTAGTAAATGGATCAGCTAGTACAAGAGCTGAGGGGGTTGTAGCTCCCTTCCAAAAATAGTTGGAAAACGAGAGAGGGTTGTAGCCCTCTGCAGGTTGTAGCCTGCGTGCTGGTAAAGGACTGCACCAGTACATTGTAAAAGAAGTTTCTCATTAAAGAAGAAAGAGACAAATTGCAGCAGGTGGTTTTCACCCACATTGGGTTTCCACCTTATATCATGGTGTTCATGTGTGTGGCTTTTGTGTGATGATCTATTCTGTTATACTGCAGCTGTTTACTGTTAATATGCTTAATAATATCCTGATGCATTTACTGAAGATAAGATTAACTGAATCATAAGATCTCTGCATATACGCTAGTTGCTTTAGACACAGTCGCGTGTACACGCGGGTTCACTTAACTGAAGTCGCGTATATGTTTCTGAGTATGAAATTGAAAAGTTTTATCTGATCTGATAATACTGATTCACCCCCCCCCTCTCAGTATTATTTCCAACATATAGTAAATAAACAACATCAACTAGTTACCATAATTCAGGTCGATACCTCAGATCTATGGTATATCCACACCATAATCTAGGTCAGTGCTCCTAACACATTGTACACCATTTAGCATCAATTAGTCACCATAATTCAGGTCTATCTAATACATGGTATACAGACTAGTCTTGGTTCACCATTATTCAGGTCAAAATCATTGACACATGGTGAATCTCCAAAGGCCACACTCTATCTAAGTAATTATGTAATATCCCTGAATTTTGTGAGTGCGGGAAATTACTAAGGAGTTGCCCAATTTTGTTGACAATATATAAAAGGCTCAATTATAATTAATGAAAAGGGGCAAATATTATTTAATTAGAGACTGGCGGCAAAATAATATTTTATTGGAGAATGGCGACAAAATAGTATTTTATTGGAGAATGGTGGCAAAATAATATTTTATTGGAGAATGACGCCAAAATAGTATTTTATTGGAGAATAGTGGCAAAATAATATTTTATTGGAGAATGGTGGCAAAATAATATCTTATTGGAGAATGGAAGCATTATATTATTTATTAAATTGGTGGCAAAATAATATTTTATTGGAAAAGGGAAGCATTATATTATTGATTAAATTGGCAACAAAAAGTCATATATTAGAAAATAGCCTCCACCAATAAAGTAATATTAAAAAGAAGTCAAAGTATGGGGAGAAATTATAAAAGGAGGATGGACTTCGAGTCCCACCCTTGTTAGCTCTTGGGGAAAATCACTTCAGGTCTCCCATTTGTGTTTATTGCAGGATCACATAGATTTCCTAATCAAGAGGTCAAGCTGATATGTATTTGCATTCAGAATTGGGGAACTGTTTTATGTGAAAATTCTATCACTACAGCAACTGATTTATTTTTCCTACTTATTCCACAATAAGTTATTTATGAAATTACTTCAATAAACACTAAAATAAATACTGCTGCATATATCACACTGTAATATAGAAACAAACATATGCACAAGCATTAACACATTGACACAGATGTTTTGGACAACCGTCCCCAGAAAAAACCAATGTGGGAAAACCGGTGCAACAAGGGAGGATTTTATTATTCAACAATTTTTCTGTACAACAGGGTGCCAAATTGGCTTACCCACAGAGAGAAATAATTCTCCAACACTTCTCCCAATCCTAGCATCATCCCGGCTGACCTCTGCGTGGCTCTCAAATCCTCTGCGTCAGCCCTGGGCCTCTCTGCGTCACTCACGCAGGCCCAGCAAGTGACTGCGCAGTCTTCTGCTGCCTCTGCGTCTGCCTGAAAAGCCCCACCTCTGCCTCTCCTGCCTCAGTGCTGATCTCCAGTGGCTGATCCTGCCTCTCTGCTCCATACTTTCTGCCTCCTGACTGCTCACCAGACCACTGGTTGAATTTATCAGCTAACCCCGCTCCAGAAATTGCATTCACTGGTCTCCCTTAGTGTGTTCTCCAAGTGACCCTCAAGCCTCCTCTTATACTTTTATCGTTGACAAATCAATGACCTAGATTAAGTCTCTAATCAACGGCTAAGATTAGATCTGGCTTGATCCATGTCATTCGGACCATTCTAACATAGTTTTATATTAATACACATTAATATTTTATTTTCCCTAGTTTTAGACATAGGGACTCCAGTAAAAATATTAATTATTTTAATATATCCCAAACTGTTTAGAATCTGCTCAAACCCTTTCTGGGTATTGGAGATCTCAAGTGCCTTAGCCTCTCCACCAATTTTCGTGGCTAGAGCATGTCCGATGCTACCCCAAATCAACACTCCCTCTTAGTGAGGACTGTGCTCTAGTAATGCTCCTCATTGAGTATCGCCCTGATCATCCGACATTGGTCCCTGTGTTGATGCTAAGCCTCCCTGCCCAACATCCTCTGCACCGCTGCCCATGGCTCTGCTACTTCCACTGCTGCATTTGTACGACAACTCCCTCTGCATCCGTGCTGTTGCTGGTCCTTTCTCCCAACACTGCATCCACACTGCAACTCCCTCTGCATCCTTGCAGTTATCACTCCCATTTCTGCTACTGAAACAGGTTCTTTACCATCCCCATATTTTCCCTCAAGTAGTCAAAATTTGTCCTTCCAAGGGCCTTGGTGAGGATGTCCGCCCCCTGTTCTCCTGTAGGAGTGTAACTCAACTGTACAGCTCCTCGTTGGACACAGTCCCTGACAAAGTGAAACCGAATATCAATATGCTTCGACCTATCATGAAACACTGGATTCTCAGAGATCTTGATTCAACTTTGATTATCGCACATGATCCTGGTTGCCTCCATATTCCTTCTGAATAGGTTCACAACAGTATTCTAAGCCATGTGGCTTTACACGAAGCTGTGCTTTCCGCCATATATTCTGCCTGAGATGAGCTCAGAGCCACAAACTTCTGTTTCCTACTGCACCAGGAGGTCATTCTTGATCCAATGTTGAAATTGTACCCAAAGGTACTTTTCCGATCCACTGAACTTCCTGCCCAATCTGCATCAGTAAATCCACTCAATCTGATATCCTTACTCTTGTTGTACAAGAGTACATAATCAACTGTTCCCTGTAAATACCTAAGAACATGTTTGGCTGCTGCCTAGTGCGCCCTCTTCCGTTACACCATGAACTGATTGAGGGTGTTGACAGAGTAGCAAATGTTTGGCCTGGAATTGACCAAATACACCAGGGACCCTATGAGCTGCCTGTATAGGGTGGGATCGACATCCTTGTCTTTTGATGCATCAATCTTCTTCCAGTTGGTGATCATTGGTGTAGCCATAGGTCTATAGTCCTCCATCCATAATCTTTTCAGGATTTCTGTAGCATACCTCCCTTGCCCAAGGAAGATTTCTCCCTTCTGCTGCCAAACTTCCAACCCTAGGAAGTAGTGCATTCGTCCCAAATCCTTCATATTGAATTCTGTGGCTAGATTCTTCTTGTAGTCCCCAATGAGTCTGGAATCTGGATGATCCTGTCAGAAAGAGATCATCCACATACAATACTAAGATTAGTGACTCGTTCTCTACAACCAGATAGTAGAGATTCGGATTTGCGTCACTCTTGACAAACCCCATCTTCTGCAAGTAGCCATCTATACAACCATACCATGCCCTTGGTGCTTGTTTCAACCCATACAAGGTTTTCTTCAATCTGCATACATGAGACTTCTTCTCATGAGTTTCAAAGCCCTCTGGTTGTTCAATGTATACCTCCTCTTCTATTACCCCATTCAGAAATGCCATTTTGACATCCATCTGATGGATCTCCCATCCCATCTGGGCTGCAAGAGATATCACGGTCCTAATAGATGTATACCTGGCTACCAGGGCGAAGGTCTCCTCATAGTCAATCCCTTCCTTTTGAGCATACCCCTTAGCCACAAACCTGGCCTTGTATTTCTCAACACTGTCGTCTGCAGCATATTTGATCTTGTAGATCCATCTTGAACCTACCACTGATCTGTCTTGAGGTCTTGGCACAACCTCCCAGACATCATTTACCATTATGGAGTTGTATTCCTCTACTATCGCATCTAGCCAAGCCTGATGTTGAGCTGCCTCCTTGGAATTGGTAGGCTCTCATCCTGAGCTACTAATGCCTGATATCTATCTGGTTGTTTTTGCTCCTTCTTGTTGTTTCTTGGCGCACCGATGAAGTCCTCTGCATCTCGCAGAATCTAACGAAATTCCTTGCTAGTTCTTCCTCTGCCAATAGTTGCTTCTGTTCGCTCCTCCTCCTCATCCTGAGAATCTTCCTGTCTTGAGGAAGAATTCTTTACTTCTGTTGGTTGAGGAGGCTTAACCAACGGCTCCTCTTTCCACTGCTCCTCGGAAGGCATCTCGCAAGATCTTCTGAAAGCCCTGTCCTCCATGAACTTTACATCTCGTCGTACTACTACCTTCCTGCTCCCTAGAAGATAGATTATGTATGCCTTTGCGTTCTCGCTATATCCTACCAGATATCCCTTTTCCGCAGTTTGATCCAACTTCTTCCTCTTTTCTTCGGGTATGCGGCAATATGCTAGACTCCCAAATATCCTGAAATGACTAACTTCAGGTGTCTTCCCTGTGAAGACTTTCTCTGGAGTAATCTTGCCCACTTCCCGATGAGGAGTCCTGTTTTGAACATAGACTGCTGTGTTGCATGTTTCTTCCCACAGGGATTTTGGCATATCTTGATCATACATCATGGCCCTAGCTGCTTCTGCAATAGTCTTGTTCTTTCTTTCTACTACCCCATTCTGCTCCGGATTATATGGAGTTGTCCACTCTCTTCTGATGCCCTCCTTAGCGCAAAAATCAGTGAAGTCCTTATCGACATATTCTCCACCATTATTTGAGTGCAAAACTTTTATTTTCTTCCCAGTCAGATTCTCCACTAGAGCCTTGAACTCCTTGAATCGACAGAAAACCTCATCCTTGGTTTTCAGAAAATAAATCGAAGTTTTCCTTGAGTGGTCATCAATGAAGGTAAGGAAATACTCATCACCACTAAGAGCTTTGACAAACATAGGTCTGCGGATATCAAAGTGTATTAATCCTAGTACACTCTTGGCCCTGTGTTTGCTCCTAGGAAATGCTGCCTTGGCATACTTTCCTAGAACACATCCCCTGCATACATCATCTCGTTCCGTACTCAGATCTGGAACTCTTGTTACAGTGCTCCTAAGAATTCTTAGAGCTCCGTGGTGCAAGTGACCCACTCTTCTGTGCCATAGTTCGTTCAAGTCCTTGTCTCCATGACTGCCTATTAGTGCCATTGGTGATTTTAGTTGCAATCTATACAACCGATTACTTTTGATCCTGATCTGCACTTTCTTTTTTCAGCTCGGGTGTTTGACGTATACCTTCTTCTTGATGAAGTAGGCGTCATAGCCCTTGCCTTGTAGTTGCGACACAGAAAGTAAGTTCATCCTAATCTTGATACATGCAGTACATTTGTAGCACAGAACCATTCTCCCGATTCTGTTTGAAAAATTATGGTACCCTTCCCTACTGGAGTACACTTTGCCTTGTTCCCCATGGTGATCTGAAAGTTCATCTTCTCTTCTCGATATTATGAGAAACACTCCTTGATTCCCATCATATGCCACGAAGCTTCACTGTCTATATACTATACTTCTTCCAGCCTGGAAGCCAACATAGAGAAATCAAAATCTTTTTCTCTTTTGCAATCTTCTGAAAATCTGTGTGAGTCCCCTGATGTGGATGCCTCTACATCTTGGTCTTGACCCATAATTGATTTTCCGTTTTTGTCTTTGATTACTGGCTCTGATACCATGTGAAAATTATATCATTGCAACAACTGATTTATTTTTCCTACTTATTCCACTAAGTTATTTATGAAATTACTTCAATAAACATTAAAATAGATACTGCTGCAGATATCACACCGTAATACAGAAACAAACATATGCACAAGCATTAACACATTGACAGATATTTTGGACAACAGTCCCTAGAAAAACCCAATGTGGGAAAACCGGTGCAAGAAGTGAGGATTTTATTATTCAACAATTTTTTTGTACAACAGGGTGCCAAACTGGCTTACCCGCAGAGAAATAATTCTCCAACACTTCTCCCAATCCCAGCGTCATCGCAACTGACCTCTGTGTGGCTCTCAAACCCTCTGCGTTAGCCCTGGGCCTCTCTGCGTCACTCACGCAGGCCCAACAAGTGACTTCACAGTCTTCTGCTGCCTCTGCGTCTGCCTGAAAAGCCCTACATCTGCCTCAGCGCTGATCTCCAGTGGATGATCCCGCCTCTGCTCCGTACTTGTTGCCTCCTGACTGCTCACCAGACCACTGGTTCAATTTCTCAGCTAAGCCCGCTCCAGAAATTGAACTGACTAGTCTCTTTTAGTGCGTTCTCCAAGTGACCCTCAAGCCTCCTCTTATACTTTTCTTGTTGACAAATCAACGGGCTAGATTAAGTCTCTAATCAACGGCTAAGATTAGATCTGGCTTGATCCATGACTTTTGGACCATTCTAACACAATTCTATATTAATACCCATTAATATTTTATTTTCCCAGTTTAGACTTAGGGACTCCATTAAAAATATTAATTATTTTGATATGTCCCAAACTGTTTAGAATCCGCCCAAACCCATTCTGGGTATTGGAGATCTCATGTGCCTTAGCCTCTTCACCAATTTTCGTGGCTAGAGCACATCCGATGCTACCCCAAATCAACATTTTGTAGAGTTTTTAGTGGATTTCCCATGCCAAATTAGAGGGACGAATTCTCTATTCATTTGTGCCCATAGTTCACAAGGTGCCAAGGACGAGTTGCATTTCTAGATCTACTGACAAGGACAAATTTATAAAAGGGCCGAGTTAGTTTGCACCAATGTTGTGGAGGCTGAATCAATTGATCCAAAGAAGCCAAGTAGTTTTCTCCCAGGAACGAGTTGACTAAGGAAGACACCTTCAGATATTTCAGTGCCAAACAGTGAGGCCAAATTCTGCCATTGAAGAGGACCAATTCATTACAAGGGAGGCCAAATTTTATATAGTTCCATTACCCAAATTATCCAAGGGGCCGAGTGGGTTATTTGCCTATAATTTGTAGTTTGATTTTCAGAAGGTGCTCTCTTCCACTTCAGATTAAATTTCCTATGTTCAGATCTGAAATTTATCATCCATTAAGGAGGCTGTATTAGCTCGAAAAGAAGAGCCGGTTAATATATGTTTACATCAGCTTCAGGTTTGGGTTTGTCATGGGCTGAGTTCATAGTCCGGTGCTGTAGCAGCTTGTCAAAGGAGGCCGAATTGTTCCCTGTATATCCAAGCGAACTATTAAAAACATCAAGTCTGGTTTCCGCATCAATTTGGAGCTTCTTCCACATGTTGAACTCCATGAGATTGTAATTTTGAATTTTGCTCTCAGACAAAGACCATATTTTGCATCAGAAATGTCTTTTGATTTTGCTCTCAAACAAAGATCAGATTTGGCATCAAAAGTGTCTTTCAAGGCATTGTGAAATCTGTTTTTATTTTGGGCTTGAAATATACATTCAACGAGGTTCCTCCACTCTTATTACTTACTGTGTGTTTATGTACTAAGTTACTGAATGGCAATTCTTGTTTAGATTTGCTGCTTTATATCAGCCTTATGTATATTTCTAGGTACCATACAAATAAGCCAGTGTTATTTTGAAGCTTAAATTGGGTATATGTTGTTCACTGTACATGTTTATTTGGACATAAACTTCAGAAAGGTATCTACACTGTACAGCACCTTGCACCCAAATGTTTGTTAAAATACCGCAGTGAACTGACATAAATAAACAAATAAATTTTGTGGGTTTTCCAAGATATTCGAGTAAGTAATATTGCAAATTCAGGGCTTGATGCTATAAATGGACCTAATGCTCCAGGACCATTCTTCCTTATTCGGGTCATCATACTTGACACAGGAAGAATGATTGTCCTCTGCTGGACCATTCTCACTAATTTGGGTCAAAATACTTGACACAAAGAGAATGTTAGTCAATGATGCTATCTCATCAGAACTTCCTCTCACTGAGAGAGGCATTCTCAACAAGTCCAAGCCTGCCCCTGAAGTATACAAACTTTGCTCTGGACAAAGGCTTTGTAAGAATATCAACTATCTGTTCATCAGTAGAGATATAATGGAGCTTCATTGCTCCCTTCTGCACCATGTCACGGATGAATTGGTACTTGATCTTGATGTGATTTGACCTGTCATGGAAAACAAGATTCTCGGTCAGCTTCACATCACTTTGATCGTCACAATATATCACGGTTAGTTCCAATATCTGATCAAATAGTCTTGCAGGTAACTTTCGGAGCCACACTACTTCACAACTTGCTGAACTGGCTGCAATGTACTCTGCTTTGGAAGTGCTGAGTGCAACAAATGTCTGCTTCTTGCTCATCCACGAAATCATAATGGAGCCCAAATTGAAGCAACCTCTGAATGTACTCTTTTTGTCTTCAACACTCACTGCCCAATCTGCATCTATATATCCCTGCAATTGTATACCACGGTTTGAAACATATCTCAAACCATAAACAATTGTACCACACAAATATCTCAATACATGCTTTGCTACAATCCAATGATCATTTCTGGGTTTCACTTGAATTTGGCTCAAGGTGTTCATTGCAAAGCAAATGTCTAGCATCGTATTAACCAAATACATCAGTGAGCCAATCAACTTCCAATACGTGGTTGGATCTACCAGATTGGATCTACCAGATATGACTCAAAGTCTCTCAACTTTACCAAATTTGTCACCATGGGAGTTGCTATCGATTTACAGTGTGTCATTCCAAACTTCTGTAGGATCTTGATAATATATTTTCCTTGACCAAGGAAGATTTCACCAGGCTTCTGCCATTCTTCTAGCCCCAAATAGTAGTGCATCAACCCAGGATCCTTCATTTCGAGTTTAGAAGCCAACCCCCTTTTACACCGAATAATGAGATGCTCTACACCTGTTAGAAATAAGTTATCAACATAAAACAATAAACTCACAGGTTCATTTTTCTCAACCTTAATGTATAGGTTTGGATCAACATCACTTTCGGAGAAACCGAGCCTTGTCAGGTAGCTGTCAATTCGAGAACACTAGGATCTAGGTGCTTGCTTACGTCCATACAAGGCTTTGCTCAATCAAAAAATGTGAGACTCTCTTCCATGAACCTCAAAACCTTGAGGTTGTTCTATGTACACTTCTTCCTCAATCATGCCATTGAGGAAAGCAGTCTTTACATCCATTTGATGTAAATTCCAACCCATAGAAGAAGCAACATGAATAATAGATCTAATGGTAGTGTACTTGGTAACCAAAGCAAAAGTCTCATTGTAATCCTCTCCCTCTTTCTGGGAGAACCATCTATCCACAAATCTCGCATTGTACTTGTCAATACTGTCATCCATGCATGCTTGGTCTTATATACCTATTTGGAGGTCATCACTGATTTCCCTTCAGGTCTAGGCACAATCTCTCATACATCATTCTTCATAGTTGATTGGTATTCTTCCAACATCGCATCCTTCCAAACTTACTGGCTAACTGCTTCTTCAAACGTGGAAGGTTCAAAATCAATGAGATTAGTCATTAATAGTAAATACTGCATACCTAGAATACCTTTCTGTCTCGTGCTTTCCCTGAAGGTGCCACGTGGTGCCGTATGCCCTTCTGCTTCCTGCCAAGTTGGTCTTCTTCTTGATTTCAAGAACAACAATTGGGTCCACTGGTTTGCTAGGCCCTTCTGCGTCTTCTTGATGATCTAAGGGATGTTTTGCAGGATTGGATGGACCTGGACATTCTTTATTGGGAGCTTCATGTTCTTCATCATCATCAAAGTCCATGGGAACTTTAGGTTTCCAAATAGGCAACATTCTCATCAAAGGTCACGTCGTTGCTTACTTCAACCTGTCGCTGTCCTAGAATATAGATTCTATAGGCCTTTGATGACTCACTATATCCAATAAATATTCATTTCTTTCCTGAAGGCTCTAGCTTCTTTCTCTTATCTTTGGGTACATGGATATATATTGGTCAACAAAACATTCTCAAATGTCCAACCTGTGGTTTCTGTTCGGTGAACGTTTTTTTCAGGAGTCTTGTCTTGTCATAGATGCTTCACTCCACAAAAACATAGGCAATTCTTGATCATGCATTGTTGCCTCAACAGATTCTTCGATGGTTCTATTCTTTCTTTCAACAACTCCATTTTGTTGTGGATTGCAAGGGACTATCAACTCCCTCTTAATCCCAGCTTCTTTACAAAAGGCAACAAGCTCCTTGGAAGTATATTCTCCTCCATTATCTAATCTCAGAATCTTGATTTTCTTTCCCTTCAAGTTTTCCACTTCAGCTTTAAATTCCTGAAACTTGTTAAAGACTTCATCCTTTGTCTTCATCAAGTAAATCCATGTCTTGCAAGAAAAGTCATCAATAAAGTTTACATAGTACAGAGAGCCTCCATGAGATTTCACTGGCATTGGACCACATACATCAGAATGTACTAGATCCAAAATTTCCTTGGACCTACTTTTGCTAATTGGAAAAGGCTTCTTGACATTCTTCCCAAGCGCACAACCTTTGCATACTTCTTGATGCTTTATCTGCTAATCTGGAACACCTGAAACCATTTATTTTAAAGCAGGCAAAGCTTTAAAGTGAAGGTGAGCATACCTACTATGCCAAAGCTCATATGGATTGATGTCATTATGTACTAATGCTGGAGTAGGTTGTTTCAAGAGTGTATACAATCTTCATGAACTCCAATTACTGTATCAGAATCTATACTGGAGCCCTTTGGCCATACAAGTACTTTACCATCAACAAATGCTGCTCTATCTCCTTTATCTTCCAAACATGAAATAGAAACCAATTTCTTTTTCAAACCTGGTACATATAGTATGTTGCTAAGATGAACGTTTTCACCTGATTCTAGCTCAATGGAAGTTTTCCGAACACCTTTTTGTGCATAACTGTTGTTGTCCTCAAGTTCTACTTTTTAAGATAATCTTCTTTCCATTAGACTTGTGAGATTGTTATGATCTCCTGTCATGTGCCTTGAGGCACAACTATCTTCTAGCCACAAATCATCACTATCTGCAATAGAACTTGTTAGAGCAGAAAAATAGAAGTCTTTGGTACCTGAATTTTCATTCTTAGGTTTCTTTGGAAGTTCATCAATTTTTGTTGTGGTAGCATGCTGCTTTCTCTTTCGCTTTCTATCATTTGATCTTTCAGGACATTCATATCTATAGTGATCAAATTTGTGACAATGATAACATTGAACTTTCAACATATCTCTCTTTCCTTGAGGAGGAAGTCTTCTTCCTTCATTTCTTATTTGGAAACCAAACTTCTTTCTTCCTCCAGTCTTCTTGAAACATGTTGTAAACGCTTGAGAGTCACCTTCATCAGATATTTGAATCTTTCCCTTAGATATGATCCTACATTCTTCTTGAGTACATGTAGTCCATAATTCTTCAAACCTTGGAGGTTCCTTTCTGCTACATATACTAGATGTAAATGAGTCCCATGAGCCAAGTAAACCATTAATTGTTGTAGTTGCTAGTTCTCTTTTAGAAATGAATTCATAAATTGTTTGAAGTTGATCTCTCAATTGAGAAATCCTCAAGAATATGAGGCTATAGTATCATTTCTTGTCATTCTAATATCTCAAAGCTCATTCTTTAAACTCATTGCTTGGCCAATGTTTTTGATAGTGTATAATCAAACTAGGGGATCACACATCTTCTTTGAAGAGTCAAGATTTGTGACATAAGGAATCAATTGATCTCTCATAGAGTTCACAAGATGCTTCTAGTTGTGATGTCATCTTTCTCATATTTTGTTTTTCCTTCATTAACTGAGGGTTCAGTGATCTTGCATTTCACAATTCCCAAGAGATCATTCTTTGCAAGAATGAGATCAATCCTTGTTTTCCAAGCCCTGAAATTTGCAGCTCCTTCCAATTTGTTCTCAGACTTCATATAGGAACCCATAGTCATAGATAAACATTTAGATTGTAGATGAGGCCTTCTTCAATGCTCTTTCTTTTATTAGTAGTATTCAAGAGTGATCTCTATGTCCTTTCCTTCACCAAAGCTCTAATACCATGTTGATTTGTCAAGTGCAATATATAGAAGCACAAATTTCTGAAATACTGATAATTATTTCTAATGATGTAGATATTCTTTTAGCACTTCTAGTTTATCATTAAGCAATTACACTTCAAAAATTCAACCACAAATGCATAAGGACAACATAGATCACAATGCACAAAGAGAACACAAGATTTACCTAGGGAAAACTGACTTGGGGAAAGGCCACTGGGTAAAAACCCAACAACCTTTTCCTTAGAGAAATTCTTCAGTTCAACAAGAGATACACCTAATACAGTGAGTCAGCTATGACTGACAAAGCTATGGTCAAATAACCCTCTTGTCAAGTCAAACTTCTGCCCTTTATCTTTGGCCCTTTCTGATATGCCTAGGCTGAATTTTGGCCTCCCATAATATTCCCAGAAACTTGGCCTTGCTGCCTAGAATATTCTGCCCAGAATTTCGGCCTGCTGCCCAGAAAGTCACACGTGCAAAGTAGAGAGAGAAATCTTCTTGAGATGAATTCGTCCTTCTTTGTCCTTCTTTTCTTCGCTTGGATGCCCAGAATATTACTTGTCTTGTGTGAGGTCAATTGGTGCCTTGCGGAGGAGTTCAAATGCTCTATATAGAGTGTTCTGCCTGTCCGAATGGACGTGTTTCTTCATGGGGACCGACTTGACTTGAGGGAGGGCCGACTTGACAAGTTTGAGCCAAAAATTAAAAATTCAAATTTCAAAATATTCTCTTTTCAATCGACATGAATAACATGTCTTATATTAATTCTTTCAAGCGCTAAACAATGAAAATGACATGAACATGTCTAAAATTTTCAATATATATTTCAAGGGCTAAAATATACATTATGAAGACCGATGATAGCTAGAAAATTCAACATTATCTCACAGACAAATTAGTCAACATCACTGCTTCTCTTTCTCGTTAAACTTACCCTGGGTTTATCTGTGGACCACAATTGTAGGTTGGGTAACTTTACCAAGAACAATATTTGGCAAGCAACTGTATGAAAAAATGTTTACAGTCTGCTGCTTCTTATGAACCTTTGACTCCCTTCCAGCATGATGTTGGGTAAAAATGTCATAGATGAAGGCTAAAAAATATGCTAGGAACATAGTAGTATGATGAAAAGCTTGCAGATCTATAATAAATCTGCCCATAAGCAGCCAAAAAACATGCAGATCTAGACAAATCTGCTCACCACTAGTCGAATAAGACTTAGATCTACTCTCAAACAGCTGAAAAAGACATAGATCTAGGCAATTTTTCTCACCACCAGCTCAAAAGCATCTAGATTTATTCATAAATAGCACCAAAAAGATAATTTCTCTATGGATTTGCTGAAAAATAACAAATCAGCAGTTGAAACTTCCATATCTGCAAATATGGTCACCAATATAGACAAAAGAACAGCTTCAATCTGCTTCCAATTCATCTATACTGTCAAGAAAAGTGAGGAATAAGATAATCTGGGCTGCAAATTGATTTTTACTGTACTTTTATGGGCAATTCCATACAAGTCATTATGATTGTGTAGATTTTGTAATGTCTGTATTATTGTACTGTGTGATGGTTGGGATGTGTGTGATGGTTGGGATGGCAGTTGAAAACAATGACTGAAATTGGTGTATGTTGGCTGAAAATTAAAAAAAAATGACCTTGCTTTGGTTAAAAAAATGAAAGAATATCTACTTTTAGTGAAACCCTCTTGGCTCTTTAATGTGCTATGCTAGCAAGCCCTTTATCTGTCTGTCGACAGTAGTCCCAAGGTCTTCACTCTGTCACAGACTCAGTGGCTCTAGCTGAGCTGTTATACCCAATGTTGTGAACATTGGCATCGGGATAAAATCAGTAAGGGTTCAAAAAACCAAAATATTGTAAAAATCGGGAAAATATCGGTAAAAATCGGCAAACATTGGCAAAATTAAGATACCACCAAAATATTGGTAAAAATCAGCAAGGATCGACTAGGCCAAAAAACCATGATTTCGAGATTTTATCCGGATAAAATTGGGATGCTAATTGAGCACATAAATAAACCAAGGTAACTTGAAAGAGTTCTCCATATTGTATCGCATAATGAGAAAGTGAAATCTTTCTTATATTGATTACGTGCAATTTGAGTCAATCCACTTTATGAATGTGGGGTAGACTAAGAAACACGATAAAGTGAAATAAGACACAAAAGCATAAAATTACCTAAATTTAAATTGACTTTACTGATGCCTATATCTAGTATTGAATTAACCATTATAAGCTAATACTTTAACATAGGACACTTTTTGATGTGATTGGGGTTGGAGATTCATGAAGCTGATTCAACAATATGATACCAAAAACTTTACTCTCTTCTACGTCAAAAGCACCATTTATTTC
Source organism: Pinus tabuliformis (assembly GCA_031772625.1). NCBI lineage: Eukaryota > Viridiplantae > Streptophyta > Pinopsida > Pinales > Pinaceae > Pinus > Pinus tabuliformis. The sequence goes on from CM062809.1 coordinate 224,171,791, forward strand.
CTATTTTTAATTTTACATGGACATCTTCTAACCTAGAGTTTTAGGTGGATTTGTTAGTTGCATAGTGTTTGGTCATTTAAACATAGTTATAAGCTCCGCATTTTTGATTCACTAGTTCTTTACCAGGGTCTGCCTTCCAAATCTTGCCTTGATAAAAGCTGGTTCATTGAGGGTCTTTGCATTACAACTTGTTGAAAATGTGTTCAACATCAATATTTATCTCTGATTTAGGGTTAACCTCATTAATTCACAATATTTTTTGATGATTCAAAATCCTTGGTATTGTCTCCATTCACAGGCACTTGGGATTGCTACAGAATTCCAAGAGTCTGCCCAATTAATTTCTCCCCAAGAATTTTCGTTTCATCGTAGTGGATAAATGTCATGCTAGAGGGTCGCTGAAGAAATTTATTGGGTACATAGTTCTTCTTGGTCGATTTAATTGGTGGGTTGTTGGAGGGTGGTTTCCTAGGGTTATTTTCCGTCTTGATCAACTAAGTTGTTGAAGGTGTTGATGATGATGGATAAGACAAGTGCTTTTGCATAGGCTAGGTGTGAAGCATGCAAAAGATATCTAAATGCCTTTTTACTATTTAGGTACTTGCTCATGTTAAGTAAGTGACTTTTATGATTTTTTATTTTTATTTATTATATCTGAAATTTAACTTAAGAAAAGCACATTGATTAATTAATTAATGTTGGCTATTGGGCTAAGGCTTTTTAATGAAAATTAATTTAATTTACTTTAACGAGCTGGATCTAATCTTTATTGTTGACCTAAGTGGGTTTGGATTAATGTTATTTGGACCTGACCGGTCATCGAATTAGTAGACCCCCTAGACTGGGAATCACTTAGAACTGGACTGGAATCAGTAAAAAAACGGGACCAAAAAGCCGGTCAACCAAAAACACAAAATAGTTAAGTTTTAAAGAAAAACATATATTCATGTGCATCCATATGATCCAAACCATTTATAGACAAATAAACAAAAGTTCTCATTTATATAGCATGTAAGGGTGCATATAACGAAAGCAACATCAATTGCAATCCATCTCTGAACTAAACATACATCAACAAAAAGACCTTAGATGCCCGTTAACATCCAAAAAGATCATGCTACAACAAATACCTACATATCATAAAAATATTTGCCTATATTGGGATCTTTATCATCAATATCACCCTCTAAGCATTAAAAAAAGATAGAAAATACTTATCAAGTCAATTCAAATTTTTGTTTGAGTGATGGGTACATTTTTAGTAGAATCATGATAGAGGAGTTCAACCATCGATGCCACAACATCAAGGTACATAGAGCGATTTGTGCTCTTGATTAAATGCTAGTTACATACCCTCGTACATGACAAAATCCAGTGGAAACATTACAACTGCCCCAATCTTGAAATCCTAAAAAACTCTCAAGTCTAATAGATTTTGAGTGGGATCTAAAATTCTACTTTCTCCATACATTACCATGAATTCAATAGCAATAGTAGGGCCATAGGCTTGAATGTTAGGCATTAGTAGGGCAATATGGTCAATTACAAGGCTTCCCCAGTCATAAATCATTACTTTCTAATTTTTATTTCTAATTTCTAATTTTTTAATTTTTTGGAATTGAAGGGTCCTTGATAATATTGTACAAGATCGGCTCGGAACCGGCTAAAAACTGTCTGGTTCACTGGTCCGAACCAATTTTTCCCTCCAACTAGTCAGACTAGCCAGTTCTGACCGGTTCGGTTCAGTTCTATTAACATTGGTTTGGAAATAATGTCAGCCTTCCATCACTTTTGAGATTTAGGGTTAGTGATCTAGCTCAACGAGAAATTATAAAGAAGCACAAGGGAGGGGTGAAATACACATCAAATACTTAGGAGAGACATTTTCTCAAGAGAGTCTAAGGAGAAGAGAAAGGTGTGCAATGAGGTGATTTTAGGAGAAGGATTCAAGGAAGCTTCTTCTGTGTAATTCACTTTTCATGTGTTGATATCCATTATAGGAAAGCCTTGTATTGTTGATGTGAGAAAGCCTTGTGTTGTTGATGTGAAAACCTTGTAATGAACCATGATTTGTTGAGATAATATAATATGAGGATTTAACCCTTTTCCCATTATTATTGTTGTATGATGTATCTACCTACATCTAACAAACCCTATTGCTTTTAGCATTTACATGAAATCAACTTCATACTAACATTTTAAATAGCACAACTAGCTTTCAAAGGATAAATTTATTTTAATACAAATTGGCAAGATAACGCTGATTTGTGGCATGCACAACAACCCCTCTCACGTTACATTCTCATGCACTTCGTTGATCTATGCCCCATTGACTCTGTTTTCTGTGGGTGTGATTAGGCACTTGTTCTTGGGGTTTTCATCCATCTTTGCCTTCTCGCACCGCTCATTGATACATTATACTTCTATTACCCATTTTTCTTAGGATAATTCTTCATTAAATCATCTTGTTGCTCCACCCTATAGTAGTGTTATTAAAATTGCTGGAACCAATCGGTGTGACTATTTTGATCCCTTAACCGGTTCGTCTGGTATCATAAAATTGCAAAAGGCAAGGTCCACACTGAACCAACTTGTTCTTGTTTGGTTCGATACCAAAATGACCTTTTTTCAATGAACCAATTGGTTCTTTACAATGCAACCAAGGACATTTCGAATGCAAATAAAAATAAAAATAAAATAATTTGAGTCAGGCAACCTGATATTCAACCCTAGAACCCTACTAATGCTATTTAATTAATGGTAATGTTAAAATCTTAAAGCACAAGGATGAAAATGAAAGATAAAGAAGAAAATGAAATATAGAAGGATGAAAATGAAAGTTATAGGAGAATGTCACTTCTACTTAAGTTTTTAACATTACCATTAATTGTTTTAGGATGTTTGAGAGTGGTTCGAACCTCATTAGATTCATATGGAGAATGTAGAATTTTAGATCCCACTTAATATCTAGTAGACTTCACAGTTTTTAGGATGTGTATATTCGTGCAATAGAACTAGCCTTTGATCAAGAACACCAAGTCTTCTATGTACCTTGATGTTAGTGGCATTCATTGTTGAACTCCTCTATCATGGCCCTAGTAAAAATGTACCCATTAGTCAAACAAAATCTTGATTTGACATGTTAAGCTTTTTCTATTTTATTTTAATGCTTAGAAGGTGATATTGATGATGAGGATCACAATATAGGTGATGATTTTGATCATATGTAGGTATTTCTTGTAGCATGATTTTTTTTGATGCTAGAGGCCATCTAGAGCCTCTTCGCTGATGTATTTTGTTAGGTTTCCTTAAAACCTAGTAACTGATTCACAATCTTTTAAGTGTTAAAATCATAAATACAAACAACTGTTCCAAAAACATAAATTGCAAATACATGAGTTTTCTAACTTAGCATGCGCAATGGAAATAATAAATGAGAATTTGAGAAGACAAATATATTTAGCACATAGAACACAACATATACCCAAGAAGCCCCAACTCTGGGGAAAACCTGCAACTTTGTGTCTTTTATTGTCTTGAGCAAAAGGGTAATCTTCATAAATTTACAACGAGGGAAAAGTTCCCTTCCACCATAGGAAAGCCACTAATCTATTCCTAAGATAAATAGATTTCCCTTCTACGCACTTGATCTGCCAACTGGATGCATAGATCTGCTTATCTACGCACATGTGTGAGTTGTAGATCTCTCTTCCTGTGCACATGTGCGAATTGCAGATCTATCTTCCTGTGCACATGTGTGAGTGGAATAATTGCGTTGAGGTTGTAAGAGCAGTTTGGTCCTCACTCGATCTCCTTAGTCGCTGAAGCTTTGTGATCTGTTGAAACCCTAGTCTCTCCCTACATTGATCTGACACATTATTCATACTCAACTAACTGGCCACTTGCTCTATCTCCTCTTATGATTTTGAGCTAAGTCCCTCCTTCACTCTCAATCGCTGAGATTAGATTGTGATGAAGGGATAACATTATACCATAAGTTAACTTAGGATTTTTAAGTTTTCCCTAGGTCCAACTTTAGGAAGTAGTTAAATAAATTAATATTCTACTAAAGTGGCTATCTTGTGGGTTCCTCTACTAGCCTTAGCACATAGGTAAGCAAAATCCTTCTCTACTCAAATCAACACTCACTCTTAAAGAGGAATGTGTTTTGCACTACACCCAACATCTCTTTGAGGTAAACAAGTTTGTTTCCTAGCAATGCCTTGGTCAGAGTGTTTGTTGTCTGCTCCTCTATTGTTATGTATAGGAGTGTAACTTTACCTCTTTGAACAATATCCTTGATGTGATGATAACACATGTTGATGTGCTTTGAGTGATCATGAAACACTAGATTTTCGGAGAGCTTGATGCAACTATGATTGTCACAGTGGATCACAGTGGGCTCCGACTCTTTCCCAAAGAATCCCACGAGAAGTTTCCTCAACCAAATAGCTTCGCACCTTGCCAGATTGGCAGCCATGTACTCGGCCTTAACTGAGCTGCATGTAATTGATCTCTACTGTCGGCTGAACTAAGAGACAACTATTCATCCAACATTGAATGTGCATCCCGATGTGCTCTTGTTGTCTATGGAGCTCCCTGCCTAATATGCATCAATGAAACCCTCAAGCCTCACCCCATAAATTTATCTATACCACAATCCATAGTCTACCGTTCTGCTGAGATATCTCAATACATGCTTGGCAGCAACCCAATGCACTTTGACTGGATCGACCGAAAACGGACTTAGAGTTAACTACAAAACATGTCTGGCAGCGTGCTTACCAAATGCATCAACGACCCTATTAATTGTCGATAAAGTCAAGGATCTACTCGCTCCAAACTGGATGTATTCACCTTCCTCCAATTTGTGACTAGAGGCGTGGTCATGGGCTTGCAATCGTGCATGTGAAATCTCCTCAGAATCTTCAGGGCATACTTTCCCTATGAAAGAAATCTCTCCATCACCTTGCCAAACCTCCAGCCCAAGGAAATAGTGCATCAACCCCATATCCTTCATCTCAAACTCTCATGCAGGCACTTTTTTGCACTCTTAGAGGAGCTTAGCTTCGCCTGTCAAAATCGGATCGCTCACATATAACAATAAATTAAGAGACTCACCTCCAACAACAATGTGGTAGAGGTTGGGGTTTGCTTCACTCTTGGTGAAGCCCAATCCCTGAAGGTAATTGTCAATTTGAGCATACCATGACCTTGGAGCCTGTTTGAGGCCATACAAGGCTCTCTTGAGTTTGCAAACGTGAGTGTCCTTGTTGCAGATCTCAAATCCCTTCGACTGCTCAATATAAATCTCCTCATCAAAAACCCCATTGAGGAATGTTGTTTTGACATCCATTTGGTGTATCTTCCAACCGGTCCAAGCTGTAATGGTTGCAATAGCCTTAACAAACAAATAATTGGCCGTTGGGGCAAAGATCACATCATTATCGATCCCCTCTATCTGCGAGAACCCCTTTGCCATGGATTTTTCCTTATATTTCTCAATGCTCCCATTAACCCCATGCTTGATCTTGTAGACCCAACGAGAGCCCACCACATATTTTACCTCTAGCCTCAACACCACATCCTGCACATCATTCTTCATGATGGAGGCATACCCCACTGTGGCACCTTTGCACACCTGTTTAATGGTTTCCTCCAGATGATTGGAAGGCTCAGCACCCAACAACTCCATCATAAGTGCCATGTATCTTGTGTACCTTTTTTGTGGGTGTTTGCTCTATTGAACCAATGTACTAGGAGCACCAACTTGCTCCTGTGCCTCCTAGATTAGCTGATTTTCCCATCTCACTCTCCTTCTCCCTGTATCGGGAGTCATGGCTTGAGTGGAATCTACTCTGTCCTTCAATAGCATGTCCTCCTCATCCTTATGCTGCTCGGTTTACCCATCAACATGCACAACTCTAGTCTATGGTAATAGTTGAGCGTCATGCTTGGCAGTCTACTGCTCCTCCTCTTGCACTGTAGTCAACTCACACTCTAAGGACTTTTTCAAAGCCTTATCTTCAAACTTCACATCTCTCGCGATGATTGTTTTTTTGATTGTTGGTGGACATGGTAGTACACCAGGATTCGAAATATCCAAAAATGTGACATATCCGATTTCTTTGCTGTAAAAGTCTCCTCTAGTGTAACTCTTCCCAACAGAGATGTGGGCTTCGGTTCTGCAAGAAAATTGATGTATTGAATGCCTTAGCCCAAAGAAACATGGATAGCCCTTGGTGATGCAACATGGCTTTGGCTGCTCCAACTATGGCCTTGTTCTTGCGCTTTGCCACCCCGTTCTATTAAGGGTTATATGTTGTACTCAATTCCCTCTGATACTCTCCTTGGCACACAACTCCTTGAATGCGTTTGAGGTGTACTCACCGCCATTATCAATCTTCAATGCCTTCTTTTTCATGAAAAATATCCAAGTCTTCCTCGTGTGATCTTCTATGAAGGTAACATAATACTTGTACCCACTCAGGGATATTGTAGAGAAAGGACCACAAACATCTTAATGAACAAGGTCCAAGATACCCTCGACCCTATTATCTTTGCTAGGGAAAGAGGTTTTGTCATGCTTCCCCAGTGTGTAGCCCTTGCACACCTCATGTCGATCCATGTTGCACTGTGGCAACCCTGTTGCTATTTCCTTAAGTATCTTTAGTGCACTATAGTGCAATTGCCCCATGTGCTTGTGCCGCAACTCCCCATGTTCCCTGCTTGAGTTATGGCTCCCTTTGTTGGTTAATGCTGTGGGTTTCTCAAACTCTAATTTGTATAGGCTCTTGTGCCTAATCGCAATCTGCTTAGCCACCTTGGAGTCTGAGAATTTTATAAAAGCCCTACCCTATTTGAAGGTCACCTCATACCCCTTATCCTCCAAAGTTGAAATTGAAACTGTTGAAAAATGTAACTAGGTTCGGTCTTCATAAAATGTATTTGTCAAAAGAATTTTTGTTATTGTTACAATGACTTATTAAAGCATGGGTTTCATGCTTGGGTCATCATTTTATTAGCCAAAGTCCCCATTGTGGACTCGTAGGATTAATAAAGAGATTAGAGTCATTGTATATTTTATGAGACCCTTAGGCTTTCGAATGATGGAAAAATAATTATTTTTGAGTCAAAGCTGAATTAAGTAACCTCCACACCAAGTCGGCCTCAAGAAAGGTAATTCAACCTCATTGGAAGGCTATATATACAAGGCAGTTCAAATTCATTTGGAGCATCTTACTCTCACACACACAGTTCGATATCTAAAGCTGGATGCTGGGAAAAGTGCAAAGGTGAAGGAGGAGGCTAAAAGGAGTCCGATTTTGGTCAAGAAGGAAGGGAAGAACAAACTTGAAGCTTTGGGATCTCTCTCTCTCTCTCTCTCTCTCTCGTGTGGGCTAATTTAGGAGATTGAAGTCTCCTTGTCAAAGTCAAAGCTGCTGCTACTACCTATTGATGTCGGAAGTTGCCAAGTCGAAGTTGTTGGAGTCGAAGTGTTGCTGCTACTAGGTTGAAAGTTGGATCGAAGAGGGAAAGGCTGAATTGTTGTGGAGGAGGTCTGTGTCTAGGTTGAAGAGTCTCAAGAAAAACTATTGAAGGAAGAGATTTTGACTGGGTTTTCCCCTAGATAGGGGTTTTGCCCTGACAAAGTGCCTACATCTTGTGTCTTGTGTTTTTGTGATCTTCATGCACACATAATTTGGTAATTTCTTGATGAAAGATAATATAACAAATAAGTAAAAGTAGCCAACATAATTCACAAGTAATTATCAAGAAAGAGAAATCTAACCGTAAGTCTACTAGCATTGATTTCTCAACATGGTATCAAAGCTAAGGACGAAGAAGATTGAAGATCACTGCGTTGGCTTGAAGGAAATGATTACTCGCTCTATGATAAGAATGGGATTCAATTCTATAGAAAGATGGATCAAGAAGATTGTCTACTACTTATTCAACAAGGTCAAAAGTCAAGGGTTCTTAGCTGCACTTATAGGATCACTTAATGATGATAATGCATGGATTATTGACAATAAAGCATCTAGGCATATGACAGGGAAGAGTAAACAACTTCACACTCTATCAAAGGAATCATCATCTCATCCAGTGGAATTGGGAGACAAAAAGAAAAAAAACTATGCTATTAAAGGCCCTGGATCAACATCATTGAAGCCGGAGAATGGAGCTAAGATGAAGGAGGAGGAAAAGATGGTTTAAGAATCTATTGAAAGGGATCTAAGGAACCTCAAGACGTTGATTAAAGGATCATATAAGGAGACCTTATAAGGAAATAATCTTACTATCTTCAAGGACAATGTCTAACACAATAAAGGGAGTGAACAAATTAGAAGGAGCATCTAATTACAATGCTTGGAAGAAGAGGATAGATCTCATCCTCGAAAAGAATAAAGTCTTGGATCTAGTAAAAAGAAAAGTGAAGAAGTCTACAAAATCAAGAAGTCTAAAGGGCCAAGAAAGAAGGGACAAGGATCAAGCAAACTTTGCCAAAGAAGTTTCACCAAAGAAGAACATGATGGAAGGACCCGAAGTCAAGGACCTATTTGCTAGGAACTCTTAGGGACTCTATCCCTTGCATATCCTTCTACTCTAAGTATCCCTCAAGCTTGGAGGGAGCCCTTACCAACTTCCAAAGATAAGTATCTTATTACCTTTTCATTTTTTTTTAGATTTCCTTACTTATCTAAGTTTGCTTGCATTAAATACTAATCACATTTATATTCATATTTTCCTTGGTTAGGAAAGACTTGCTTAATACTCAAGGAACATGGAAGAAGGCTTCACAAGGCAAAGCATTGGAATTACAAGGTTTGTTAAGAAACAATGGTTTGCTCTCTTCATGATATTCATTCTTGATAAACTATTACTAACATCATTGTGTCTAGCTCTCCTAAATCATAAAGATTCTTGATTTGGTGATTCATCATTAGATAAATCTACCCTCCTGATATCTTTGATTACTCTTAGGAACCCTGGAAAGGTTCTCCGTGAAAACTCTAACTTAAGGGTATGTTGATGATTATGTGTGGAACCCTCGCCTACTTAGGGTTATTGATGAAGTCTAAAGAAAATGTCTGATGCTTTCATGTTTGGGGTTTTGGTATGGGTATGGAAACCCTAACTTGTTAGGGTTGAATGGTAATGTCTGAAATCCCGAACTTTTGAAGTATTGGTAATTTAGGGTTTGCTATGTTTTGTATTGAAACCCTAGATCATTAGGGTTTGGTAGGGTGTATAAGAAAGACCCTTATAATGTCCTAGAAATGAAATCCTTGGCATGTGTGTGTTTGTTCGATCAAACCCTAGTCTGATCAAGTTTGTTATATGTCTAACTTTTATTGATATTTGTATCTTTGGGTTTGACTAACACATGTTATGATATGCTTGTACATGATGATGGAATCCTAGATGTATGAGTTGACCTAATCGTTGATGGTCATGAGTCCTAGGGTTTGGAACTAAGCCCTAGTCGAAGTTTGATATTCTAGGATGATATTGTTTGTGAATTCTAGGGTTTTGTAGCTAAACCTTAGTAGAAGTTAAATTCTCTAGTATATGATTTGACAAATCTGGGATTTATGAAAGGTTGATAAAAACCTGAAATTGTATTGTGATCAGTTTGATTGTTGAAAATTAGTAAATGAAAATCTAGGGTTTACATCAAACCCTAGTAGAAGCTAGTCATGTTGTTGATTGAGCTGTGATTGGTTTTGATTGTTGAATCTCATGTATGAAATCTAGGGTTTGTATGAAATCCTAGTAGGAAGTCTAACATATGAATTCTGAAAGTTGTTAGATGCATTGTTATATTGGTCTCTAGGGTTTGCTATATGTTATAAAAGAGTTTGTCATATCTCTAAAAGAAATATTGAAGCCCTAGATATAATGAGATTGATATCTTGAGTTGTTGGTGTGATTTAGGGTTTGTAACATAACCTGGGCAAGAAGTTGAAGTATAGAAGTAAAGGCTCTTGCTGATTATGTCTATAAAGTCTAATGTTTCCATTATTGTATGATTTTGATGAGGTTAACTTCATGCTTCTATAGATTTGGTTGTACTTACTATATAAGTTGTGTAGGTACATAATCTTTAAGATAGTGAAGATGTTCGTAAGTAAAGTTGATATGACAAGCATGATGAAGAAAGTTATATGAATGATGATGGTCATGATAACTCTGATGTGAAGGATGGAAGCCATGAAAACCATAGGCTTATTACTGCGATTACTAAAGGACTATGCGATTAGTCCATAAACTGAGGCGGGTGGTTCAACTGAATAAACTGCTGCTTCAACTGTCAATGCTCCCGGAACAGCTATCTATGTACCAAAAGTAGGAACAGGAAGTAATGCTAGGAAAGAAGCTGCTGCTCTAGCTGCCTCTGACTCTATTACTACAGTATCTGGCACTCGATCTGGTTAGGATGCTTACTCTGCTGCTATGGCCTATGTCTCCGTATCCTTTGCTTCTACTGATACTGATGGGTGGGTCCACTGAATCATCAATTGGATCTGCCATAGCTACATGATATGGATGTGTGATTAAGTATGAAGAGTATCTAAGCTCACTATATGGAATGTATAAACCTATGCTTATTCAATATGATGAAACAGACAGTACTCGTGAAACGTGCAACTCTATCTCTTACCACTGTTTACTATCACTCATATCTCTCGGCATTATGAAGTAGTCACATCGATAAGGGTGTTGTATTGATTAGGCAAATAGAGTCATGATAAAGGAACCAGCTTGTACATAGTTAACCATTGTAACCAGCTTGTATTGATTACCCGTATTCAGGCATTACCTGTATTATGGAATCATAGTGACAAGATTGAACAGTAATGGTTACGTAACTACATAGGTACTTGTATTAGCTTGTATACATGTTTCGATATCACCTGTAATGAATACGGTTTACTCATAGTCACTAAGCATCTTGTCTGTTACCTTATTCAAACCATTAGACTCGTAGTGATTGCACAGCTTATACTAGTGATTAGTACAAGCTATAAAAACCATTACACTTTGAATGCAGTTGAGTCTATTTTCACTTTTCTCTTGGAAGAGCGTTCTAAACAACCACTTGCTTTAGGCACGGAGTGATGGTCCATCAGAGAGGAGAGCCTTGTTAGACGGGGGGCTTCAATAACCAACAATTGCTTACATCTTCGTACTTGGTACGGACGGCACCACTTAGACCTTTGTTAGTACTCTCCCTATTTGCTTTAGACCGCTGAGTTTTGTGTGGGATCGTCGGAGGATCGGAACTGCCCTATTCAGGAACTAAAACCCGACCTCCGCATATTGGACGGAAGGAAGGGCTGGCTGGCTCTCGGGTCGGCACTTTCAGCATTCATATGAACAGAACCAAAACTTACTTACTAGATTAGATTCATTTCAGTAGGTGGGTGGCACAGGAACCACCGTTTGATCGTACGTGGAAACTGCCCTCTTGAATTGATGAACTGCAACAACCAGACCCCTGATCTTGCATGAATAGATGGAATAACTTTCAATGCAGTGCAGGCACGGAGTCTATTTAGCTAAAGCAAATTGAGAGTTATCAAACCTGGTGGATGCATGCCCCCCCTCTCTTCCCATTCCGGAAAGGTTAGCGAAGTAATGTTAGGGGCGAGCGATTTAAGCTCTCTTTGTGAAGTAAGGGGGCGCATTTCATAATGGGAGGCGAGCGGAATGAAGGTCCTTAGTTAGCTATCGTGGGGAAGGTAGAAGCAGCCAGCTAGTATGAGGGTAAAGCGAATGCATGATACTTATTAACTAATCAATATTGCTTTGCAATTAGGTCTACGCAGGTTCCGAGGGCCAGCTTGGGCGTGTCAAGTAGCCGTAAAACGCACGCAAATGCCCTCTCCTCTCCCTAATGGTCGAGCCCCCTAAAGGGTCCTCTCCTCTCCCGCTGGTCGAGTCACTAACGTACCTCTCCTTATCAGTCGAGCACCTAAAGGTCCTAACCAGTAAGGTGCATCCTTATCAGCGCATCATGGGAGTGGATCCAGTCGGTTCAGAGAAAAGCGCGGGGAGTGGATCCAGTCGGTTGTACCTCACCCTATTCGATCGAGAGAGCGTGAATGCATATATTATATATGTTATTATGCCATGAATGATAGATCGATTTCTTCCCCTCAATTCAAAAGGCTGGTCGATGAACCAAGGTCCCGGAGGGGCTTGCGCTTCCTAGTGCAAGGGCTTGTTCTCGCTTGCTGGTTGAACCCGAGGCTTGACGAAATCACTCGAAGCTGGTCGAAAACCTCCGCCAAGCTAAAATGGCCAAATTAGTAGGGACGTAGTCGCTTGTCCGCATCGGGCAAGGGAGAATGTCCAAAACCTCCGCCAAGGGAGCTGATCAAAAAGTAGGAAGCGCAAGCCCCTCCGGGACCTTCTTTCTGCTTTCCGATTCCGCGTGCCAGGTTCCGGTTAAATGAAGCACCGCCAGGTTCCGGTTGAATGAATGTTTTGGCCTTCCGAGCTTCCATCCAACTCTTCGACGAGCTTCCCTTGCCTTCCTTACTTCCGGTTAGGATTCTCAGGTGATGAGTGAAAGCTTAAACTAACGGACGAGCTTCCATCCAACGACTAGCTCGAACAACTGCCCCCGATTGATTGTTTGGGCATTCACCCTCGGTTCCATCCTTCACCCCCGATAGTCGATTTGTCTTGTTTGGCTGGTTCCATCCTGTGTAGGCGAGGGTCGGTCGTCGAGAACAACTGCTCTGGGGAGGGGAGAAGAGTATTAGAACATCAATCTGTATTTCCGATAGAGGGTGAAGGACGGCTAGTTCTATCCTTACATACGTTATATTGGCCTTCCAGAATATGGATTGTTCGTTCAACCGGAAGGTCTTACCATCCTGGGCTCCTGCTCCCTCCCTCCCGGAAGGAAGGACCATCAGTGAAGTTGACCCCCACTTCTTTTAGGGACCAGCTGGAAGGAAGTAAGTAAGGATGGAAGGAAGGAAGTCAACTCCATACAACTAGATATAAGTTATAGCTCAACCGGAAGTAAACGAGGAGCCTACCTACTTAATGGCCGGCCTACCTGAGCTTTCATTTCCATCGGGTGTGGATAAATCAATGCGACGAGTTCATGGAGGAGTGAACGAGAAGGCAACAAGGATAAGGAGTAGACTAGTGCTATTCCAGCAGGGAGGAAGGAAACTACATTGAAGTAATTGAATTCTACCGGCCCCTCCCTTATTTCTTATCTAGCTCGAGCATGCTTTCATTTTAGCTAGCCTACACCCCCGGGTTCTACAGCGTGAGCTTGATCCAGTTGCCCTGCTACCTGGGTAGCTTTCCCTGCCTCCCGGGAGTTCAGTTACATCTTTCTTTCTCCTTGTCCTCCCACACATAGTTTCAGGGAAGGGACTCCGAACCGGGAAGCTTGTCCTCCCATCCGATTGTACCATCCGAGGGTATATAGGAGGCGGAGGTTTTGATGCGTAATGACATATATAATTCATTCATGCATAATGACATATATAATATATGCTTTGGCAGAGGTTTGAACATCTTTCGATGGCGGCCCGGTGGTCGAGCGTTCGTTGCCTCTCCCAGAGGTCGAGAGTTCGACAGGCTCACCCTCACCCTATGGAGGTGAGCCGCACGAATCCTCTCCTCTCCCTCTCCTCTCCTCTCCCTTATGGTCGAGCACCCTAAAGGGTCCTTATCAGTCGAGCCCCCTAAAGGGTCCTTAACAGTCGAGCCCCTGACGGACCTTATGGTCGAGCACCCTAAAGGGACGGAGTCACTCACTATTCATATGGTGAGGGTCCTCTCCTCTCCCTCTCCTTAACAGTCGAGCACCTAAAGGTCCTCTCCTCTCCCTAATGGTCGAGCCCCCTAAAGGGTCCTTAACAGTCGAGCCTGCTTACCCATCCTTATGGTCGAGTACCTAAAGGTCCTTAACAGTCGAGCACCTAAAGGTCCTCTCCTTAACAGTCGAGCCTGCTTACGCATCCTCTCCCTCTTGGTCGAGCACCTAAAGGTCCTTATGGTCGAGCACCCTAAAGGGTCCTCTCCTCTCCCTAATGGTCGAGCCCCCTAAAGGGTCCTTAACAGTCGAGCCTGCTTACGCATCCTCTCCCTCTTGGTCGAGCACCTAAAGGTCCTTATGGTCGAGTACCTAAAGGTTCAATTTACTTATTGGGTGGGGGGGCTATGGTCGAGCCTGCTTACGCATCCTTAACAGTCGAGCCTGCTTACGCATCCTCTCCTCTCCCTCTCCTTAACAGTCGAGCACCTAAAGGTCCTTATGGTCGAGCACCTAAAGGTCCTTATCAGTCGAGCCCCGTTGCCGGTCCTTATCAGTCGAGCCCCCTAAAGGGACGGAGTCACTCACTATTCATATGGTGAGGGTCCTCTCCCTCTCCCTCTCCTCTCCTCTCCCTTATGGTCGAGCACCCTAAAGGGTCCTTATCAGTCGAGCCCCCTAAAGGGTCCTTAACAGTCGAGTACCTAAAGGTGATGGCGGCCTTAACAGTCGAGCCTGCTTACGCATCCTTATGGTCGAGTACCTAAAGGTCCTATGGTCGAGCGCCTCCGGTCCTTAACAGTCGAGCCTGCTTACGCATCCTTATCAGTCGAGCCCCCTAAAGGGTCCTTAACAGTCGAGCCGATGGCGGCCAGTCGAGCATGCTTATGCATCCTCTCCTTATCAGTCGAGCCCCGTTGCCGGTCCTTATCAGTCGAGCCCCGTTGCCGGTCCTTATTTGATTCTCCCTACTCGACTCACCTCATCACTATATCACCCATCGTATCACAGTTCACCCGTTGAACCAACACTGCCCACACCTGCCTTCCTCGATGCTTATTGGGTGGCCCCTCTCAAATAAGTCACTAATATGTCATTACGCTTTAGCAGAGAAGGCATAATGACATATGCCCATATCGGAACATTCATGACTGGACTCGCTGGAATAACCAGACCTAATGGATCGAATCACCATAGTGGAACCAGGCAAGACATCCAGAGAAGGTGGAAAGACGAGACTTCTATTTTGATCCTTGCTTTACAAGGCACCCATTTAGGTGCTTCCGCTCTACAATCCCACCTTTATTCCGCTTTTCGGCGGGAAAGAATTACCTACTTTATAAACATTCTTGTGCAACCACGACGAAGCCTTAACACGCTTTGTGCCGAACTTTTTCTCCTTGCAGAACCACAAGTTATAACTTGGGGCCTCGCCCTACAAGAGGTACACGCCCGCGCCTTAGCGAGCCAACAAAAAGTGCGCCTCGAGCTAGCTTTCAAGCTACTCGTTAGAGTAAACCCACATTTCTTTCACCCCCTCAGCCCCAGTCAGCCCGAGGAATACCCCGCAAATAAGCCCCAACACCAAGACACCAGGAGTGCTTTGGCCCGACTTTCTCATTTCGTTAGGATACATGCCTTTCCTAAGCCCTATTCCAGAAATGATCTCGGAATATAAAAATACGACGTTCTCCGGTGGTTAGCGCATAACCTCGTTATCACCAGGAGAATCGGTGCTTTCCAGCTCCTCATTGTTCTATCTTCTAAAGCACCTCACCTTATATATGATGTTATATCTTTATTAGATTTATCTATATATGGAGTAATAATATGAATGAATATAAGAAGTGTCTTCAGAAAAGGTCCTGTCGCATAATAAACATAAGGGGCGCAGCAGCTGCCGGGTTGGTGTAGCCAGCAAGCAAGCGAGAAAAGCAAGCCCGCAATCTAGCCATGCAGGAAGCCCGTAAGTAAGCCTCTTTCTTTCACCTGCCGCCGTGTTAATTTATTGTCCCACCAGCCTGTGTGGTCGTTGTTTCTTGGACCAGCCTAGTCGGTTTTGACTAGCTTCAATTTAGTCCCAGCTAGCAGTAACTCTAATCAGCAAGTTATAATCAAGTAATAAATAGAATTAGTCTGGATAGCCTATCTGGGTCGATATTGCTAGTGTCCGGTGGACAATCTATCTTGGTAGATGTCTCCTGTGCCCGTTGGACCGCCCATCTCTGTGATGGCGCCTCATATTGGGTCATGAGGTAGGAATGAAGGGACGTGAGATGGGGAATGATGGGGACGCTATTCTCGTAAGATGTTGGCAGGTGTGGATACGAAAAGTGGGACTGTGGATTTCACTGAATGGGTAATGCATATTGAATGGGTAAAGCGAACTGGGTGTACTGAGCAGGTGCCTTACGCGTTGCCTTGGGTGACGTGTACTTGTCAGGCGTACTGCTGAATGCGGGAAAGTGAATGCGAGACTGCGGGTGGATGCATGGCGTGGATGGAGGGGGGTGCGGTAGAATGGGGGCGTATTGGGTACTGCATATTGAACTGAAAGCGGGAATGTGTGTAATGCGGACTGAATGCGTACTGGGGAATGGGATAGTTGGCTGGTCTTGATTCGTGTGTCGAGCCCGTCGTAGCAAGCTCAATAGGTCTGTTCCTCCTAGCTGATCAATTGCTTTTGGGTTGCGAAGGCGGTACTATAATTGTTATAAGCATAACCTCTATAGCTTATATGGTATGAGTATGAGCTGTCTTATCCGTAGTAAGAGTCTTAGTCTGAAGGATGTGGCTATATTCTAGAAAGATAGGTATGCTAGGCAGGTAAGGTTGGGTAAGTAGGTTAGGCAGATAGGGATATAGGCCAGATAGATAGATAGAGCTAGCTGTGGTCTAGATGTGTATAGCTAGCTAGAAGGTAGGATGGGTATGGAGATAGAGTGAGTATAAGGGTCTGAGTATAGGTGTTATAAGCGGTATAAAGTTGATTAGTATGAGATTTTATGGAGGGTTAGTATGCTTCCTTGATTGAATGAAGTCAAGATTGAATGCTAGTTGGCAGAGTACGTTTTGTTGCTTGATTGATTGAGCTTGGTTGAGTTAGCTAGGTAGAATAGCTCTTGTGGGTAGGTCTAGTAATAAGGATAGCTGGTTTGTCTGATTGATGGGTATGGGGTTATGGTTCTGGTGGTAACTAGCTGGGCTGTATGGCTAAGTAAAGCTAGCTCGGTGGGCTGGTTTGTTCGTTAGAATAAGTAGAAAATAAGTGACTGTAGGGAGGTAGGTTTACTTGCTTGGAAGGATAGCTTTGATGTTTTGTTTAGTAGAATCAGTTAAGGTAGGAAGGTTAGGAAGGTAAAGTTGCTTGCTATTTGATTGCTTTAGGTGCGATACGAGGTACAGTTCACACAGATGGTTCGTGGAGTTAGCATTATATCGTTCTAAATGATGCAAAGGTTACCCCTTCACTTACGAGACCTTACGGTTGTTCCCACCTCTCGCTCGATCCCTTACGGTTTCCATCTCTAGATCCAGTTGAAGCCCCTTGAAATGGTTCAGCAGTTGATTCAGTAGACTGAGTTCAGTCGATTTGATTGATTCAGTTGGAGCTTCAGTTGATCCAGACGCAGGAGTAGCTGCTGCTCTCTGACTCTTCCTATGAACCCTCACCATATGAATAGTGAGTGACTCCGTCCCTTTACTTAGGAGCATCCACTGGTTTATCATACTTTCAAGCTTTACCCCACTGTGTTTATGGAGGAAGGAGTGCTTAGGCCTTCCTCTTAGAAGCAGAAGGAGGAGCATATCTTCGATTGTATACGTGATTCCGTGATATGATCCGATTCGTGGTTGCATAGTTGGTCGATTCTGGTTTTGGTCGATCACACCGATACAGACCGTAGGATCAACTGAGAGGAGATCATGCCGATCTATTATATACGTGACATCTTGTTGATCCAATTCATGGTTGGCCGATCACACCGATACAGAATTAGATTTCTTTCGATGACGAGACGATTCGACGATTGATCACCGTGGGCATGTCGATCGATTACCGAACATGTCGAGTCGATCTAAGGTCGAGTGAAAGGAAAGGTGGTCGAGCCCATAACGCATTATCCCTATAACGATAGCTGCCACCCACGAGAGCTGCTTCCCTATAGATGCAGCAACCTCGACGGTTCCTATAGATGCAACATGGAGCAACCCTTATCTCCCGTCGATTGACATCCATAAAATGGCTGGTTCATATACATGGAACATGACGTCAATGATATTTCCCTCTGATTGGTCGATTGAGATATCATTTTCGACGGTTCATATACATGGAACATATTAGTCTTTCAACGTTCTTTGACCTTCGCTTTCGTCGTCATTTGCGTTATTCGCTGTCCTTCGCTTTTCATTCGCGTCGCTGTCCTTAACCCGAGAGACTTTCTCCTTGACCTTCTTAGGACCAGCCAGTAACCCGATAAGCTAGGTAGGACCAGCCTTTTTGATCGTCTTACCAGACCTTCCAGACAAGGTAGGACCAGACCGATCTCTCGAAGGTAGGACCAGACCTTCCTCTCCCTAGTGACCGGGTAAATTGAACAGTTATAGGTAGGACCAGTAATCTCCCGTATGAAAGCGGTGGAAAGCCATAGAAGAACCGCCAGCCATCCTCAGACCCTTAATGAAGTTACCCACTCTAGAGCCTTTCCTTACTCTATCGAGCCATAGCGATAAGATTCTCTGTCGCCATCAGACCTTCACCTTCGCTATGCTCTTTGAGGGGAAGAAATATGGGTAAGTAAGTAAGTCGCTCGCTACCTTACCTTCTGACTGATTCTGGTCTTTGTTGTCTCCATTCAGTGCTTCCCCATTCTATGGCAATTACCTCTAGACCAATTTTATCAATATGATATTATATATGAGTCAGTGGTTTCAATTTGCAATCTTATCTATATCTATTGATTTATTTTGATTTCCATTATACATGTTTCAATGACGTGATTCCGTGGAGAAAGCTGCTCAACCTGCGAGTTGAACTCCTAAATAGGTTTAGGGATATAGCTTCAGGGTACTTGACCTCCATAGGGAAGGGTTACCGACTCTTCTATTGGGTCTTCGAAGGGCAGAACAGTTTGTTGTTGTTTCACTTCTTCCGTATGCTGATCCGGTTGGGAGAATGGCGACTGATGGTTCTCGATATCTCCCTCGATCGACCCGGTTTGCGGGCTCTTAAGCAAGCGCCTCTTTTTGATTGATGACACTTGTATTTCCTAAATCCAAGCAGTTCCAATCTCCGCTCTGCTGGGATTATTCAATTCAAGGAGGTAGTTCCGACGCCACGATGAAACTAGCTGCCCAACAAAAAGAAAGAAAGATGAAAATTGTCATGGAGAAATTACATATATAAGGGCCAGGCGCGGAGCGGTGAGGTGCGGAGCAGGAAGATCCTCATCTGAAATAGGTACCGGGTTTGGATGGAGGGTGGCACCAATAAGTTAGTCGGGAAGGGTGGGGGAATAAATCTAAGTTTCTAAAGAAGATCCCTCAAAGGTGGGGTCGTCATAATCAAATCCATAAGAAGTGTCTTCAGAACTGCGTACCTCTCGCGTAAGAGAAGATGAGGAACGGAGTAAAGAAGAAGAAACAATGAAGGTGCGAAGCCGCTTGTCCCTCCGGGGGCAAGGACCCGACAGGGGGCTCGACTGATAAGGAGAGGAAGTTATCTCTCCTCTCCATAATATAATCAAAAGGTGGGGTATAAAGAGTATCGAAAAGAAGGTGCGCAGCAAGAAGATCCTTCCTATGTGATAAAAGAAGAGATCCTCCCCTCCCTAGGTGGGGTGCTTTCAAATCAAATCCCAAAGGTTCGGCTTCGTTAGAAGATCCCACCCAATCTAAGTAGATAAATATCTAAGTTGTCTAAAGAATGACCAAATGATGAATGAACATGCTGCTCATTAATCAAGATGCTTTCTTATCCACCCTTGAGAAGGCGCGAAAGCGTAATGACTACGAGAAATAATTACCAACGGATACGGTTCAAAGTCGAGCCAAAGGCAAGACATAGTATTATGAGTCAACCACTCCTGTCGGGCTTCTACTAAACGGTTTGGTACTAGTGAAGATAAAGAAAAGGTAGATCCAAACATGCCTCATATTTACTAGACAAGGTACTGCTTGCCCGGTTACGCTAAGGTCCTTAAAGGAAAGGGCCGGGAGACCATGTAAATGGTAAAGCAAGCTGGGGAGGCGCTTTTCAGTATGTATGGGTGAGCCATTCTTCTTTTGTCGAGCGGGTTCGTTGCTCTCCCTGTCGGTCGAAGGGTTCGTACCTAACCTCCTCCCCCCCCCCCTCTGTCACTCACTGACTGACTCACCTCGCTCACCTCACTCACTAACTGGGCACGTGTGTTATCAAGAACAGGTGACGTAGAACACTATCCTGGTCACGGGCTGCTATCGGAATACCCCTCTGGCACGAACACAACCTAACTCACGGACTCACTGGGCACATGGGAAAGAGAAGAGGTAACGCACATAGAATAACCTGCTTCCTGTTCCCGTCGAACTAGTACTGAGAATCAGCACCTTCCTGGGCATGGTGGATGAGAAACTATTCATGCACATATATAATAATTACAACGTCGAACTGGACACGGTGGATCTACTGGTAACGCATAACCTACCTCCTGGTCACGTAGAACTGTTCACTGAGTATAGGTTTTTTAGCACTGACCTACCACTTCTAGGCATGGTCAGTATTCATCCAACCCTATCCAATCCAATCCAATCCCATTCAATTCCAGTAGCTAAACTGATTAGCCCACTCGATTAGCCCCATTTGATTAGTCCATTCGAATAGCGCAGCGTAATCCCACCATTTGATTAGCCCTGCCGTTTGTTGCCTGGCGCAGCAGAACCATTGGATTCTCCAAGTTGAGTAGCGCACCATCCTCCCTGTATCCCAGCCCAGGTAGGCACTCCTGTTCAATATCGGGCTGGGGAGCTTTTCCTAATTCTCAAATAAGGGGATACTAATTCCCTTATAAGAGGCTGATCAAAAAAGCCAATACTAACTTCCAAAAGGTGTTGGCGGTTTGGGTCAAGGGCCTTCGATGGGTGATTCGATTTCGAAGGTCCCGGAGGGGCTTGCGCTTCCTAGTGCAAGGAAGCATGAAAGGTCTTGTCGGAGGGAAGGTTCAATCAGCAGTCAAGGGAGAGTCAGCCGTAAAGTGATTCGTCGGAGAGAAGCAGGAAGGCAGTCAATATAGAAGCATGAAAGTTCTAAGTGGGAAGGTGGTTCCTAAAATACCCTTATTCATCGCTGGAACGTTACTTTTAGCCAATGCAGTGACTAGGGCAAGCAAGCATTAAAGCAAGCAAGGTCAGTAATGCTATATTTTCTATATCGTAGCCGGTATTTCACTTCGTTCTGTTATGATTTCGGTAACTAGGGATAGCATAAGAGGCGAGTTGTAGAACCGTTCGACCAACCATAGGGGCGAGGTACGAGTTGTGAAGAACCCTAACTTTACGTTCGTGAAAGACTACTTCGTGTAAAGTAATAAGGCAAGCAGAATTCTCGCTAGAATGGGATATCTCTTTGTATACGATATTACGCAAAACTGACTGAAAGCTCTTGATCCTGGTCTCATCACTATGCAACTTAGGATTCGCTTAGGGACGCAGTCTCCGAAACTTCTTCGAAATTGAGTGAGGGATTGAGGGCTTTAGGGACTTGGCTCGCTAGCTTGGCTTGGCTGGTCGTACTTATTGCTTCTTGATCGGAAAGAAAGGGTCAATTTCCATACGGGGGACCGGGGGCAAGCCATTTGGACGAGGGAGGGTCAGGAGGGTCAATCGCTTCGAATTCATCATTTGGTCGTGGGGACCATATCCCTAGTGGATTTTTGTGGGTCGATTGCAAGGCAAGGAGCTGGGATTCTCGCTGAACGAACGTGTTGAAAGGATACAAGGTTATGCGCATCCATACCCATCCACATTGAGGGGAAAAGGGATAGGGATCTTCTTTACTAACCTTCTTATTTAGATTCTTTCTGAATAACCTTTCACTCCGTGCCTCTATTATTTATAACCAACTTTTTATGGCCTTTACACCCCACCTTTTTAGGGAAGGGAGGATATTTTCTTTATCACAATGACAGCTTGCTTTACGTGTTCGGATACATTCAGTGCTTACATCCTGAAGGTTTATTACATTCATACCCAGACGGGAGGACTCAGTTTTATGCATATCACCTCATTCAGGGGACAACTTTGAGAAATGAATCGAGTTGCCTCTCCCCCTGGTCGAGAGTTCGTTTACTCACCCTACTCAAAAATATGAGTTCTTGACCCCAGAGGCATATATACCAGCTTACCTTAACTTATATATTGGACAGGCTTGCTTAGTGGGTGCGTGCGTGGGCTGAACATTGATTGCTCTTTACTTTATTAATACTACTTGACTTTACTTACGTGCATGCTCTATCCACCTGTTTACCAAACTTTACTTACTGCTTCAACCAACCTTTGTTAATGCATGGAGTGCTACCACTTGCTTCAGCCAGGAAAAGGAGGATAGGCATGGCATGCTATGAACCCCCTACCTTACCTTGGTTTCCAAACTCTTTACCCACCTGAAGACCTATACCTGCCCTTACTAACCACTCGCTTAATGAATCGCTTAATGGGTACTGCTACAGACTTCTACGGGATGGGATGGGATTAAACAACCTTACCTTACCCTTTCTTACTCCCCACCACACACCACATAACACCTTCACTCCGTACCCCCTATACGCCTTAGATTAGCGATACAGCATTCACAGGCTTTTGAAAACACTTGCTTAATTAAGACTTTTGGGGTACAGCAAGCACTTAGAACAACCTTGACTATGAACCCTTTACCCTACATTGATATCATTCCCTTTACTTCAGTGTTTCCAATAACCCCCCCATATTTCTCTTTACTTACCCATAGATGAATTCAACCTAGGTCACAATAATCAAAGCAAAATCGAAGGTCCGGAGGGCTTGCGCTTCTGAGGGCAAGGAGTATCCAAGTATGCAGGTTTAGCTCAGTCTCAGTCTGATGAGGATATAAAGTGGCACAAAGTGATAGGGTAAGGAATCAAGGCAACTCAAAGGGATCAAATGTCAAAGGAGGAAAAATTCTCAAGGAGAAAAAGGAGTGTATATTACAGAATCTCCACTTAGACCTCTCCTACCGTAGCCTTTGCTTATTCTCCCCCTTTTTTCTCTTTACCACTTGATCGATCTGCCGCTGAACAATGACTGAACAGGTTAACACTGGACTGCTGGGCTTAGGAAGGACAAGCAGATGCTGTTCTGCTGCTTGCTATGTGAAAGCTGCCTACACCTCCGTTGCTGCTGGTTGTGCAGCTGCTTTCATCGTTGCCGCAGGGCGGGGAAACAGACTGGCACTGGGACTGGTGGGTTGATGGATTGATTCACTGATGGACGGGGAGCTGTACGGATGCATGTCTGGATACCGGCTGGGATTGATGTTGGAATTGATGCTGGCTGAGATGCGGGCTGGGCACAGGGAAGGAAGCTGGCACTGTTGGGACTGGCCGGAGATACGACACATACATTGGTTTAGATCCCACCTAACACTTATATATGTTCTATGTTCATTATTCATTTCGTTATCTTTCGTTATCCAGATGGCTGTGGCTGTACGCTTAGCTATGATACTGATACGCCACTAACCATGCTGCGGCTTCTTCCCGAAGGTATAGGTTGGACCCGCAGAAATAGAAAGACAGATACCCGCATCCAACTGTCCCCACGCAAGGTGAAACTGTGCGCGCAAGAGCTATGGATTCTTCGAGGAATAGGGGTGAGGCAGCATTACGGGCCATCAATGAATTATGGTTCCCTCCAAGATGATTCTTCTTGCCTTGGCATCCTTGTTATGCTGAGCTAGCTGCGAAGGGTCAGTGGGTGCAGCTGGGACATTATCCACAAACTTTGATACCCATTGTTCCTTCAACACCACTGCTATCCTCTCACGCCATCTATGTCACAATGTTCGTCAAATTTTAACCTTGAGGTTCGAATTTTGGCAAATGTTAAATTTTTTTTGAGGTTTGGCAAACCTCATCGAACCTCATAACCATTGACCAAGTCCATAGATCAGAACTCATAACTTCATGTCACAACTCAAGCTTGTAATTGATCCTTGCAGTTTCCATGTTCGCGATAACATTTTTGATGTTTACTGATGTTGATTTCTTACTATTTTAATTTCTTACTATTTTAATTTTTATCCTATAATTCATTATATATATATATATATATATATATATATATATATATATATAGACGAACCTAATGGCGAACCTCATCCGAAGCTAATCAAAAACTTCGAAATCAAACCGAACTTATCATTGCCGAACCAAAAATCGAACCTGAACCATGTGACATTGCATGCCATGAACAAAAGTTGGACGCACTATCCAATCTGTCCTCAAATTTGAAACCCTGATATGCCATACTGCCAATTTGTACTGCCCAGAAACAATGCGCACTGTCCAGAAACCCTAGCAGCCAAATTGACTTGGTGAACTCACTCCCTTTGAATCACAACACCAGCTCTTGAAGATTGAAACTGTGTTTGGTCTTCAATCAGAGGCTAGCCTCTCATACCATTTTAAATTTCCGTAAATCGTAGTAATTGTTTCACAATTTTCTTAGTGTGAAAACCAGGAATAAAAACAACATCTATTCTAGAAACTTAAATTGCAAATACACTGAGTTTTCTAACTTGACATGCATAGCAGAAATAATAAATCTGAAACAAACACATTCAACACATAGAACACAATATATACCCGGGAAACCCCAACTCCGGGAAAACCTTCTACTTTGTGTGTCTTTTATTATCTTCAACAAGAGAGTAATCTTCAGAAATTTATAGCAAAGGAAAACTTCTTCTACCACAGGAAAACAACTGATCAATTCCTAAGATAAATCAATCTCCCTTCTACGCACTTGATGTGCCAAATGGCTGCACAGATTTGAATTTGAATATTTTATGTAGTTTTTGGTCGACTGATTTTATGGTCTGTTTTTTTTGGTTTTGGTCCAGCACCAGACTGGTTCCTTGTTCAGGGGGTCGACAGGTTTGATGACCAGTTCGGTTCTGTTAGCATTGCTCTATAGCTTAGCGTTCCTAACTTTTAGGAAAGTCCCCCATGTGTTGGAGAAGAACCAACCAGAAGAGAGGGGAAGAGCTACTGAGGTGACAGTGGGTAGCTTCCCTGAGTTGCACAAATCTAGCTCATTGATGTTTGAATCTTACCATCATTTGGGGTTCTAAATAATGTTGAAGCACACCCCATTTAGAGGTTGGAACAATATCATCCAACACATTAGGGCATCTTAGTGACTGGAGCAGTTAGTTTCGTATTTTGGAATTCCTATTTTTTAAGAGTTAGAATCGCTATTATTGACATGTCTGTTTTTTGCAGGTGTCATGTTGCAGAGGAGCAGGGTGATTGACATCTTTTGATGGTTTAGTGGACTTCTCTTCGATTTGGTACAATTGCCAGTCCAGTTTGTTGGAATTCTGAAAATTGTTAAGTCCGCTGAATTTTGGATGGGATGTGAATTTTTATTTTCATCATATGAAGTTCATTGAGGTTAGAACCTCTCTTAAACATCCTTAAACAATTAATGATAAGAATCAAGATAAAAACTTTAAAGTAAAAGTTTTTATTTTGTTAGGAAAATATAAAGAAAAAACCTACTTGAGGAATTTTATCATTCTAGGTGTGTTAATGTGTCTGAAGCAAAAAATTGTCCACCCCCTTTCCCCCCGAACAAAAAAACCAGAGCCACACCCTGTAGGAAACCAAGCAAGTACGAACTCATTCAAGTAGGTATGAACTTGACTGGGTTGGATTGGTTTAGTTCTAAACGGGTTCTTTGACTTGGTTTGGAGGTTGAGTGAATACCCTTAAGGGTCAAACCAGTCAACTTGGTCTACTCTAAGTTGACTGATTTTTAAGCTATGCTGGACAGTCAAAATCAGAGTGCCATTTTCCTTCTTGATCAGCTGAGCTGCTGTGGGGATGAGTTTTCCTTGTTAACTTCTGAGTGGATGCCACCTGGCTAATGAGATTTAACAACTTTCATGATTGTGCAATTGTTTATTGAATTTATAAATTAATAGTGCTCATAAGTATTGTGCTCTATTTATTGATGAAATAAATGAAGAACCATTCTACAGCAGATATAAACTTCATAACGAACAAAAAGGCAACATACATAACTCATCAACGGCCATGCTACTAACACACATTCATTAATAAACCATAAGGGCTGCATAAATTGATAATTTAACAGATATTGTTGGCTCAAGGGTGGCAAGGATTATGGTTTAAAGTCATGGAAAGATGAGCAAAACAGTTCAATTCTGGGGAATGTCAATGTTCATTCTTGAAGCTGGCATAATTGGTTCTCGTATTCTGTCAAATTGGGGTTGCTGCCGAGATTTCTTTATTATCACACACCCCACCCTCTGTGCATGGAGAGATTTTTTATAGGGTAAAATTCTTCACAAAGATCACTATTACATGGATGTTAGGTGCACACAGCAGTAGACTACATATCTCGTAGAACATGCAAATGTTATGCTGACTTGTCTCTCACAAGGAATGTTTACAACCCAAAAAGGTGCAAAATATTCAGTGCTATCATACTCACTCTTACCCAGTTTACATAAGTTAAAGAAATGGTATTAGTCCAAGCGCTGTGATTTTGGGTGAACCTTTCTTCTTATTCATAATGTACTGTCTCATTCTTACAAAGTTTTGAACCCATATGTTGAATTTGCTCCTATGGGGAACATTTACTACCAGGAAGAAAGGGCAACATATGCTGTGCTTTGACACCCACCCATACCCAAATTACATAGTCTTAAATAAAGGGCAGCGTTTGAGGGGGGGATTACTATTGGGCAACCCCTTATTTTTAGTCAGATGGTGCTGTCTCATTCTTACCTACTAAACTAAACTAAACTGTGTACTGTGTCGTTCTCCTTCGACTCTGATAACTAAACTGTGTACTCTCTGTCAGTTCGACTTCAGAGCTACATCTTACTGCTTTGTGGAACTTGCTGACTCTCTCACTACGGAGGCACATTATGGCTGTTTACTACTTGTTCTTCTATTTTCCATTTTCTTTTGGAACCTTTGTGTTTAGTTATATTATGGGTTGTAAGACAAGATAATTATAATAATATCCAATGAATGACCACAAAAGTAGGTCAATGGGACTGCTGACTAGAATGATGTCAATACAAAGCAGGAGTACTAGAATGTCTCCTATATAAAGAACAAAAATTAACATGAAAATATGAAGTCTATGTGCTAAAACATGGAAAAAACCTCGAATCTAAGTCTGGGCAGCCGCAATGGGAGGGAGATGTACAGAGGGAAGCGATCTAGGGATTGGGTCATGTTACACTAGATCTGTATCTCCTAACATCCGAGGCCGAATGAAGAAAACTCAAGATAGAGTGATGCCCCATGGAAGTGCTGGGGGAAGATCTGGACCCTCTACTACAGTGCTGCCTGGAAGATTTAATGAGCTGCTGATGTCTAGGTGATGATGATCTCATCTGCCTGCTGGTAAAGGATCTGGTCTGGTGACGTCTCTGAGGTATCTGGGAAGGGATAGTGGTCCCTCTAGTCCACACTAATCTAGAGTCGAAAGCATTGCTGTCATGAGCCTGTCTCTTGGTGCCCCTAGCTGATGGGAGCACTGTAAACAAGGATTTATGGTTCAAGTGTTGGGACACATCCTTATTTATTTACTGCACTATGTTAATTTTTTTTTAGGATTTACTGTGTATGAGCATGGAGGAGTTCAGTATTTGCATTTATAGCCAGTAATAAAATGGAGCAATTTCAATTCTTAAAAGTATGGTAGTTGAAAGTTCATTGATAAATGTGTGGTAAAATTATTTTCTGGGTCTCATCTGTGTGTGCTACAAGTAATGATGAAAGGGAGCAATTTTAATTATCACTGATGTTGATGGTTAAATGAGTTTTTCAGCGTTTTACCTCATTGGTTTCAAACTTTCAAATGAATTTTTTATTTTTTTACCCCATTGGTTTCAACAAATATGTTCTAAGTTTTCTTGCTTTTATTTGTGTCAGTTTGGCTGAAGCACTAGATATGCAGCCTCCTGTCATGCCAGATGATGGCCACACCACAAGAGTTACAACTGGTGAAGATGGATCCTCAGCTACCACTTCGAAGGATGCTTCCACTCCTGAACCTGTCTGGGATGATGATGATACAAAAGCTTTCTATGAGAGCCTACCAGATCTTAGGTATTCAATGGTTTTAAGTATCATCATTTGTTTGATATTGGAAGTTTGGTAGGACTGCATATAACGATGTAAATAGATTCTGTCAGGCATTATAAAGCCAATGCATTATTCTGTCATCTGCATTTGGGTTTGGTCATCTCATAATGCATCTTTTTTCAGGGCATTTGTTCCTGCGGTGTTGCTGGGAGAAGCGGAACCAAAGACCAGTGAGCAACCGCATAAGGTTCCTGAACAACAGCAGGTACAGTCCATGCTCCAATGATAGCAATGTTTTGATGTTTTGCTAGTTTTCTTTTTCCCTTTTTGACGTCTATTATTTTTCTTTACATATATTTTCACCATTCATTTCTTCAGAAGATACTAGACTAAATTGATGTGAGTTACAGGGGATTGTGTCTATTGTTGTTCTTGGAGACCAAGTTTGTGTCACCCGTCAAATCCTTGGTTGCACAGTACAATAACCAAGGTAAGAGCAAGTAGAATATGATCATGATATTTACAATGATCAGAGGAAAGGCCCTAGGAATGACAGCCTTATAGGTATCTGTTGACCCTGCCGCTTACACCTACCTACAGTTAGTGAGAAAAACCTTTACCCCACAAGGTGTGGTTGGTGTCAAGGAACTAAGAGAAGGGACTGTCATTTATTCCCAACTCTCTTCGTTTAAGCTATCTCCTAGGCTAGCTATGGGGGGTGTTTCCTAAAAGAAAACTATGTTAAAGATATGAGGTTTCTAGGAGAATGTTAGAGTGAAATTGTCATGTCCCTTCTCAAACACATTAGTAACAGGGTGCTGCTACACAATTTTGCATATTTTTGACTAAGGAAGAGGGCTCCACACTTTCGACTTAGGGACTTAGGGGCCAAATCGACTTTTTTTAGCTGCTAGTGGAATGTGGGGGCCACCTACATAGGAGTTCAAATTAGCCATTCGATATGCTTGGAGGGAAAATCAAATGGGTGGATGGAGGGGCCGATATGAGGCTAAGGGGGCCCAAGGAGTTATATAGAGAGATCAACTCATTTTGTTTTCATCTTGATCATTTTACAAACGAACTTATCTTTGTACGTTCTGCTGCTTAGTGAGTCTACCAGCTCTTTAGCCACAGATTTTCCACAGGGGAGATTCAACCTCTACTTTGGGGGACTATTCGTACCCGTCCTAGGGAGGCTGTTCCACAGAGATTTTAGGGGTTCCAACATTAACATACACTTCATCCAGCCATGTAGAGGAGGAGACTGCGTATTTTCTGGGCAGCTAGAAACACGCAGAAGGGGATTGAGCCAGCCGTGAGGTCCATAGCTTGCTGGAATTCCGGGAGTTGGAAAGGCTGTTGGTTGAGGACAATTTCAGTGAGTTTTGCAGCCAACCAGTTAGGGGTTACAACA
This sequence comes from Pinus tabuliformis, assembly GCA_031772625.1. NCBI lineage: Eukaryota > Viridiplantae > Streptophyta > Pinopsida > Pinales > Pinaceae > Pinus > Pinus tabuliformis. Next base: position 224,201,339 of record CM062809.1, read on the forward strand.
ACACAAATTTATGGGCAAAGGGATTGCGCAGAGGCCTCTGGCAACAAACTCATGGTGCTTAGGAGAGCAGTCATCGGGGGAGTAAGGAGACAGTCATCACAGGTGAACCCAACATTCTTGGGGTGTTTTCACAGAGATTTGTAGGCTGTTTCCTGCAAGTCGAATTTGGCAGCAACAACTAGGAAAAGGCTCCAAGGAGGCCGAAAATCGAAAGTCAAAATCAGAGAAATTTCCTTCTGAGTTTTTTTGGGTTTTGTCCAAGGAGTCTAAGGCTGAAAGGATATAATTTTATGGGCGGTTTTTGGGCACATTCTAGCAGGTCGAAGTTCAGCAGGACAACAATTTTATTGGGACAGTGCAGTGCAAAGTGGTGCAACAACTGGGCAACCTTCAGCTCAACTATTCCATCACCTGGGTTTGGTCCAGCTTGTAGTCATCACAAGTGAACCCAAAATTCTTGGGGTGTTTTTAGAGGGATTTGTAGGTTGTTCCCTACAATTCGAATTTGGCAGTTGCAGCTAGGGAGAGTGTTAGGCCCTTATATTACAAGTGTAACCCCTTATTGTTATTAGTACAACCCACTTATTATATTGATGTATCCATGTAGTGCCCATATTGTTACTATTGTGCCCCATAGAAGCCCACTATTGTTATTATTGTGCCCTTACATTATTATTGTTATGTCGGCTCTGATTATGTTATGACCCCTTAGACTCCTATATATAGAAAGGAGGTCTTTTCATTTGTATCATCCAAGAATTGTTCATTTATGTAATGTAAAGGAGGTTGCCCCCTCGAAGAGGCTGAATTCTAAGGCGTTGATCTATTTTTTCTATATTTTTGTGAGCTGGTTTCATAACATTTGGTATCAGAGCTTTGGATTCTAGGGTTTTGCTGCTCCAAACAGGTCATCGTGGCATTTTGGCTATAACTTTTTTTCTGCGACGTTTCAGAAGCTAAAAAAAAACCCATTTCAGACGAGATCGCACTGAAGCTCGGGTCCGAATTTCAGAGCTTTTCGTGCTATATTTGCAGAGATATGATCTGAGGAAGTTGGTCTTTTTGCAGACTCCTGAATTACATTCCAAACAGGTGACCTGGGGAAAATCGTCATAACTTCCTCTCTAAGCATCGGATTGAAATTTCGTAAGAAGGTACAAAAAGAGGACGCACTGTAGTTTCTTGTAGATATTTTTCAGAGCCAAAGGTCGAAACAGTGACACGTGGCACTTCATACAAGTTCGCTCTTCTGGAAAGGTTTATAATCAGGTCATCTTGGGAGATTGTGCATAACTCTTTCTTGGAGAATCCAATTTGGATAAGACTGGTGGCACTGGAAAGAGGACACAGAACACTACCACAGATCGCAATTTCAGAACTTAAAGATCCGAAAGTACATAGTTACAGTTGTTTCAAGATCGAACTCCTAAAATCAAGAAAAAGCAAGATGAGGAAGTTTGATGGCAAGGATCCGGTAAATTGGATACTTCAGATGGAGCAATATTTTGATCTACATGGTGTACCGTTGTTACAAAAGGTATGTATTGCATCTTCATATTTAGAACCAGATCTATTTTTATGGTATGAAGGGCTTTTTTCTGGTAAACAACTTGTTACGTGGTCATTTTTCACGGAGGAAATGATAGCACATTATGAGGATACAGAGAGCAACACCTTCTTTAGAGCAACATCACAACAATTGGAAAGAGTAAAAGGGCTTTGTGACATAGTGGAAAGAAAAATTATGGAAACCAGGAAGCATACCCCTCACAACTATAAAGATGGAAGTGTTGTTTCTCCTAGCCTTCCACAACCTACAAGGGTTACACCACAGCAATTGGAAGAAAAAAGAGAAAAAGGGCTTTGTTACAATTGTGATAGCAAATGCACTAAAAGTCATAAGTGTGCTGAGAAGAAATTATTTTACATAGAATATGAAGAGGAGGAAAAAAAGGATCAAGAAACATCAAAAGAAGATGATATATGCCAGGACCCCACCCCAGAGAAAGAAGAAATGAATCAGACCATATCTTGTAAAGCATTGGCAAGAATTACCACTCCTCAAACTCTCAAGATAGAAGGACATATCAAGAAGAAAAAGGTGCAAGAAGTGAAAGATCACATCGAGAAAGAAGAAATGAATCCAACCATATCTTGTAATTCATTGGTCGAAATTACCACTCCTCAAACTATCAAGATAGAAGGACATATCAAGAAGAAAAATGTTCAAGAAGTGAAAGATCACATCGAGCATCAAGAAATGAATCCGACCATATCTTGTAAAGGATTGGAAGAAATTACCACTCGTCAAACCCTAGAGATAGAAGGACATATCAAGAAGAAAAAGGTTCAAGCAGTGAAAGATCACATCGAGCATCAACAACAAGTTCTCCAAATTTTAAAGGATGACGCCACTTCGGTGCAAAATCAAACGAAACAACAGGTAGATCAACATCGTAGTGAAAAATGTTTTGATGTAGGTGATTGGGTATTTTTACTGCTACATCTCAAGCAAGCTATTATGAGAAGGAAATGTTGGCAATACTACATGCACTTAAAAAATGGCGACCTTACCGAATGGGAAGACTCTTCAAGGATGAGGATGTGGAAACATTGTTTTGTGCTATTTCTATTATCCAACCAGATTGGATAAACGAAGAAGTATGGCCACTTATTCAAAAGTTGCAAAAGATTCCAATTCAAACAATATTGCTAGAAATTGAAGAGGAAGGAAAAATATATTGGAACCTGGAGCAGTCACAGAAACAAGAACTCGACAGCTACGAAATCGATCAATTTCAGAGTATCTCATCAAGTGGAAGAACTTACCCGCTGAAGATTCCACACGGGAGGACAAGAATTTTATACAAAAGCATCAAGAACTACTCAAGCGTTGAGGACAATGCTTTTTGAAGGAGAGGGGCATGTTAGGCCCCTATACTACAAGTGTAACCCCTTATTGTTATTAGTACAACCCACTTATTATATTGATGTACCCATGTAGTGCCCATATTGTTACTATTGTGCCCCATAGAAGTCCACTATTGTTATTATTGTGCCCTTACATTATTATTGTTATGCCGGCTCTGATTATGTTATGACCCCTTAGACTCTTATATATAGAAAGGAGGTCTTTTCATTTGTATCATCCAAGAATTGTTCATTTATGTAATGTAAAGGACGTTGCCCCCTCGAAGAGGCTGAATTCTAATGCGTTGATCTCTCTTTTCTATATTTTTGTGAGCTGGTTTCATAACAAAGAGGCTCCAAGGAGACTGAAAATTGAAAGTCAAAATCAGGGAAATTCCCTTTTGGGTTTTGTCCAAGGAGTCTAAGGCTGAAAGGATATAATTTTCTGAGCGATTTTGGGGCACATTCCAACAGGTCAAAGTTCAACAGGACAATAGTTTTACTGGGATAGCGCAGTGCAAAGTGGTGCAGCCACTGGGCAGCCTTCAGCTCAGCTATTTCCATCACCTGGGTTTGGTCCAGCTTGTCCTTGAGACAAGCCTAGGTGCACCATTTCATTTATATTGTACCTATGCTCTCAGATTTTATAATATATGACTCAGCAGTTCTAGATTTACAGTGTTGTATGGGTGTATAATGCATGTTTTTAATTTTATGTTGCTGCATTGTTTATTTGTTTAGAATATCACTTATATTTCGGCATAGGAACATTACAAAAATGGATTACTTTTTAAGATTACAAGCAAATATAATGTGAACAATATGAAATGAAATAACCATTAACAACCATCAACACATGAGATAAACATAAACATATGAAAAACCAATGCCTTTTAAAGTATTGCTCAAAAATGAAAGATATTTGTTTAATATAAATGAAATGCTTTCAAATAAAAGCACAAGTAATCCTGAAAGTGAAACAAGAAAATGTTAGCACAATAAAATAATCAATACAAGATATAAGGATGCCTCCAAGATATATGATCAATTGCTAAATCAAAGCATACAAGGATATCTTGCAAAAGGAAAACAATTAGTATTCTACTTGCAAATATAGATGCAATAATGCTTGCCAAAACAAGGTATTCAATTCAACAATGACAAATAAAATGCCTAATTGCAAGTAAAACGAGATGTGTTAATATGAAATGCACCTACACTAGATTTGGATGCAATTATCTTGGTTTCTTTAATCTAAAATGCCTATTCTAGATGAGAAGTCCTCCTCTTGAGCTCTTACCAAAGGGTAAAAATTGGGGTGATTGTAAGAAAGAGGGAGCGAGGACACGATGGTGTCATGAACGATACCTGTTCCCTGAGTCTTACGAGCCAGCATGTGCCTTCATGTGTACAAGGGGAGAAGCCACCTTCATAACTGCAGTGTCACAACGCTTTTACTTTACTTTGTACCAAATGGAAGAGCTTTCCAAGAAAGTTTTTTTCCCTATGATTTCTATCAACTAAGCTTATGATTGGAGGTTGATTTTAAATGTGCAACGAAGTTAAGGTGCCTACTATGATATGCAAGTAAATTTGCAAGTGCTATGTAAATGATAGAGATGTTTTAAACACAAGATTGCATAAGCTTTATAACATTTTAAATTGCGAAGTGAAAGTATTTTCTTTGACTTGTGATAAATTAATGATCCACCAAAAGCAAATTTGAAACTTATGAGCAATGGATTTGCATGTAAATTAAATGACAATCCTTGTGAAATAAATTCAAGATTGTACTCAAAATAGCTTTGCAAAAGAAATAAATTTTAACTTGAGAGATTAGCTTGACAAAAAAAATGGTTTCTTTGGAAGGTGAAATTGCCCAGATATGATATGAAAATGTTGCACAATAGTGAAGCATAAGTGAAATTTAGACAATACCCAAGCTAAAATGTATCAAGTTAAAGAGATGCTTGCATAAAAATGAATTGCTATGAAATAAAGTCTAACTTGTGACTTGTAGCAATTAATGTAAATGACAAGCAAATTGTTGTGAACTTTGGCATGGAGTCTTCAGATAAACCTCAGGTGCCACTCCAATGATCAATAGTATCCAAGAACCCTTTTGTGTTTTGAACATTCCATGCTTATGTTCTTATGAAATCCTCTTTTAATATTAGGCATTGTTCCTTGTTGACGAGTCTAAACAATTCCAATGTACAAAGACATGTAGCAAACAGTCCCTGTTTATTCCTTGATTTACAAAAATATTTCTGCAATTGTATATTAGAATACTAAATAATGATTGACTGATAAGAATTGATAAGATGATGATACTACTGGCCTTTTGATGGTACACTTATATGCATTGACTGGTTATGAGGTGAATGGGTGTGTGCCATTTGACATTTCATTAGCCTAATTATTATTATTATTATTATGTTGCTACCCATTTAAGGGATGTTTTGTATTCAAATCATAGTAAATAGGATTCTCAGCATGGCGGAGCATGCTTTCCTGGTGGCATTATCTTTGTCTTTGTTTGGTTGTATGGGCTTCATTTGTTTTCCACTTTTGAGAGCTGAGGAGGTTCGGTTTCAATGTATGTGTCATATTTTGAAGTTTCTCAATCTATTTGTAGAATGTGAAACTTTGATGATCCTTGGTAGCATACCTACCTTGCATCTGATGTTGTATACAAGATATTGTTTGTATAGGCTATACTAATTCGTTTATTGGGTTTGAGACTTTTACATCCCTTCCATCAACTATTTTAATGTAGTGTATTGACTGGTTTTCACATCTATGCCCTCGAAATCACTTCTAACTGCTATTGTGACAGTTGTTTTCCTTCTTTTTGTCCCTGTCTAGTGATGATTTTTAGTATCCTTGTAACTAGTTGTCTTCATTGGAGGTTCAAATTGAAAAGATACCTCTTTTTGACTAATGAACTTAGTTTCAATCATTTTTGCCATACTTAACCAAATTCTAAGGTCTGGATAGCCTTAGCTTGCCGCAAATAATGAGTTTTAACCCCATAATATGGATTTTTACTAGTTGATTGTGTGAGATTTGAGAAATCTAGTTGTTAGAACTTCCTATTCATTGGTATATTCATTAACTCCCCTTGTTTGTTGTAAATGGGTGAACCTAGTGTAGTTGTCATTTTCATTTTCTTAAAATCTCGTACCAAAGGGTAAAAATTGGGGTGATTGTAAGAAAGAGGGAGCGAGGACACACATAATAGCTTCTTGATTGCCTTATCCATCATATTTAGATATTTTTTGATGTTATTTATATAACTTGTGTTATCTTTATATCTTTGATAACTTCGTTTATGATTTTCGGTTTGGTGGATTAAGGGTTGTGCAAATAACACATCTACCGTATTGGGAAGTTGGTCAATCCTTTCGCTATGATCATTAAGTATCTTCGATGTTTTGTCCTTCTTGTTATTTCTTAATTCTTATTAGAGCTTACCATAATTTTTTGGAATCTTCTATGAACCTTCTTTCTAGGAAATAAACTTCTCGGGGAAACCCATTAGTTACTTCCCTTCATTATGAGCATGATACTTAGGGTAAAATTGATTTTGTAGAAGCTTGAGGCTTTGTCAAAAATATGCTTATTAAATGCTCAACATATCACCCGCGAGAATTGAATTTGGGTAGGAAGAATGACACCCCTCCTCTCAACTGCTCGGGCTCAACCCAATTGTCAGATCTTTCATTAAACTGTCGACTTTGTCCTCCTCTTCTGTTAATTTATTCATTTTGCCCCTTAATTCTTTTAGTCCTCTTAAATTTTTTGATTACTTTTTCAACTCTAATAAGGTGGTGCCTTACGCTGTTGACTTCATCTCTACATCAGTTAACATCTATGTGTAATCTTGGTGTTGGTTTTTTACTTTGTGGACTCACTTGTTTTTTAATATAATTTTTTTGTGAATTGGCTCTATAAGTGAAGGTTTGAAATTGAATGTCTTTTGGAAAGGGCATTGTTATTTCCTAGATTAGCAACCTTTGCAAGGTTCGGTCAAGGTGTTAAGTGGTAAACACAAAAGAGATGTACCCACAGTCAACTCAAAAAGCATTATCAAAAAGAAGTAAAAGGCACACTAGAGGGGTGGAAAAAGCAGACCGAAGAAAGGGGTAACTCATGCCTCCACGATTACTATCTCCATTACATCTATACACTCAAGATGTGGACCTCCATTATCTAGCCCCCTGACCATGGCACTTAACCATGAAGCCATTCTTCTCCATTGCCACCTACTGTGATTGACACTTACGAATTTAAGGGTTGACCGTGTAAATGTCACCTCCCCTCAAAGGCTGGAAGCACCTAATAGTGTTGAAACTTGATTATCTAACCACCTCTAACAAGGTAGAGAACACTCTTACGAGACTTGGTTTGGTTAGATATTTGAAGGTGATCCTGGTTTGAAGTATAATTATGCCATTCATAGTTAAGTATGGTCCACTACGATGCATCTATGGTCATTTTCTTTAATGAATGGTTGTTTTCACTTGAGTTTGAGATGGTTTGGCTGAGTGGTTTTGCACGGAGTAGCTGAGGCCTTGTGGATAAAACTATTCCACTCCTACTCCACATGATTCTTAGGTTGCATTACATTTATGGAGAGAATGATGACCTTGCAGATGTAGCGTTTCCCTTCAACAATAGAGCATTGGGCACTTTGATGATCTTAACAGTTGATTGACACCCTAGAGTGCCCTCAGATGCAAAAAAGTTGAGCTCACTTTGCTTGGCATTGAGGATTCTTGATGATGTACCTAGCAGACACAGCGTGTACCTATGCTGGTGTTCAAACTTCACACTACTTGATGGACATGCCTTGATTTAGAGCCTAGATGATGATGATCATCCCTAGGATGATTAGGGAGGGCTTGTATTACCTATTGTATCCCCAATGCTAGAGAGAGTGCATTATTGTCTAGATGGCATAGGGATGACATAGGGCACCTAGAGCTGGTTTTTGGACACATGGAGATGTTTTGAGGCTTGATTTGAGGACCCTTCCTCAAATTATGGTTGATCATGATAGTTGGAGATGCATCTAGCCCTTGTATTGCACTTTTGGAGCCTTATTAGCCCTAAAAGGGCATAATGTCATGCTTAGAAAGGCATTTCAGCTCACACGTGTGGGAAAATAGTGGCATGTCTTATTTTGTTGAGCTATTGGGTCGGCTTGTAACCCATTCATGTCATGTCTACTCAAAATCAAACTTGTTTATGACTTTTAGTTGGATTGATGGATGTGATAGACCTCCTATAAAAGGAGGATCACTAAATTCTCATTGTCGATCATCACTTGCGCTCTAGAGAGCTCAACTAAGCCTTTTTGCTACTCGCTATGTAGAGATGTGATCTTTCGAGCAATGATGCACTAATCATTATCGAGATATTATTGGCGCGGGGAAAAAATTCGAAAAAATCATAAAAATCGTGAAAAAATCAGTAAAAATGGGGAAAAATCGGGGAAAAAATCGTAACATAAAAAAATATTCATTTTTTTGCAATTTTTTTAATATCTAAAGCATTTACAACACAAAATAAATACATTGACACAGAAATATGATAAAAGAACTAATATATAAGATATTTAATATCATTTCTAGTGCCACATCACACATAACAGTGAATCATGTCCTGAATAGTAAGTCCTGACTCATGACTCCCAACTCGGCCTCAAAATATCAACAAAAAATATAATAATGTATCTCATATCATGAGTCATAATGTCATAGACAATGAAATGAACCAAATAACTAAAGTCTAATACTATTGATTTCCTTTGCCCCTCTAGATGTAGATGTCGGTGGAGTTGGCAATAGACTCTGCTGTGCTCTAGAAGCTAAAGAACTAGGAGCTACAGGAGGTAGACCACGTCCTCTACTTGTGACATGGGTAGCTTGGGTCACCTCCTCCTCATCAAATTTTTATTTTCCCCACGATCTTTTCCCAAAAAATCGCGATTTTTTCATAAAAATCGGCCAAAAAAAAACCCCGATTTTATCTTCTTTTTGAAAAAATCGCAATAAAACAATTTTATCGCGATTAGTGCAACACTGCTTTCGAGAAGCTATTGCTATTGGATACTAGTATGTGTATCGGTGATATATTTTTGGGATTGAAGGAGGCAATTTCTTGAGAGTAGAATTGCAGATTTTTAATGATTTTTCATTTGATGAATGTTTGTTGCGGATTTTCCATTGTACCTTGTCTAAATGCATATTTTTGTTGGAAAATCTTGTTAAATATTGTAGGTTAAATCTAATTTCCTAGAAGTCCTTAGAAGACCTCCTAGAGAGATTTCTTCTAGTTAATTTTTCCCATCATAAGAAGATAGTTAGGGATTTGTAAGTGAAAACTAGGGTTTCCCCCCAAGTCTATTCCTAGATTTGATATCTCTTAAATTTATCCCTAATGACTACATCACCCAAGTAGGGAAAGCCATTGGGATATCCTTGTGGGACCATAAACACTATCTTTTGTCCTTTTTCTATTTTCCTAGGCCCTCTAAGGCAAGTCGCTAGGGCTAGGGCTAGGGTCAGGGCCGAATTCAACTAGGGTTCCTTGAAGGATTTAGGCTTGTTTTCACGTTGATTGACCTCACACACTCAAAATCTGGCTCTTTCTATGGTAAAATATACCCTAATAGGGCTAACACATCAATCCTAGGCAATTTGTGCACTAATAAACCTAATCATAAATAGGGCTTCAACTTGTGACGTATTTGAAGGCTTGCCATCAACCATTGTTGATTTCAATATAGAGCAAACCTTTTCTTTATGATTGCATGCCTAGTTGTTCCTTTGTTGAGCAACACTTTGAAACCCTAGGTATCAAGTATCCTTTTAGGGCTTTGTTTATGGTTTGCTTTTCCTTTTACATGGAGAATTGTGCCTTAGTCCATCTAAGAAGTACCTTTCTCAGCCTTTCACATATATCACCTTGAGACAACTGGCATAGAATATCATTTACGTGAGAAACTGGGAAGCCTCCTGTGTGGTGAAATTCCACTAAAGAGCATGAGGTGGAGTGTTGAGGTAATATAATGGTCAGAGCTCTTACTTTTTGGTAGATATACGCTAATACAATGGTTATATGTTAGAGATAGCCTAAGTGACTTAATTTAATAAAGTTATGTGTCTTAAATAACATTCAATCATAGTGATGCTATTGCTAAGTTATTTCTTAATGCAATAAGGAGACATGATGTGTGGGACATATTTATGGAGAGAAGTTTGAGATGTTTAGTGACTTTTATAAGAAAGAGGGAGTTCGGAAGAAAAAAGGTTATGGTGGAGAAAGAAACAGAAAAGTAGAAAATGGCAAAGAGTATGGTACAGGGAACATTAGTTCCACATAGATATTGGGAAACATATTTGTATATGAGTGCGATGAAAGGGTTGAGAGGAGTGACACTTGAGGATAAGCCACTTAAAAATCACTGGCTTAGTTGCTTATAATGATGATACAAACAGGAAATTGCTATTTATTAGATACTTTTGATTCAAATTGCCTTGAGTGGACACTGAAATTTGTCTCTTGAATGCCAAAACCTCCCCTTGTAAAGGCTCTAGACACCTTTGCTCTGGGTAATGAAAGAAAGCAGTGAGGGAACTTTGTGACTCTCTATACCAACAATGGAACCTCTCCTTAATCTCATAGTACACAGGAAACAAGAATTAAGGTGCTATTCCAACTCGATGTCCTTCACGTGACAAACCTAATAGAATATCTCCAATCTCAAATCTAATAGAGCACTCTTTGCTGGACATTTCCTTTGCATCCTACACAGACCATGGCACATTACTGTATCTTGTTAATAAACCTGTTCTCCAAAAGTGAGTCGATAACTACCTACTCTTCCAAGGATGCACTTTTAAAGAGATATTGGAAAAGTCTCATGTAGTTGTTGATCCGTTTTTATGAATAATCTTTGGGAAAGGTTCTAGATGGTATGAATGATAAATTTCTAGCTGCTTGGCCTTTTGTAGTATTACAATGTTAAGATTTGGTTGATTTATTCTAATCTTTTGGGTATGGATGGCTTGTGAGGCAAAAGCTCAATGTTGTTTTAAATAATAATATGATGAATAGATATTTGCCTAAAATATAGGCAAAGTATAGACATACTTGCATACGCACATATATGTTACATTCATGGGTGGGTCTTTGATGTATAATAGCTATTTTATATTATATCATTGTGATCAATGGTTTGTAATATTTTTTTATTTCTCTATATGATTTTGTAGTTAATACAAATTTATTGCATACTGCAGGAGCTATCATTCGAGCCAGAGCAAGGTACCTTGTCTGTTTCAGAAACTGCAGATGGAATCCAAGAGTCTGAAACCTTACGAGGAGAGGGAACATCTGATGATAAGTCCAAGGACAAAGAAGAGAAGGAGAAGGAAAAGGGTAAAGAAATGGAAAGAGAGAAGTGGAAAGAGAGAGACACTGATAAGAAAGGAGAGAAAGAGATCGAGAAAGATAAAATAAAAAGCCTTGATGGTGCAAACTTAGAGAGCCTCTTGCAGCGGCTTCCTGGTTGTGTTAGTCGTGATCTTATTGACCAGTTGACAGTAAGTGATGATTATTATTAGATATTTTTATTGGGGATTCAAATGAGACAGAAAACCATATGAGTATGGAAGTGCTCTATTTTGTCTTTTTCTGCAGGTAGACTTTTGCTATCTGAATTCAAAAAGTAACAGGAAAAAGCTTGTGAGAGCAATATTCAATGTGCCTCGGACATCCTTAGAATTATTGCCTTATTATTCAAGAATGGTGGCAACATTGTCAACTTGCATGAAAGACGTAGCTTCAATGCTTCTGCAGCTGCTAGAAGAGGAGTTCAATTTTTTAATAAATAAGAAGGTACTTTGCTTTTCAGTATGTTTTTTTTCCATGCTTGGGTGATTCTATTAGCTATAATTATGAAGCAAATGTCACAAAATATCAGTTTTTGGATATTCATAATATACCTTTCCATAAAAGACCATCTTTTTCTTGCTGCGCAACTCATTTTTAGTGATCTGGAGGTTGTTCTCCCATCTGGTTGTTTGTGCCTTTAAATATTTCTTGTATGTTGTTAACTAAAGGCATCAAATGAAGCTATGTGGTTATGGGCTTATATTTTGTTATTGTTAGTGGCTGAGAAAACATTTTTTTGAACTTTCTGTATTTGTTTTGAACTCCGTTTCTCTGTTAGACATGCTATTGTCATCTTATGCTTTTAACTGTAACTGTATATGTTGATATATTTTTGTGCAGGATCAAATGAACATTGAAACAAAGACGAGAAATATAAGATTCATTGGGGAATTGGCAAAGTTCAAAATTGCCCCACCAAGTCTTGTATTTACCTGCTTGAAGGTGAGCTTTCATGACTTCCTTTTGGGCTACATTTTATTTATCACAGGATTTCACTTCACAAGATTTCACTCCGCATTTCATGTTGTAGACAATAACATCTTCGTCAGTCTGTAGAGTACAAACCTTGTCATCTTCTTGTGCAATAATTATTCAAAGGCAGGACCCTCTACAAAGGAGCTGTCATGTTTATTGTGTTTTTCTGATATTTTGGCCAGCAATTGCATAGGAACATATAAGAAATTACACATTAGACATGGTAACAGCTCTAACTGACACCATACAATCTGAGTGGAAACTTGATAGGTCACCCACTCTCACCTCAACAACTTACTTTTGCCTCTTTAGGTCCCCTCTCCTTCAACTTTGAGAGGGGCTCCCCTACTCAGATAATTAAGACTAAGTCATTAGAGTGCAAGGTGATGCCTATTGTTGCCTGAAGTGTACACCCAAGTGTGGGAAAAGGTTTCCAACCCCACAAGGTATATTTTCAAGGCACAACCCTCGAGTAGGGGCTGTCACTCTGATCCCTACTCACTCCGTTTAAGCTATCTCTTAGGCAAGCTAAGGGGGTAGTCCCTAAAGGTAGATGGAAAGGGGGAACTTGTTGAAGTAACAAATTCTAGGAGATGCAATTGATTATCATCGTGACTTGAAAGATTAGATTGAAAGCAAGATTATGAGCACAACAAGATAGATTCGATTAAATCTTAAGATAAATCAGTGAGAGACCAGTGCCTTAAAGAACAACACTCAGATAAATTTAGAATACTTGCACAACAATGAATAAGATAATCAAGCCACAAGATGAACAATGCTGCAAAATGATAGTTAGAACCAAAGAAAATAGGGAGATGAGCAGGGAAAATTTGAAGGATGGAAATTTATCTTAAAGTTTAGAAAGCTTGGCGAATCCCACTAGTCCATAATATGAAATCTATAAAATGTTTGGAGAAATTTTTGTAAAAATATTCAAATTTATAATATTTTTATGTAGTCTATATATAATTTTTTGGCGATTTTTAGGGTGAAATAATTTCATTCTATAAAATTTGGGCGAATCATTTTCACAAAAAAATGGAAATTAGCGAATCTTTTTTTTTGGAAAAAGTACAGAAAATTAGCCCATGGGTGAATGTTAGCCCCTATAATTTTCCCTGGAGATGAGCACAAATAATTCAAAGAAAAAAGACTTGAAATGACAAGAATAGCAAGATTATGCTCACAATCTCGATTATCAATGATTAATAATGGATGCAAGACCTATCTAATGTGGAATGCAAGTTCTTGGTAAATTTTAATTAAATGCCTATTCTAGGTGAGAGCCTTCTCCTCAATTATTTTGAAGCAAGTCCCACCCAAGGTTGTAGAAAGAAATCTAGGGGAAGGAGGCTAAGGCCTCATTAATGATACCTCTCCTAGAGTTATAATGACCCAGATGTCTCTGTTCCTGCAAGGGATTGTCTGCAAGAGAACTGCAAGGTTGTCTGTTTTAACTGTTGAACAAGGATCAAGCTTCACAAATTGGATGAAGAATCTCAAAACTACACAAGCACAATTATAAGCACAATTAGATGAGATTGCTAACAGTGATTTAAAATAATGAAATGCGACAAGAGCGAAATGCATCTATGCAATGCAATCCTCTAACCATGCAATGCAACCTTTAACAAGAGAAAACTAAAGCAAGATGGTTAGTGAGCTAAATGTTATCCTTGACAAGATCACAAGAGAATAATCAAAACAACTACCAATCTACTATCCTTTTAGATGTCCAATGCCACAAGATTGCACAATGATCAATCTCAATGTGAGAAGAAATGTATCAGACTTCAGAGATACCACTGTCAAGATGAAATCAGTCCACAGTAGCTTAGATCAGTCACCAAAAATGCAAGGAACAAGAACCAAAACACTTTTTGTGATTCTTATGATTATTATGTGACAAATTTAGTGTTTTTAAGGTCTTATTATTATTATTGTTCTTATGATTAGCCTCTGCAGTAAATTGCTCCAGATCTGATTATTATGACAGTCTCCAAAAAGTGAAAATTGGAGGAGGATCGAAGTCTTAGAGCCTTGCGACCTTCCCTTAGTGACTGGTATACCAAAGCAAGCACTCAAATCTCAATTCTTAGACCACAAGCAAGTTTGAAAGCCCCTCCAAGAGGCAATGCTAACCTGCAACCACAAATTCGTTAGCTCAAGTGTGACAAAGGATATAGATCAACGCTCGAACTGCTTGTGGCCAAGGCTAGGAAGGCCTCTAGGCCTTGCGGCTAGGGCTAGAGACGTGATTTGGTGAAAGACAAGTACGCAAGCCCGAAAACAAAATGGAAAACCCTTGCCCAAGTGAATGCTAGGCCTATAATCACCCACAATTAGCTTTCAAACAAATTTTATGAGCATTCAATGGATCATAACTTTGTAATTACAAATTTCCAAGTCAAAACCACTATCTAACCATTGCAAAACTTCAATTAGGCCTGTAACAAGGTTAGATTGGTCTGGAATCATATGCGATGAGCTTTAATAGTCCTCCAAGGCTTGCGGCTAGAGTAATTTGGCCTATTAGGCCCGCCACCAAGCCTAATTGAGGCTTGCAATCAAAGTTTGATCCACAAAAATTATCTTATGAGCTTGCAACAACACTTCAAGGTCAGATTAGACAAGAAAATAATGAGAGTAGCCACAAGAAATTATTTACAAAATCTTTTAATTGATAAAAGCTTGACAAAACCCTGATTTATAGTGAAAGTAGCCGTTCTAGGGCTTGTGACCTCCAAATGAGATTGTGCGTTGAGGAATAGAGGCTGGAAGGTGGATCTAGGCCAGATCTAAGGCCAAAATCCTTGCAGCCTTCTTCAATCAATTGGACAACTCCCTTTGAAATGCAATGATGCCAAAATCCCTATCTATCTAAGTTAGGTGAGAGCTGAAGACCTCAAATTTTGGCCCCTCCTTTGATTTAGAAGTGAAGCACTTGCAAAACAAGCTCAAAGGAGCGAGAACCGAAATGGCTATATACAATACAAGGGTTACAAGAATGATATACAAATTATATACAATATTCACAATAGATTTCTAGCTCTTATTAGCAGATCTATCTTTATTGCACAATTAAATTTGAAAAGTAAATGAGTAGGATAAGATTTTATATTAATGCCATGGCCAAGATCTCTGCAAAACAATCGTTAGATAAGTCCTGGAAGTTTAACACAATGGGCTCTTGAGCTTCTTGTCTTGGGAGTTGGTTGGTCCAACTGAAGACTTCCCCTAACGCCCAAGATCTGAATACCATGTAGTCTCTATACACTTAAGATAAAGTTATTAGATCAAAAGGGGTTAGATACACATTAAAACCCTCAAAATCTAGAGATACCTGCTAGATCAATCAAGTTAGAATGCTTTTCTAAACCCAGTAACTAATGCAAGATACCTGTACAAATAGTTAATCCAACCACTGGCTAATGAAATAATAACTTGTGCAATATTATTTAGTAGAGCATTAAGAACACGATCCATAAAACATTACCACAAGAAACATAAGAGTAACACCATCACAAATAAACCCCCAAAGACTTCTGATTTATTATTCCCAAAGAAAAAATATATCCAACAGAGCTTGACAGAGAGCTTGCTCAAGATTTTCTGAAGAGTATATGATACAATGAGGAGAAAAATAGCTTCCTTATATAGAAAATGAGAGTATCAAACCCCTCCAAGTGGAAATAATGACTAGTTTCCTTGATCCATGGCTTGATCCTTGTCAAATTAATTTGATCCCTTGATAGTAGGTGTAAAAATCTCCAAAAGAATTCAATTTTCTTGATTGCTAGGCTTGGAGGACCAAAATTTGACTTGGACGGTGAATCTTCAAAAAATGGAATTATCATAATACTCACATTTAATTAACCACCTTGTTCCACACAAATGATTTTGCTAGAAAAATAGTCTTTCGGCCCCAACAAATTTTAGAGGCTGACTTCTTGCCTTGGAAATGAGTCCTTTCATAATTTTGACTTTGAAAAAGAACCTTAATAATTTTTTCACTTGGAGAGAATTTAATTTTCTCTCATTTAAAATTTTGATTAATTTCTGGCTAATTAATTTTCCTTCTATTTTTTGATTTTTGCCAGAAAATAAATAGACTGACTCAAGAGGGGATTACACATATTTTCCACCCTCAAAGTGGGTCTAAAAAATATTTTGGTGATGATGTCTAATTATGAGTAATCATCCACCAAAAATATTTCTGGACAACACTTTTTACATCAAGATATTTTTACAAAGACATCCCATTAGAAGGGGAATTTTATAATTGACATGACATCTTTGACTCAACCAAATTTTGCGACTCAAGATAGATGATCTGATATGATAAAAATACATAGACTCGATAACACTAAGACTCACTTAAGAGCTTACCATCGAGCCCCACTCTAGCTTTTGTGTATGCTTGGGAGAAAAACTTTCCCAATTATTTGGGTTGGAAAACACAAATAATTGGTGAAGGGTTAGAAACTCCCTAGAGTGATAGCTCTTTGCTAAGAACCAAAGGCTTACCTAGATGTTTTTACATGGCTTCATAGTCATAATAGAATCATTTTTACAATAAAGGCCCATAGGGCTGCAAAATTTGGGACTACAACGATACAATGGAAGTTGCATGATGACGATGACTTCAAATATTTTTATCCACTGACATGTACTCCGATTCTTGGGAAGTTGATATAGATGTGGTCAACAATGCCAAAGCTAGCCTTAGTAAAACATTTTTAAATTTTGGGTTTTTTATGAAAGGGAGAAGAAAAAGTGGAGGGACATGAAGATCAATACTAATATCCTTCAAGGGCTATGGAGTCAAGGAAAATCAAGTGGAAAAATGAAATAAAAAGAAAAGAAACCCTCTTAAATTGAACATCTAATGCTTATAGATTAGGGCAAGAGGTTAGAAGTCGATAGATAAACTAACCCCTTGGATAATCAAGGACAATCATGAAATGATTTCCCCACTAGAAGAGAACCCACCACGAGAAACCCTTCAACCATGGGATTGATTATAATTTTAGGAGAGATATTGTTCTTTAAGTATAAACGCCCGATAAGGGCTTGTCCACAAATCAAATTTTGACAAACCTTGTCCAACAATGAAAAGGTAAGGCCTAGTATCCTAACTCTTTTCTTGCATGTGACTATGTGGCCCCTCAATGGATCGACCTTGGTAGCCTCGTGGTAGTCTTGAAAAATCACATTTATGCCTTAAATGATGTAGAAGAAATAACCAAGAAAGGAAAACGTCCTCAACAAAATTTGCTCCCGAAAGTTACTTCCATTAAGCTCTATGGAGAGGAGTGCTCTTACAATCCAACCATGAGTACAAATGAGGAAGCTTTTCTCCATTTATATAGTGAGATCTACTCCCATTAAATATCATTATTTGAATAAATTCCTTATGTCTAGCCTAAGAAAACTAAATCTAACTAGTTTGAAAAATTAAGTATATATCAAAACAAGAAAATAATATGGTCAAGCCAGATGTACAATGTTTTGATGAGAAAATGCCCCATAAGGAGTGGACAATCGACCCAAGAAGAAGCAAACGGTCAAAGAACAATGTAGATGGTCAATGCCCTTGTGACACACCAAAAGTGGGTAACCCACTGCAAAATTTTTCTCCTCATTTGATAGTTAGCTAACTAGCAACCTTACGATGGCCTTCAAAGAGCTTTATGTCAGAGTTCTCCACCTATGCTATGGCCAAATCTCTCTCTCATCTAGCATTCTTCTTGAAGGAAGGTGGGCCGTCTATCAATAGGTACTTTAACCATACTTCGTACAATATAAATATTGTATAAGAATTATATATTTTAAATAGATAATATTGTATAAATATTGTATAGATAATTCAAATATATCTGCTTTAACCATAATTCGAAGTATCTATAATATCAATAGTTACTTCAAATAGATATCAATTCTTATACAATATTTAACATACATTACTTGTCCTACAATACTTCGAAGACATAAACATCCATTGGAGGACAAGTAATGTATACTAAATATTGTATAAGAATTGATGAGATGATTACAAATGAGAACGAGGGCCTGGTTATATACCCTAGGTAGGTGCCCTTTCATGAATGGTCATGTCTCTAAGACATGCCTTTTCATTACTAACTAACTAACTATTAGTTAATTAATTATTATTATATTTATATTTATATTTATTAGTTTTAGATGAATTATATTCATAACATTGCCCCTCTTCAAAAAGCTTTGTCCTCAAAGATTATTGATGAAAGGTTGGCTCTTTTTCGACTTGTCGCAAAACTGTCATATTTGTTGTTACAAGATGATATGATCCTTGGAGCTATAAAAAAAATTGTTGAATCGAAAATGGATCCTCTGTGAAATCTTTCGGTCACAAGAACTTTGCAATAAATTGTTATCATCGGACTAGATTCTGCAAACTTCAGTATTCTTGGGAACATAAATTTGTAGTTTCGTCCTGAGTGATACTGGTACGTAGATTGATTGGAAAGCCCACTCTTGTGATTCAGATGTCGATAAAGAGTTCTTCTGGTTGGACTTTCCTTATCATGTTAGTGACAGTTCCCTGATTTCCTTTAGGTGTTCTTGTTGTTGAGTTGCAATCATCATTTGGAATGTCCATCATTGGAACTGCAACTTCAAACGACGGACATTTTCAGCGTTGGAAGATTCAAGAAAGATCACATCTCTAGATATTATAAACTTTTTATTGACTTCATCATAGAGACGATATGCTTTGGAGGTATTTGAGTACCCCAAGAAGATACACTTGTGACTCCTTGCACCAAGTTTGTTTCTTTGTTCCTTAGGTATCAAGGCATAACAAGTGGAACCAGATGCCTTATCGAAGGAATGTGGCCATATGACATTTTATAGGGAGTCTTGTTTTTGATAGCATTAGATGGACACCTATTCTTTATATATACAACCCATAGAACTACATCAACCCAAAACATCAGTTTAACATTCTTGAAAAACATCATGGAACGTACCATATTTAAGATTGCCCTATTCATTCTTTCAAGTTTCAACCACTCCGTTCTGTTGGGGATTATAAGGCACGATCGTTTGATGTTTGATCCCATGCCGACGAATATAGTTTTCAAATTCATTTGTAGTGTATTCTTTTCCATTATCAATGCGAATAGAGCCAATATGAGATTGTGCATCATTTTCAATCCATGCATGAAAGTTATTGAATGTTTCAAAAGCATTAGATTGATTCTTCAATAAATAAACCCAACACATTCTAGTGTAGTCATTAATAAATGTCATCATATATTTATTACCATTTGTAGAAGGAACATGGATTGGGTCACATAAATAAGAATGATTAAGTTCAAGTTTTTTATGTGCTCTAGAATGACAATCATGAAAACACTGTTCGCTGTGCTTTCCTAGAATACAAGCATAACATTGCTTAAGTTTCCTAGGAATTGTAGGCAAACCAGTAACACCATTTTTCTTCAACAAACGAAGGCCGTCATAGTTCAAGTGTCCAAATCTAGAATGCCATAAAAGACTTGATGGAAATGTACCTTCATCATAGTGAGAATTGTATGAGAAGTTTTGTGCACGAGTTGAGGTTCCTTGCAGCTTCAGAAATCTTTCTTCTTCTATCCCCGTCATGACAAGTGAGTGCTCTGATGCTTATTGATTTCAACCTAAGTAACCGGACACAGGGATTCAGGATTCGTAGGATACGGGGATTCGAGTGTCTGATTCGGACAAGTTGAGCCCCCGGAACAGGACACATAGGATTCGTTATATATTATTTTATTAACATATATATATATATATATATATATATATTAAAAACTAGATATTTCTTACACAAATTCTCATTAATGATACAAATTCATTGATTTCAAACATAGATCTTCATCTAGATGTTAGTTTGATTGTTTACAAAGTTAGTTAGTAATATTATAGCATGCATAGTACATACAAAATTCAAATACATGCCACATAAATCATGATTCATAAATGAAAGACAACTTACAAGATAGTAAGATAAAGACACTGACAACTGTAGTTTTCTCACTAAGTCATCAAATCAAAATGTGTTAGATAGGTAGTACAATGCCAATGGAACATAGAAATAGAAAATATAAAACAACTATAGGTATACAAGCCTCAAGGCAATAGGTAGCCCATGATTCATGAGTCATCAATCCTCATAGTCATCATCAGAATCAACATCAATGTCCTCATCATCATGGTCACCACTACTCTCCTCTGCATCCTCCTCCTCCCCTGTATCCATAGTCGCTTCTTCATCTGTTGGTGTGGAGGATGACCCCTCTAAAATATCACTGTCATCAAATCTAACAAGCTCTAGCACTGGATCATTGAGATCCATGTTGGCCAATGCCAACTCAACACTGCTGTCCAGACCCATATCATCAGGAAATACATCCCACATCTTTGTCTTTCCCCTCAACCACTCTTCGCTCTGCTTGTAAATAAGACAAATGTTGGTGTTCACATGCACCATTGTCTCTTCCCTCGACTGCTCAAGCCTGCTCTTTTTCACACTATACAAATTCCCATATGTGCTCCAATTCCTCTCGCAACAAGAGGATGAAGTCACCTGAGAGAGGAGCCTCATGGCTAACTGCTGAAGAGGAGGGCTTGTTGCCCCATGATTTTCCCACCAAGAATAGGGCTTCTTAGTCCCCCTGTCTCTAATCACATCATATCCTGCAAATCGACCAGTGCAAGTGGAAAACTCTGCAAAGTCATCCTCCACGTCATCAAGCAATGCTCTATCCTGGAAAACCCGCCTGAATGCATCTTTCCTCCCTTATGATATTTCACCATCCATGTGAGGAGGGAATCTGCGGGAAGGTCCACCATTCAACCACTCATGGTTGTAGTATTTTGGGTTCAATGAGTGAGCCAAACAATGTAAAGGTGTGCAATTCTTGTCCCATCTGCTGACAAGAATATACTGTATAGTACCGCAAAAGGTCTCTGGTGATGTCTCATACTCGGGGCACTCACTCTGTAGAATAATGCTCCTCACAGACTCAATCATGGAATCCCATCCCTAATAAACCTCTCCTAGGATGGGTTTGTCTGTATCTGCAAATCGAAGCAAAGAAATGATAGGGTCCATGATTTGAATAATTACTTCTACCCTCTCCCACCAAGCATCATCTAGCACTATGTCCTTCACTCTTTTAGAGGCTACTTGATTTGTCTTTCTCCAAAAAGATCAAAACTCAGAAATAACCATGGCCCCAAGAGCGATCTTGACCTCCCTCAACCTCTTCAACATGATGAATGAAGAGGCAAACTGTGTATCAACAATCTTCAACAATGATAGATTGCTGTACTCCTTGTAGATAGTGAAGGCATTTGTATGATTTTACACAAAGTTATGGATATGTCGTGTGTCTTCAATAATGTTACCAATCCAAAACACATCAGAAGCAATGGATTTCAGTGCTAAGTTCAATGAATGGACAATGCAAGGTGTCCAAAACACTTGTGGATATTTAGCATCCACAATCATGCCAACAACCTTGCAAACAGGTGCATTATCTATAATGATTTGCACACAAGAATCAACACCTACATCTTCAATAACTTCAATAAATAACCCACCCATAAATTGTGCATCTTTGTATTCTCCAAGTGTATCCACTGCTTTCAAGAAAACTGAACCATTCAAGGAAGACACCATGAAGTTGATGAGTGGGTGTTGTGCTGGATCTGTCCATCCATCAGAAACAATGCTAACCACAGATGTTGGCCATGATGCTTTAATAGGCTCAAGCATTTTTTGTAGCTCTTTTTTTGCCTTCGTCAACAATGTGGTTCTAAGCTTCTCTAAACCAGGAGGCACATACCATGATGGAGACCCATGAGTTAGAGCTTGACACATCTCAATAAATAGAGGTGAGCGTGCCACATTAAATGATATGAAGTTTTGATAGAAAAAGAAGGCAATGGTGAGATCAAGCTCTTCCCGTTTTTCTTTTTGAAAAATCTTGTCCATTGGACCCAATGAAATTGCTTTTCTTTTCTTTTTGTTGCTTGTCCCCCAATAGAACTCTCAAATGGAAATTTGGTGGTGCCTTTCCTCAAAAATGGAAGGGGGTCTTATTTCTTGGTTTTTCTTGATTTTGTAGCCACATTTGCCATACCAATAGTGAACTCTTTTTCCATTTCTTTCCTCTTCTGTAAAGGAACAACTTTACAAGCACCAACTCTACAACTTAGTAAAGCGGACAAATGGCCTTTCACACGGTAATATGTGCTTGTGAAAGAACTTTGGCAAAAGTTGCACCTCCAATGTACATTGCTTCCTCCCTTCCCCTTGGTGCTTGTCCCATCCTCTCTTGTGACATATTTCCACAAGGGATATTTCTCAATGTTGTCTTTAGGAGAAGTCTTCCCTCAACATTACTTGCAACAGACTCTGATGATATTAGGGGAGGAGGGGCATCTCCAATGGAGACATTCTTCCCCTTCCTTTGCCCCCTACCTGCTGCCCTTGATTGAGCCATGAATATTGTAAAAAAAAACAAAACATGCACAAATTTGTAAAAAAAATTCATATACAAACTGTTGTAATAGAAATTCAAAAAAATAGAGATGAAATGCATTTACTTGGTGCTTGAATCTCCTTGCCGAACGCTCCAAACCCTTAGCTCCTTGCCCACAGCTCACTATTTGCAAAAACGAATGAGAGAAATGGTAAATAATGAAAAGAACAACGTTGTTTTTATGCCGCGGGTTTCACTTTTTTGGGATTTGAATCCCAAAATCAGGACATGATGTGTCCTAACGGGACACGACCGGGATTTGATCGTGTCCCGTTAGGACACATCATGTCCCATTTTTGGATTCAAATTCCCATTGAATCATGTCCGATTTGTGGGATTTAGACATGTGGCCTGTTTTGGGCGAACCTGCTTTCAGAGACCTCAACCTTTCCATCAAATATATGAATGGATTGTCCTCGCTGGTGGATGTCGGCCAAAGACAACAAGTTTCTCCTCAGCTTCGGGAGATATAGAACATCATGCAGAAGAAAATCTGGAAGACCAGGCAGTTTGATCCTGATGGTGCCAAGCTGTGATGGCTTGAGTTTTGACTTGTCTGCAAAGTATACCACTCCATCAACATTGTCAGTGAATTCTTCAAAGAAATCTCTCCTAAAAGTCATGTGGCAAGTTGCTCTTGAATTAAGCAACCAATCATCTTTCCATGAAGCAATTGAAGCATTGAATAAGTCTTCAGTTACTCCAATGTTGCAATGTGCCACAACATAATGAGCGGATTCAAGTGCTTTACCTTTCCCTTTGTCAATTGGTTTACCTTTCCCTTCATTTCTTTCTTGCTCAATTCGGTCCCAAGGCAACTTACAAGTGGAAGCCATTTGTGTGAATGAGTTTTCTTGTTGTTCCCCTCGATTGAGTGGGGTGATGGTAGTAGAGGGGGACAAGCCCATGTTTACTCTATGATCCTCACCCCATATAGGGTTTTTGGTAACTAGGGTTAGGATTAGCTTAAAATATGCATTTTATAGCAATTTTATGTCTATGTGTTATTTTGCTATTGGAAGGGATTTCATTTAATAAATAATAAAAGGAAAAGTCTCACATTAATTGCATATATTAACCCTAAGATTAGGGCTAATCTCTTGGTATTATCTATCATATGCATTTTCAACCATAAAACTTAATTGGTTGCCCATAACCCTTGCTTGTCTTATTGATATTCTTGACCCTTAGTTGATATTTTTCTTATAGGTTATTTTCTGGAGCAACTATATGCCATTGTGTGCACGAGATCTGCATATTATCCAAGCCCTAACTTATAGCATCCTTTTTCTAAGTTATAAAGGTCTTATTGAAGTGTATTTGCACTTTAGGAAACTCTTATTGCAACCTTTCAAGGCTTTGCTAGTACCTTTCCTTCAATTATTAGACTTTGCATCACCATTCAGCCCTCCTTAGTTGGCTATCTTGTTGGTGATCTTTTGTAGGGAAGCCTCCTTTGTAGTGTTAAATTCCCTAAGATCTCTTGTTGCCATAAGACCTAAGTTGATTTTTTAGACTTTGCACCAGGCCTGCTAGATTTTGCAGTAATAGTCCCCATGGAAGATGGTGTTCAAGTGTGGAGAGGTATCTCCCAAGTAAAAAGACTCCACTGTCCCCATTCTTATCATGGGTTGTATGTCTCTAAATGTAGGGCAACTCCTTCATATCAGGATCATACAATAATATAATGGTCCCAAAAGATGTCCATGCCCATACCTTAGACCAAGGAGCCTTTCTAAAGTATGGGAACGACTTTCTAATTCAAAAAATCAACCTCGAAACCACCCAACAATTATGATGATGTACAATAAAAGGGGTGGCTTCTTTCAAAATTGCTCAATAAAGGTCTAAAAAATGCTCCAATACTTCCATACAGTGTTGCAGGGGAGCGCCTCCCCCCCCTCTCGATCCCGCTCCCAATCCGCGCTCCGGGAGGGAGCGACTCGAGAGCATGCTCCCTAAAAAAATCTTCGCTCCCTGCCTTTTCGGGAGCGTTTTGCCTTTTTTGCAATTTTTTTTGAAATAATGTTCAAATTGCAATTTTTTTTTTAAATAAACAAATAATTTTTGAGTCGGGTAGCTTAATGATCAAGTCTAAGCCCTAGTATTGATATGCTATTCATGGTAATGTTAAATTCTTAATGTAAAAGTGACATTCTCCTTAATCTTCATTTTCATCCTTTTACTTAAATTTTTAACATTACCATGAAATGACTCGGGATGTTTGAGAGTGGTTTCGGCCTCATTGGATTTCATATGGACAAAGTAGAATTTTAGATTTCATTCAAAATCCAGCAGACTTATTAGTTTTTCAGGATTTCAGGATTGAGGTATTGCAATGTTTCCATTGAATTTTGTCATGTGTTAGGGTATGGAACTCGTATTTAATCAAGAGAACCAATCCCTCTATGTACCTTGATGTTAGTGACACTGGTTGTCGAACTCCTCTATCATGACCCTCCTAAAACAAATTCACTCATACACATCACTCAAACAAATTCTTGACTTGACATGCTATGCTTGTTCTATCTTATGTTAATGCATAGAGGGTGATATTAATGACAAAGATCCCTATACAGATACAAAGGTAATGACAAAGATACCTTTGGATTTTAATGCTTAGAGGGTGATATTAATGACAAAGATCCTGATTTTCCAGCAAGACTAAAAATTTAGACATTTCTCGTGGTGGCAAGAGGTCCAAGCATAAGAAATAGATAATAGATTTACTTCTCTTTTCTAGTTTCTAGTAGCTTTTATAACCATTGACTCTTTCATATCTATTATGATATTTTTTTTAAACAATATATGACAATTTAAGTTTGAAGTTGGCAATTATAACTCATTAGTAGTGAATTATGAATATGATGCTTCATGAAAGTTGAAAGTTGTTTCATTTCATTTCATTTTATAACAGTTCATTTCATGTTAGATATTACTTGTTGTAATGGTTACACTTAACTTACAAGTACAACTTTGGTGATCAATGATGATAAATGTTATATATTGAATTTTGAAAGCTTGAAACTTTAAAATTGATGAATCATGAGACTCGATATGTTGTATGTTACTATGTTACTAACTTGTGGACGTGGTTGATGAAGATTATAACTTCTAGATGATAGTTGTTATATGGTTCAATCTATGTTTTTTATATCTAACTCATTATTCTACATGTTTTTGTTGACATATATGTATCAAAATATAAAATATATATATATATATATAAAAAATGCTCCAGGATTTGCTCCCAAGCCAGGAGCTTCTGAAAATGTCGCTCCCGCTCCCCACTTTTGCTCCTGCTCCCAAGTAACACTGCTTCCATATAATGCTCCAAAAGGCAGCGCATGGTTATACTTTGGGTCAAGGCACTCCATGAATCGTGGAAGATGCCTCTAGAAGCCAAAAGTTGTGTTAGAAAACCCCCAACCAGCCAAGTGACATCAAAATATAATGTATGTAATCCTAATTGCAGTTCACTTGCTCTTCAAGATATTCAGTCCAAGACATACCCACATCACTCCAAGGATCTCAGGGGAGTGACACATCATCCAATAGCCCTTCCAAGTCATACAATGTACTGCAAATTGCTGCCATGTATGCTGTAGGTGCAAAGTGGCCGTGAAAATAATAACACATCAACTTATACATTGACAACTAGGACAAAGTTCAAGGATATTCCATGTGAAATGCATAGGAGAGGTCCAAGTGGCCACAAACAACCCTAGCACTGCCTTTTGTGGTGTGATCAATGCCTTGGAAAATGTGAAGTGCCTCAAACAATGTGAGCTGCCGTGGGAAATGTGAAAATGCCAAAAATAAGAATGCAACCAAGCCATAGAGGAGCACAACCTCATGCTGAAAACTACTTTGTTCATCACGCAAGCACAATCACTGAACCAAGGAGAAGTGAGACTTCCCCAAACAATGACCTACATGTGAAAATTCCTCAACCGGAATCCCTACTACAACAACTGATGATATTACTCGTATTTGTTAAATTCCTTTAAACAAATTACTTGCAGTTTTCTATGACAAATATCGTAATACATACACTGCAACCTTCACTTAATTAATTATATGCGGAAACAAGACACTGAACAAGAAAGAAAATACAACACAAATGACACTGTTGTTTTTAGACAAATGTCCCCGAGAAAACCCAATGCAGGAAAACCGGTGCAACAACTCTGAGGGTTTATTATTATTAAGCATTAGCAAATTTTGAATACATCTCTGAATACCTCAAGGGTTATTCAGTTACAGAGAGTGAAATACTAGCAGAAATATTTGTGAGGTTACCTCACACAATCACTGTGAAAAATCCCTACTGATCCGCACACTAGATGAGGTTCCTGTGGCAGACCCTACGTTGCCTCTGCATAGTCCTCACGCAATTCCTTGCGTCAACCCCTCTAGACGCTGCGTCACCTAGCCAGCTGGTCGATTTGCTGCCCGGAGTCACTGCTCTCAGCCTCCTAGTCTTACCCCTCGGCTCCTGGCTTCCGAAATTGATTCTGTCCAGCAAAATCTTGGACTCTCTCTCGCCCTTTGCGCTGCCTCTACATAGCCCTGCCTTATTCTTTGTGTGAG
Source organism: Pinus tabuliformis (assembly GCA_031772625.1). Lineage (NCBI taxonomy): Eukaryota > Viridiplantae > Streptophyta > Pinopsida > Pinales > Pinaceae > Pinus > Pinus tabuliformis. Next base: position 224,228,860 of record CM062809.1, read on the forward strand.
AGTTGCTAGATCACTCTCTGCCTCTCTCTGCTGATGATTCTCCGATTGAGAAAATCTCTCTCTCTCTCTGTGGATGCTATTCGTGCCCCCTCAATTTCAAGAAATCTCCTCGATCAGAACTTCCTCTTGAGAACTTCTCACTTCAGAAATTCAATCTCTTAATCTCTCGGTGTGTTTTCCAAATGACCATCAATCTCCCTTAAATAATCTTCTTGTTGACATCCAATGGCCCAGATTAAAAGCTAATCAATGGCTAAGATCATTTTAGCTTGATCCTCGTCTTCTTCTAGAAGTTACACCCACGATTATATTAATATCCATTAATATTTTTAATTTCCTAAGTTTAGACTTAGAGTCGCATTAAAAAATATTAATTATTTTAATAAAATTGTCTTTGGGTGGAATTTTCCAAAACGCTTTCTGGGTTCTTTGGAATACCTGTGCCCAAGCCCTCCTGCAAAATTTGAGGCCTAGAGCACATTCGATGCTACCCCAAATCAACACTCCCTTTTAGCGAGGAATGTGCTCTAGCAATATACGTTGCTGCATACTGCTCTGAAGCATTGTCCTCCCCGCTGCTGATGTCTGATATGTTGTCCACAAACTATTGCGTTGCTGCTATAACTGTACTGCAACTGACACATCCACTGTCAAAACTGTATCCGTACTACAACTCCCTTTCAAGCGCTGCATCTGTGCTGCTGCTAGCACTGCCACTGCCAACTGCCACTACACGACACTGCAAACTATTGCTGCTACTCCATCAACAACGAAAAAACATCCAAAACTACTGAACTAACTGTGTTCAATATGATACAACATGAATGTTGGAGCCTGACTGCTGCTAGTCTCTGCACCGACCCTCTGAATATACTGCGCTGTTGACCTTTGCTCTGTGCCATCTGCACTACTGCCAAATATGCTCTGTGCTGTTCAGTCTCTGGTGCTCCTAGCCATTGCAACTGTCTCCGCGACACTCCTCGACACCATTCGACACTAGTCCATCTTGCTACTCCTGATCTAGGCTCCCGTAGAAAGGTATTGATTCGAGAGGTGGACTCCTCAAGGCTCCAACTCATCTGTAGCTCATTCGAACTACAACTCAAAATCAACCCACCTCCCTCCTAGAAGTATCACGACTGTCATGGCAAACTCCACTTCGATCTTCGTAGCCTTCGGATCATGTTTCTCATCCTTGTCTTTCTTCTTGAGAGGACACTGAGTAGCATAGTGACCCATCTCATCACACTTAAACACTTGATCTTCAAGACGTCTTTCTTACGTCTTCGCTGCTTCTGTTGCCCCTTCGATGCAAGGGCTGCATTATCCTCCTCCTCCTTGGGATTTGACCCATTGTTGTTGCATCCTTCAAGTTTAACCTTGACTAAGTCTCCCCTTAGCTCCTCTTGGTTTAGAGTTGCCCACATGTCATCCCAATTCAGCAATGCTACTTTGCCCAGGATACTCTGGACAAAGACTTTCCACTCATCTGAGATAGAATTGAGGGCCAGTCTAACCAACTTTGAATCTTGAGGTGTATGCCCCATAGTAGACAATTCATCACTGGTCTCCTAAAGCTTCGTGAGGAATGAATCCACATGCTCGCCTTTCTGTATTTGAGCAGATCTCAGCGTCTGCTCCAAGTACATCTTTCATTGCTCAGAAGATCTCCTTGATATAGCGTTGCCAAGGCATCCCACATCTCCTTAGCAGTCCCTCTGCTAGCGACATGGCACTACATGATCCTTTACTCCATCAAGGATCATCCTCTTGGCCTTTGCCATTTCTGATCAATACTTCTTCAACGGATCTGCATTTGTAGGCACAACCACCACAGTGTCGACATATGTCTTGAGGGCATGCTCATTTAGAAGGAATGACATTCTAGCTTTCTAGATGATGTAGTTGGATGCCCCATCCAACCTGTCCTGATCCCTCAAGCCATTGGTTGCCATTTCTGCCACATGTCGAAAAGGACCTCCTCTCTCCTCTGTGCTGCTGCTGGGCTAGCCTACACATTGCCTGCTCGAGCTAGTAAAAATGCTACCCCTTGTTGCTGCTCAACTCTAGAGAATTCAAATTCCTTGGCTAGGAATTCTCTGAGGAAGAAATTCCCTCAACCGTGCTTCTCCTCTTTCTTCTGACGATTTTCTGCCCAAGAAACTGCCTACAGAAAAATCTGCGTCCCAACAGCGCTTCTCACGTTGAGGCTTCAACGCTGCCCCCTCTACCTCGACAAAAATTCGAACTAGAAGCCCTTCTCTTCGTCGTCTCACTCGGAGAGAGACTGTCTCGAAATTTTAGCCCTCTGGCTAAGAATTGCGCAAACCCTTTGGAGTTTCGAACTGTTGCCTCTTGCAGCTTTTCAATTTCCCTTTTTTGCTCAGTGCTAGATCTACCGACTCTGCTCTTCTTACTTCACTTGCAACTCTGATACCATGTGAAAATTCCTTGACTGGAATCCCTACTGCAGCAGCTGATGATATCACTGCTATTTGTTAAATTCCTCTAAACAAATTACTTACAAATTTCTACGACAAATATCGTAATACATACACTACAAACTTCACTTAATTAATTATATGCAGAAACAAGAGATTGAGCAAGAACGAAAATACAACACAAATGATATCATTGTTTGTGGACAAATGTCCCTGGAAAAACCCAATGCGGGAAAACTGGTGTAACAACTCTGAGGGTTTATTATTATTAAGTAGTAGCAAATTCTGAATACATCTCTGAATACCTCATGGGTTATTCAGTTACAGAGAGAGAAATATTGGTAGAAAGATTTGTGAGATTACCTCACACAATCATTGAGAAAAATCCTGGCTGATCTAGACACTAAATGAGGTGCCTTTGGCAGGCCCTACTCTACCTCTGCGCAGTCCCTGTGTCAACCCCTCTAGACATTGTGTCACCCAGCGAGTTGATCGATTTGATACTCGGGGTCACTACTCTCAGCCTCTCGGGTCTCACACCTCGGTTCTCGGCGTCTGAAACTGACTTTGCCTAGCAAAATCTTGGACTCTCTCTCACCCTCTGCGCTGCCTCTGCGTGGCCCTTCATTTCTCTATGTCAGCCTCTGTGTGAGAGCTGCTGGATCACTCTCTGCGTCTCTCTAATGATGATTCTCCGACTGAGAAAATCTCTCTCTCCGGATGCTATCCCTACCCTTCAACTGCAAGAAATCTCCTCAATCAGAACTTCCTCTTGAGAACTTCTCATTTCAGAAATTCGATCTTTTGATCTCCCGGTCTGTTTTCCAAATGACTCTCAAGCTCCCTTAAATAATCTTCTCATTGACATTCAACGACCCAGATTAAAAGGTAATCAATGGCTAAGATCATTTTAGCTTGATCCTTGTCTTCTTTTAGAAGTTACACCCACAATTTGATTAATACCCATTAATATTTTTAATTTCCTAAGTTTAGACTTAGGGTCCTATTAAAAAATATTAATTATTTTAATAAAATTGTCTTTGGGTGGAATTTCCCAAAATGCTTTTTGGTTTCTTTGGAATACATGTGCCCAAGCCTCCCTGCAAAATTTGACCCTTAGAGCACATCAAATGATCCAATGCAAGGAAGAGAAGGATCTCCATGAAGATAAATCCTGTCATGTCAGTTCAAATCTTCATCAATGTGGTGAGAATCACAATGTGGAAGCTCATACAATATGAGGTGTAACACACATGATGTAACCATGGTATAACAAGAGTAGATCATAAAAATAATCCCACCATTGTGATGTGATCTAGAGAACAAACGAACATGTGTACTTAGCAACATACTTTCTCTTAGACACCACAAACTCATGGTTGGTTGTGGTTGGACAAACCATAAGGCAAGTGACAGAGAAAGTAATATGCATCCATGATAATTCCCTTGTATTTGTCAAGTATTCCATGCTGTCAACCTGGAATTCATATTTTGGGATGAAAAGCACAAGGGTTTTCCCTCATAAAATGTGAGGGGTAACACAGCTTGGGCACTGATCTCTTAAGTTTTTGATTATAGGGTGGGTGTGCCACACGGGAGAGATTCTCTTACACAGTTACACCACTATGGCAGATTCCTTACACTTATGTTGTTTGGCATCAATTATTTTAGGTCAATGTAAGGTTATGCCAGATTCCTTTTACACATTATGATGCATTTTTGATGGGAATTACACATGCTAAGTAGGGTTCATCCCCTAAGGGGAGAAACCTTGTTACATTTGGCAGATGATTTCCTTTAATAAGGATACTCCTAGCCATTATTTTTGTAACCTCTCTTCCCTCCCTTGTTAAATTTGACTCAGTAAGGGAGGGCACACTAGTTACGCCAAAGGCGTTCTCTCTGCAGGCTTTCGCTGTGCAGACATTGTTCACTGCAGTGAATCGATGAACTTAAATTTCATCCTCCTTCCACCTATTCAAATTTGACACGTGGCTGGTTTCTTAACTTTCTTCTTCTTCCTTGGCGGACTTCTTCTCTGTTTCTTCTGCGGCTCTGCCTGTTTTGAGACTAGAGGGCCTTTCCTGATGGGTTTTCTGGATTTTTCCCTAGTAGGCTTGTTGGAGGGGTCCTCCTGGGCATTGGTTCTTCCGGAGATACTGCGGCCTTGTGAGGCACTGCGGGATGTGAGTGAGGAGGGCCCTTCACAATATTCGGACGGGGGGGTCTATCCTGGATGTGCAGCCTATTTGTGTGGTTTCTCCAGTTTTGGCCACTTTCTCATCTGCAACCTGCGTTTGTTCCCCTGAATCATCGGCACCCACCAGCCTATACTCCTTATATATATTCAGTATTTGATACAGTTGAGGTGGGGAAGAATGAGCAGGATGGCAGTCTGAGAGGACAAAATTAGCAGAAATCTATACAAGTCCTAGATATTCGAAGATCTGCCCAAGGTGCTGATAAAAATCCCCAAATGGAAGACATGAAAGGTGGTTTTACTGAGAGAAATCAACTGGACAGTGAAAAAAGTAATTGGGTGAGTAGTAAGAATGATCCTGTTCCTGTTCTCTCTCAAATGCATAGGAAATTCAATTCTACAAGTGTTTCTGATTTTGATTGCAAGAAAGGGCAATGGGGTTGTAATCAAATTCCAAGGAAAGTAAGAACATAAAGGACCCAAGTTGAGAGTTTGGGTAAAGGTCAAAACCAATGTTCAATACATAGTCCTTCATATCTGCAAAGAGAAATGAATTTCACTGCAAGCACTATTTGGAAAGCTTCAATGAATAGTGAAGAATCCAATGTTGGCACTGGCAAGAACGCCTGTCCATTACATTCGTCTGTGTTGAGGCAAATGCCCATGAATATGAATCCAAATTCGGCACCTGTTAATCAGAGCCATTGTGAAAGGAGAGGGGATGCTGAGAGTTTTCAAATGGGTGGGAGCCAAAGCCAAAATCACCCTCAGCTGCATTATTCTACTATTGGACAATTGCCTGTGAAAACTAACAACACAAGCAAACAACCACCTGTAGAGCCTGTAACTTTGAGAGCGAATAACAGTTCACTGGCTACAGTGAATGCAGGGTATGGAGGTGAAATCAGTGCTGGGGCCAAAGAAGGAAGAGGGGATCTTGTAGGATTGGTTATTGGTTACAGTGAAGTCAGAGTGTGGAAGTGAAAGCGCAGATGGGGCCAATGAAGGAAAAGGGAATTCTGATACTAAATTTAAAAATTAGAGGTGGCACGGACACGTCAATCAGGTGCTACCCCTTTTTGCCAAGAAAAGGGGGTGTACTGCATGGGTAGTTGACCGGTAGTGGTCAACATCTGGCTCTACTTGGGGACACGTTGCTGTTTGCAGGAATGTGAGAATCCAGAATCTGCATCCATACAACACAAAAATAAGTAGCGTCCATCCAAAAAATCATCATATACATTAAGCACAGGAAAAATAAAAGCTCTTCATTTATTAACTATCTAAAGCAGAAATAAAAATGCGAAAAAGAAAACAAGGAGTAGGGTTAGAAATACGATACAAAGGATGCCCCATGGCATCAGATGTGTTCAATATAGTGCATACTGAGCATTTGCCTGCTTTCAGGCAAATCTGTCGGCTGCTTGTCGGATGTGCCATGTCCAATTTTGCATATGGTAGGACTTTTTCCTATCCGAAAATCAAGCTGCTCGCGGCCGTCTGATGCGTCAAATCTTCGTCTCATTCTCTTTCTCTTGCGCTTTTTCTTTGTGGCTGGTTGAATTACTGATGACATGGAACTTTCTGTTTCAAAACTATCAGATGAAGTATGTAAGATATGCGTGCCATGTCTTTCTTGCATCTGATCTTTATCGTTTTTAAGTCTATCTGGATCACCTTCAATTAACCATCTTTCAATCGAATCAATGACCTCCTCATAATAAGATGGAGCTTGTTGCAGCAAATGAGAAGGCTCCTGATCTGTTGATGTCCCCTGGTTTCTCTTATCATCTGACCATTGTTGAAATTTTTGAACCTGTATTTTAATGGCATCCATCTGACTAGAGTGTTCATCCTTTATAGCACTGATTTGCCTGGCATGGTGTTCTTCCATATCTTTTATTACTTTATCATTCTTTTCCTTTATGTCCATCAAGCAATGCTGCATGGAGTTTATTTCTTCTTTATGATTCGCTTGCATGGTGGCCAACTGATTATTATGATCAAACGTCATGATAGTCATTTCTTCATCCATAGTTAATAACTTGTTTTGCATAGAATCAATTTCCCTATCATGATCAGCTTTCATGGTCACCATATTTTCCTCTAATCCTGACATCTTGCTTTGCATGATTCTAATTTCTGTTTCATATTTAGTTTTCATGGCCTCAATTTCTTTAGCATGCTGATTTTGCACAATCTCCATCTCCCTATTACGTTTTTCCAGGTGGGTGCATAAAGTTTTGACATCATTGACATAATTAGTTTGATTGCTTTCCATATTTTTTACCAGCATCATTAGATCTTGTATAATTTGCTTTTGCTCTTCCTTTTCATTGTCATTTATCCCTGACCTTCCACTATCATGGACTTGATCTGCAATAGTTTCAGTTGATGACACATTCTGATCTTGAAATCTTTCTTCAACAGCTGGACCTTTTATAGGATTACTTTCTTCCTTTTGCACAATTTTAGGGGCAGAAGGCAAGCTGTTTGGATAACCATATCTATCTTTAAAAGCATTGACAATGTCTTGTAAAGAAGTGAAAGAATCCTTAGGAAAATTGTTAAACCAATTCAAAGCATCATCTTCTAAAGAAAGGACAAATAGGCGCATCTTGATATCTTCATGATTAAACTGAGGGGGTCTACAATATATGATCATTACACAAGTAAACCTGTTCAAATGCTGTCTAACAGCGACCGAATCACCACCTGAGAACTTAAATAATTTAGAAATGGCCTCTTTCGGAAGATCATGGAGATTATCAGTAAAATGACATGGTTTAAATGAATAATCCATGATGAATAATAAGGGATCAAATGGATGATAGAAAGAGATTTCTGCTCAAGAAGATTAAGAGATGAAAGAAGTGGAGTCGCCACTTGAACAATGAATCTGATTCTAGGATCCAAAAAGTAACCACAAGCAGATATGAGGAAAGCTTCTTGTCTGGGAAAAATGAGAAAGTGGAGTCGCCACCCAAACAAGAAACAAACCGAAGAGATGCTACTGATATGGCGAAAAATAAGGCAATAAAAGATCCAAATGATAACCCAAAAGGTTGAATCTGCCAGCTCAAATGAGAGATGAGAAAGATGAGAAGGTGAATGTCGATGAAACTTCCAGGGACAGAAAAACTCTGTCCCCGGCAATGGCGCCAAAAAATGTTGGCGTTGCCGGGCAGATGAAAAGATAAAAAAATGAGAAGGATGATTGTCGTTGAAACACCGAGAATAAAGTGTCGCCGGCAACGGCGCCAAAAAATGTTGTCGCGGGGATTGACACGACAACGCTCAGACCGGGGGCTGTCACTTTGATCCCCGATCCCTCCGTTTAAGCCTGTCTCCCACGGCTAAGGGGGGTAGACCCTATGATATGATGAAGACCAACTGCCAAACAGTTGGGCTGGGAGACACGAGACACGATATGATAAGCACTAGATGGATTTAAAAATTAAAAGACCAGTGCCTTGTGGAGTTTGAATTTTAACTGATCACTTAGTAAATAAAAAGGTAAACCATGTGTAACAATCATTTATCATCAAATGACTAGAACAGATGCAGGATATTCGATAAATACACAGAGTTCTTATAATGACCAGAGCTTTAATAACGATATCCAGTGATTTTAAATTTTGAAGAGATGAATGCCTTGCAAAATCATGAATCATTAACTAGATACCAGCTAATCTTTAAGATGATCATTCATGTACAGATTCGTCTGAAAAATTTATCCCACATCAGTATTTTGAATCTCAAAATGATATTTTCCTGAGAACAACAGGATCTGGCAAACAAGAAAATTTTCCACAATTTTTTTTTTTTTTTTTTTTTAAACTTTAAAGAAAGCCTAAAAAAATGAAAAATCTAAATTAAGATTAATCTAATAACTTGAAACTAAACTATACAAATTAAATCTACATAAAGCTTTAAATCCTAAAATTAAAAAAAAAGAAAAAGAAATCTCTTTTTTCAAATTTTCTATTTTATATATATATTTTTTATGATTTTAAAATTATATATATTTTTCTTTTTATATATTTTTTTTTATGATTTAAAAGAAATAAAACTTAAACTAAAGTATGAAATTAAAATTTAAAACTTTGAATAAAATTTAAAATCTAAACTAAGCAAAGATTAAAATTGGAGAATTTTAAGTTTATGAGTTTTTTATTAAACTGGAACCCCAAACGAAAACTAATTTAATTAAAATCTAAAAAAAAAAAAAAACGCAACTTTAATTAAACCCTAGTCTAAAACAAACCAAAACGCAGCCATTTGAATCATATAACAAAAAATCGAACACGGAACTAAAATGAAATCGAAATTCAACTAAACTATTGGTAACCTACGGAAACCCTAAACGTAACCAAAACGCAACCACATACAGAACAGTCTACTGTGCGTAACACGATACACCAAGGCGACTGAGAAGGCAAAATCGTAATCGATGATGAATACGTAAAAAATTTCAGTGCGATAGAAGGTGAATGAAAAATCGAAATGCGCAGACGTATGAAGACGGCAGAGGTTGACAATCAATCATAAATCGTTTTTTGACGCTTACCTGAGCCGCAAATTACCTGGCTTACAGTGTGTTTTGCTTCGATACCGCTGGTGATGTGCCTCTAATCCAATAAATAACCACGATATTTTTCGCCAAGACAATTTTGTTTTCTTTGAATCCCCTTCTGTAGTCATACTTCATTTACCCATCAGTGGAGGCAAGTACGAATTCACCATAATTTCTGAACGTGGCCGCACCCAAAATATTGCTTCGACTTCAGATCGAAAAATAATATTTCTTACGAAGAAGCAAACTCGTGCTTCAAATTTGTCTTCTCAAATACGATTTCAAATATTATCAGGCTCGGATCTTGTCGAACCATGGTAATTTCGAATAGTATCCTCGCTTCTGACCAGTAACGCAGCTTTCCTGAAATCGATTTGATTCTCTGCGACAAATGGAAATTCCGACGGCTACTCACCATACCACATATCTGAGCCAAATCGTGATCAGATTTAATAAAACCGAGAGTGACCCTTGCTGCGTACGCAGAGAGAAACTCTCACTGTTGACGGCTCAGCATTTGTGGTGAAACAGATAGATACGCATTCAGCAGTTTCGTTTGGTGGCAGATGGGAATGATTCCTCGTGCATACGCAGAGAGGACCTTCCTCTACCTCTGTTGATGGCAGGAAGCTATTTGAGGATACCTCTGGAGAGACCCTGTTCCTGTAATTGCAAAGAGACAAAACCCTAATGAAAACTGTATAAAGCAAAAAATTTGAAACCCTAGATCAACTTGACTAATTTACAGATTTTGGCCCCTTAACAGCCAGATTCAGCAATGAGCACAGAAATATTTTAAAGAATAAAAACTTCAGGTTTTCACTGTGAAGAACTTCAGAAAATCTCTCATGCAAATTAGAAAAATAAACTGAATGATAGACCCAGGATCAAATCCCACTGGGCTCAGCAAAAAATGCTTGCGGGTGTTGGCTGGTTCAGCCGAGAACTTCCCCTAACGCCCGACAATCTTCTTTAGTAAGAGTTTTCCTGCACAGTTCACTTCAATCATCAGTAAAGAGGGCAAAAATGTTGCTAGATCTCAAAAAGTAATGGAGATACCTGCCATTACTTCAGAAACCCTAACAGCACTTAAACCCTAGCAAGTGAACAAGATACCTGTGCTCACAATACTCTACAATAAGCTATTATTAATGGCTGAAACATAAAATATGCAGAAACTAAACTAGCTCACAGCACTTCCAGAGAGTAACACCAGCAAGATTTGGACCCCAAAGTCTTCTTTTATTAACCAGAAACAGTTTACAAGAGAGCTTCTTCAGTACAAAACTCACAGATCCAATTATCTGAAATGACCCCTAGCACCCTATTTAAAGGAAATGATCCCAACGGCTAGTTCGAGTGATCCATGTTGAAATGATCTCGACCGTCGATGAGGATCAAGACATCTCTTAATCTCATCCGTCGATTTATTAAAAAATGATATTTTGCATGCATTCACTTAAAATATTATTATTTTATTATTTAGGGTTTTTGCTCTATTTTTTAATTTTTTGTTATTTTTTATTTATTTAATTTTTAATTTTTATTTATTTTATTGTTTTATTATTTTTATTTATTTTTTTAATTTTTTAATTCATTTTAAAATGGATCATCGAACTTAGCCTTTGGAAAAATCTCCTAGGACCTAGGACTTAGGACTCATGAGGGGATTTAAAACATTTTTCAACCCTCAAGACACATTACATCATGACTTTTACAATTTACATCTTAAGGGGACAAACCCACTTAATACAGACCCTCACAAAACACCCAGTTTCTGCGACACAACTATAATCTAGCAGATTAACACACTAGGATTCTCCTAAAGTTCTAATGACAAAATCCATCCCGGCTTTGGGGTTAGGTTGAAGGAAAACTCTGCCGATCATGGATCGGTGAGACGAAAAACCTTCCGGGACGTAGATTACCACTAGAAAGTTAGGTCCACCTAGTCAATTTACATACACGACTCACATCTGCTAAGATCATTTACAATTCATACATGCAGACTGGGTTTACATTTAAAATGATCAAGCTGCTGATGATGGCAGGATGGCACGGACACGTCAATCAGGTGCTACCCCTTTTTGCCAAGAAAAGGGGGTGTACTGCATGGGTAGTTGACCGGTAGTGGTCAACACAACTATTAATTCTAGAGCCAAACATTGGTGTAAGGAGAAATATTTTTGACCAAAAAGAGTATAACATTAGTGGTTTACAAGTGACAGTAGGTCATTATGAGTACATATCTCAATTTCATGCTGTAAAGATGGATATTGACATCATACTCAGCCAACCTTGGTTTAAGGATTTTGGTACATATATGTTAAACATAGAGAAACAAGTTTTGACGTTTCCTTATAAGGGGAAGATGGTCACATTTCGAGAGATAACAAGTAAATCAAAATCAATAACATCTTCATTAGAAGACTTTAAGGATATCTCAGACTTCCTGTTTCAAGATAACAAAAAAACTATATCAAAGAAGCAAAAAGAACTTGAAGAAGCCATCCGCAACAAAGACAAAGAAATGTTGCGCCTTAGAGATCACTAAGAAAAACTTCTTGCACAAGTCAAAAAGTGTAAAACCAAGAAGCACAAGTTAGAACAAGAAAAGGAGAGTTTTGACAAAAAATTCAACGAAAGTCTATCAAAGAAAGTAGAGGAGAATTTGTAAGCACTCCCTCTATAAAGGTTCTCATGGATAATGGTTTTATATAACATAGCATAAGATTATGAGATTGTCCCTGAAGTAAACCCCATTACATAACACCTATCCCATACACCTATCTTTTGGAGGGGTCGATGTAAGAATTGTTCCTCCCCTCAGGGTTTGAAGCACCTAGTAGGGCCATGTGATAACTGTCCCATACTTGAGCATGGTAACTTGTGTACAATAATAAGCTAGTAAGACATTTGACGATGATGCTCGTGTGAAGTGCTTTGATGTATTAAACATATGTGTCACTTTGATAGTCTTATGGTTGTTGTACCCATGATGTTGACCTCACTTGATTCTTTGAGTATGTGCTAGATATTGCTCCTAGGTACAACTAACATCCCTCGAGGGACTGTATGATGCTTCTCCAACACTTTAAAGAGGACATCCGCCCATTTTGATGATGACACTGGCCACTTTGACAGAGGACGTTGAGAACTTATTGAGGAGGGTTGACCTTTGGGATGACTTGATACAGTTGGTGATACTCTCTCACACCTCTAGGACCTTGGACACTATCTATGAAAACTAGGACTTTTCCTTGAGAACAGATGTGCTCTTGAGATGGTAGGGCACCCACAGATGGCATTGCAACTACTTAGTGGATCTTGCCTCGCTCTTGAGGATGATTAATGATGATGATGACATGGGACACCTTTGGAGGGGAATGTACACTGTTTACCAATATGATGTCATGCCCTAGCATGATGGCATTCTCTATTTGATGCTTTGGATGATGACATGGGCACCTTTGTGGATGTTGTTGGGCTTGATGATGCTTTACTTGATGATTGGGCATCCTTTTGATGAGGATGCATGACTTTTGGGATGAGATGCACCCGTTGGAGCCATTCATTGCATATTTAGAGCTTTTTAGACTAATTCTAGCAAAATCAACTCTATTATCTCCCATTTAAATAGAAGGTTGATTTACCCTTGGATTCATTGTCACACTTGGAGGTCATTTGTACTAGCTGTTTGTCTCCTCTCTTATGCTCTATGGAGCAGTAGTGAAGCAAACTGCTCTTGGATTATTTTTGGTGGATGGTTCTCTCTCTTGGATGATTATTGGTGATCTTTGATGATATGTGTTATGCAAATGTGAGTTGTCTTCGTTGATTCTTGTTCTTGTTGATGAATTAGGGTTTATTAAAATTCTCAAAAAGGTTTTGTTTGGTATGGCTCTAAAATATCCTTGCACAAGATTTTTCATCAAGTTCCCTTGAGGTGACTAAGGTGTAGCTCCCTTGCTTTGAGTCTTCCAAGAATATAGAAGCACACTGTCGTTAAAGGATTGAGGGACACTAGTTTGTCACCCTTGATTTCTTTGAATTCACATCCATCTCTTTTCGTCGAAGTATTTTTACTCCTAGACTCCATTAGCCCTAAATTGAAAAAGGCACTAGTCTTGTCTCTTCTGCCAATCCCTGAAAACCCTAAATATTTTCTTATTTTATATTTTCTAGTCTAAATTAGGGTTTATTTACAACAAAATCATACATTTTCAACATTATTTGTCTTGGATGTCATTGTCCTAGGGTTAGGGTTTGTTTGCAAATGATTGGAAGAAAAGCTATGCATTTACACACATTTTTCTAGATAATTAAGGGTTGATGTCTAGGGTTTATTGTGCTGTTATAGGTATTTGCACCACATAATTTTTTTTGCAATATATTCTTTTGTTTGCCCTTTATTTGGCCCTAATTTTACACTTGTAGATTCCAGGGCTTTTACTTATTGTTGTTATAAACCATTTGTTTTTTTTCAATTTCTAGCTTAAAACCTTAGTTTATGACAACCAAGTATAATTTTTTGATTGTATGTGTTTGAAATCTTATTTAAGCCTCTATTGGTTGACCTAAGTCTCTAGATCGAGCCTTGAACTCAATTTCTTGGAACTAAACATTTGTCCACCTGTAACCCTAATTGTTACTTCCTCATTCTTAAGTGAAATCTTTTTGTAGAAACCCTTAGGGGGCATTACCTTAAGTTAAATTGGGTTACTTTTTCCCTAAGATCTACTAAGGGAGCCTCCCTTGTGTTGGATTAAAATGAGGGGAGTTCTTGCTGAGGTGATAGTGGTAGCACACCCATTTTTTCACTCCAATCTAGGTTGGTTAGTGAGGCTTTGCACTAAGGTAGTAGATTTTGTAGTAATAATAACTATGCAATAGTAACACTTATCCTTGTATGTTTTTGGAGAGGAGCAACCATTTACTAAAGGATTCCTAGCGCTTGACCGCTCTTGCACATTGTTTTATCAGATCTTTCATTTCATATGTTGGTTATATCAACTTTCTAAGGAGTTTCTTAGCTACACCCACCATCCTAAGCATGTGCGCACAAATTGCCACTAGATCAGTGCAGAGTTTCTATGGCATTTCAAAATCGTATTCAAAATCAAGAGTCTGACCATAGTGAGGGAGTTATGATGACTTCAAATTTGCTGTAAACCCTAGCTGTGTCTCAAGTGACCAGCTTGAAGAAGGTTTTGAAGGAACACTCTAGCTCTAATGAAGACATATGATATTCTTTTATCATCATAAGGAGGAGTATTTCCCTTCCTTGAATAGCACCCTCTTTGACTTGGCATCTATTATTATTTTATGACGGTAGTTAAACAATGGATATCAAGAAGGGATTTCTCAACCTAAAAGTTCCTAAAGCAGCCCATTTATCCAAGGACTCAAAATTTTGTTCATGTAAAGATGGACTAGTGGCATTTATAGACCCTTATCATAATCTCTTATTTAATTATTCTTCTAGAAAAGAAGGATCTAAGCCTCTCCAAGCTTCTCTAAATAATATTTTATTGTAAAATTAGTGGAGGAGAAAAGTATAAGGAATGATGAAGTCTCTTTGTTTGCAAATCAGAAGTTTAAGTGGAGACATTCTCCTAGAAGGCCAAGGACAATGTCATTTTCAGGTTAAAGGGAGGAAAGGATCTTGGTGAATGAAGGTTTGATTCCACTGAGGTAACTGGCTATGTTCGTGCTTGGACTGGTATCTTCATTTTTGTTTGGTATATTTATGCTATTTCAGGTCTGTTGGGTATTTCTAGTGGGCTGCTAGGATGTGTAAAGGTATTTTGAGTGGTTTCCAACCCTACAACTCTTGGATGTAACTAGATTGGTATATGAATGAAAGACAATTGCTTTTTCTACTATTTTGTGTTGATTTGGGGTACAACATCAAATGTGCTCTAGCCATGAAAATTGGTGGAGAGGCTAAAGCACATGAGATCTCCAAGACCCAGAAATGGTTTGGATAGATTGTACCCGGTTTGGGAGATATTAAAATAATTAATATTTTTAATGGAGTTCCTAAGCCTAACTTAGGAAAAATAAAATATTAATGGGTATTAATATAAAAGTGGGTTAGAAGGTTCCTAAAGTCATGGATCAAGCCAAATCTAATCTTAGCCATTGATTAGAGATTTAATCTCGGCTGTTGAAGGACCAACATGAAAAATATAAGAAGAGGCTTGAGGGTCAGTTGGAGAATATACTGAGGGAGACTAGTCAATTTGTTTTCTGGAGCGGGGTTAGCTGAGAAATTTGAATTAGTGGTTTGGGGAGCCGCAAGAGGCAGCGGGTATGGAACAGAGAGTCGAGAAGAACCCCAGAAAACCAGCATAGAGGTTGGAGAGGTAGATGCAGAGCCTCTCAAGCAGATGTAGAGGCAACATACTGCAAAGTCACTGGAGGGCCTGTGTGTGTTAGGGTCCCACCCTAACCCCCTTATTTATGTCATGGGATCACGTCATAGTCAAGAGTCAATAAAGCCCATATTAATATTTGTAAGTGGTTAACCCGCAATTAATGACGAGACCACAGTTAGTTGCAAATGGGCGGTAGTATTAGATAGATGGTAAATGGGCGGTAGTATTAGATAGATGGTATTAATAAAACCCACGGTATTGGCCCGTGGTATTGCATGTATGAGTCATATATAAAGGATAGAGACTCCCTGCGAGGAGTATCGTGTCTTGTTTTTGTAATCGAGCTCTGCTCTATTGGAGGTTGCCCCCTCGAAGAGGCCTGTGAACATTTCTCTCTGAATAATAAAATCATTGCTATTCTGTGTTCTGGGTATCTTTCTTCGCATATTCTGTGTTCTGGGTATCTTTTCTTCGCATATTCTGTGTTTGGGTATTACTTTGCAGGTTAAGAGCATAACAAGTGGTATCAGAGCACTTTCCAGGGCTCGGTGGGATCTCCAAATTTTAGCAAAATTTTTTTGGCTAGAGACGTGTTCCGGCTTCTTTAAACCACGGGATCTGTCATTAAGCGCATAAACCTGCGGATTTGGGGAGGCATGCACGCAGGAAATACAAGAGGTGGTCACGTCTGTTGGACTCCCTTGTAACCCCTGTGGGTACCCCTTCGAGTAGTAGCGCATTAGACAGAACCGCGCACGGACTGTCTTCCACGTACCCTCTGGGTATATAGGAAGCCCCCTAGCTCCCTTGAAACCTCGCCATAGATAAACCTTCGGCCGTCTTGTGGCTACAGTACACCGAGAACAGCACTCGGAGAGATTACTCGCCCGTACGATAGGGTAGTCGGGTTGTACGGCTAAGGGTACGGTTGATCCTCCTTAGTTAGAGCCCTGAAACATTGGGCCGAGTACTACTGTCAGACCCTTATGTATATTGCGATCTGTAGCACCTGACACTCCTCAAGACCATAGTTCCCTTTCTATCGGGGGATCACACATCATCTATTCCAGATCAGAAAGTGCAGCAGCAGCAGACATCAGTCCCGCAGCTCCATCAGATCTGCAGCAGCAGTTGTTCCACCATTCAGATCTCTCAGATCCACCAGATCGGAGTAGTTGTGAAGGGTTCCTGTACTTGGATATAATTTTCGCAGGACTTTTGGCGGCATTGACATTTTGAGGATTTGGCGACTGCAGTATTGATCAGGAAGGAGTAAAACTCCGTTGGGAGTTTTCCAAAAAAAAAAAAAAAAGTCTGAGATCTTCCGGGGCGCTTATTGGTGACCTAGCCCATCAGAATCAGGACGACGAGCTGAGCAAGGTGGTACCATTCAATTTCTTAGTAAATATTTTTTGGCGGTCCCAATTTTTCATCAGGTTGGTGTATGGTAGAAACTCGCGCTCAAGCAATGGCCAATGAAAGGATGGACAAAATTGAAGACCAGGTGAACTCCATCCAATTTTCGGTGAACGAAATACAACATGAGATTAAAGGAATAAGTATCCAGATACAGAACGCACTGAAGGGCAAGGAGCCAGCCCACGAGGAGGCGAATAATGGTCATGAATACCATGAGGGTGAGTCTAGCCACTCTCCCCACGTCTGGCACACCCACCCACCACCCAGTCAGCGACCTCCCAAGTTGGATATGCATAAATTTGACGGTTCTCACACGTCCGCATGGCTAGCACAAATGGAGCAGTATTTCCAATTGAATCATATCATAGATGAGGGGACTAAGCTTATGGTGGGCACCATGTACTTGGACAATGAACGATGGCAATGGAAGGAATGGCATCAGCGTTGCAATGGACATTTTCAGAATTGGGCCCAATTTGCCAAAGCTCTTCGAAATCGCTTTGAACAGGAAGACTCTTTTTTGGGGCGTCTCACTAAGCTCCGACAGACGGGTACAGTGGAGGAATATATTACTTCTTTTGAAGCCTTAGCCTTCCGCACTAAGGGTCTCACAGATGAGTTCTACATGGAATGCTTTATCAGCGGTCTTAAAGAAGCCATCAAAGCTCAGGTTCTACTCCACCACCCTCCCACATGGACAGAGGCTTGCCAGGTAGCTCGTAAGGTGGAACGTGCATTAATAGCCCAATCCAGCCGCCCCAACTTCCCCGCTAAAGGTCGTCCCTCACAGGCTCCCAACACAACTCAGACACTTAAGATTCAAAAGGTGTCACCTGCGGAAATGGCCGAAAGAAGGAAGCAAGGATTATGTTACTACTGTGATGAAAAATATTCCCCGGGTCATAAATGCAAAGAGCCCAAGTTTTTTCAAATAGATGCCACTGACTACAGCTCCACCGAGGAAGATCCACCACTTGAGGAACCGGAGGCGATCGAAGAAGATAACCAAAAGGAGATTGTATCTGATGAACCAATTATTTCGCTAAATGCATTGGCAGGAATTTCTTCCCCTCAAACTCTCAAAATCAGGGGTTTTCTTAAACATCGCCCAGTAGTAGTCTTGATTGATAGTGGAAGTACCCATAATTTCATCCATCAAAAGATCGCTGAAGCAGCACATTGTTTTGTCCGGGCAGTTTCTAACTTCCAAGTCCAGATTGCAGATGGGGGCACAATGAAATGTGAAGGTCGCTGTGAAAATGTCAAACTTCAAATGGGGGATTATCAATTGAAAACCCACATGTTTGCAATACACATGGGGGGTTGCGACATTGTCCTAGGCGCAGAATGGCTCCGCACTCTTGGGCCAATCACAATGGATTTCCAGGAGTTATATATGAGTTTTAAGCAGAACAACTCCACACATACCCTCCGTGGACTACAGGCGGGAGCCCCCTCTATCATCAACTCGCATAGGATGGAAAAATTGTTAAAAAAGGGCCATCATGGAGTGGTAGCTCAATTTAATGCCATCCAGGTAGTCGACACCATGTCTCTGCCAGTTCATCCTGAGATGCAACAGATTTTAAATAAACATCGGACGGTCTTTGACAAGCCTCATGAGCTTTCACCCTCGCGAGGGGAACATGATCATAGCATCACATTGGTTCCAGGGGCCCAACCCCCAAATGTGCAGCCATACAGATATCCGTTCACCCAAAAGAATGAAATAGAAAAAATCATCAAGGAATTGTTGGAAGCAGGTGTCATTCGTCCCAGCATTAGTCCTTATTCATCCCTAGTGGTCATGGTCCTCAAGAAAGATGGGGAGTGACGGATGTGTCCCGACTTCAGGGCCCTCAATAAGTTGACAGTCAAAGATAAATTTCCCATCCCGGTGGTTGACGATTTGCTGGACGAACTCAATGGGGCTCAATTCTTCACTAAGTTGGATCTTCGCTCAGGTTACCACCAAATTCGCATGAAGGAAGTTGACATTCCCAAGACGGCTTTCAGAACTCATGAAGGCCATTATGAGTTCCTGGTCATGCCATTTGGTCTCTGTAATGCTCCCTCTACTTTTCAGAGCCTTATGAATCACCTCCTCAAACCATATCTCAGAAAATTTGTCCTTGTCTTCTTCGATGACATCCTCATCTATAGTGGCACTTGGGCGGCACATCTTCAGCATGTAGATCTACTATTGCAACTGCTCCGCACGCATAAATTATTTGTCAAGATGTCTAAGTGTTCGTTTGGCATGGACGAAGTTGAGTATTTGGGCCACATTGTGGGGCGTGAAGGTGTCAAGGTGGACCCCAAAAAGATCCAGGCAATGCAAGAATGGCCTCAACCTAAGACCTTGAAAAGCTTGAGAGGATTTTTGGGTCTCACAGGCTATTATCGTAAATTTGTCCGCAACTATGGCCGCATAGCGAAGCCCCTAACTCAACTCCTAAAGAAAAATTCCTTCTTCTGGAACGAGGAAGCACAACAGGCATTTACCGCTCTCAAAACCGCCATGTGTTCCACTCCCGTCTTAGCACTACCTAACTTCACCAAATCCTTTGTCATTGAATGTGATGCTTCGGGTACAGGTATTGGAGCGGTCTTAATGCAGGAAGGGCGACCATTGGCCTTCACCAGCCAACAACTAAGTGGGAGGAATCTGGGCCAATCTACCTACGAGAAGGAAATGATGGCCATCTTACATGCAGTCGAGACCTGGCGACCTTACTTGTTGGGGCGACGTTTCCAAATCCGCACAGATCATCACAGTCTTAAATATTTTTTGGAGCAACACCTATCTTCCCCACAACAAAATAAATGGTTAGCCAAAATGCTGGGATATGATTATGAGATCATTTACAAGAAAGGGAAAGAAAACAGTGTAGCAGATGCATTGTCGCGCCAATTTGAGGAGGAAAGTACTCTGCTCGCAATTTCCCTCCCCATTCCAGACTGGATTGAAGAGGCTCGCAGAGAATGGTTTTCAGTGTTCACATCCTGGGCTCTCCCAACTCATTTCTCAATTGCAGGTAGATCCTAATTCCAGCAAGGGCTACTCGTGGCAGAATGATATTCTTCGCTACAAGGACAGAGTCGTAATATCACCAACATCCACCCTCAAAAATCGCATTTTGGCAGAATTGCACTCATCTCCCATTGTAGGACATTCGGGCTTTCAGAAGACGTATGCTCGCACCAGAAGATCATTTTTTTGGACCGGCATGAAACAGGACATCCTTACTTTCGTAGCAGAATGTGACGTCTGTCAACGCCACAAAGGGGAAACCGTCAACACACCAGGCACATTACAACCATTGCCCATTCCGGCGTCAATTTGGACGGAGGTCTCCATGGATTTCATTAGAGGTCTTCCAAAGTCTGGGAACAAGTCAGTCATCATGGTGGTTGTGGACCGACTGTCGAAGTATGCTCATTTCTGCGCCCTACCCCAACCGTTTACACCAACTTTGGTTGCTCAAACTTTCATGGATCAAATCTTCAAATTGCATGGCATGCCCACTTCTATTGTGTCCGACCGCGACCCGATCTTCACCAGTAATTTTTGGCAGGAACTCTTCAGAATACAAGGCACTCAACTCAAACTCAGTACTTCATATCATCCGCAAACAGATGGTCAAACCGAAGCCGTCAACAAATGTCTAGAAACCTACCTTAGGTGTTTCACTTCAGAAAAGCAACACCTTTGGGTACAGTGGTTACCTCTGGCTGAATGGTGGTATAACACCAACTATCATGCCACCACCAAAATGACTCCCTATGAAGTAGTCTATGGTCAACTTCCGCCTTCCCCTACTTCTTATCTCACGGGGTGCTCCAAAGTACAAGCGTGGATCAACTCCTACAACACCGCGCAACCATGCTCGCCCATCTGCGCGAAAATCTTCATCAAGCTCAGAACCGTATGAAGCAACAGGCCGACCAACATCGCTCAGAGCGCCAATTTCAAGAAGGGGATCAGGTCTTTTTGAGGCTGCAACCATATAAGCAAACATCACTCAAAGACAAGGGTTGTCAAAAGCTCTCTCCAAAATTCTACGGACCATACCAAGTACTTCAGCGCATTGGAGAAGTGGCTTACAAGTTGGCTTTGCCACCTACAGCAAAAATCCACCCAGTTTTCCATGTATCGTGCCTCAAGAAAGTGATTGGGAATAATTGCCGAGTTCAAACTAGTCTACCTGAATTGGACGAAGAAGGGTCAATCTGGCTTCAACCTGAACAGGTTCTAGACACACGAGACAAGCACCTGCGCGGCCGCATGATTAAGGAGGTCCTCGTCAAATGGAAAGACACCTCTCCGGAAGATGCAACTTGGGAACCAGCCACTATTCTTCAGCAGTTTCCGCAGCTTCAGCCTTGAGGACAAGGCTAGTCTTAAGGGGGAGGGCATGTTAGGGTCCCACCCTAACCCCCTTATTTATGTCATGGGATCACGTCATAGTCAAGAGTCAATAAAGCCCATATTAATATTTGTAAGTGGTTAACCGGCAATTAATGATGGGACCACAGTTAGTTGCAAATGGGCGGTAGTATTAGATAGATGGTAAATGGGCGGTAGTATTAGATAGATGGTATTAATAAAACCCACGGTATTGGCCCGTGGTATTGCATGTATGAGTCATATATAAAGGATAGAGACTCCCTGCGAGGAGTATCGTGTCTTGTTTTTGTAATCGAGCTCTGCTCTATTGGAAGTTGCCCCCTCGAAGAGGCCTGTGAACATTTCTCTCTGAATAATAAAATCATTGCTATTCTGTGTTCTGGGTATCTTTCTTCGCATATTCTGTGTTCTGGGTATCTTTTCTTCGCATATTCTGTGTTTGGGTATTACTTTGCAGTTTAAGAGCATAACAGTGTGGGTGATGCAGAGAGGCCCAGTGCTGATGCAGAGAGGCAGGAGCTGACACAGAGGGTCTGGGAGCTGTGCAGAGGCCAGCAAGCCTGACATTGAGACTAGGAGAAGTGTTGGAGAATTTTTCTCTATTGGGTAAGCCAGTTTGGCACCCAATTGTACTGAAGAATTGTTGAATAATAAAATCCTCCTCTGTTGCACCGGTTTTCCCACATTGGGTTTTTTCCGGGGACAATTGTCCAAAATATCTGTGTTGATGTGTTGATTCTTGTGCATGTGTTTGTTTCTGTATTATGGTGTGATATCTGCAGCAAAATTTATTTTAATGTTTACTGAAGGGTTTTCGTAAATAACTTATTGAGAAATAAGTAGGTAAAATAAATCAGTTGTTTTAGTGATAGAATTTTCACATGGTATTAGAGCAAGTAATCAGAGACGGGAAGGGAAAGTTGATTATGGGTCGAGACCATGATGCAGAGGCATATACGTCAGGAGACTCACATAGATTTTCAGAAAATTGCACAAGAGACAGTAATTTCGATTTCTCTATGTTGGTTTCCAGGCTAGAAGAAGAAGTGGCTTGTGTGACTAGCTCTGCATCATTAGACGTATGGTATATAGATAGTGGAGCCTCTTGGCATATGACGGGAATCCGGGAATATTTCTCAGATTATCAGGAGGAGAGGATGAACTTTTAGATCACCATGGGGAACAAGGAAAAATGTACTCCAGTTGGGAGGGGTATCATAGTTTTTCAAACATCTACAGGACAGCGGTTCTGGGCTACCAATGTGCTGCATGTACCAAGATTGGGGATGAACTTACTTTTCATGTCACAACTTCAAGACAAAGGCTATGATGTTTTCTTCGTCAAGGATAAAGTATACGTTAAACACCCGAGCTGGAAAAAGAAAGTGCAGATCAGGATCAAAAGTAACAGGTTGTACAGACTACAACTAGAATCACCAATGGCACTAGTAGGCAGTCATGGAGACAAGGATTTGAACGAACTATGGCACAGATGAATGGGACATTTGCGTCATGGGGCTTTGAGAATTCTCAAGAACACTGTAACAGGAGTTCCAAATCTTAGTACGGAACGAGAAGATGTATGCAGAGGATGTGCTTTGGGAAAGTATGCTAAAGCAACAATTCCTAGAAGTAAAAACATGGCCAAGAGTGTACTAGGATTGATACATTCAGATATCTACAGACCTGTGTCCACTAAAGCTCTTAGTGGTGCCGAGCACTTCCTCACCTTCATTGATAACTACTCAAGGAAAACTTGGATTTATTTTCTGAAAACCAAGGACGAGGTTTTTTGTCGATTCAAAGAGTTCAAGGCTCTGGTGCAGAATCTGACCGGGAAGAAAATAAAAGTTTTGCGCTCAGATAATGGTGGAGAGTATGTCAATAAGGACTTCACTGATTTTTGCGCTAAGGAGGGTGTCAGAAGAGAGTGGACTACTCCTTACAATCTGGAGCAGAATGGTGTAGCAGAAAGGAAGAGCAGGACTATCGTAGAAGAAACTAGGGCCATGATGTATGATCAGGATATGCCAAAATTCCAGTGGGCAGAAGCATGCAACACATCAATCCATGTTCAAAATAGAACTTCTCATCGGGCATTGGGCAAGATTACTTCAGAGAAAGTCTTCACAGGGAAGACACTTGAAGTCAGTCATTTCAGGATATTTGGCAGCTTAGCATATTGCCGCATACCCGAGGAAAAGAGGAAGAAGATGGATCAAACTGCAGAGAGAGGATATCTCGTGGGATATAGCGAGAACACTAAGGCATACAAAATCTATCTTCCAGGGAGCAGGAAGGTAGTAGTTCGACGAGATGTGAAATTCATGGATGACAAAACTTTCATAAAATCTCGAAAAATGCCTTCCGAGGAACAGTCAAAAGAGTAGCCGTTGGTCAAACCTCTTTAACCAACGGAAGCAAAGAATTCTTCCTCGGATTAGGAAGAATCACAGGAGGAGGAGGAGCTAACAAAAGCACTTGCTAGCAGAGGAAGAACGAACAGGGAACTTCATCAGATTCTGCAAGATGCATAGAATTTCATCGGCGCACCAAGGAACAATAAGAGGGAGCGAAAACAACCAGATAGATATCAGGCATTAGTAGCTCATGATGGGGAGCTTGCTAGTTTTCAGGAGGCTGCTCAACATCAGGTTTGGTTGGATGCGATGGTAGAGGAGTACAACTCCATAATGGTGAACGATGTCTGGGAGGTAGTGCCAAGGCCTCAAGACAGATCAGTGGTAGGTTCGAGATGGATCTACCAGATTAAATACGCTGTAGACAGAAGTGGAAAAATACAAAGCCAAGTTTGTGGCTAAGGGGTATGCTCAGAAGGAAGGCATTGACTACGAAGAGACCATCGTTCCAGTAGCCAGGTATACATCTATTAGAACTGTGATATCTCTTGCAGCGCAGATGGGATGGGAGATTCATCAGATGGATGTCAAAATGACATTTCTAAATGGGGTGATAGAAAAAGAGGTATACATTGAACAACCAGAAGGCTTTGAGACATATGAGAAGAAGTCTCATGTATGTAGATTGAAGAAAGCCTTGTATGGGCTGAAACAAGCACTTAGAGCATGGTATGGTCGAATTGATGGCTACTTTCAGAAGATGGGATTTGTCAAGAGTGACGCAGATCCAAATATCTACTATCTAGTTGTAGAGAATGAGCCTCTAATCCGAGTATTGTATGTGGATGATTTCTTCCTAACAGGATCATCCAGGCTCATTGGGGACTGCAAGAAGAATCTAGCCATAGAATTCGACATGAAGGATTTGGGACATATGCATTATTTCCTGGGGTTGGAAGTTTTGCAGCGAAAGGGGGAGATCTTCCTTGGACAAGGGAGATATGCTACAGCAATTCTGAAGAGATTCAGGATGGAGGATTGTAGACCCATGGCTACTCCAATGATCATAAACTGGAAGAAAATTGATGCATGAGAAGACAAGGATGTTGATCCCACTTTATATAGGCAACTCATAGGATCCCTGATGTATCTGGTCAACGCCAGGCCTGACATTTGTTATGCTGTCAACACCCTCAGTTAGTTCATGGTGGAGTCGAAGAGGGCGCACTGGGCAGCAACCAAACATGTTCTCAGATATATATAGGGAACAATCAATTATGGACTCTTGTACACCAGGAGTAAGGATATCAGATTGAGTGGATTCACTGATGCAGATTGGGCTGGAAGTTCAGTGGATCAGATGAGTAACTCTGGGTACTATTTCAACATTGGATCAGGAATGACCTCCTGGTGCAGTAGGAAACAAAAGTCTGTAGCTTTGAGCTCAACTGAGGCAGAATATATGGCTGCAAGCACAACTTCGTGTGAGGCCATATGGCTTAGAAAACTTGTTGTGAATATATTCAGAAGAAAGATGGAAGTGACCAGGATCATGTGTGATAATTAGAGTTGCATCAAGTTCTCTGAGAATCCAGTGTTTCACGATTGGTCAAAGCATATTGATATCCGGTGTCACTTTGTCAGAGACTGTGTCCAATGAGGAGCTGTATAGTTGAGCTATACTCCTACAGGAAAACAGGTGGCAGACATCCTCACCAAGCCCCTTGGAAGAACAAAGTTTGATTATTTCAGGGAAAAGATGGGGATGATAAAGAATCCATTTCAGTAGCAAAAATGGGGGTGATGTTGCAGTGCAGTAGCAGTCAACATCAGGCTGCAGCACAAATGCAGCATGACGAGAAGAGATTGTAGTGCAGATGCAGTGTTGGGAAGAAGGACCAACAGTAGCACGTATGCAGAGGGAGTTGCAGTGTTGGGAGAAAGGACCAGCAGCAACACGGATGCAGAGGGAGTTGCCGTATGGATGCAGCAGTGGCAGAGGCAGAGCCATAGGCAGCAGTATAGGATGCAACAATGCAGTGGATGTTGGGCGGGCAGGGCTGGCATCAACACAGGTACCGATGCTGTATAGTCAGAGTGATGCTCAGTATGGAGTATTACTAGAGCACAATACTCGCTAAGAGGGAGTGTTGATTTGGGGTAGCATTGGATGTGCTGAAAATTGGTGGAGAGGCTAAAGCACATGAGATCTCCAAGACCTAGAAATGGTTTGGATAGATTTTACTTGGTTTGGGAGATATTAAATTAATTAATGTTTTTAATGGAGTTCCTAAGTCTAAACTTAGGAAAATTAAAATATTAATGGGTATTAATATAAAAGTGGGTTAGAAGGTTCCAAAAGTCATGGATCAAGCCAAATTTAATCTTAGTCGCCGTTGAAGGACCAACAGGAAAAGTATAAGAAGAGGCTTGAGGGTCAGTTGGAGAATATACTGAGGGAGACCAGTGAGTTCAATTTCTGGAGCGGGGTTAGCTGAGAAATTCGAATTAGTGGTCTGGGGAGCAACAAGAGGCAGCGAGTACAGAATAGAGAGTGGGGAACAACACCAGAAGACCAACACAGAGGTTGGAGAGGCAGACACAGACTGAAGAATTGTTGAATAATAAAATCCTCCTCTGCTGCACCAGTTTTCCCACATTGGGTTTTTTCCGGGGACAATTGTCCAAAATTTCTGGGTTGATGCGTTGATTCTTGTTCATGTGTTTATTTCTATATTATGGTGTGATATCTGCAACAAAATTTATTTTAATGTTTACTGAAGATTTTCGTAAATAACTTATTGAGAAAGTTAGGTAAAATTAAATCAGTTGTTGCAGTGATACAATTTTCACATTTTGAATGCTTTTGCTGCTTTCTACACTCTTTTGATGGTTGCACCCCTAGTTTTAAAAACCGGTCTGGTCGAATCGAAAATTGGTCGAACCGACGGGTTAGCTCTCTGAGATATCAAACTGGGCCAACAAATCTGATTGGTTGGTTGGTCAGGACTGATTGGGTACCAAATCAGCAGGTTCGACTGGTTTTGTACCTGACTTTCTGATTTTTGTAAAAAACCAGCTAGTTAGAAAGCCACATGGTTGGGCACGTTGATGGGACTCCTACCTGGTTTTTGGAGGTGTTTTTTAGCAAACCACGGTAGGTTCCCTTCTAAATCTGTCCCCCTAAGCTTATAAAAGGATGTCTAAGCTCCTATTTGCTTCACACATTTGATTTCTAGTGTTTGTGTTGTTGAAATTTGGTACCGGAGGATAGGTGGTTCCCTAAGGCTTTGATCTTTGGCCTAGGGAAAAGTGTCCAAAAGAATGTAATTTTTCTCCTAAAGTGACTTTATAATTTTTATAAAGTCAAATCTAATTTAAAAATGACTTTAAGTGATAAAGTTACTAAAGTCTAATTTTAAAGTGACTTTAATAAAGTCAATGTAAAATTAGAAAGGAAAAGTGACTTTGGAAATAAATGACTAAGTGGGTCTTTATTAAAGTGGGGTGAATTAAAAAATACGAAGTGAGATTTAAATGAGCATTTAATCTCAGCCCTAGATCTCAATCTATTTCAGCCATTGGATTTAGGGATTCCCCAAAAGTCACTTAGGGTTAGATTAAAGGAGGGAAAGGAGGAAAAAGTCATTCATTCTTTCATGAGCAGATTGAGAGAGGGAGAGCAAGAGAGCAAGGGAGATTTCTGGACAGTGAGGAGAAGGAGGCAGCAGCTTGGCACACATTCCAAGGCAGCATTCCAGCAAGTCCGTACAGTTGAGTTAGCACACAGTGAAAGGCAGGTTTTGGGCACGTTTTTCTAGAAAGGCCGTACAACAGTTTTGGCTCAGATTCCAAGGAGGCCGTACAGCAAGTTAGCACAAAAATCGAGGAGCAGAAAGTCTAAAATTTGCTGGCGTTTTTCAAGGGAGGTCGTACAGCAAGTGGTTGTACCTTGGCACACATTTCTAGGCAGAAATCCCTACACTGTACTACTGTTTTTTCTGCACAGAAATCGAGGAAACCGTACAACAACATTTATGGTGGCTTGCACGCTTTTTTAGGCAGGCCGTACAAAAACATTTAACGCTGAAATTTGGCACAAAAATCGAGGAGGCCGTACAACATTTATTGTTGTTCAGTTTCGCTATTTGCAAGTTTTTTCCAGTTGGCTGTGAGGCACAGAAAATGAGATAAGTTGTAAAAGTTTGCTTGTTGTTTTTTGCTGAATATTTTCTCTCATTGTAGAAAGCATTTTCCAGAAATAAGAAGGAGCTTTCGAACTGGTTTTCCCCAAGAGTTGTATGGGGGTTTTCCAGGGTCACCTTGACCAAAAATCACTGTGTTTAAATGTGTTAAATGGCTTTTTGTATGTGTTGATATTTATTTCACTGTTGGCAAATAAGGATGTAGCACTGTTGGCAAGAGGCAAGAAAGGCAAAGGGAAGAAGCAGGCTTCCACAAGCAATGGTGGGGGCAAAGGCAAAGGTAAAGGTAAACAGGGTAACACACAAAAGGATTATTCCAAGGTGAAGTGTTGGAATTGTCAAAAGATGGGACACTATGCAGTTGTGTGTCCGGAGAAGAAGAAGAAGAAGGGGAAGAACCAAAGCATGGCAGCTTCAACAGAGGTTGAGGACTTTGCAGATCGTTTTGATTGAGAGTTTGGGTTCATTGCGTGTGAGTTCTCTAGTGCAGGATCACCTGCCACATAGGTTCAGAGGGAGCATGCTTTTCCCTCGATTAACGGAGCATCTTTGGGTATCTGGTATGTGGACAGTGGGGCTTCACGTCACATGACAGGAGTCCGTGAGTACTTCTTAGAGCTTTCAGAGAGTGGCACTGATATAGAGGTAGTACTCGGTGATGATAGAGTTGTTAGAGCAATCGGTGTGGGGACACTGACATTTCAGAGGGAGTCCAAACCTCCCTTGAAGGTGTCAAATGTTTTTTATGTGCCAGGGATGAGGAAGAACCTCATATCTGTCTCGACTTTGGAGGACAGAGGATATGAGGTACTGTTCAGGGGACGACAGGTGTTGATGTATCCCAGGGGCACTCCAGCTGATTCAGCTAGAGTGATGGGAGTACGCCATGCAAAGGTGTACAAGTTTGCATTCCAGCCCCTTTTGGCATTGAGCAGTAGTACTGACAGCAAAGCTAGCAATTCTGAGCTGTGTGAGATTTGGCACCGCAGGATGGGGCATATGTATCATGGAGCCTTGAGGACCTTGCGGGAGATCACTACAGGTTTGCCAGATTTCAGTACTGATCACTTTGATACTTGCAGAGGATGTGCGATGGGCAAGTTTGCCAATCCCCTTTTCCCAGCAGTGACAACAGAGCAACTGGGATACTTGATTTGATTCATTCCAATGTGAGCGGTCGGATGTCTCATGTTTCCTTGAGTGGATATGAGTACTATGTTTTATTCATTGATGATCACTCCAGGAGGACCTGGATTTATTTCTTGAAGACCAAGAGTGAGGTCTTCAAGCAGTTTCAGGAGTTTAGAGCTCTTGTGGAGACACAGACAGGTCGGAAGATCAAGTCCCTGAGGTCTGACAATGGGGGAGAGTACACCCTTGGAGAGTTTGTTGACTATTGTGCGGAGGCAGGCATTAGGAGGGAGTTCACTGTTCCTTATAACCCCCAGCAGAACGTGGTTGCGGAGAGGAAGAACAGATCTATTGGAGGGGCTGCCAAAGCCATGCTACATGATCAGGGGTTGCCATTGTTCTTGTGGGTAGAGGCCTGCAACACAGCTTTTTATTTGCAGAATAGGAGTCCGCATCGTGCCTGACGGCACATGACTCCAGAGGAGGCTTTTTCTGGGAAGAAGTCTGATATTGGTCATCTTTGTATCTTTGGGTGCATTACATACTCCTACATACCCAAGGAGAAGAGGACCAAACTAGAGCCCACCGCAGAGAAGGGTATCTTTGTGGGCTATAGTGAGACCTCAAAGGCCTTTCAGATTTACATTCCTGCACAAAGGAAAGTTGTTGTCAGGCGGGATGTGAAGTTTGAGGAGGACAGGGCCTTTAGGAGGTCACGAGAGTTAGAGTATCTGGATCAGCCAGACCCTCAACAACAGTTGAGTCAATTGCAGGGATCAGGAGGATCCGGAGGTACATCTATGAGGATGCCAGGTTCGTCAGTGAGCAGTGGCTCGTCGAGCCAGAAGGGTGGTGCTCCGGGCAACATGCAGAGCAGTCCACAAAGCAGTGCACTAGGGAGTCCACTGATGGACAGTTCACACGGTACCTCAGCTTCTACAGGTTCAGGTGCAGGCAGGAGGACAGCAGACATATAATCAGGAGTTCAGGCTCTTGATGATGATGATGAGGAGGAGTTTCATTCTCCAATGGGAGAAGTGCGCTCAGGGAAGAGGAAGCCCAAGTGGCTTCAGGACACCTTGAGAGATGCCACATCTGTCGCTGAGCCTAAGAGGCCAGTCAGAGAGAGTAGACCACCTGAGAGGTTTTGTAGCTATATGGCAATGGCTACCAGCGTCCTTGACTCTAAGCCTTCTAGCTATGAGGAGGCAGCTGGCCAGCAGGTCTGGAGAGAGGCCATGCAGGAGGAGTATTCTTCTATCATGAAGAATGATGTTTGGGAGGTGGTGCCAAGACCTGAGGGCAAATCCGTGGTTACTTCTAGATGGCTTTACAAGGTAAAGCATGCTGCAGATGGCAGCATTGAGAAATTCAAAGCAAGGTTTGTGGCTAGAGGGTTCTCCTAGGTAGAGGGAGTTGATTATAAGGAGACCTTCGCTCCCGTGGCTTGATATACTTTGATCCGCTCCATTATATTGATAGCAACAGAGATGGGTTGGAAGATCCACCAGATGGATGTGAAGACTGCATTTCTCAATGGCTTCATACAGGAGGAGGTGTACATTGAGCAACCACAGGGCTTTGAGGTGCATGGGAAGGAGTCCCATGTGTGCAGACTGAAGAAGGCCCTTTATGGCTTGAAGCAAGCTCCCAGAGCTTGGTACTCCAGGATAGATACATACTTGCAGGGGATGGTTTTCACAAAGAGTGAGGCAGATCTGAACCTTTACTATATTGTGGTAGGTGAGGAGCCTCTCATTCTGGTGTTGTATGTGGATGACTTGGTCATTACAGGTGCAGAGAGACTCATAGAGCACTGCAAGAGAGATCTTGCGGCGGAGTTTGAGATGAAGGACATCGGCTTGATGCATTACTTTTTGGGTTTGGAGGTGTGGCAAGAGGAGGGGCATTTCTTCCTGGGGCAGGGGAAGTATATTGTGGACATCCTTGGCAGATTCCACATGGAGGATTGTAAACCCATGTCGACACCGATGATCACCAATTGGAAGAAGCTTCATGCTTCGGATTCCGAGTTGGTGGATCCCACATTGTACAGGTAGCAATGTCTTTAAAATCGGAACCGATGACTGGACCAGTCCACCTAATGAACCGGTTTACCGACCGGAACCGGTCTAACCGTGACTGGTTTGGTTTAAATGAACCGGTTTTAGAAAAATACATTAAATAATTATTTTTTAATGAAAAAAACTATTTTTAAGATTTAAAACCATGATTCCAAGCCAATAGAGACAAAATATGCAAAGATTGCTCATTTATATACCATGTAAAGGTGAATATATCAAAATGGCATCGAGTGCAATACATATCATCGACAAAATACATAAGCAATGAGGCTCTAAATGGCCTCTAGAGTGCAAAAACAAAGCCTGCAAACTATGGGGCCATTGGCTTACTACAAGACTTCAGTCTAGCCTCTACATATATGATAATAGTAATACTATAATAGTGATCAACATTATCTCTTGAAGTTGAAACTTCTCATGAGTCTCAGTCATCATGATCAAACTTAGTTGGTTGAGTCTCGACTCCCAAACTTTGTAGTCACAAACTCTCTATTGGTTCAGTGACTTGAGTCTCAAACTTCTGAAGGTATTCTGCCCTAATATGCCCTATTATTTCATTTGGTGCTCCACATGGCTTTACATGGCCTTCTATCCCAGCCAAGTGTTGCTTGAACCTGTTAATACCCCCTCCTTGAATGGATTTTTGGCAATATTTGCAGACCATTTTGCCATCAATCATATCACAATGAGCCCATGCAGTATCTCTGGCTTTTGGAGGCATGATGACTCCCTGGATGGTAGATCATAGAAGTGAGAAGCTTATAACACATCAAAAAAAATTAATTCATGGACAACAGTCAAATAAGGAATTTTCATGTGCAAATCCTTACCTGGAAATGAAAACTAGCTTCCTTAGCCTCCTCTTGAAGATGGCAACTCCATTGACAACTACACACTATCTCCAAAATAGCTCCAACTCCAACTCCAAGACGACTACTTCAGCAAATGCCAAAAACTCAACACTCTCCAAGCTCACAAACAGTCACAAACACTCCAAAATAGTTGTGTGAGACAAATGAGAGTGAGAGAGGCCTCTTAAAGGCTTGGAGAGGGTGTTTTTGGAGGGAAAACACCCTTAGTTTCCCCCCAAAATGCCTAAAACACAGTCCGCATTACACTTTTTGCATTACACGGTGGGCGTGCCTCTAACAGGCCGGTTCCGTCGTAAACCTGTCGGTTAGCACCGGTTTAGGGCAAATTTTAGCGAAATGGGCGATTGAACCGGGTTTTTTGGCTGGTTTAGATCGGCGGCCTTGCTAACCGGCCGGTTAGATCGGTAACCGGTTTTTAAAAACGGTTTAGAAAACACTGATAGGCAGCTGATTGGTTCCTTGATGTATTTGGTCAACACTAGACCAGATATTTGTTTTGCAGTCAACACGATGAGTCAGTTTATGTGTGAGCCTAGGAAGGTTCACTGGGTGGCTGCAAAACACATTTTGCGGTACTTGCAGGGGACAGTGGATTATGGTCTAGACTACAGGTAGGGGGATGGAGTGAGATTGGTAGGTTATTCTGATTCTGATTGGGCATGTTGTGCTTCTGATAGGAAGAGCACTTCAGGGTGCTGTTTTGGGTTGGGTTCGGCAGTAGTGTCATGGTTCAGCCGGAAGCAGCAGTCAGTAGCATTGAGTTCAGCGGAAGCAGAGTATATGGCAACCAGTCTAGCTAGTTGTGAGGCCATCTGGCTTCGCAAGATGTTGTTTGGCTTATTTGGTCAGCCATTGAGACCTTCAGTGATTTACTGTGATAATTAGAGTTGCATTAATCTCATGGAGAATCCAATATTTCATGGCAGGTCAAAGCATATCGGGACCAAATATCATTTCATCAGAGACTATGTTCAGAAGGGAGCTGTGAAGCTTGAGTATATTCCCACTGATGAGCAGGTTGCAGATATTCTTACCAAAGCCTTACCACGGGGCAAGCATGCCTACTTTAGAGACAAGATGGGTGTGGTGAGGAACACCTTCCTCGGTAAGAGGGAGTGTTGAAATTTGGTACCGAAGGACAGGTGGTTCCCTAAGGCTTTGATCTTTGGCCTAGGGAAAAGTGTCCAAAAGAATTTAGTTTTTCTCCTAAAGTGATTTTATAATTTTTATAATGTCAAATCTAATTTAAAAGTGACTTTAAGTAATAAAGTTACTAAAGTCTAATTTTAAAGTGACTTTAATAAAGTCAATGTAAAATTAGAAAGGAAAAGTGACTTTGGAAATAAATGACTAAATGGGTCTTTATTAAAGTGGGGTGAATTAAAAAATAGAAGGTGAGATTTAATGAGCATTTAATCTCAGCCCTAGATCTCAATCTATTTCAACCATTGGATTTAGGGATTCCCCAAAAGTCACTTAGGGTTAGATTAAAGGAGGGAAATGAGGAAAAGGTCATTCATTCTTTCATGAGCAGATTGAGAGAGGGAGAGCAAGAGAGCAAGGGAGATTTCTGGACAGTGAGGAGAAGGAGGGCGCAGCTTGGCACACATTCCAAGGCAGCATTCCAGCAAGTCCGTACAGTTGAGTTAGCACACAGTGAAAGGCAGGTTTTGGGCATGTTTTTCTAGAAAGGCCGTATAGCAGTTTTCGCTCAGATTCCAAGGAGGCCGTACAACAAGTTAGCATAGGAATCCAGGAGCAGAAAGTCTGAAATTTGCTGGCACGTTTTTCAAGGGAGGTTGTACAGCAAGTGGATGTACCTTGGCACGCATTTCTAGGCAGAAATCCACACAATGTACTGCTGTTTTTTCAGCACAGAAATCGAGGAAACCATACAACAACATTTATGGCAGCTGGCACGCTTTTCTAGGTAGATCGTACAACAACATTTAATTCTGAAATTTGGCACAAAAATCGAGGAGGCCGTACAACATTTATTGCTGTTTAATTTTGCTGTTTGCAAGTTTTTTCCAGTTGGCTGTGAGGCACGGAAAACGAGATAAGTTGTAAAAGTTTGCTTGCTGTTTTCTGCTGAATATTTTCTCTCACTGTAAAAAGCATTTTCCAGAAATAAGAAGGAGCTTTCGAACTGGTTTTCCCCAAGAGTTGTAGGGGGTTTTTCCAGGGTCACCTTGACAAAAAATCACTGTGTTTAAATGTGTTAAATGGCTGTTTGTATGTGTTGATATTTATTTCTGCATTTTTTAGCATTCTGTAATTTTTCCAGAATTTGTGTTTTCAGCAAAATTTATTTTCCAGTTGTTGAATGTATGGATATGGGAAAGGGAATTTAACTATTTTGGAGAAATAAGGTGAAACTGAAAACCGGGGTGGGAAATGAGAAATTTTTACATGTGTGCATATGAGAGCTTGGACACTTCTACAACAACATTGAGTTTTGGAGCAACAACAAGAAGTTTGGAGGTTCTTTGCCATCTTGAAGCTGTCTAGTGGAGTTTGGGGTGTTGATCCCAATGCAGATCTGGTAGTTGAACCAAGTGCTGAAGGAAGTGAACCAACAAGACCAAATATGGCACATGGTGACTCGTAAGAGAAACAATAATCGTGAAACTCAACGAACTCATGCTTCTAGTTCTGCTAGGCCTAGTGATGTTGCTCATGCTACTACTAGTAATGTTATTGAGGCTGGAGAGGAGTTTGAAGAGTACTCAAACTATGAGTTAGATGATGCTTATGTAGCTCCTGGTGATGATGCTCATTGGATATGTATTTTGTCAATGATATCATTGATATGTATTGCACTTGGTGTCATTTTGATATATTTAATCTTAGATGGTATATAGATGAAAAGAATTTTCATATTTTGTCTCTAATGGTTTGGAATCCTAATTTTTTTTTTCATTAAAATTAATTATTTTATGTATTTTTTCCAATTCTCGTCTATTGAATCCGGTTGAATCCAGTTTGATCCGGTTCCAGTTCGAATCACGGTTAGATAGGTGGCTGGTTCAAAATCCGGTTCCGGTTTTTAAAACTGTGGTTGCAACTTATATTGATTGACATTGAGCTGGAAATGAAATGGTGTTTTTATAAGCTTTTCCTATAGATTTATGCATTAAGATGGTTGATTTAATAAGCGAGATTGATGTACTCCATAGCTTTCTGATTTCATCCTTGCATTTTAAATTTCTTCATCAAATTTAATGCTGTCACTCCAATTGCCCGAAGGACAAGGTACTTGGTCTTGCTTATCCTGTCACTTTTTTATTTAAAAAATCAAAACATAACCTACATTCTACAAATTTGATTTTATTAACAGCTTTATAAGGACAGATTTGTAGTCTTATTAGGGAATCCCACCCTTGTGCCGGAGATGAATTGGCCTAAAGTAAAGGGGTTTTCTATCGAGGTGATTGTGGGTAGAACTTCGAAGAGTTATTCAAGGGTTTGTACTTGGATGTTTGGACTTATATTATGTGTAGATCCAGGAGGTACCAGGCTAAATGCCTTATAATGGCCCATTGATAGCTGCTGCTCTTACCTGCAGCATGATGCACACTTCATACCCCATTAGTCCTTTTTGTTAGAAGCATTCTTTTTAAGAAGTTTCAGCGCTCAAGGACAAAAACTAGTTTATTCAGTCCTTGGCTCGGAAATGAAACTTTTTATGTAAAATAATTGTTTTTTAATTGTAATATAATAGGCTTTCTTCCAAAAACTGAAACAAACAAGAAAGGAAGTAAAGTAGGTAAACTATTTAGAGTAGAATGTGGAACAAATGCAAAACTTTGACAGAAAGCAATCATCATGGAAACTGATTTGCATTAATCAATGTGAAAACGTGATTTAATGGTATTGCCTCTCTTCTTGCTTTGGACATGCCAATCATCTTATTCGAAAACTAATTTTTTTTCTTTGACTAAAAACTTAAAAGTCTACACAGTCATAGTTGTAATGTTTAAACCTTAAATGTACAAACATCTCCAAGTGCTGTGAACAAATGACCACTGACAATAGACAGTTTACAGAGATTTATGATTTAATAAATACTTTTGGTTGAAACCTGGCCTAGAGTGAATATATTGTGTGTTTACCAAATTTAATGGTGAAGCAGAATGTTAAAACATAGTAATAAATAGTGAGCAACCGAAACTGGATGTAGTTTGAAGGGTAGGTCTCAAATTGTTGTGGAAAGTTTTTGCATGTCTGTCCTTTGAATGAGTTAAAGCTCTTTGATTCTCTTCTTTGCACTCTGCTTGCTTTATAGAATTGTTCGAATCAGGTTACATTTCCAGAATTTCACTGGCAATGGAGTTGTTGCTTTTGCTGCTTTCTTTTATGTTCTATCTTTTGATGACTGTGATGTTGTCATCTTATTCCTGTAGACTAATTATATATGAGGAATGTCAGAAACAATCTTCAGTTGCATGACAAGTCGACGTTCATTGTTCACATATTTATCTGGAAATTTCTTAGCTTCTGAGCAACAACTTCCAGCAGTCAAAATTATTGTGTTATAGTCTAATATATTGATGCCATATTCTGTAAATTATACTGATTAAGCTTATTTTTTTGATAACCAGTCCTGCTTGGATGACTTCACTCATCACAATATTGATGTTGCATGCAATTTGCTCGAAACCTGTGGGCGTTTCTTGTATCGTTCACCTGAAACAACCATACGCATGGCAAACATGTTAGAAATAATGATGCGACTGAAAAATGTGAAAAATCTTGATGCTCGACACAGTACATTAGTTGAGAATGCTTATTATCTTTGTAAGCCTCCTGAAAAATCTGCCAGGGTTTCTAAAGTTCGGCCTCCTTTGCATCAGGTATGAACTGATACTTCAGTTAGCCATGGAGTTTAAACTTTAATCTATTAAGAGATCCACCTTTAGGTTTTTGTCTGTCATGGAAACTTTCAGAAGTTGTCATCATGTTTTATTCTTTTAATAGTGAGATTTTTCTTTGCTTTGGTGTGCAGTATGTGCGGAAACTTCTTTTTTCAGACTTGGATAAACAGTCTATAGAGCATGTTCTCCGTCAACTTCGCAAACTACCCTGGAGTGAATACGAACCATATGTCTTGAAGTGTTTTATGAAGGTTCACAAGGGAAAGTATAGTCAAGTACACCTTATTGCATCTCTTACGGCAAGCTTAAGTCGCCACCAAGAAGCATTTGCTGTTGCTGTTGTTGATGAGGTGCACACTTTTGCAACTATTGAAGTATATGTCATTTGAAATTTGTAGATGATCAGCTATCTGATTTTGAAATAGCATTGAATTGATATCTAAGTAATATCTTTTTTGTCTTTGAGGAATAAGTTTCTGGAGATTTACCCGCAGTATTCATTTTTACTCCACGTTTCAAGTCCAGACCAAGACCCATCATCAGGAGAAATATTGATGAGAGAAAGGATAAGAGAAGGGGTGTAAATAAATAGATAAAAAAAGAAAGAAAAAGGCAGACAGGAAATCCAAAAAGTTAATAAATTAGAATTAATCAATATAATACAGATGATTAATTGTTATTAATTATTAGTAAATTAATAATGTATATTAATATAACAAAATTAAATAATTAATATCAAAATTAATGGTTAATATTATTAAATAATTAAAAATAGTAGAAAAATAATTTAATATAGTTAATTAAAATCAATTAATTATAATTACTTAGTATATTATAGTAAATTAATTATTTAATTAATATCATTGATTAAGTAATTAATTAAATTTGTTAATTAATTAATTATTGTTGTTAATTACTGAATTAATTAATTAATATCTCTTTCGTCATTGATACTGTCTACGGAATCACGTTAAGCATATTTGGGAGTTGAGGAATTAGTTCCTTGACTAAATTGTTTAACTATTATCTTTGCAATTGTAATATAGTGTTATGTATCCTGTTCTAAGTTACATAAAACTATAGAGAAATTAGATGCTGTTTATTTTGGGGTACTGCAACAAACTTTTAGGAGGTGTAATATTCCAAACGGGATATTTGGCTAATTTTGCAGAAATCTAACTCAACCAAAATTTCTCCATAAAATCACCATTCAATTAACAAAAGATTGCCATGTAAAATATAACAAATAGAGTGCATGCAATTCAATAATACAATGAACAAAAATGATCTCAACTTTTATTATAATAGAAACTAGGGTTTACACGCTGATACAATAAAATCGCTGAGATGGAAAACTGGCCTCAAGAATCTGCTCCAATGCTGTGCTGGCCCTCCAAAACTGAACTGAAATGTCACTGCTGAGCTCTCCTGTGAATTTTGGATGAATTCACCAAGGGGAGATGGGTACTCACCCAATCTTGCTGAATCAACCTATGGTTTCTGTCCTAGGGCTACCAATGAAGTAGAGAATCAAGTTCTCAACCTCTCAAACAAAAAGAAAGATTAAATCCAAGATATCCTCTAATGGTCTCGTCCTCTTTTTATAGATCTGATGGACCCCTCTAGAAGCTCCTATTTTATTATTATTTTAATCATTGAGCACATTTTCCTAAACTAGAATATCTTTTTAATGTGGGAAAATGGTAAATTGGCCACCATGCCTCAGGCCACTGAAAATCCCCACTAACCATCTCATCCTATGGATCTTCTTGTTCTGGTTCCAATGAGCTATTCCACTAAGGTGTTCTCTCAAGTATTCCTCTCGGAACGCCACCTTAAGCGTAATTAAGTGAGGCACAATAATAACCCCATTTTACAAGGAATTATCAGAATGCAATGGAAGGAGAAGCGAGCTATGCAAAATCAATTCTAATGAGGGAAGATGGCAAGTTAACTCATCTAGACCCCATAAAACATCTCCAAAGCTCATGGGCCCGCTGATGACGTAAACCTGAACTTGTGGCCTGTTTGCCTCCAACCCTGAAAGTCCATCCTAACCATGCCATAAGGAACACCAGAAAAAGGAACATCACAATTCCTTTAGCCCCGAGATTGCTTGCCCTCAAGCAATCCAAACCTATAGACCAGTCTGGTGGCCCAATGCAACTGAGACCCAATACTTGAATCCCATGCAAACCACTGGGTGATGCTATGTCTCTGTGTCAACCCACCATGAACAGACCCCTCAATACTCAGATCCTAGACCAATCTCTGATTGTCATCAACAAATCCTCCCAGATCCCAATGCCACCAAGAACAAGGATCAATGCTCCATGGCTCCTATTGCATTATGCTCCAGACTGAAAATATCATGCTACCAACAGGATATGAACTCATGATCTTTTGCCAATCCATCCCGTGGGGAGTGTTGGAGAGGTAAATCCCCTCTGCGGACAGAGGCGATCCCACTAGCCCAAAATGGGTCTAGCAACAATCAATCAACATTACCATGCAAGTTCCTAGTTGCAAATTGAAAGTGGATTATGAGAACCAACCTGAAGTCCAACGCTAGTGTCGTGGAAGAGTTGATACTCCCATTCCCTTGCTCCAGCAG
This sequence comes from Pinus tabuliformis, assembly GCA_031772625.1. NCBI lineage: Eukaryota > Viridiplantae > Streptophyta > Pinopsida > Pinales > Pinaceae > Pinus > Pinus tabuliformis. Next base: position 224,268,430 of record CM062809.1, read on the forward strand.
GTCACGATCCTCACGATCTCCGCCAATGGATACCTGCACATGCAAAGAACGAAGCGAATACAAGCATAAAATCCACTAAATACAACCATATATTGGTCATAAAAGATATAGATCAAACATTATCATAATGAACAATAAGATCGGAACCATAATGATAGTCGTTTATTAATGGTAATTAACAAAGAAAAGTACAACCAAGGTTCTGACGTTGAATCCCTCCTCTGGCTGGGCGAACAGCTACATATGTCTTGCAACAAGCCTTTCTCTCTCTTTGATTATGAATGCAAAGCTCAGGTTTCTGACAGTATAATCTCCCTATGCTCCAAAACTCTTACTATCACTCAAAAACTAGCACTATCACTAGCTTGTCAAATGCATGAGGACAGGCTTTTATAGATGGAGAAGGGAAGAAGATACAATGAATCAAGACACCCATTATGGATTGGCATTATCCCCAAAAAGCCATTGTGGATAGATGTAAGGGATAGATGATGAATCTCGACATCCAAGAGATTAGTGTTATCCTCAAAAACTTCATGATTTGAAGGGAAAAAACATCCGGGCGTGCATTTGTTAAAAATCTTTTCCAAACTCGGTTGGCGCGGGTGTAACTCTAAGACAGAGCGCCAACTGGCGCGCCTTATTTTGAGGATTTCCTTCATTGGCGCGGGTAGTACATTGTGGACCCGCGCTAATGGAAAAGGGCACTTTTCAGGGATATTTTGCAGGAGATGTCTTCAAGGCACATGAAGTCCATACTTAGGGGAACATAATGCAAGTGTTTTTAAGTTATGTCACTGCTCATAGGTCCCGGAATGAGTCCTCCAAAGTGCGGGAAAGGGGTAACGGGGACGGTGACCAATGGTGACAAATTACTGTGTAACAGGGAGTATCGGATGCACATGCACCTTTATATGGTACGAGTCCACTGAGCTGCACCATGCTCAACTCATGCAGCTCTACCAACCAATCAACTGGATATGTCTAGGAATCCATGCTTCTCTCCCCATAAGTGGGAAACGCATGCTACATGCCCTGTCAATGTACTGTTGGAGAAGGTTGCAGCCTGGAAATATTGCAACTTCGCTCGCTGCCACTGCATCCACCTGCACCTCGTCAGTAGGTAGACCCAAAGATGGATGCACCGTTGTCTCCCAAAGAGCCTCCCTCATCTGATCGAAAAGTCCATGCTCCACTGGTCCACTCATGACCTGCAAAACTGTCCTTTTAGGTCCCAACGCCTCCTGATGACCCATGTCTGCAAATATTACCTCCCTGGTGGCTGCCTGTACATCTGCCTGCTCGCCATCAATGTTTAGCCACAAAGATGTCGACTCATCCTTTCCCATCATGGGCTCAACATGAGCCACCAACTGACTCTGCTAAGATGGCCCGTCATGTGCATTGTGCTCCATTATGTGTTGCTCATGCTGAATGAGTACAAGCTGCTGCTCATCAATCTCCTCTACCAAACATGGCCGCTTTTCTGAGTTGTTGTCAATAACTCCCCCTGATTGCTCATGACCTTCAGAGGTGTCCAAGGACTCAACTATAGAAAAAGTATCCTCATCCTGAAAATGAAAATTAGAAGGAATCTCCTCCCGATCTCCTCCTGCTGTCTCCTCGTTGTCACCATGCATGAGTGGTTAGGTCCTCAAGGTCCCTTGTAGATGAAGCAAAGACCCTTCCTCCTCAGCTCATTCTTGCTGCATGATCCACCAAACCTGAGCAACTCCTCCCTGGTCAACTGTCTTTTGAACAACCCAATGTTATGCTCAACCAACCTTTTGGCTAGTTCATAAGCAATAGGTGAGACCAGCTGTTCTCTCCACCAAATGGTCAACAATCCAGTCCACAACTTCCTGCAAATGGCATCATGGCCTCCCATACATGAAGACAAAATGGACTGCATATGTGTTATGACCGCATTAGGATGATGTTTCCTAATGTTGAAGAAGCATTGGAACATTTGGAGAATCAAGTCATCACACTCCAAATGAAGCATGATGTCATAAGATCTAACCTGGGCCATGACTTCTAGAATCTCAAGCTTCTTCACAAATGTAGAACCCTCACTGTTATCCTTATTCTGAAAGGTCTCTACTATCGGTCTGAAGACTATCCTCAGTATGTCATCACTGTAAGGAGTTGTAGGTACGGTCAGCATCATGATACTGCTGAGACAGGAGGCAACTAGAAGTGTGACGCCTGCACAAGGGTACTCCAAAAACTTGTTTTGTATCAGGGCAAGCATAGCTGGTTTTAGGGCCCAAATTAGTTTCTTCCCCTCTAACTGGTGTACTTTGGAAAGGAGTGCATCCAGTTCTTCTAGGTTGAAAAGAGCTTTCACCGTGACCTTCATATGTTTCAAATCTGTCCCAAGTTTAAAGATTTTGTGTCCCAACTCATGCCCTTTTTGTGGTTGCTCTTGCTGTAGCATCGTGGGTATCTCGTTGGAAAGGGTTCTGCTGATTGCTGCTACTAGTTTATCAAGGGAGTTTGTGAAGGTTTCATCCATGTTTAGCTGATTAATGACAAGTATATCAAGTTGTTTTATCCATGACCTTGACTAACAGACTCTCCCAACTTACAACACAACCTTTAACAATGTTTGTAAGGTCATACAATGATGGTTGTGGACAAACTTGGCAGCCCAAGACTCTGACATGGCATTAATAATCTGTATAGACCCAGACTAAAATCCAAGCAGCTCACATGAGATAGTCTTGACAAATACAGGGCTAGAAATGTGAAAACCCAGACAACATACAACTTAGTAACCTGACGCCGAACTCAACTCAGCCACACCCTCACTATGACTGTTAGCATAAAATAAGACTGAGCAATTCTAACAGTTCAGCCCTATACACCAGTCTGACACTTAAGACAATCTGCCCTTGATGCTTTGTTCAACAACTTTGACTGTGAATTTCCCTTTTAATTTCACAATATTTCCGAGGTTTCAAGGAACTTTCAGTGAAACAATTTGTCAAACATATCGCATAAACACTGCTGTAGGTGATTCTATGTAATTTTATTTTTCAGATGGTTTATACATTACTCATTAGTAGTTCACCAGCCCAGAATATAATGCCAAGTGATTTTTGCAGAGATTTATAACACAAATCAAAGTATGCATGAAATAATCATGACAGTTATAAAATATTTCCCTCCCCACTAGTAACAACTTCAACAATCACTATGAGCATACAACCATTAATTCACAGACATGGTAGATATAAGAAATAGAGGGACCTGCAGTGTACACAGCCAATGGAGCCAATAACGCACAGTTAGCTTCAGCCTTTAATTCTCAAAAACACAAGCAGGTTACAACCAAGAACTTGTTCTCTTTTAATGTCTGCATAGCCTGAGATACATGCTCAATCTCAGGTGCAAAATACAGTTCCTTATACCAACAACAATCAGCCCACAAGACACTGGAATGCACAGTCACCTTCAAGGAGAAGGACTCAGCCATACCAACCCAATTCCATCACCAACAACACATAGCAGAAACATATTTATAAACCCTTTGCTTACACTGCTCTCTATACAGCATATCAATATGACTCCATACAATTATCGCTCCCCAAGAGACTAATGAGGCTCATGCATGGATTAGGCACCTGCAATTTTTGTGTACTAGTATTCAGTAAAATTGAGTCCACTGATTTGTCAGTCTTCCAGTCAGCTCCTTGGACCTGTGTAGCTCAAGAGCAATCCCTTAGCAAACAAATAGCATACACAACAAGATTGTGTCAGCATCACATAAAGGTTATCAGTCCAGCACCTACTGTTCTATGGAACCCTGCGTATACTGTGCTGAAGGTATATTGACTGCATTCAACAACAATAGAAGCCATAGTCTTCACAGTGACTGATACCTTCTGCAAGAGATGATTCATGCTCCTCTTTGCCTACAGGAAATTCCCATAAACGTTTCCTTGGGAAATGCAAATGGTCTAACACCAGAATTTTAATGGTCCCAATGCACAGGTGAGACTCACCCCAATTCGATCTCTGCAGTCAAGGAGATAATGTGGCCCTCTATAAAAAGGATTCAATCTCTGTATCATGTCAACTAGCGCCCAGGTGTGCAGATATTTGCAATAGCTTTCACGAGGAAATCCGCTGGCCCCAGCAAACTCATCACCCACACACAGGAACCGCGGCTCCAGAAAAATTTAACTTCCAAGCACTATCGAATTCCTGGAATAAATCGTCCTTCCAGAATGTGTATTCGGCAACAAATAACAAATTAGCGAAATAACTCAGGCTGGCCATGCTCAGGAATTTTATGTCGAACCCTGCCAGACATGTGGCTTGCAGGATGAATGGTCCATGGTTTCAAAAATAGGCCCACAGCTTCTTCAATTTGCAGCATGAATAGATAATCTCTCGGCCTTAATAAAATTAGAAGAGTCGGCCCCTTTCACAAAATAAAATTAATTTTCACTACGACCTTTTTGGACTTTAACAAAATTGCTTACCACCTTTTTAATAATATTACCTGCCAGACTCTAGTCTATAAAAAAAATTAATTTCCCTTTAAAAATTAGTTGGCCCACTTTTCATAATTTTGCTCTCAGCCTCTTTTGGTAAATCAAAATGATTTAATATTCCATATCTTCGCTGTACATTTGGCTCCCTCTGAAATATTTAAATCTTTCGGCCCTTTAAAATAATACTCTGCCCTTGCTTGGTCCTTCAGCATAATATTTGGGTTTCTTCAAAATTAATTTGGACAACTTCGACTCTCTTACTTTTGACGACTTCTCAAATTCGTCAAATAATATTTAATCACCCAACAATTGGTCTATGGAACAACAGTTTGTCAAGCATTTTGTCATATTTTCGACATGCAACTCTCCAGATCCAATAATGTCTGCAAAATTATAAACCCTCGATCTTCCTCTGAGTTGATCTGTAGAAAAACTTTTAGGATGGCAAGAAGACCAGCTCTGATACCACTGCAATAGCCCAAACGGGATATTTGGCTAATTTTGCAGAAATCTAACTCAACCAAAATTCCTCCATAAAATCATGATTCAATTAACAGAAAATTGCCATGTAAAATATAACAAATAGAGTGCATGCAATTCAATAATATGATGAACAGAAATAATCTTAGCTTTTATTGTAATAGAAACTGGAGTTTACATGCTAATACAATAAAATAGCTGAGATGGAAAACTGGCCTCAATAATCTGCCCCGATGCTGTGTTGGCTCTCCAAAACTGAACTGAAATGTCACTACTGAGCTCTCCTGTGAATTCTAGATGAATTCATCAAGGGGAGATGGGTACTCACCTAATCTCACTGAATCACTCGAGGGTTTCTGTCCTGGGGATGCCAATTAAGTAGAGAACTGAGTTCTCAATCTCTCATACAAGAATAAAGTTCAAATCCAAGATGTCCTCTAATGGTCTCCTCCTCCTCTTTCTATAGATCTGATGGACCCCTCTAAAAGCTCCTATTTTATTATTATTTTAGTCATTGAGCACATTTCCCTAAATTAAAATATCTTTTTAATGTGGGAAAATGGTAAATTGACCACCATGCCTCCTCAGGCCATTGAAAATCCCCACTAACCATCTCATCTTGTAGATCTTCTCGTTCCGGTTCCAATGAGCTATTACACTAGGGTGTTTTGTCAAGTATTCCTTTCGGAATTCCACCTTAAGCGTAATTAAGTGAGTTAGGCACAATAATAGCCCCGTTTTATGAGAATTATCAAAATGCAATAGAACGAGAAACGAGCTGTGTGGAATCAATCCTGATGATGGAAGATGGCAAGTGAACTCATCCAAACCCCATAAAACATCTCCAAAACCCTTGGGCTCATTGATGAAGTAAACCTGCACTTGTGACTTGTTTGCTTCCAACTCTGAAAGTCCATCTTAATCACGCCATAAGGAACACCAGAAAAAAGAGCATCACAAGATGGTAGATAATTCCCAATTGAAGAAGAAATAACAGTATTTATTTTTAGAATGAAAGCAAAATTCATATTAATGTGTATAATGTGAGCCCAAAATTTAGTCAAGGCAATCAACATTACATACAAACAAAGGAAGAAACCATTACATGTGCAAGGGTGCAACTGCACCTTTATTAATAATAAGAGAATAGCTCAGGTTGCGTGATTATGAATTTGTGCTGAAATATTGGAAAGCTGGCCTCTTCTGCAAATTCAGAAAATTCACCTCATTTAAGGGTTTTTGTATCTATTTGCTCTGAATTTTTGGCCATAGAGATGAATCTGAAATATTAAATTATAGTAGCTAATATTTCACTTCTGTCCTAAGTTGCACAATAAAGGGAAATTGGTATGGGTTTCCAAAATGGAAACATAATTCCTCCAAAATTTGGAAATGGGGAAACATGATATATATATATATAATGGTGTTATTTTTTATATAACACATTATATTGATGAAAGAAAACATTACGAATAAATGTGCAAGAGTATTTAAATGGCAAACATATTGACAAGCAGTGTTTCCCCATTGCTGATATTAGGATCCTAATCATTTCTATTACCCTTTGTCTCCTCTTCTAGCCTTTGCCTATACCTCAATCTCTCGAGAGAAATTAGTTAAAAACAATCCACTTTTGGTGAAACTGCCTAATCCAATCCTTAGAAACATGGTAGACAAAGCTTAACATTCCTAATCAATGATTTTAGCTAGAAAGGTACATTCTTTATAAGGCCATGACAAACCAATTCAACAATTAGTGCCATTAACATGAGGGTACATAAAGAACTTGGTGGACTTGGTCAAATGCCAATCCTATACCCTCATACATGATAGAATCCTATGAAAATGATGCAATCATGCCAATCTTGAAAATTGTCAAGTTTGCTGAATTTTGAGTGGGATAATGAAGTGCCCTACCTGCAAGGTGTGCATCACATGGTCTAAAACTCCAGGGATAAGTGTGACCTCTTCCAAGTTTCTAGAACCCATCATCCTAGTTAGGCGTCTTTCCTAATTGAGCAACTGACTCCCTTATTATGTAACATACTTTTAAGATAATAGACATCTCCAAGGGGCTTGTCTATTAAGGGTTTAACTAGATGAGCTTGTCTCCTTAAGGGCTTCAAGAACAATGTAGGTTATGATATAGATGCTTGACAACGATGGCTTATCAATCCAACTCTTCTTATTAGAATGCTTAAAGATTGAGATTCCTTGTACCCCGTAATGAGATTATGAATACCTCCCTAGTTAAGAGGGAGTGTTGGAAATTGTAACTAGGTTTGGTATTCATAATGACCTATTTGTAATCATGACATTATATCCTTTGTATAAAGAAAGAGAAAATAAAATTTTGTTTTATGTAAATGCTCAAGTCTAGGTCAAAAGCATGTTCTTCATGCTTCTAGGTCTTTCTAAGACAAAGAAAAAATTATGTCATGTATTATAGCCCCATTCGGACTCATTGTAACAAAGAATCGACCCCTCAAGAAGGTTATAAATACAAGGAGCTTGACCTCATTTGGATCACTCACTTACGACAAGTTCAATCTATAGTAGCCTGGGAGAAAGAAGAGTTGGAAGGACAAAGAATGAAGGAAGAATGAAATTTTCTTGGGCTAAATATCTCTCTCTATCCACACATGCGAAGTTAGGGTTTTTATGCAGTTGCAGTTGCAGGAGGTCGAAATTACAGAGCCGAAATTCCAAAAGTAGTTGCAAGGTTGAAATTCTAGGACAAAGCTGCAGTAGGTCGAAGATTGGAAGTTGCCTTGAAGAAGACTTTGCTAGGGGCTGACTTGGTGCTTGGGAGGATTTTGGTCTTTGGTCTTTGGGTCTTGGAAGTCTCTTTGTAAGCAAATTCTATAAGAAGAGAAGATTTTTTCTGGGTTTTCCCCTTGGAGGGGTTTTGCCCTAGCTTGGAGCCTTTATCTTATGTACTTTGTCTTTTCGTTATCTTCATTGTTTTGGTAATTGCTTGATGCACAAAGATCTAATAAAGTAATAAAAGGTCATCACACATCACAAGTAATTATGAAGTTAAGGAAAATCTATATAATCTCTAAGTCTCCTAATTTTCCAACATCCCTTAGGCTTATTTTATGATTTCACAAAGCCAAAATTCCTAATCCTAATGTTCTAAGCGATCAATGGCTAAGATTAGATCCTAAGCGTCACTTGAGATTAATAGTTGAGATTATATCTAAGTCGCTTAAATAATTTAATTATTTATCCTTAGAACTTTGGTCTAATAGTCCAACAATAAATAATTAAATTAATTATTGTACTTTTCTTAAGTTAAACTTCGGAAAAAAAAATCAGAAAATCACTTACTCAACCAAGTAGGCAACTAAAGAGGAAATCAAATATCTTCTACATTCTAAGCCACCAAGCCAATGTAGAAGACATTCTGAGGCTACAAAATCAACATTCTTTTTTTCACAATGTTGGCATTAGGCTTACTACCTGGTTGTTGGTTTTCCTACCCAACCCCCAAGCATACTTATCAACAATTATTCCTTTGGGATTATAGAGAATCCCTCCCAATGTTGCAGGAAGCATCCCCCCCAGTTCTAAGGCCCGAAGCGCGTCCCATGCGGATGCGTCCAGGAAGTGTCCTCGAAAGCGCGATTCCAAAATTCGGAAGCGTGTTTCCGCCTGTTTTGGACGCTTCCTGGATATTTCCGAAGTTTTCCTCCGAAGCGCGCTTTGTACAACGCTTCGGCCTTATGAAGCGTGGCGCTTCAGAGGGCGAAGCGTATGCTTCCCGTACGCTTCTGTATGATTCCGGAAAAGCGCTGCGCAAAGGGAAGAAATGCGATTTTTTTTATTAATTTTTTTTTGTTTTTAATTTTAGCTGACTTGTGAATTTAAATTTTGAACCTTTTTTGTCTTGGCGGTGACCAAGTGACATATTTTGTAAACATTATTATTTGAATTTTGGACATGACAAATGTTGACAGTTGCTCACTTGCTAGATAAATCTTAATATGCTCTATGTTTTATGTTTTATAATATGCTTAAATGTTTTATGTTTTATAATATGCTTAAAAATTTGATGTATGTTTGTAATCGCTAGAATATAGATGGTTGATGTACATACTAGTAACTACAATGGAATCATGGATGCCATATCTATCTTGATTTATGCAAAAATATGCATGTTTTCGTGTCTTCTACAACTAATTTGGTATTTGGGATGTTTGTTTTGAGTATAAATGCAAATATATATATATATATATATATATATATATATATATATATATATAGCAGATGCTTCGCTTCCTAGATTTTTGGAAAATGACGCTTCCGCGTCCCCGCTTCCAAAAAACGTCCCTGCTTCGTCCTTGCTTCGTGCAACATTGAGATTCCCTCCCCTCCTACCACCCCTATATTTAACTACTTTTCAACTAAGTCACTTGACACGGGGATACGGGACATGCAAGACACAGAAATTTGAGTGTTTGACACGAGGGCACGTTGACCCCCCGGAACATGACACATAAGACACATTATATATATATATATATATTTTAAATTAGATATTTCTTACACAAATTCTCATTCATGATACAAATTTAGACATAGATCTAGATTCTACATTGTAAATTTAAAATTTGTAAGTTTTACAAAGTAACATTATGCATACAGATACAATTGTGACAAATTCATCAATGATTCAATAGGAGAAAGACAAGAACTTGCAATTTTCTCGTCAAGTCATCAAAATCAAAATGTGTTACATAGGTAGTAGCAATGCAAATGGCAAATAGAAATATCAAATACAAAACAACTACAAGTACAAGGCAGTAGGTAGCTCATGAGTCATCAATCATCATCATCAAAATCAACATCACTGTCATGGTCACCACTACTCTCCTCTGTTGCATCCTCCTCCTCCTTTGTATCCAATGTCATCTCTGCATCTGCTGGTGTGGAGGATGACCCCTCAAGAGTATCACCGTCATAGAAAGTGATAGGCTCTAGCACTAGCTCATTAAGATCCATGTTGGCCAATGCCAACTCAACAATGTTGTCCAAACCCATATCATCAAGAAAGACATCCCACATTTTTGTTTTTCCCTTCAACCACTCATCCCTTTGCCTGTAAATAAGACGAAGGTTGGTGTGCACATACACCATTGTATTTAGCTTGGACTGCTCAAACCTGCTCTTCTTGACACTGTACAAATTTCCATATGTGCTCCAATTCCTTTCGCAAGAAGAGGAAGAGGATGAAGTCACTTGAGAGGAGGGCTTGTTGCCCCATGAGTTGCCCACCAAGAATAGGGCTTCTTAGTCCCCTTGTCTCTAATCACATCATATCCTATAAATCGACCAGTGCCAGTGGAAAACTCTGCAAAAACATTCTCCACCTCATCAAGGGATGCTCTATCCTTCCTCCCCTGTGAAATTACACCATCCATGTGAGGATGGAATTTGCGGGAAGGTCCACCATTTAGCCACTCATGGCTGTAGTATTTTGGGTTCAATGAGTGAGCCAAACAATGCGAAGGTGTGAATTCTTGTCTCATTTGCTGACAAGAATATCTTGTATGGTGGTGAAGAAGGCCTCTGATGATGTCTCATACTCAGCGCACTCACTCTGTAAAATAATGGTCCTTACGGACTCAATCATGGAATTCCATCCCTCTTAAGCCTCTCTTAGGATGGGTGGTCTATATCTGCAAATCGTAGCAAAGCAATGATAGGGTCCATGATCTTAATAGTGAGATCTACCCTCTCCCACCAAGCATCATCTAACACTGTGTCCTTGACTCTTTTTGAGGCTGCTTGATCTGTCTTTCTCCAAAAAGACCAAAACTCTGAAATAGCCATGGCCCTAAGAGTGGTCTTGACCTCCCTCAATCTCTTCAACATGATGAATGAAAAAGCAAACCATGTATCTGCAATCATCAACAAGGATAGATGGGTGTACTCCTTGTATATTGTGAGGGCATTTGTATGATTTTGTACAAAGTTGCAGATATGTCATGCAGCCTTAATAATACTTCCAATTCAAGGCACATCAGAAGCAATAAAAGCCATAAATGTTGTAAAAAATAAAGAAAAAATACACAAACTTGTAAAAAAAAATGCACATGCAAACCTGTAATAAAAATGCAAAAAAAATAGAAGCAAAATGCACTTTACCTGTTGCTTGAATTGCCTCCAAAATGCTCCGAAACCCTCTGCTAGTTGCTCCCCCACACCCACAGCAAGAGAGACACAAAAGAATGAGGGAGAAATGAACCCAAACTAGGCTTTATGGGGTGCACGACACGACTTTCGAGGGGACACGTGTCCCGAAATGGGGACACGCTGGGCACGTTGATGGGATTCGCATGTCTGTTGAATCCCACAAGTCGGACATGCTCAAAGGACTTGTGTCCCAACAAATTGTGTCTGATTCGTGGGATTCGGGACACGATAGGGATTTAGGATGAATCCGGTTTCATAGCTTTTCAACTATTTAACTATTTTATATTTAAATATAATTATATTCTATTCTTAACTATTTAACTATAACTATCTATATTTATAGTTTATATTTAACTGTCTATATACATTTTGTATTTAGCTATTTTTTTGGTGTTTTTTTGGGCATGGTTATTAATGTCAAATGGACCCGCATTTTTAATTTATATTTTTTCATTAATATCAACATTTACATTGCATTAATAACTTTTTTGTTATTCTAATTCATATGGGCAAGGTAGGTAAATAACATTAATAATATATTTCACAAACGCCAAAATTAATAATAAAATATTTCATCGATACCCAAATTAATAATAAAATATTTCATGGATACCCAAATTAAACAATTTAAAATTATTTAGTACATGTACCTTGTTTTAAATTTAAAGGATTTTGATTGGTTTGCATATTATGACATGGAAATCACGTGAAAATTTCGTGGGCACTTTTAGGCTAAAATTTCCTCTAATAGCAGTGTGAGTTTTTGGGTAGGTTAGTGCACATTTCCAGTGGGCAGTGCAAGTTCATAGAGGAAGTGCTAGTTTCCTAGTGGTAGTTGAGATCACTTGCAGAGGGAGACCGAGAGGTTTTCCAGGTACTTTCGTTAACTAGTACAAGAGATTATTTTTATTTTCTCTCAAAGGCTTCAGTAATGGATTCAACAGGATTGAGGGATCAAGATAGGTTGGATGGTGCATCGAACTCTGGTGTTTGGAGAATCCAGTGCCTTCTTATCTTAGAAGGGCATGGACTAAGGAGTTTGCTACAATGCATATTGTTGTACCAACATATCCTATCATGTTACATAAGTATAAAAATGATGATGCGAAGGCCAAACGTATTATTCTAGATGGGGTCAAGGACCACATAGTTCCACATTTAGCAGAAGAAGGTACAACCAAGAAGATGTGGTATCCCATGAAAAATCGTTCCCAAGATAAAAATATGAATTGGAATATGATCCTAAGAGAGACGCTCATAAGCACTACACAAAATAAGGGAGAGAATGTTTTCAGATATCTCACCTGCATCAGGATAGTCAGAGATGAGCTAGCAACCATTGGAGAGAAGGTCGAGGACGAAGAGCTTGTGAGAACAACCTTGAATGGTTTTCAGAAGTAGTGGGATGTTTTCATGCAAGTGATTAGTGGAAGATCTGATTCTCTTAGTTGGGAATGCTTGTGGAATGACTTCAGAGAGGAGGAGCTTCGATTGAACCTTGTGAAAAAAATAGTGGTACTAGTAGTAGTTTTGAGCAGAAGGGAGATGACAACGAGAATGTTACTCTAGTGAACAAGGGCAAAGTGAAGAAGGGATCCAACAAAGGGTCCAACTCTAAGGAGGAAAAGGAGGACACGTTGAAGATCGAGTGAGCTTCGATTGAACCTTGTGAGAAGAAATAGTGGTACTAGTAGTAGTTTTGAGCAGAAGGGAGATGATAATGAGAATGTTACTCTAGTGAACAAGGGAAAAGCGAAGAAGGGATCCAACAAAGGGTCCAACTCTAAGGAGGAAAAGGAGGACATGTTGAAGATCAAGTGTTATGGTTGTCATGAGTTTGGCCATTACCGCAATTGCCCACACAAGGAAGAAAGGTGACAAGAAGGTGTGAAGCAGTGAACGAAAGTCGCAAATGAGCTTTCTAGATGGATGGAGGATCAGTTTGCGCTCATCGCTTTTAACAACAGTCTGAGAGAGCTATGGCATAGTGAAATGGGCCATGTGCTACTCAAGGTTACAGGTGTTCTAGACGTGAGCATGGAGCATGATGGTGTCAAAAACAGAACACCTTCCTTGCTAAGAGGGAGTGTTGGTTGATGTAGCTTGGACAAGTGTTCTAGCCTCATGTGGTGTCAGTGAGGCTAGGAACACGAGCGGAAAATATCTCCGAGCCCAATTTACTTTATAAAGTGAAAATCTCTTAATTAAATTAATTAACTAGTTTTAATTATTTTCTTAAGTTTTAACTTGGGGAAATATATTAATTAATTAGAATAATTGAGCCATGGTCAATTTTCCTCTAGAGACTTCTAGTAAAGTTTTAAGTGATCATAGCCATCGATTAGATCATTTCAGATCTAGATCTTGACCATTGATTTCTCAACGAGAGATTATAAAAGAAATCAATGAGCAATGTTGGAGATCAATTCATTGCAATGAAGAGAGAACAATGGTAGCATGGGGTTTGACATCAGTGAGGGTTTCAACAGTAGTTGAAGCAGTAAATATTTCTAGAGTTTTCTTTCATCAGTATTCTTCCAGTTTCCAAGATCCAGAGGAGGAATTCTCCTAGAGTTATTCTGCCCACAGAGAGGTTGAGATTGCCAGGAGAGGCTGTGCGAGTTGTCGGTTTAGTAGATCGAGATTTCCAGTTGTAGAGCAAATTGCAGGAAATCAATGCGATTGCAGGAATTCGTCGCAGATTGCTGGAATAGTAGTGCAAATTGAAGTAAAGGTTGTGTCAGGTTGCAGAGGGAGGTCTTGAGCCTTCTAGTAGTCTGAGTGATTTGTGGAGGTGAAGTAATATTTTTTCTGAGCATTGTTGTGGTTTGTCAAGCGGTTGTAATATTGATCAATTGCAAATCTTGCTGAAGATAATAATAAAACCGTCAGATTTGAAGCACTGGTTTTCCCTTCGGGGTGTCTACAAGGATGTTTTGTTTGAAAATATTGTGTCCATTTTGTGATAGGTTTTCTCATTAGAGTTTCCACAGTTTCTTTAATTGGTGAAATTTGAAATTGTGTTTTATTCGTTATTTGCATTAAATAATTTGTTGGCACAAATAATCTATTTAAAGGTAGGAGAATACTAACTTGATTAACTGCAAATAGAATTTTTCACACAACCTTCTTGAGATGAGCTGCATATGCTTGAGAATCTTCTTCTTTTTGAGATCTTTGATCTCTTTCTCTAGACATGAGTCTTGATTCTTCTTGAGAGCAAGCTGCCCATAGTTCTTCAAAACTAGGAGTCTCCTTTCTGTTGCTTATCCTTGATGCAAATGAATCTCATGAATGAGGTAGGCCATTAAGTATTGGTGTCACAAGTTCTTTATTAGAGACAATTATATCAATGGATTGTGGTTGATCTCTCAATTGAGAGATCCCTACAAAATATTAAGCCACTGTATTGTTCTTTGTCATTTTAATATCACGAAGCTCATTTCTAAAACTCATGACTTGGCCATTGTTATTGATCATAAACATTCCAGTTAGGGAATCATACATCTTCTTTAAAGTGTTAAGCTGTTGGGTCCCTATAATACTAGTGATTACCCCATTACTATTGTAATTATACCCTTTATTTATATTGTTGTGCCCCTATTACCCCCATATTGTTATTTCTGTACCCCATAGAATCCCTCTATTGTTATTTTTGTGGCTTTATATTATTATTGTTAGGTCGGCTGGATTATATTGTGACTCCTTAGACTCCTATATATAGAAAGGAGGTTTTGTCATTTGTATCATCCAAGAATTGTTCATTTATGTAATGTAAAGGAGGTTGCCCCCTCGAAGAGGCTGAATTCTAAGGCGTTGATCTATCTTTTCTATCTTTTCTTGAGCTGGTTTCATAACATTTGGTATCAGAGCTTTGGATTCTAGGGTTTCGCTGCTCCAAACAGGTCATCATGGAACTTTTTTTTTTTCTGTGATGTTTCAGAAGTCGCAAAAAAAACCCATTTGAGAAGAAATCACGCTGAACCTTGGGTCCGAATTTCAGAGCTTTTCGCGTGATATTTGCAGAGATATGATCTGAGGAAGTTGGTCTTTTTGCAGACTCCTGAATTACATTCAAAACAGGTGACCTGGGGAAAATCGTCATAACTTTCTCTCTGGGGATCGGATTGAAATTTCGTAAGAAGGTACAGAAAGAGGACGGACTGTAGTTTCTTGTGTGTGTGTTTCAGATTCAAAGGTTGAAACAGTGACTCGTGGCACGTCGTACAAGTTCGCTCTACTGAACCAGTCTAAAAGCAAGTCACTGTGGGAGATTTCACATAACTCTTCCTTGGAGAATCCAATTTGGCTCAGACTTGTGGCATTGGAAAGAGGACGCAGAAGGCTACTAGAGGTAGCAATTTCAGAACTGGATGATCTGAAATTACAGAGATACATCAGATTCAATATCAGGCTTCTATAAAGTGAAAAAAGGTGTGTAGTTTTTTTTAAATTTTTGTGTAAGCTTGGTTTAATGGAATTCAAAGGGCATAGTAAAGCATTATTATCGGTAACTGATGCCCCGAGGAAAGAAAATGCAAACACCTAGTAAGGAACCTGAAAGCTCTAGCATGACTCATGAAGAAGAGGAAGAAATGCTACATGATATATCAAAATTACAAGAACAAGTGCAACAAATGTCACGCTCACAAAAGCTAACAGAAGCTAAGATAAGTGGCGTGGAATCTAAGATAAATGGCGTGGAATCTAAGATAAAGGGCATGGAAGCTAAGATGGATGATTCGAAGACAGATTTGAAGAGAGACATGGCAGATTTGAAGATAGATTTGAAGACAAACATGGAAGAATTGAAGAAGTTGCTACAAGAAAGGGTCACTAATGGTGAAAAGGTAGTAAAGGAAACTCATGATGAGAACAAAAGAAATGTTAATCATGATTCCATAGACGCTAATGTTGGATCGAAGAATCACCATATTCCAAAAATCGATATGAGGAAGTTTGATGGCAAGGATCCCGCCACATGGATATTACAGATGGAGCAATTCTTCGATCTCAATAATGTGCAAAACGCACAAAAGGTACGTATGGAAATTGTATATTTGGAACCAAATCAGTTTGTATGGTATCAATGGCTTTGCTCTCGTAAACAATTTATCACTTGGGCAATTTTTACGGAAGAATTGATAGCACATTATGAAGATACAAAAAGCAACACTTTTTTTAGCCAATTGATAAGTCTCAAACAAAAGGGTTCAGTAATGGAGCACATTGAGGAGTTCCAAAAATTGAACATAAGGGTAAAAGATATTCCAGAGGAGCATAGGATTGATGTGTTCATAGGGTCTTTAAAGGATAATATCCAACATGATGTTCGCCTTTGGGAACCTGATTCATTAGAGAAGGCATTCAGGTTAGCAAGAAAAATGGAAAGCAAAATTATGGCAACCAGGAAGCATACCACTCACAACTATAAAGACGGAAGTGTTGTTGCCCCTAGTCTTCCACAACCTATAAGGTTGACACCACAACAATTGGAAGAAAAAAGAGCAAAAGGGCTTTGTTACAGTTGTGATAGCAAATACACTAAAGGTCATAAGTGTGCTGAGAAGAAATTATTCTACATAGATTGTGAAGAGGAAGAAGAAAAGGAGCAAGAAAGGTCAAAAGAAGAGGATATACTCCAGGAACAAAGCCTAGATGAAGAACAAATAAATCCGACCATATCTTGTAATGCATTGGCGGGAATTACCACTCCTCAAACCATCAAGATAGAAGGACAAATCAAGAAGAAAAAGGTAATAGTGTTGATTGATTCAGGAAGCACCCACAATTTTATTCATTGTAGGGTAGCAAAAGAATTGAATTGCTTCCTATATCCAGCACCAGAGTGTCAAGTGATGATTGCAAATGGAGGAACAATAAATTGCTCTGGAAAGTGCCATAATATCAAGCTATCCATGGGAGAATATGTATTGACTAGCCCAATGCTTTCCATTCCAATGGGAGGTGCTGATGTTGTACTAGGAGTCCAATGGCTACAATCCTTGGGTACAATAGCTTTTAATTTTCAAGAACTTTTCATCAAATTTTCTATGGAAGGAAAGGAAGTTGAATTAAGGGGTATTGCAGGGAAACCAGGAAAGATAATCAGCTCTAATGGCATGACAAAGCTTCTAAAAAAGGAGCAAAGAGGTGTAATTGCACAATTATGTTCGCTAGATGTTTCCACATTGGAATCATCTATTTCTCCAGATCTCCAAAAAGTCCTGGACAATCATTCCAAGGTATTTGAGACTCCAAAAGGTCTCCCACCTATGCGTGATCATGATCATGCTATTCATCTGATTCCAGGAAGTGTTCCTCCAAACATCAGGCCGTACAGATATCCCTATGTCCAAAAAAGTGAAATTGAACGTATGGTTGCAGAAATGCTAGAGGCTGGTATAATTCAACCGAGTCAAAGTTCTTTCTCAGCTCCAGTAGTATTGGTGCACAAGAAGGATGGATCATGGCGCATGTGTCCGGATTATAGGGAGCTCAACAAGCTCACTATTAAAGATAAGTTCCCCATTCCTGTTATTGATGAATTACTGGATGAATTGCATGGATCAATTTACTTCACCAAGTTGGATCTTCGTTCGGGATATCATCAAATCAGAATGAAGATTGAAGACATTCCGAAAACGACATTTAGAACTCATGAGGGTCATTATGAATTTTTGGTCATGCCTTTTGGCCTTACCAATGCACCTTCAACATTTCAAGGTTTGATGAATTCAATTTTCAAACCATTCCTTAGAAAATTTGTGTTAGTATTTTTTGATGATATACTAATCTACAACAAGTCTTGGAAGGATCATGTTGAACATGTTGACAGGGTGCTACAACTATTGGAGGAGAAACAATTATATGCAAAAAGATCCAAATGTTTCTTTGGAGTCCAGGAGGTGGAATATTTGGGTCATATTGTATCTCATGAAGGAGTTAAGGTAGACCCTAGCAAAATTAAAGCCATTAAGGAATGGAAAATCCCCACATCCATAAAGCATCTGCGAGGATTTCTTGGGTTGACAGGGTATTATCGCAAGTTTGTTAAGAATTATGGGAGAATAGCAGCACCTCTAACAACATTATTGAAGAAAGATTCATTTTCATGGACTCCGGAAGCAACAAAGGCCTTTGAACATCTTAAAGAGGCAATGTGCCAAGCACCGGTCTTAGCTACACCGGACTTCACAAAAACCTTTATTGTGGAATGTGATGCTTCAGGAAATGGAATTGGTGCTGTTCTAATGCAAGATGAAAGACCCATTGCTTTTGAAAGTCGTCCAATCAAGGGAAAGTTTTTAAGCAAAGCTATTTATGAGAAGGAAATGTTGGCAATACTCCATGCACTTAAGAAATGGCGACCCTACCTAAAAACAGATCATGATAGCCTTAAATACTTTTTAGAACAAAGATTATCCTCTGAAGAGCAACAAAAGTGGGTCACAAAGATGTTGGGTTATGACTTTGAAATCATCTACAAAAAAGGGAAGCAAAATGTGGTGGCAGATGCACTCTCAAGAAAGGATGAGGATGTGGAAGCATTGTTGTGTGCCATTTCTATTATCCAACCAGATTGGATAAACGAAGCAAGGGAGGAATGGAAGAATGACGAAGAAGTGTGGGCACTTATTCGAAAGCTACAACAAGATTCCAGTACTTCTGATACATTTAGCTGGCAAAATGATTCGTTATGGTACAAAGATCGCTTATACCTCTGTAAGAATTCCCAGCTAAAACAAAAGATTCTTATGGAATTGCACACTTCTCCCTTAGGAGGGCACTCAGGATTTTTAAAAACTTACCACAGGGTTAAGAAGGAATTTTTTTGGGATGGCCTTAAATCAGATATTCAAAAGTTTGTGGCGGAATGTTTGGTTTGCCAGCAAAATAAAGTTGAAACAATTAAGACACCGGGTCTATTACAACCTTTATCCATTCCAAGCCAACGTTGGGAGGAGGTTTCAATGGATTTTATCACAGGTTGTCATCAACCGAACCGGCCCAGTCAGAGTCAGTGTAACCACTGAGAATAGGATTGGAACTGCGAGTATATAAGAGGCCATAATCAGAAGTACCACGCACATATCGTAGCACACGCTTTGCTGCTATCTAATGATCAGCTTTAGGAGCTGACATAAAGCGGGAGATATAGCTTACTGCAAAACTGATGTCAGGTCTGGTGGCAGTAAGATAGATGAGACTGCCCACTAGTTGCTTAAATAAAGTTTCATCCACAAGGGGAGAGGATGACTGTGATGAAAGTTTGACTTCGACGTATGCTTGCAGATATGCATGTTTCCCAGACCGGGCCTACTTCTTTGTTTTGTGATAATCAGGGAGTTCTCAAACTTGCCAAAAATCCAGTCTTTCATGAAAGAACAAAGCATGTGGAAACTCATTGCCACTACATTCGTCAGCTTGTTGAAGACGGCTCAGTTCAGTTGCAATATGTTCCCACAACAGAGCAGCCCGTCGACATCTTCACCAAGCCTCTTGGTCCTGATAAATTTGTAAAATTCAGAGGGTCTATTGGTGTTGTAAATAGATTGAGTATTAAGGGAGGGTATTAGAATATTCCTATTTAGTATTTAATACTCATTCTTTTAGCTGTTGCTAGATCTCGGCAGCTGTCTTGCCAGACGGAATCTGTGGTAACTGATCATCAGCGACAGAGAGCTTGAGAAGCATAACAGCCTCTCGATTTCGATCATCAAATTTATCTTGATCGGTACCGGCTGTACCGGGACGAAGCTCTTTGCCCAAAATGAGCTGATCAAGGCGCCTTTGACATCCCTACACGGCCTCTGCAGTCCTCTGACGCTGCTGTATCTCCTTTTTTTTGTGGCAGTATATGCTGTCAAAACATTGAATTCCGTTCGATGTATTCCTAGCAGTAAAAATGCGTATATCTGGTTCTCTTTATTCAGATTTCGCAAGGCATGTCATTCTGTCGGCAGAAAGTTGTGCGGGAGAAATGCATCGACGTCGGAAAGTTTCTGTTGCAAGACGCGTCAGCATTCACCAATACGTGGACTAAAAAATGAGACCACGTGAGCCGTCGTTTTGTATACGTGAGCCGTCGCTGTCTTTGCTACGTTCCGCGACGGACTGCGGTCAGATAGCTCTTTATCACTGGTAAACTCCACGGCAGCGTCGTGTCTCCCGATGATTTACACGGCAGCTCCCTTAATTCGCACAGCAACAGTAATAATAACCGAGCCGAATGAATCCGTTGACACTTCTTCAGCTATTTACATCAACTTCCCCGAGTTTGATGCAATGAAATATTTGTGGCTGATCCAGGTAGGGTTTCAATTCAGTTGAAGGTAAAATGCTCTGCAATTCTTGAAGAAGAAGCCACGGAGTCGTCTTAGACTATATCTACGGGATCGTCCTTACTCGTGTCTGCTTTGAAAGTGTCGATTCTGAGGCCTAAGCTCTTCTTTTCTGACTACGGAGCAGTAGGATTTCCTGCCATTTCTGCAGTTGAAAGAGCCGGCGAGGGTTTCAGGTTTGAAATCTGTAGAAGTAAGGAGAAATTGCCGCCCTATGAGAACACGACAGAGACGCAGGAAGAACCGACTGCGATTATCCAAACAGAATCGGTACACCAGCAAGGGAAGGCTAAATTTCTAAACCAGATCCAAGAGTTTCTTCAATTTCTAATTCCTCAGAAATGCAGAAGAAGAATCCATTTCTGTATCGAGATAGACGACTGTAAGCTTTTATCACAGTGAGCAAAGCCGAGGCTAAGACTCAGTGAAGGCTACCTGGCTTACAGAGGGCTCGACCTTAGAAAGGAATGAAAGAAAGAACTCAAGAGATTAGGATGCAGAGAGAATAACTGTTCAAGAAATCTCTTTTTCTGGCTCTGATACCATAAAAGAATGTCGAATGAATTAATTCAGAATGAGCAAGAAGCTCAATGATAATACAGAGATATTTACAATAATAGAAACATCAAGTTTCTATGTAGAATATGGAAACACTCAGTTTCATCTAAGAAACTGCTTAAACGAATAAAAATAGCAACAACTAAAAGAATGAGTATTAAATACTAAATAGGAATATTCTAATATACCCAAGTCTGAGGGAAAGAGTGTCATCATGGTGGTAGTTGACAGACTTACCAAGTATGCACACTTTTGTGCATTATCACAACCATTTAAAGCCAGTACAGTTTCTACTGCATTTATGGAAACAGTTCAAAAGCTACATGGAAACCCAAAGATTATTGTAAGTGACAGAGATCCCATTTTCACTGGAAATTGTTGGACAGAATTATTTTCTTGTCTTGGTACTCAGTTAGCTCATAGCTCATCTTATCATCCTCAATCTGATGGGCAAACTGAGATAGTAAACAAATGTTTGGAAGGATATCTTCGTTGCTTTGTATCTGATAAACAGACACAATGGGTCAAATGGTTGTCTCTGGCTGAATGGTGGTATAACACTTCCTTCCATACAGCAACAAAAATGACCCCATTTATGGCACTTTATGGGTATCATTCACCATCCATCACATCATATTTAAGAGAAAATTAAGGTTCAGGCAGTGGAACATCACATCGAACATCAACAACAAGTCCTCCAACTCTTAAAGGATAACCTCGTGTTGGCACAAAATAGAATGAAACAACAGGCAGATCAACATCGCAGTGAAAGAAGTTTTGATGTAGGTGATTGGGTATTCCTACGGCTACAACCATATAAGCAAATGTCCCTAATGCAAGCCAAGAAGGATAATAAATTATCACCAAATTATTATGGTCCGTACAAGGTGTTGCAAAAGATTGGTACTATGGCATACAAATTGAAGCTTCCTGCAGCTTCTTGATTGCACCCAGTTTTCCATGTTTCATGTTTAAAGAAGGTTATAGGTGACAAGCTCCCAATTCAAACAATATTGCCAGAACTTGACGAGGAAGGAAAAATTATATTGTAACCGGAAGCAGTCACAGAAACAAGAACCCGACAGCTACGAAATTGATCAATTTCAGAGTATCTTATCAAGTGGAAGAACTTATCCGCTGAAGATTCCACATGGGAGGATGAGAATTTTCTGCAAAAGTATCCAGAACTACTCAAGCGTTGAGGACAACACTTTTTTGAAGGAGAGGGGCATTTTGGGTCCCTATAATATTAGTGATTACCCCATTATTATTGTAGTTAGACCCCTTATTTATATTGTTGTGCCCCTATTACCCCCATATTGTTATTTCTGTACCCCATAGAATCCCTCTATTGTTATTTTTGTGGCTTTATATTATTATTGTTAGGTCGGCTGGATTATATTGTGACTCCTTAGACTCCTATATATAGAAAGGAGGTTTTGTCATTTGTATCATCCAAGAATTGTTCATTTATGTAATGTAAAGGAGGTTGCCCCCTCGAAGAGGCTGAATTTTAAGGCGTTGATCTATCTTTTCTATCTTTTCTTGAGCTGGTTTCATAACATAAGCTTTGAGATGTATGGGATTAGATGATTTTTAATGGAGTCCACAATAATACTCATAACAATGATGTCATCTTTCTTGTACTTCTTCTTTTCTCCATCATCTGTAGGTTCAATCATTTTGCCTTGCACAATTTCTGAAAGATATTCCCTTTTGAACAATTGGACATTCATAAATTCAATTTGAACAATTGGACATTCATAAATTCAAGCATAACAATGAAGCAATAGAGATCACAATGCACAAGAGAAGCAATGTTTATCGTGGGAAAGCCCAGTTGGGGGAAAAACCCAACAACCACCTTCTTAGAGAAATATTCAGTTCAACAGGAGATACATCAAAGTTAAGGTCATACTAACCAACAAGATGCTTTCCACAAGACAACCACAAGATGGGAAGTCCAACCTCTTTCACTTGTCAACAAAAGTTTTTAATGGAGGCCAAAGTCTATTTACCCAACATGAACGTCCTCGAAGTGTCGAAGTCAAGGTCTCTTCAAACTAACTGCAATAGAGAACTATCTTCCACTAGAGTACAAAGAGAATTTGGTTCCCTTTCCACTGAGATGAACCGTAGGATATCCAACCTTCTTGCACAACGCTGAATTACAAGGATTAGGCCTTCTTTGTAATGTCCCAAACTAGGAAAAATAGAGATGCAAATCAAACAATGAAAACAACACCATAAAATTGAAACATTTAGTGCACACCCATAAGAAGTCCAGGAATAACCATAATTTGAGCCATTTTATTATAATCATGGAGCAAGGTACAATATTGTGGGAGAGGTGCACTCGAGCTTGCCTCAATGGCAAGCGTGATCAAGCCCAGATGGTAATATGTGAAGTCCAGATGGCACAAATAACTGTTGCAATCATGCCCTGCACTGCCCTGGTGAGACTATGTGGTTTGCCGCAAAGATGCTGCTGGAAACCCCTCCTCCGGTGCTCAAAAAATTCCAAGAAATCAACCTCGGCCTCTCCACCAAATACCTAGAATAACCCGCGAGGGAATTGGCCAAATGTTGACCTCGGAATTTTGGCCCAAATTCCCCTAGCTCCTCTAGCTGCTGGCTTAGTTGTGACCCCTGTTTGACCTCTCAGATCTGCCCAGAAAATTCTGCAAAATTGGCCCCAAGATCCTCAAACAAAACCCACCAAAACCCAGAAAGGGTTTGGGCTAGTTCCGGCCCTCGGAATTTGGCCCCCAAATACCACGTCCTCCTCCAAGTGCTGGGAAATACGGCCTGCCTGTAGCTTGCTGGAAAAGCCCTGCAAATCACTCCCAAAGGCTGAGATACTCTCCTCCAAGGTTTCCTTTATTTCTCATGAAATCTCCAACTCTTCAACTCATCCCTCAAGCTCCCACGTTTGCCCAGTGAAAGCCCTCTGCGCAGGCCCAGGAAGCTGCAAATCGTGTTGCCCACTAGTAGCAATTTCCTGGTTTTCACCTCCTCCAAAATGCTAATCCTCCACTGACGCTCTAATACCAAAATTCTCTTGGCAAATGCTGCCCGGAAGATTCCTGAAACAACCCCTCCATGCTCCCTTCCTGCGTCCTTCAGAAACACACACTAGCTGAGCCAAAGGCTGAAAGATGAGCTCTGAAATCCCTCTAGTTCTCCTCTAAGGTGGTACGATTTGCCTTCCTAGGGTGGCACTTGAAGTCCCCTGAAGAAAGGTTGAGTTCTCTGCTTGGAAAACTTGGTGCTAAACAACAAGTAACCCGGTTAAGCAGCTCGAGCAACTAAGGTTGAGTTAAGCATGTAAAAAGATACCAAATGAGGTTGGTTCTCCTCTATTTATAACTCGTGAGCCTCTTTCCCCATGTGGGCCACTCCTACTAGCAATTCGACCCTCTCTCTCTAGCCATTCGAACTTCCCTCTAAAGTGGTGCGTATTTCCTATGTGGGTGGCCCCCACACTTGGCCAATAAGACATTTTGATCCCCATTTTCCTTCATGGGTCTCTCTCCAAAATTCGCATCGGTCCCATGCTTCCAAAATTGTCAAAATTGTAGAATAGATAAACCTGTAACACTTTAATTTAGGAAGGGACATTATAGTCCTGCCTGTGAAAAATTGCTTGTCCTCAAGCAATGCTTGAACAATCTCTCTCCCTGCTGACCCAACTATCACTACAAACAATACTAGGGTCACATATGTGCCACTGAGTCATCAATGAATCTCTAGGGGACCAAATACTCTCCATAGAACTAAACCCTAATGGAAAATGTGCATCACCTCCCCCTGTAGAGACCAACGCTTCCATAAAAGTAGTTGAACTGCGAAACCTTGTAATACTAGGTTCCCATGCTAATCTTAAAGAGATACCACCATGTCGGCACTGCGCCACTCTGACTATAGTCAACTTCCCATAGTACTCGGACCGTATCCTCCCCTCCTGGAACCTGATGGCGTAGTATCTGTGGGGGCCAAGCACATTCCGCAGGTCATAAGACCACCCATGTGAAGTGTTATCCAATCTCGGAAAGTCCCTGAGAGGTATCATGCTTGCTGCCAAACTAAGACTCAATAAAATACCTGGATGTCCACCCCTGGTGGGAACCCTCTCTCCTAAGTCTATAGCCCAACTACTCTGCCCTGTGACTCCATGGCCCTATAGTAAGCTCAAAGTGAGGTCAAGGTGTAGGCATCGCGCTTGTCTGGGCTTGACTATGACCACCTTGTTCTCTTGCACATCCATCCAATCCCGTAATCCTCTGTCACAACCCCAATAAAGGACAATCCTATAGCGTGGAAGACGATCCTGCCAGGGCATCCCATCAAAGCCACCATCTACCAATTCTCGTCTAGTCTCTAGCCGAAACAATAGCAGGGAAAGTCCTCCTCAATCCAGAGTGATAATCCTAACGATCCCCAACCTGAACTCCCACAGGAGATGCCGTCTTGTCACTGTCAACTTTGTGATCCCTCCAGAGAAAAGTGATCTACTGACATAAAGCCAAATTGGAAGCCCATCACTTCCAATTCCTGCCGCCTGCCACTTTGTAGTATCGATTTCCACTGGGGCCCCCACATGGCATACAACTAATCCGTAAATGCTGCTAATAGACAAATTTCTGAGGCCTGTGATTGTCTTAGTGTATGTGGATCCGTTCTTCTCCAGTTAATCATCACGGGATCTGTGCTTCTCCAGCCAATCATCACCACTACGTCTGGCATCCGCACCCTCGTTTATGTGCCAACACAGTGTCTGAAGCCTGGATACCCACTAGAAAACTACCTCAACTATACACGGTATCCCCTGCTCATGCAGGGTCCCAACAAGCCTTACTGAAGTAGAGTCACATGTCTCCCCCATGATCAACTCCCCAAGTGTGGGCTTAGAGATGAGGGGTATACCACCCCTGAAGAAGATCATCTCATCTCCTAGCTCGTGGCTGCCAACTCGCATACCGACCTTGCTTCTCCACTAGGGAATCCCTTTCGTGCCCTTGATGCATTGAATCTCATAGAGTCGTCTCAAGCAAGTCTTCCAAGTCTCGCAACCCACAATGTAAGCCTTGATCAAACACAATAAGGCCCCCCTCAACTGCTTGCAAGGCCAGTGAGTGAGAGATGCTTGGGCTCCGGTGGGTATGGTGGAGAACCCGTGTGGACACTCCTGACTGGCCTCGTGACCAAACCGCTCTCCAAACCTGGGTATGTCCCCCTCAATGGCATGCCTAATGCTCTTGTCAAGTAGTCTCCTTGCTAGCAACTCTCTCCCCGTTCGTAGTGCAACCCTACATGTTGTTGCATATAACCATGTATCTTGATGTCCCCTGGCATACAATTGCTCCTTGTTGCACATCTTTGTGCACCGTTGGACCCTTCTACATGTTGTCGCATTGTCTCGGATTAGCTGGTATCCATCCTGTATTGATGTGTTCGTCACACTATAAGGAAATGCATTGTGATGTGAACTGCTCTTCCTACACCTCGGTGCGACCCTACACACCAATACGCAACATTGTGCACCGCCGTGCCCCTCTGCATATCGTTGTGCACCGCTACATGCCCCTATACATCCCTGGATGCCATGATCTAAAATAGAGTTAGTAAGTATCAGTCTGCATCCTGTCAGTATCATCTTATCCACTCTCTCATCTCCATAACCTCGGATAAGTGCATCTCCCCTCCTGATCCTCCTTGAGAGTTCTAACATGCGAATCTCTCTATGTACATGTGGGGGTGTCCCTAAGGTGTTGCTCCTCGGTGACCTTCTGTGCCCCATACATCCATGGGAAATCCTCCTCTCCATACAAGAAACTATCTTGTGGCCTACCGATGCCACCTCCTCTGACAACCTCTTGCCAAGGTACGCTGATCATGCTGTGCCCCCACATACGACCAACATGCTGAGATAACTCATGGAGTCTGCCCGCTCCTCTATGAGTACGCCCTGTCACGAGTGCTGTCCAAAACTCCAGGGGAAATATGAGAATGGGGGTGAGTCCAATCACTGGATCGCCATCTTGCTAATACCATTATTGACCCAATCCATGGAGTGGTGGGGAGTCCCATGTGGGTCCCAAGAATGATCTAGCCCTCTAGCCCCTTTGGCAAACCACGACCCCTGCTGAATTATGATCATGGATGTATCTAAAAACCTAGGCAACCCTATCAGGTACCAACTCAATATCTCTTGCTACCCAACCCATGAGAGGGATCAAATGCAAGGAATATTGTAATAGTATACTTATTCTATCTATTTGTGGGTTCTTCCATATATTTATGCTCTGCAGTTGCATTTTCGTCTTTGCTGCGGCTGGGTTCTTTTGTCTTTGCATGAGCAGATCTGCGGCTTCAGATCTACTTCTATGTGGTGCTCTTGGGGTTCTTGCAGATTAAAATACTTACTGAGACTCTGCCACTGGGTTCTAGATCTAATCTTTTGCGGCTAGATCTAGATCTAGATCTAATCTTCTGCGTTTTGCGGCTGGGTTCTAGATCTAATCTTCTGCCTTATTTCTCTGCGTCTAGGTCTTGGCTTTCTACGGGCAAATATGGCTCCCAGCTTTGCGAAAATAGTTGCTGGCTCAGTTTCGTCCGCTTCTGGAGGGCAAGTTCTTACCCATATCGTCAGTGAAGCCCCAGCTCCCACTGTCCAGGTGGTCCAGGTCTCACTCGATGAGGCTTTGAAGTTTTCGGAAAGTGCCCTAATCTGTCGGTTCAATGGTTTTTGGCCGCGGTTGACAACTCTCCACAATTGGATCTTGGAGGTATGGAAGCCTGCATTTCTGATGAAATTAATATCTACCCCTGTGCTAGGGGTTTCTTTATTGTAGATTTTGAGAATCTTGAAAGCAGACAATGTATTCTAGTCTCTAGATTCCGGCCCTTGGTTTTGGGAAAACTCAGGCCTATTCATGAAGCCATGGAAGTGATAACCTCAACACCAGTTTGGGTGAGATTGCCAAGCATACCCTAGCATCTCTAGAATCTCTCCTCGTTAAAAGCCATTGGAAATGCAATTGGGAAATTTTACTGCAAGTGCCTAGAAACAGAGGAATATGCCAGAACCACCTATGCACGCATCTGTGTGGAAATGGACTTCAATGCCAGATTCCCAGCTGAAATAAACCTAACAAGTAAAGACTATATGTGGAACCAGAAACTCGATTATGAAAGTATCCTTTTTAGATGTCGATCCTGCTTTGAGACGAGGTATCTAGCCAAAAATTGCCCAAAAGCCTTCCAGAAAAATTCTGCTAGAAAAAACCAGCACAGATCTACATGGTGGGAAGGAGCAAAAAAAGAACACTACACTGTCATCAAAGAAAAATACCTTAGAGAAAACTCTGAATCACAAGAAAGAAACAACTCTCAAGACAAGTAGGGAGAAAACCCCGCCCAGCAACAAAAAAGTGAACTCGACAACTCTTCAAGCATCAATAGTTATGAGGATTCAAATATCGCACAAAATAAATCTTCATTTAACAGCAAAGCAGATCTCCTAGACCAAATTTCTTCTCCGTCTATTTTCAAGAGGACGAACACAAAAGATTATGAAGCTAAGACACCAATGTCCCAAGAACCAGAAGAGATGAAGGAGATGCAAGATACAGGAATTTGGAAGACCGTAGAGAAAAAAAAGAAAGCTACAACATCAATCTCACCAAGAAAGACGAGGAGCCAGACAATTAAAAAGTAAGAAAATTATAGGTCCAATAGACCAATTTGGTCTCAGTGGACGTTAACCATTATCATCATCATCATCATCAGCAAGTCCATCATGCGAGTGTTGCGCCCTACACAACTCATGTCGCCTTGTCTCACTGTTCCAGTCATCATATACAACATGTCTAGGTCATTGTTTTAAGATTCGGTCGGCTCGGAACTGACTCGGCCGAGTTGGTCCGAGCCAGGAAAAAAATTTCAACCCGGCAGAAAATTCGGTTTGGTTGGCCGAGTTATGACTGACCCGGCCGAGTCATAGCATGACTCGGCCGAGTCAGTCATAACCTAGTCGACTCGGCCGGATCCGTAACTACTTGACTGGGTAGCTGACAGTGGCCAGTGAACCATAAAAACATGCCTTTTTTGATTTTTTTTAAATTTTTCTAAGTGTGGGGGACTCCAAAGGGGTTTATGAATTAGTTTGCTAGTCTTTGGGGTCCATTCCCCTCTCCCAAACCCTAGTATTTGATCATATTGCCCTACTAAGGCTATGCTATTCATGGTAATGTTTGAGAGTGGTTCCGACCTCATTGGATTTCATATGGAGAAAGTAGAATTTTAGATTTCATTCAAAATCCGGCAGACTTATCGGTTTTTCAGGATTTCAGGATTGGGGGATTGCAATGTTTCCATTGAATTATGTCATGTATGGAACTCGTATTTAATCAAGAGCACCAATCCCTCTGTGTACTTTGATGTTAGTGACATTGGTTGTCGAACTCCTCCGAGATTCGCTCCCAAACCGGGAGCTTCTGAAAATGTCGCTCCCACTCTCGTTTTCGCTCCCGAGTCGGAGTCGGAGTCGGAGTCGACCCTCGGCCGAGTTGGAGTTTTAAAACATTGGTCTAGGTAACTCAACCAATCTCCTCCAATGTCTAGAGGTAACCTAACAATACTGCAGGCCCCATCTACATAAGCTTGAAGAGAGTTACTTTTTGGAAGTACTACAGATCTGCTGGCTGCCAGTGCATCTATCTGCTCCCCGTCGATTGCAAATCCCATAGATTATCGTCCATCCTCCTCTACCACGGGCACAACATGAGCCCCGAGTTGTCCCTACACAAATGGCTCATCGAGCATAACATCCTCATCTAGCTCACGCTCCTCAAGGTGCTCTCCATATTGCTCTAGGTAGCTGTCGTTTGAGAACTCTGTCACGGATCTGGGTGCCTATGTGCCCATCAACACCTCACTCATGGATGTGACTCCCGACTTCTCCCTAATCTATTGTGGGCTGCCATCACCTGAAAATTCAGATACGGTCCTGGACACCTCATTAATGGATACCTCAACAACAAATGGCACCTCATCATTGATAGGCACAACATTAGATGGCTCTATGGGTGTATGCTCCAGTTTCTCCGTCAAGGTGTCAACTAGTACTATCAAAGAGGTGTCCAACAATGGTGACTCCTGTGCTACATTGGGTATATCGATGTGCTCCTTATGACCCTGCGTACCCTCGGCCTTGTCCTTAGGCCTCTGATGTCTAAAACTAGGTCTCCACCAACAAAATCGTCTCCTTGACTCACCCTCTAATTGTCCCTGGCTTGCCTGCTCCTTTTTAAGAGATCTGGTGCCCTGATTCTGTCGACTCTCCGCACATGGTGTAGATAGTTGTACTCCCATGACTTGTGCACCTCTAATATCTCTGCTGTAAGGACAAGGATGGATCAGGTCTAACACCTTCCTCAATTGAGCCAACCTCTCATCGTTCCAGCGGATTCCACCCCAGAATTCCTTCACATTGAATCTCCTTTGAGCCATGGATGGTGTATGGTGTAACCCGTCATTGTGCATACGTGCCCAAATCTCCCATGATCTTACTGGTTACCCACAGCTGGGCCAAGATCATGCTCCGATACCATTGTAATGTCCCAAACTAGGAAAAATAGTGATATGCAAAGCAAACAATAAAAACAACACCATAAAAGTGAAACATTTTGTGCACACCCATAAAAAGTCCAGGAATAACCATTAGTTGAGCCATTTTATTATAATCTAGGAGCAAAGTACAATAATGTGGGAGAGGTGCACCTAGGCTTGCCAAAAGGGAAAGCGTGATCAAGCCCAAGTGGTAATATGTCAAGTCCAGATGTCACAAATAGCTGCTGCAATGATGCCCTACGTTGCCCTTGTGAGACTGTGCTGTTTGCTGCTAGAAACCCCACCTTCAGTGCTCAGAAAATTCCGGGAAATTACCCCAACCACTCCACCAAATACCCAAAATAACCCACGAGGGAATTGGCCAAATGTTGACCTCAGAATTGAGTTGGGACACTTGTTTAACCTCTCAAATCTGCCTAGAAAATTCTACAAAATTAGCCCCAAGCTCCTCAACCAAAACCTACCAAAACCTAGAAAGGGTTTGGCCTAGTTCTAGCCCCCAAATATCATGTCCTCCTTCAAGTGCTAGGAAATACGACCTACCTGTAGCTCGCTAGAAAGGCCCTGCAAATCACTCCCAATGGCTGAGATACTCTCCTCCAAGGTTTTCCTTATTTCTCTCTTGAACTCTTCAATTCATCCCACAAGCTCCCACGTGTGCCCATTGAAAACTTTCTACGCAGGCCTAGGAAGTTGCAAATCGTGCTTCCCACTAGCAACAATTACCTGCTCTGCAACTCCTCTAAAATGATGATCCTCAACTGAAGCTCTAATGGCAAAATTCTCCCGGTAAATGCTGCCGAGAAGATTTCCAAAAAAACTCCTGCGTGCTTCCTTCCAGCGTCCTTTAGAAACACGCAGTAGGTGAGCCAAAGGTCGAAAGATGAGCTTTGAAATCCCTCCAGCTCTCCTCCAAGGTGGTACGATTTTCTTTCCTAGGGTGACACTCGAAGTCCCCCGAAGAAAGGTTGAGTTTTCCACTTGGAAAACTCTTTGCTAAACGGCAAGCAACCTGGCTAAGTAGTGCGAGCAACTAAGGTTGAGTTCAATATGTCAAAAGATACCAAATTAGGCTAGGTCTCCTCTATTTATAACTCGTGAGCCTCTTTTCCCCATGTGGGCCCCTCCAACTAGCAATTCAACCCTCTCTCTCTAGCCATTCGAACTTCCCTCTAAAGTGGTGCATATTTCCTTATGTGGGTGGCCCCCATGCTTGGCCAACAAGACATTTCGATGCCCATTTTCCTTCATGGTTCTCTCTCCAAAATTCGCATGGGTTCCATGCTTCCAAAATTGGCAAAATTGTAGAATAGATAAAACTGTAGCAATTTAATTTAGGAAGGGACATTACATTCTTGTATAGAGATAAACCACAAAGAAATTGTTCCTTCTTGCATAAAGGAAAACCAGAGGGATTCAAATTTTCTTGCATAGAGAAATTTGTCCTTCTTGCATAGAGACAAATCACATAGAAATTCGACCCTTTCCAAGAGATTTGACTTGCCTTCAATTTGTTAGTTGATCTTCGCTCTACTCCTTGAATTATTTCATATGGCTAGAGGATGTTATGTCTTGTAGATCAAATCAAATGGTGCCTTTGGAGGGAGGACAAATCACTTATTTATATGCATTGTAAGGTGTTCGAATGGGTGTCTCTTCGGGCAGAGCCAACTTGATAGCATGTGAGGCCCGACTTGACATCTTGTGGTGTCTAAAACTCAAATTTAAAAATTCAATTTCCTGCTTCTGAAAAGGCCATGAAGAACATGCCTTATACAAATATTCTTTTGACAAATCAATAAATAATTTTTTTTTTGTTCTCACAAATATAATTTATATTTTATTGTTACAAGTACAAAATTATACATTATGAAGATCGACCATAGCTACAAAATTCAACAACAACCACTTCTACTCTTGTTGATGAATCCCTCTAAGACCAAAGACATCTTTCCTAGGCCAATTCACACTTAAGCCCTAGATGAGGTTGTTTATCCTTGAGAGGACCGAAAAAGAGAAAAGAGGAAGAGTAAAATTCTATTTGTGGATAATCGAAAAGCGGACAAGGCAAGTGCCTAGTCCTGGGTGGATGGAGTCTTTGGATTCTTAAGAGTGGCTAAAACTTGCAAAGTAAGGATGTCTTGACGCCCAAGCAAAAAACCCTAACTATTACCTTTGTGAGGGATCAAAATTCACTTGAGAGAGCTATGTAAGATTCAACAATGGAATTGTCATTCACATATGATACATGAGTAATGCATGCAATAATGGGACCTAACTTGCATACAATTTATCTTCAATAACAATAGTGCAATAGAAAACTTTAGATCATCAATTTTTTTCGTACATTAGGCAAAATCAGAAAATTTTAATAATAAAGCTTCTTTAGAAGACAATATACATGAATAATCCAATTATTGATCCTAGGCAACTTCTTGAAAGACATGCAAGTAGCTCCAATAAGCAATGTTTTCCATAGATCACATCTTCTCCAAGATACAAAGAGGTCGAAATTCTCCGAAGGAGGGTTGAAATAGTCCAAGTGATGATGATGAATAACAATGATCCTCTTCTTTATATATATGAGGATGACAAGTTCTAATTATTAGCCGACAATCCCCTAATAACAAGTAAAATAACAAAAATGCCTTGGGTTAGAAGTCAACCCACTAGCTTTTGACATAAATGCTAAGAAAATCCTACACGTGTGAGCCGAGAGGCCTCTAGGGTTGACGCCATCCATAAAACGAGGTGCAAATGCCATGTGGTGGTGCTACAAGGTGCGAAGTGTGATGTACTAGCATCTAAAAATCATGATTTTAGGGTTGGCCCTAAAACCAACCTCAATAGCTCTTTGTGGTCCCAATCCAGCTGAGGTACCATGAAAGGGGTCTCCATGGGTCTAAAACTACTCATAATGTCCACCTCTACTCCAACGTCGAGGGATTTCTAGGTGCTACTTGCCCTCCCAAGTCTTTGAGGGTGACATCATCCTCCTTTAGGGCCTAAATCAATTGCCATCCCTCATATGTTGCTAAGGCAGACCTGGGGCATGCTAGGTCTAGGTGTGTCACTCTGAAGAATCATCAAATCCACTGTAAAGTGGCAGAATGTCGAGGGTGCAAGAGGTGCCGAGGGTCATGTGTGATGTATTGCTGCTTGGAAGCCCAAAGATCTCAATGTTTCACTTGTTAATGCCCATATACTTCTCTAGTGTCCTAGGCACCAGTGGGTAAGGTGCTCAAAACCTGGGTTGTTGAAACACCTGACAATCACAACATATATTCTAGTGAAAGCTAACATTCATTAGGGACAATAATCATTGTTGCATCTAAGTGAGCCAAGCTTGAATATAATGGACTATTTAACACTTCAAATTGTTGAAATATGTAACTAGGTTGGGTCTTCATAATGTCTCATGTAATATTTGATTAAAGAGAAAAATAAAATTTATTATTATAATTTTTATGCCATGGGTTTTATGCTCAAGGTCATTTTGTTTATAGCTCAAGCACCCATTGAGTACTTCTAGGGCTTTGTCATAAAGTCTAGGAGTCAAAGAGTCATTGTCATTTGTAAAGGATCCTATTGGGCATCTTGCATTAATTCAAGAGAATTTATGTAAGTCAAATTTGAGTCATAAAGTCCCTCCAAGACCAAGTCGTTTTGCAAGGAGACAAGTTGACCTATAAGTGACAAGGCGGCCTCATTAGAGCTGTTCGAACCTCAATAAAGCTTATATATAAGATGGAACTCGACTTCGTTTGAGAGAGACACTAAAACAAGTTCGATCACAAAGACAAGAAGGAGAAAAGAAGGCTAATAAGCAACAAAGGAAAGGATAACAAAAGGAAAAGGAAAAACTGAAGTTTTGAGGACTGTTTTAGCTCTGAAATCTCCCACACGTGCGAAGGAATTAGGGCAACATTTATTGCAGCAAGATTGAATTGTAGACTTGAGAGAAGCCAAAGATTGGTGTAACGAAGATCTAGTTTGGATGCTGGTCGTCAAGAAAGAATGATGTCTCTAAGCGAAGAAGAAAGGAAACTAAATTCACCATATTCCACCAACAGGTGCGAGCTAGAGTTTCTATAGTTAGGTTGAAAACTGTAGTCACAAGTTGCAGGTTCAAAATTGAGGTCGAAGGAGAAGTTGCAGCAGATTTGAAATAAGTTTGACTTAGGTTGACTTTATGAGAAACAAGTTCAAGGAGGAGTTTGACTTATCTTGGAGGGGTCTTGGGTCTTAGGTCTTGGAATTTGTCATTTGGAGATTCTATAAGAAAAGAGTAATTCTTGTGGGTTTTCCTCTCAAGAGGAGAGGTTTTGGCCATGGTTAGCACCGTATATCTTGTGTCCTCTTGTCTCATTGATCTTCATATTTTGGTCGTTGTTTCATGATAAGAACACAATAATAATCAAGTAAAAGAAGAAGCTAATTACAAGTACTTCAAATTAAGTAAAAGAATATCACAAGTAGTTATCAAAGTAAGAGAAGCCACCCTAATCTCGCTGCCCTTAGTTTGTCAACACAAATAAGGACTCCTTCCATAATCATGACCTTGATCTCATAATGACGTTTCCTCCCTATGTAGGAGTGGCTAAACAACAACCCTATTAGGTGCTTCTAGCCCCTAAAGGAAAGTACGATTTCCTCAACCCACACTTTAGATGAATGGTGTTAGTGAATAAAAATGATGGTACATATGGGAGAAGACTTCATGGCCAAGTGCCATGGTCAAAGGGACCAACATGTTGGGGATCCACATCCCGAGTGTATAGATGTGAGGAGGGATCAATTGTGGATGCATGAGTTGCCAACTCGGCCTTTAGTTTTCCTCCCCTCTTGTGTTCCCTTTACTTTTGCTTGATTTTACTTTGTATTACTACTCGTAGCTTGGGTTAGAGCTTGCTTTGAATGATTAGCAATTGTATTACCCCTTAATGTTGAGCCATTTAGTTGCTATTGGGGTTGAGACATGGAAGGGTTCCTTCTTATGATGTAGTGGAGCGACATGTGCTTAGGAATTGGGTGATGGCCATAAGAAGTGGGGCAAAGCTCGTGTTAGGCTTTTCCCCACGTGCTAATGTGTATGTCTCGACCATCTTTTGCATTTTGATATTCTTTCTTTTAATTTTGCTTTGTGGCCATGATATGCTCTTTCTTTCTTTTAATTGCATCAACCTTCTAGGGAAAAGTTCTGGGCCCTACCCAGGTGTGTGGATGTATGGGTCCCAAATCCCAGAGTATCAATGGTCAGGTGAACCCAAAGAATGGATGTGACGTAAAGGGATTGTGATGTATGATGGAAAGTGGTAAGTGTTATGAACATAAATTATGTAAAAATAAATATAAATAGATAATAGATAATAATCATAATAATATAAAAATAATAATAAATAATAAGTAAATTAACTAATGATTAGTTAGTTAATTATGAAAAGGCATGTCTTAGAGACATGCCTGTTCGTGAAAGGGTACTTACCTGGCTATATATATTGGACCCTCATTCTCATTTGTAATCATCCTATATCAATTCTTATACAATATACAATTTACAATTACAATCCTACGATGGATGTCTTTATCTAAGAAGTATTTTAAATATTTCCATTGCCTATATGACTTTTGGTCATTACATTGGTATTAGAGTTGTTCGATCCTCTGGACACTTAACCGCTGAAGAGAACTAGTCTGATCCGGCCTTTGCCCATTAATCCTTCGTCAACCTTTTGGTCGTCACAATTGAAGTGTTTTGCTACACAAAGTTGGAGTTTCTCTGTTTTTCCAGTTTCGTCATTCAGGGCTTTGGCCATTAAACAAGAAAAGGAAGAAAAAAAAGATAGTCAAAGAAAGAAAAGAACAAAAGAAAAAAGACAATAAAAGAAGTACATATATCAGCGCTGTTCGATCCTCTGGACACTCAACCGCTGAAGAGAACTAGTCTGATCCAGCCTTTGGCCATTAATCCTTTGTCAACCTTGTTGTTGTCTTGTCACAATTGAAGCGTTTCGCTACACAACGTGGGAGTTTCTATGTTTTGTCAATTTCGTCATTTAGGGCTTTGGCCATTAAACAAAAAAATGAAGAAAAAAAATAAGATAGTCAAAGAAAGAAAAGAAAAAAATAAAAAAGACAATAAAAGAAGTACATATAAATTTTGAAGGAGAACCTTCATTTATATAAAAAGGTTCTACATTATTGATAAAAAGTGCATGATAAAGTTAAGAGGGAACCTTTCCAAATATCTTTAAAACTATACGTAAGAGAAGGAAGAGTATATAATATTATCTTGATTCTTCATTAAGTGGTTTACAAGCCCATAGTTTTAGCAACCCATGGTAATTGGCCATGGTATTTCAAGGTTAAAAAAAAAACAAAAGAAATACAAAAACTCTATATGTGAATGATAAGTTTTACTTTTTATGTAGAGAAAATTAACTGCTTCAAAGGCACATAGGTGGACATATATTTTATGAAGGAGAACATTCATTTATATAAAAAGGTTCTACATTATTGATAAAAAGTGCATGATAAAGTTAAGAGGGAGTCTTTCCAAATATCTTTAAAACTATACGTAAGAGAAGGAAGAGTATATAATATTATCTTGATTCTTCATTAAGTGGTTTACAAGCCTGTAGTTTTAGCAACCCATGGTAATTGCCCATAGTATTTCAAGGTAAAAGAAAAACAAAAGGAATACAAAAACTCTATATGTGAATGATAAGTTTTACTTTTTACGTAGAGAAAATTAATTGACTCAAAGGCACATAAGTGGACATATATTTTATATTATACCTGAAAGAGGTGAATAACCATGTCTCACTAGGGTTGTAACTTTTCAAAAAGAAAGGGAAAAGATTATAAATAAAAGATATGTAAAGAGAAGTTTTATATTATAAAGGGGTATTTCAAGTCATAAAATTATTGAAAATATATATATATATATATATATATATATATAAGTACAAAGCAGGTATTATTATAGAAGGTTACTTAAAAGATCCATATATTAAAGTATATAAAAGGTTAAATCTAGAACTAGAAAGCAGTGTTGTTAAAATCGCGATAATTTCAATGAAAAGAGAAAATCGCGCTTCGTAATCGGATTTTGTTTTTGGCCCGATTTTTTCGAAAAAATCGCGATTTTTTGAAAAAATCTGGGAGGCTTGGGCAGTGCGTGTTAAAAGGGAAAAACACGATTTTTTTCATTTCATTTGGACAACAGAGCGCGCGGTGGGGTTTGGAGACTTGGAGTGTTGGAGGCTTGGAGATTTTGCCATTTTGGAGCTAAATCAATTACATGGAGGAGAAAATCAAAGAGTGTGCTAAGGAGGAGACCGATTATCTCCAAAAAACGGTATGGGAACCAATGTTTTTTGTTTTCATTGTTTTGTAACTTTGTTTTTGTTTTTTTTCAATGTTTTTGGTTGGGTTTGGAATGGGGTTTTTGCCATTTGTCCAATGTAATTTTTTTTTTGTTTTTTTGGTTGGATTTGGAATGGGGGTTTTGACATTTGTCCAATGTATTATTTTTTTAGTTTTTTTGGTTGGGTTTGGAACGAGGTTTCTTAAATTGTATGTAATTTTTTTTTAGTTTTTGTACAATGTAAATAGTAAAATACTAAATTGTAAGTTTGTAATTTGTAAATACTAAATTGTAAGTTTGTAATTTGTAAATACTAAATTGTAATCCTTATTTTCCCATAGGTTCACTGAAACACCATTCAAGTTTTCAACTTCAAAGTTCAAAATCAAACTTGCCAAGGGAATTGGACTCTTTCTGGGAATTTGGTGAACCTAATGCTCCAAATGATAGACTAAACTTGACTCGCAAGTTGTGTGGGCACCATATGTCCCAGGGGGTGTACAGATTGAAGTATCACCTTGCAAAAATCCTTGGATTTGATGTAGGGCCTTGCAAAAATACAAATCCTGAACTCATCCAAAGAGCCATGAAAGCATTGGAAACTTTATACCATAATAGAGAGGCCAAAGAAGAATTGAAGAGGCAACTAAAAAAGTTAGCTGAACAAGCAAGTGCCACTGGTTCTACTGCAACATCAACCAATCCGGTAGCTGCCTCATCATTTTTTGTTTCTCGAACCACACCTAGTTCACAACCATCTATCAGTTCAATGCTAAAAGAACTGAGAAAGAACAAGTTGACAAGTTGCTGAGAAAATTTTCTCCTTTGGAGTGATATTCCTTTCAGCATTGTAAGGAATAATCCATTTTTCCAACTTGCTCTTGATGTTATTGCAACTGTTGGCCCAGAGTACAAAATCCCTTCTTATCATGACATGAGAGGCCGGATTCTTCAAAATGAAAAGCTTGACTACACCAAAAGATTGGAGGATTTTAGGGCATCA
This sequence comes from Pinus tabuliformis, assembly GCA_031772625.1. NCBI lineage: Eukaryota > Viridiplantae > Streptophyta > Pinopsida > Pinales > Pinaceae > Pinus > Pinus tabuliformis. The sequence goes on from CM062809.1 coordinate 224,307,523, forward strand.
TGGGCACAAACAGGATGCACTGTGATGTTAGATGGTTGGACTGACCAAAAGGGGAGAACCCTTATAAACTTCTTGGTTAGTTGTCCCAAGGGGACTATGTTTATCAAATCTGTTGATGCATCTGCACAAATTAAAGATGCAAGAACTTTATGTGATTTGCTAGATGTATTTATTTTGGAGGTGGGTGCAAAAAATGTTGTCCAAGTCATAATGGACAATGCTGCAAATTATGTTGTTGCTGGCAGGATGTTTATTTACAGGCGTCCTACTTTATTTTGGACACCTTGTACTGTACACTGTATTGATTTGATGTTGGAGGACATAGGGAAAATTCCCTTTGTCAAAGATATTGTTGAGTCATCCAAAAGCATTACAAAATTTATATATAAGCATACATTTGTGCTTAGCTTGATGAGAAGATTCACCAACAACAAAGAGTTATTGCACCTCGCCATTACATGGTTTGCCACCAGTTTCATATCTCTTCAATCCCTCTTGAATTCTATGTGGGATGTGAAGAGAATGCTTCTTTCAGAGGAGTGGCGTGCTTTGCCAATGGGCCGCAGACTAGATGGAGAGGCCGTATGCAGACTAGTTTCATACCAGGAAGACTTCTGGGCGGGAGTGCAGGAGGTGTGTGTCGTTACTGAATCTTTGGTAAAGGTTCTTCGATTAGTTGATGGTGAGAAGCCCGCAGTGGGCTATTTGTATGAGGCCATGGATAGGGCCAAAGAAGCCATTCGGGCCTACTATGATAGGGAGATGAGGGGTTTCAGAGACAACTCCTCCTATGGGGAGTGATTGATGAACAATGGAACAACACACTCCATCGTCCCATTCATACTACTGGGATTTTCCTAAACCCCACATTTTCTTATGCATGTGGGTTTGTATTTGATGCTGAGATCATGGATGGATTCTTATCCTGTGTCCAGAAGATGGTGCGATCTCCAGCAGAACGTACAGAGATCTCTAAAGAAATTGAGACATATAGGATGGCAGGTGGCACATTTGGCTTTGACATGGCTGTGACTGATAGGACGATTAAAATGCCAGGTATTTTTTAGTTTGTAACTTTGTTTCAAATTTCATTGTCTCTTCAAATTCCATTTTTTTCTTATGTTTATTTAAAATCTTATTTGTAATTTTGTTGTAGATGCATGGTGGAGAATGTATGGTGCCAGGGTACCCCTTCTGCAAAAGCTTGCCATTTGAATCCTTAGCCAAACATGTAGTTCCTTAGGATGTGAGCGCAACTAGAGTGTATTTGAAAAAATACACAACAAGAAGCGCAACAGGTTAACACTTAAAAATTTAAAATATTGCAAATTTCCAAATAAATTTTTGAATTCATTAAACAATTTTTATTTATAATTATTAATTATTATTTCATGATCTTTGTACAGTTTGGAGTCCTAGAGACGTAATGACATGGTCTACGTCTACTACAATCTTCGATTGCGGGTGAGGCAACTTGAGAAGACACTTGATATGGAGGCCATTTCATTGGATGGGATTGACACCACTGCTGCATGGAGGGTTGAGGCCGAGAGGCCTCTCATGGAGTCTGCCAATGATTGGTTAGTGCAGGATGTAGTGGAGGGGGAGGAGGAGGAGGAGACACCACCTGCTTGGGCTATCCCTGCCACCAGTGAGGATGTGGTCTATCTCCTATAGCTCCTACTTCTAGTTCTTCAGCTTCTAGAGCACAGCAAACTCCACTGCCAACTGCACCAGCACCAACATCTACATCTAGAGGGAAAGGGAAAGCTATAGCATTTTCTCGCAAGAGGGGCAGAGTAAATCAATAATATTAGTTATTTGGTTCATTTCATTGTATATGACATTATGACTCATGAGATGAGACACATTATTATATTTTTTGTTGATATTTTGAGGCTGAGTTGGGACTCAGGAGTCAGGACTTACTATTCAGGACATGATTCACTGTTATGTTTGATTTTAGCATTAGAAATGATATTAAACATCTTATATATTAGTTCTTTTATCATATTTATGTGTCAATGTATTTATTTTATGTTGTAGATGGTTTAGATATAAAAAAAATTGAAAAAAATGAATATTTTTGTACCAAACGTTTTTTTCCCGATTATTACGATTTTTTCCGATTTTTTCCTCGCGTCGATATTATGCTGATAACGGTTAGTGCAACATTGCTACAAAGAGACATAAGGATAACAAGTTATAACAAAGGAAGAGTGTTTTTTAAAAGCATTATAATAAATATAAGGTGCTGTTTTTTAAATAGAAGATCAATACTAATTGATTTATAAAAATCGCACAATACCTTGTCCCAAATGTCGAAGATTGTTTACTTTAGAAGAATATCAATATAGCGCCCAGACGCAAATTAAAGAATTAAAAGAAAAAATTCAACAAAAGAGCGAAACCTCAGAGAAGAAATATAAAGATCTCGCAGAGCGGTTTCATGCAAATCAATAGAATGCAGCGAAGAAATTTTGCATATGAGGAACCACAGTGAGAAATTTCTTGCACAATTAAAAAGTGTAAAACTAAGAAGCACAAGTTAGAACAAGAAAAATAAAATATTGACAAAAAATTCAACGAAAGTCTATCAAAGAAAGAAGAGGAGAATTTATGCTTAAAAGACCTTAACAAAAAATTATTAGAACAAATCAAGTGTTTAAAAGACGAGAAGCTTGAAGGCCAAAATAAAGTTGACTCAGAAAATGAGGAATGCTCATGTCTCAAAAATCATAACTAAAATCTGCTCAAACAGATTAAAAAACTTAAGGACGATAAGAAATCATTGGCGAATAGGTTATAAAAACTTGTCGCGAAGGAAGCATCAAAATTTCCAGATGTAGCAGTCCAAGCTGAAGAAACAAACATCGATTCCACTAATCTCACAGTTCAAGCAAATCCAAATCCTACTGAAGTAAAAACTAACTCAGAGGTTGTCGTTTAAATGATGAACATTCCAAGTGATGATTCAACCGCCAACTCAACAACAACAATGCCTGAAGAAAATCAAGAATCAACCACCAACATGATAAGGGGAAGTCCAACCAAAAGAACTATGTACCGACATCCAAATCACAAGAGCAGTCTCTGCCATCAATTTACGTACCAAAATCACTTAGAAAATAAACGACATCTAGTCCCATGATAATGATTTTTCATAAAAGTTGATTCTGCAGAAGGTCAATCTAGGATATTCTCAGTATGACAATTTTATATATCGCTCCAAGCATCATATCAACTTGTATCGACAAACATGATTGTTCCAAAACGAGAAGACATTCGTAGATGAAAAAGAGATCAAATAGAAGATAATTGTAGCAGAAAAAGAGTTCAAGTCCTTTCATCAAAAAGCTTTGAGGACAAAGATTTTTGAAGGGGAAGGCAATGTTATGAACATAAATTATGTAAAAATAAATAAAAATAGATAATAAATAATAATCATAATAATATAAAAATAATAATAAATAATAAGTAAATTAACTAATGATTAGTTAGTTAATTATGAAAAGGCATGTCTTAGAGACATGCTTGTTTGTGAACAGGTACTTACTAGGCTATATATACAGGACCCTCATTCTCATTGTAATCATCCTATATCAATTCTTATACGATATACAATTTACAATTACCATCCTGCGATGGATGTCTTTGTCTATGAAGTATTTTAAATAGTTCTGCTGGGTATACAACTTTTGGTCATTACAGTAAGTATGGAAAAGGGATAGATGGAACTATGCTATCTCAATTAGGGCTTCCTAAGTAGTGCCCCTCTTATATCCATCAGGGCATTGAAGATTAACCGCCAATTTAAGGTAAGAGAACAAGGTTATGGTCAAAACCCCTCCTTCTAGTTCACCATAGAATCCATATCAAATATCCAAATACAAGCAAGCGTAAACACCCAATTGCAAAATGAACTCATATGTGCTCATGCCAGTTGGGTGAGAAGCATATGGCTGATGTATGTGGTGGAGATATGATGGCACGTCATCAACTAGTAGTGGCTATTTGGGGCTGCATGGCTGGTTGGCTGGATGTGAAGAATAGAAAGAAAAAGGTTCTCCTATAGGGTTACCCATTTTGGTGGGTGACACTCACCAAAACTAACTTTATTTTACATCTTAATTTATCTTTCTATTTTGCCAAAACTTTGTAATTAGAACTAATCATGGCTTTAAGTGTCGCTTGACCCCAAAATTTCTTTTAGATTGTGTTTTGTTGGCAAGTCTTTGGCTTGAGATCCTTGCAAGAAAAATCTGTAGCTAGTCACCTCTTGTCAGAGTTATTCATTGATTGTCATGTCCTGTTTCAATAGTTTTCTCTTTGAGCTCATCATATCAAATGTTTCTTGTATATGCAAAGAAGAAGTTATTTTCAAAATGAGTATTTTGGCTTGTAAAGTCCTAGTTTTCTAGAGTGCATATCTTAATGAGTTAGTGGGACTACATGACATGGCTATTGAGTTTATGCTATTATACAAATGTACGTGAGTACGTTAGTTTACCTTGGCTGATTATATTTGTTGATCGCTTGGTGTTGGGATTGCATTCATGTTTTTCTACGTATCTAATTATTATTATACTGCAGGTTTTGGAAGAGATCAGGCTAGGACTTGAGTTAAATGACTATGGAATGCAGCAGCGACGTATAGCACACATGCGCCTTCTAGGAGAGCTATACAGTTATCGTCTTGTTGATTCATCTGTGATTTTTGATACTCTTTATTTGGTTCTTTTCTTTGGACATGATACTGCAGAGGTAGGCATACAACCATGTCTATTTTTCAATGGAAATCCTCTCTTGTGATAATTTTTCTTTGGTTGAGATCTTGTTTCATTATTATAATTGATAAATTGGATTGTGAAAAATGCCAAACCTGCAGCAGAGTCTAGTTTCTAAGTGCGTGTTGTGATGAGAATTTATAGAACTGAAATATATTCTGTTTTGGTGTTTATATTGTGTTCTATTCTGATGCAGATTTCTTAATACCTATGTTGCTTCTTCATAGATGTTTTTTCCTCGTAGAGAGGCTTTTGTGGGAGTGTCAGAGAATGGAGTTAGATCTATACTAGTATCATAATTCAAAGCACATGAATATGTATGCCATGGGATCTTAAGTTGGTTCCTTCATTTTCGTTTCCTTTTATAGTCACAAGCATTTGAATATATCAAAAGATGGGTAAATTTAGCTAGGTCAGGGCGATTTTAATGCCTTTTTTGTTTGCCACTGGCTTGCATCTGGTCATTGTAGGTAGATAGAATAACAAAATCAAGAAAATTTGGAAGTTTGTCACAAAAATCTACCATGAGGTTATTTGATCGAATTTGGGATAAAAAATTTCCTGTTTCTACTTGTTAATTAGACAAACTTGAGATGGACTGTGCACAAGTTGTTGATATTATGTAGCCATATGCATTGTTGCCAATGAGGTTTCTTCTATGCAATTGTTTTGGTATTGCTTAAATCCTCAAACCATATGGTGATAGAACTAACTTTCGCAAAAGGATGGGCTCAAAACATTTAAGAGACCTTTCTAGGGGCTGGTTATAGTTGTTGCTTTGATTTCAGGTTTGTATGGGAACTTACAGGGATTGAGATATTTTATGGGTCATGGAGGGAACCTAATGATGCTATATTTACTATAATTTCTGAACATATTTTTTAAAATTATATTTTGCTATAATGCTCCAATAGAAATAAATGTAATAGCTATTATGTATGGGATTTATTGTAGTGTGTAGACTTCTCATATATATTTCTGTTAAAAGCAGTAAACATTAGCATCAGGAAAAATCGGCAAGGGTCCGGAAAACCAAAATATCGTAAAAAATTGAGAAAATATTGGTAAAAATTGGCAAACATGGGCAAAATTATGATACCACCAAAAAATCGGTAAAAATTGGCAAACATTGGCTAGGACAAAAGATTGCGATTTGTGATTTTTTCGTGATGAAATCGGGATGTTTGCAACACTGGTTAAAAGTTGTTTAGCTGTAAGTCGATGAGTTAGAATATGGCAGTTTGTTAGTGTTGAGATTGGAGTCCTTCAGTAGGACTCTATACTCTGATTGTATATAAATATATGTATCTATGAATAGAGAACATGTATGAGTTTCATGTACACATCTTGTATTTGCTGCAATCTCTGTGCATTTCTTATTTTTATCATGGTACAGAGCAGCACTGGTCTTAACCACTTCACAAGAATGCCCAGGAAAATGAGTGCTTTTGAGAACTGATCCTTGTAGCTGTATGACGCATAGGCTAGATGAGAGAGAGTAGTGTAGATTTGTAGAATGTTTGTGAAGTTGAAATTTCTGTTAGTTTCTAATGTGCATAAAGTTTACTGTTGAGTGTGTTAGTCCTGTGTAGATAGCTGCTTTTGTTGTGCTGATAAATATGTTACCAGAAGAGATGCAGTCATGTGAAGGTTTGCCTGAAGTCAGTAGTGTTTGTGAGGATTCACTTGCAGCCACTAGTTAACGAGGGAATGAGGCCATCACTTATGTTTGCATGCATTGCCATTTAGAGAGCTGAATCACACAGAGAAGAGTTGCTGCTTGTAGTTCCCCACATGAGAATAGTAGTCACAAAGGATTGATGGATCATGCCATGAATATTTTGCTGGCTAAGCTTAACTGTTTAACTCCTCTTGTCAGTTCATAGTTGAAGAGACAATGCTAATAGACAGAGGGTTCAAGAGTAAGTTGTATTGATCACATGGGAACAAGGTTGCTGCTGGTGCATGTTTTGCGATTGGGAAAAAGATTGTTTTCTTGATTATAATATTTAATTAGTAGATAATTATGTTATTGCAAGCGTGTTAGAATAAGCCCTTGTTCATAAAACAAGCATTAAAGGTGATAGAAATAGAGCAGAAAATGATTTCCTAGTGTGTTTCCTTGTGTCCCGTAAAGAAAGGATGTGTGAAAATGGGTCCCCATGGAGTTCCCACATCCTAGGAGTGTGGGGAATGCATCTTGTGGAACTCTAGGATTCAAAAGGGGGATGAGGGCTTAAAATTCTATTTTGACTTACTGAAAAGGAAAGTGGTGGTAGACATGGTGCATGGCTTGTGTGGTGTGGATGGTTCTATTGATGATGATCTAATTGAGGGTAAAGGTATGTTCAAATTGCATTTTCAACTATGTTGCCAGGAAATGTGGTTGCGGCGACTGGGACGGGGACAGGTATGTCACCTTTTGAAATAGGGTGTGTGGGTTTGTCGGGGATATATATATATATATTATTTTATAAATTATAATATATATGAATTTGTGTATTTTCCAACTTTAAACAAGAAAAATAAAATATTAATGATTTAAACTATAAATATTTAAATATGCACATCATCGAACATTGAACATTCACGTTGAAATTTCAAAATTTCTAGTTTGATATCAAGTGCAAATTGGAGTTTACGTATTAATAAGAATCATGATTTATGTCCATTGTCATACTATATTCAAAATTTGCCTTAAGGCATCTCTAAACATGAACTAAGAAATTTCAAAATAGTGAACAGTGACTTCACCAAGCCATGTCATCAACATCCCTTAGATCTCCAGTGAGCGTGCTCTCCAGTGACAACTACAATAGTAATGACATTCGACCGACACAATGAATCTATATTGGCTATCTCTAGGTCGAAACTGCAGAAAGAGATGTAAAATGACAGAGCTTGAAAATAATGATAACAAAATTAGTAAAAAAAATTGACCCTAACGTTCCCGATTTTGGGGTTCCATGCACCTGTTGTCGGGGTTTGGCACACCCAATTAGAAAAAAGAACCCAAATTTTGGTTGCGAAGAACTTTGTGCTTACTCGAAGAACCCAATTCTTTGGGGTGCGTTTTAGAAGAACGCGTACCTGAACTTAGTACTTGGGGATGAGAACCCGGGATAGGTTTGAGAACCCCACCCCTGGGTTCACGAACCCGTGCAACATAGATTTTCAAAATATCCATTCCCCTTATGCATTAATCAATCTTGTGGTGCTTGCTGTGACTATTATGGCAGGGCTATTTCTTATAAGGTTTGTCTTGGTGACAAGGATAGATTGGACATTGATTTCGTGAAGAGTTGTTTGCATCTCTTAACTCTATGCAGAATGGAAAGTCTCCATGTCTATATGGCCTTCATTGTGATTTCTGCAAGGTCACATGGGATGATGACTCTTGTCACTTGGTAGGTGAGGTATTCACTTCTCGTCGACTTTTAAAATGCTTTAAGTAGGGGTTTATCAAACTAAGCCCCAAAAATGCAACTAGTCATACTATTGGGGGTTGGGGGCCAATTACTATACTTAGTGTGGCTTACAAGATCATGGAGAAAGTAGTGGCTCTAGGATCTAGATAGTTCCTTGAAAGGTTGTTCGTCTAGAACATACATGTTTGGTAATGGGGTGGTTTATCACGGAAATTATAGCTTTGAAATGGGAAACCCTAGAGTGGGCATGTAAGATTGGTCAACAATTTTTTTCTTGAAATTGGTTATGACAGTCTATGATTAAGTGGGTTGAACTTTTATCATTGTCATGTTGACCTATGTGGGGTTTGGCTTGTTACAACAAAATCTAGCACCTAGTGCAAAGCCTCACTAGATTGCCTAGACAATGTGCAACACATGGGACTGTTACCACTTCATCTTAGCAACTACCCCCCTTCTCGTTAGTTAAGGACACAATCCAACACAAGGGGGGTTGTGCTGGTAGGGCTTGGGGATCAAGTAACCCAAGGATCTTATGGTAAGTGCCCCCTAAGGACCCTACAATGTAAATTCACTAGATGAAGGTATAACAAGTTAAGGTTTGTAGTGGATGAAAGAAAAATTCTAGATTTGGGTTCAAGGGAGCTATGGATCAATCAAAGGCTATGTTAGACTGAAAGGGTCTCAAATAGGTTTCTTGTACACACCAAATCAAGAAAATGCTCAAGGTTCTTTAAACTAGGGTTTTAGACTAGCAATTTTCAACAAAAGACTAGCTTAAGACAACAATGAATAAGCCGTGAAAATAATAATTAAACTATGAGAAATGAAGGTTAAATTGGGGAGTAAAATACGAAGTTATGACAAATTTTGATAGTTAATAAGGTATAGAACAACAAATAAAATGTTGATGCCGACCCTAGAAAATGGTTGAAAATGCATGAAAAAAATCCAATATTGCTTCTCTAATGCACTTTTAAAAAATGTTTAACCCTAGGGCATACATCAACAAGTCATTAAATGCTGAAAATACACGATTTTGTTGGAATTTTACCCCAATTTACCATGATCAAAAGATAAATAGTTTTTATATTTTAAAAGAGTGCCATAGGTGAGAATATATTAGTGTCTTCTCAATCTGGGGCATGTGAAGTCTAGGATACAAACAATTCTAGGGTTTTTTTTGGAGTGATTCTAAATCCAAACATACTAGGGCAAATAAACTAACCTACCCTAGGGTTTGAGATTTAGGTTCTCAATTTTTTGGATGATTAAGGGAAAGAGAAACCCATCTTTATTCCTCAAATACCTGGAGGAAGGGTTTAGCTCAATAAGGGACAATGAAACAATTGCCAAATAAACTAAGATAATAGAAGAACATTAATCTCGGAACATAATACCAAGATAAAGCAAATAGACTAACTCAACTCTCCATATAACATCCAAGATCCATCATAAGAATCCATGAAAATAGATCACATCACATCACAAATCCACCCAAGTGAAAGTCACTCAACTAGGCCTTAGTTCACAATAGACAAGAATCACTAATCAAGAGAAGTTGTGATTTAGGTGTGACAATGAATGAAGAGACAAATTGACCTCCCTATATTTGTGAGGGCAATCAATTCGATTTAGTTTCTAGTTTGCCCTAAGGTTCCCCAAAAACAAGTTATCCATGATACAAGGTGGAGAGGTCATCAAGTTGACCCCCAAAGTTAGCCAAAATATTGTAATTAACATAAAAATAAAGCTCAATTAACCCACATATGTGAGTATAAAAGTCTTCAAGGGTGATGCCATCTTGAAAAAAACACGTCTCTCCATGAAAAAGTGCATGGCTTGGTTTGTCTTTGTTGCTGCCTCGCTTGCACATCTAGGTTAGTTTGGGAAAAATCCTCAACCCCACAAAGTGTGACTTGGTGGCAACCTAAGAGATGGGGTTGTCGCCTATTCCCAACTCTCTCCATTAAATCTCTCCCCTAGTTAAAGCTAATAAGGGGGGTGGTCCCTAAATGAAGTTTAGATGAAATGCGATGTGTTTTTAGGAGATGTTAATTAAAGGGACTACTCCAAGATATGAGCAAGGGGTAAAGATTGAGGTGATAAAAAGGTCACTTGCAAGATATAAATTGCACTTGTAAGGAGATGCTCAAATAAAGATAATTATTAATAGCATTGATGATCATAAGCACATGTAATAGCAATTTGAAGGAAAATAATTTGCAAATGAAATTCAATGGATGCCAAGTATTACTTGCAAAATATAAGTAGATATGCACTTGCTAAAGGGAATAATCAACAACAATAGATAATTTCATCAATGAGACATGAGATCATTCATTACAACAAGTACATGAAATAAGCAAAATCTGCAAGTAAATTTGAAAGTGCTCTTAAAGTAAATGAGTTAGAATGATATGCAACTTAGCTAAGGTGAGATGCAATTATTTTGGTTAATTTTAATTTATATGCCTATTCTAGGTGGTATTTTCTCCCTTCAACTTCTTACCAAGGGGTAAAGATTGAGGTGATCTGCAAGGAATAGGGGCTGGGGAGGAACTTGTTCTCGTTAATGATACCCTTCCCCTATTCCTTATAAACCATGTGTGCCATCGTTTCTACAAAGGGACAAAACGACCTTCATAACTACAAGGTCACACACTTTACCTTACTCCGTACCAAATGGAAGAAATTTCCAAGGAAATTATGTCTTATTATGTCTATACAACCAAGCTTATGCTTGGAGGTAAATTTTAAATGTGCAAGATCTAAACTAAAATGCCTAAATGAAATGCTTGTAAATGTTATTGTTTCCAAAGGAAAGTATTGATACAAATGTCTCAAAGTAAATGAATCAATTGCTCAAAATAAGATTGTACCAATGACTTCAATTATCCCAAAATGGAAATAACCCAACATTACTCACAAGCTTTGTAAAAGTAAATGGCATGTAAATATAAGCTTCATAAGTGACCCAAAATTTGCAAGTTTGCTCCAAGTAAATGAAAAATGCTTCAAAAGATGTACCAATGAGCAATATAATTAAGACAACATTGAGCACAAGTTGGCATAAAGATAGTGAAGCATGTGTTAATAAACCATGTGAAGCAAATGCGAAGTAATTGAACTAGACCAATCAAAATATAGCCAAAAGTGAAATGCTTGCTTATGATGTGTTGTAGCAAATGGAATGAGTTGCCCAAAAAATTTGTAAATATTGCAGCTTAAACAGCCATGGAAATAAATTTTCCCAACATAAGAGATCTAACAAATGAAATAGCAAAACTTGATTGCAAAGTTGAGAGATTGTGAGTGCTATGTGCTAATGTTTTGATTTAAACCATGCATATGTTAAAGTAGATTAACAAGAGCAAAGCATGCAAGTATGTTAGAAACTACTTAAAGAATCAATCCACCCAAAGAAAAGTCCTCTTTCTAAATAAGGAGGTGTGATGCCATGGGAAAAATTCCCAAGCTCCCCCCAAAAAATGAAATTTTTATCAGATGTGTTACAAAGGAATGAGAGTCTCTCTATGCCTCAATACGCCTCAAGGAAAGACTTCCCTTGGTGAAAACTCACTACAAAGAGACCTAAGAAAGCCTTTTTGAAATATGAAAGTTACATTCAAATTTCAGACTTGAAATGAGAGAAATAACATGAAAAAGAGAGATTAAACTTCTCCTAAGGCCCACGACCTTGAGAGAAAAGAAGCAGCCTTCTAAGGAACTCAACCTAGCCAAGGATGGGCCTCAAGAGGGCTCATGACCTTGCTACAAAGCTTCCCAACAAATGCACGGGGTCCTGCAAAGAAAAAAATAGTAGTTTCTGGAAGAATCTCTCCTCCAACTTGATGCCAAAGTGAACTTGAGTTGCTGCTCAAAGGGCTGCAAAACAAATTAGGAAATTAGTGGAGAGAGCATGCAAGAAAAACAAATAATAATACACAACTAGTATACAAACTAAACCAAGTCATGGGAGTGAAACTCCATGCTTGTCTAGTCTAGGAAAATGCTCTAATTAGCTCATATAACCATTGGAAAACTCTAGATTTGGATCAAATGAAGTATGAAATTTGAATTATAAGTGATTCAAGTAGAATATGGGAAAATAGAACTCCCTTTTCTTTGCTTCTCTTTGGATGAAAACCTTGAAGTTAAGATCGATGAGTCTTTCGTATCTTTAGTTCGGGAATGAGTTGATCTATCTGAGACTTCTCCCACGCCTAAAAGAATCCTTCACACAATTCCAACAAAAGATTTTCTACACATTTGGAAACCAATATTAGCTTACGTAAAGGAGATAGAGCAATACAATGGGTGAAATAAACTGAAGATTCCTCCAAAAAACAATTAGTAATGTTACTCTTGGAATACTACTCCAAATCAAAGATATATGCAAGATAGCTTGCACATATAGATCCACAACAAATGGCAATAGAAAGCCAATACCAACCAAATGCATAAGAAATTAAAGCACACAAATATAGCATGGAAAAAAATCACCTCAAGATAGACAAGATAACACCACCAATGAGACACTAAAGTCTTTGTTTTATTAGCAAAAACAAGTGTACAAATTGACAGAGTTACCTCAAGCCCAAGACGAGAAGTCGTATTCCAAGCGGAGAGAAGCTTTGACACATGTGCTCTTCAACCAAATCGAATTCCTCGAGTTGGCCCAATGTATCTCCTCAAGAAAATCGAACTCTCCATGTGTGAAGACAAGGAATGCCAAGTGTGGAACAAGAGAGAGTCATCTCTCACATAATGTCAACTACCAAGCCAAATGAATGACACATCTCATGCCATGCGTTGAGCCTCCATCAAGCAATGCATGGTCCTCCTTGGGGAATGCATAGATGTTAAATTATGGTATGTTCTATGCTTAGAGCAGTTTACTTTTTTTCTTCTTATTAGCCACTGATTAGCAATCACATATACATTAAGTAAAGGGCAGATAGAACAATAAACGATCGACAGAAAAGAAGCCAAGACAAGAGACACAAGATGTGGCAGCTAGCCAGGGACAAACCCCAATGCGGGGAAACCCTTTGATCAAATCTTCTTTTATCTACAATAGTTCAACAGAGAGAAATAATACAAAATCAGAACTCTGTAATTTTATATCAGCAACAACAAACCCTAGATCAGCAAAGTCAAACTTAGTCAAACGAGATGAAATTGACCTCCAATATGCTTGGTCCATTTCCCGACCATCTAGTCCTCGAACAGCCTGAAGAAACAACCCATAAACAACTCGAAAAATATAGTCAAACTGCTGTTGATTGAAGTCAACCTGATTTAGATTTAAATAGGAACACGATAAAGTACAGAAATAAACACAAATACAGAGATACAACAGAAATAATACTTCATTTCATTAATGGAGAACACTGAAATATGCTTACAAACAGAAATGGAAATAAATTAGCTCGGGCGATGGTAGCTTATCTCTGAGAAGAGATGTGGCGGCTACATGCTTATGAACTACTTTACAATGAGGCTCAAGGGCCTTTTTATTATTGAACAATAAGAGAAAACCCCAAACAACCAAAACCCTCACTCGAGGAGATGTAACACCAAGAGTTTATGGGCCCTGTTGGGGTGAGTTGGACAGCCAACTTCCCAGGGTCGCGACTTGGTCATATTATCTCCGTTTGACGTGCATGATAACTCGTTGGAAAGATCTCTCTAAGGACTACGGCGAGAAAGACGATTTTAGGCAGAAAATTGTTTAGGGCCTCAAAACAGCGCTTGGTGTTTAGGACCAAAAAAACTACTAAAAATAGTAAACTTTGCTACAATTAAGGAAACTGAAAAATTGAAAGAAGCAATGGTGGGGGTCCAAGTGGAATTGGTGGGTGGCCACCAATATCCACCTCAATCATTCCCCCCCCTTAGGAAGCAATGGTCCCCATTACGTTGAGTTCCTCCATGAGATGAGAAAACTTTTGCTGAACTTGGTCTCTGGTGAGCCACTTGCCCTGGTGAAGGAGTTGGCCTGCTTTGACAACTCGATATAGTTGGATCTTTTGCTGGTGAGTGTGCTTGACCTGTGTGTCCATGATTCGATCAATTGCAACTTGTTCCATGCAATTTGGATTTAACTCTGTTGGTGTGAGCTGTTTTGCAATGTCGGATGTGTCTAAAGTATGGCCGAAGGCTATCCACATTGAACACTGGGTGCAGGCCAAGGAATGGGGAAATGTTGAGCTGAAATGCATTGTCCCCCACAGTCTTCGGTAAGGCGTTCCTTTTGCAAATGCAACCAAAATTTACCACCCACCTGAAACTTGTGTGGCACCCGATGTTGATCATGTCGTTGCTTGTACTTGGCATTTGATTTTGTTAAGTTATGGTATGTTCTATGCTTATAACATTTTACTTCTTTTTCTTATTATATTCCACCGATTAGCAATCACATGTACATAAAGTAAAGTGCAGATAGAACATTAAACGATCGACAGAAAACAAGCCAAGACAAGATGTGGCGGCTAGCCAGGGACAAACCCCACAATGTGTGGGGAAACCCTTTGATCAAATCTTCTTTTATCTTCAATAATTCAGCAGAGTGAAATAGTACAATAAATCTGATTCATATCAGCAGTAGCAAACCCTAGATCAGTAGCATCAGCATTAGCGGCTTCATTGTCAAACTAGGGCAGACAATATCTTGCAAACCGTTCGTCGGATTGACTTCATTCCACCACCAAAAGTTGCGGCTTTCAAAGGAGGTTCAGATGAGCCTACAACGCAGTTCCAAAGAGATCTTCTAGGCCACGCAAGTCAATCTTTACTTTTGCAGTTGCAGCTTCAAATTCAACAGCTTTCAGCTTCACATGTGTGAGAGAGAGAGACCCATTTCAGCGTAGTAGAGAAGAGACTCATATCTGCGCAGTAGAGAGAGAGAGATGTGATGAGATGAGTGAGTCCAAATGAGGAAAAGTCCTCTTATATTTATACACAACGTTGGTGGGTGAATAGATGCGACTGTTGGGCTTCTGAGCCTACATGAGTTGTAGGTCGGCTTGATAATAATTCCATAATCAAAATAAATTCATATCTCCATGAATACTTATCGGAATCGGATGATCTTTATATCAATCCTACACTTCTCGACGAGAGGAATCTAATAAAAATATTAGTAGCCATGAATAAGATGACCCACATGAAGTTTTTCCCTGGTTGCCAATTTTAACAGATTTCTCTAGAATGTTGTGGACCTGCTGGCGGATATGTTGGATATGCTCAATGAAGCTGTTTGCCTTATGTGTTTCGGACTGCACATGAGCCGAATATGCCTGAGTAGCTGCAAATGGCATGGCCACATCAATGGGACATAGTGGTTGGAATCCCAAGCCCACCTGAAAAGGGCTATGGCCAGTCGAGATGTGGAGAGCCTGGTTATAGCTGTGTTGAACATAGGGGAGGCTCTCATCCCATGTGCGTGGATGCTTTGAGTTGTACATGAGCAGAATATATACGATCATCCTATTGACAACCTTTGTCTGGCGAATAGTTTGGGGATAGAAGGTGTGGACTTAGTGAGTTTGGTGCCCAGCATCGACCAGAGACTAGACCAAAATGTACTGAGGAACCCGTTGTCCTGATCTAAGATGATAGACTGTGGGATCCCAAAGTGTACCCACACTCGTTCAAAGAAGAGTTTAGCAGTGGCTTCTACTGTGATATTCTTCTTACAGGTTGCCATAATGGCCATCTTCGAGAACCTGTCGACGCCACAAAAACATAGTCGTTTCCATGCTTAGTAAAGGAAGGCCTGACATGTAGTCCATGGAGATGGATTCCCAAGGTCGACTAGGGGTAGACAGCGGGCAGTGCAGGATTTGATGTACTTCCTGACATCCTATCGAAGATTCAGCCATTAGAAATACTTTTGCAGTATTGCCACCGTTTTCTTGACCCCAAAATGCCCAACAACTCGACTATAGTGTGCTTCCCAAATCATCTGGGCACGCTTGCTTGAAGTAACACAAAGGTGACCCAGGTGGCATAACAAGGCATCTTGGAGGTGAAAATCTGGAACATGCTGACACTTCAAGACTGTTTGGTATGTGTGGCCGAACTCTGGGTCGCTTTCATAGAGAAGTGGCCAACCAAAGGTCTCGTGCCCACAAGAGTTGAGCACGGTGGTTAAAGCCATGATCGTGGTCGACTGAGGCAATCTGCAACATTATTGGTGCTGCCCTTCTTATACTTGATATTCAAATGGAACTGTTGCAGGTATGTTGACCACTTCTGATGGCTATCATTTTGCAACTTCCCTTGGGTTTGTATGAATTGCAGGGGCCAGTGGTTTGTGTGGATGACCATTTCCTTCCCCAAAATGTAATGCTTCCATTGTTGGCAGGCCTGCACAATGGAATACATCTCTTTGTCATAAGTGGGATACTTTCGGACTGTGTCTGAAAGTGTCTCACTGTGATATGCCATTGGATGCCCGTTTTGAGTAAGGACTGCCCCAATAGCATAGTCAGAGGCATCTGTCTCGATCTCAAATGGTTGTTGCAAGTCTGGTAATGCGAGCGCTGGTGCTGAGCAGAGGCGATGTTTCAACTCTGTGAATGCCTTTTGTTGAGGTTCAGACCAAAAGAATTTTGCTTTCGCTCCTCCCTTGTTGACTTGACTCAAGGGCCAAGTGATATGAGAAAATCCCAACATGAACTTGCGGTAGAAGTTGGCGAGACCCAGAAAGCTGTGGAACACTGTCAGAGTGGTTGGAGATGGCCAAGCCTGAATGACTTGGATCTTGGCTAGATCCACATGCACCCCCCGTTCATCAATAATGTATCCTAGATACTGAACCTGGGTCATGCCAAAAGTGCATTTCTCCAAATTGGCACATAACTTGTGTTGCCGCAATGTTTGGAGAACCTGTCGGATGTGGTGGAGGTGCTCTTCCCAACTCTGGCTGAAGATCAGGATGTCATCCAATATACCACTACAAATGAGTTGGTGAATGGCCACAAGATGTCATCCATTAGCCTCATGAAGGTTGTAGGAGCATTCGTCAACCTAAAAGACATAACCAACCATTCGAAAAGGCCCTCCTTGGCTTTGAAGGCAATCTTCCACACATTCGAGGGTTCAATTGGTACCTGGTGATATCCTGACTCCAAATCGATCTTGTTGAAATATTTTGCCCCCTTCAGTTGGTCCAGAAGGTGATCAATCCATGGGATCGGGTACCTGTTTCGGACAGTGATCTTATTTAGCGCTCGATAGTCAACACAGAGTCTCAAAGTCTCGTCCTTCTTCTGCACCAACACAATCGGGCTCCCACAGGGTGATGAACTTGGTCGGATGTGACCTTTCTGCAGCCACTTTTGAATTTGCCTCTTGATTTCATCGTTCTCCAGAACAGAGCGCCGATAGATTGGTCCATTGGGCAACTGGCGCACCTGGGGTTAGGTCGATGGAGTGCTTGACTTGACAGTGTAGAGGAACCCCTGCGGGGGCGGTGAAGATGTCCTCGTACTCCTCCACAACCTTGTCCATCTGTAGTTGTCATGTAGAGGGGCCCTGTCTGGAGGTCGTGGCCACCAATTTCTTCATTCCTTGAGGGCGTATCATCAGGAAAAGAAATTTCCCTGTTTTGGAAATGAGCTCATTGCATTGTTTTGCAGTAACCAAAGAGATGGCGATAGGCGGTGCTACCTCCGGTATCCTATACAACGTATTTCCAAAAGTAACAATAATAGCACGAGGCCTTGATTCATACACAATGTGTCTTTTCCACTAGTATGGTTGGCCTAATAATACATCACAAACATCAAGGGAAGCAATGTCACACAATACCTCATCTGTGAAGGGCTTGATGTTGTATGGAAGGCGGCACTGCTGGCTCATGCAAAGATCCCGTCCTTGGTGAAGCCACCCGATGGTGTACGGTTGTGGATGTGCTGTGGTCGGTAAGCCCAACCACTTCACGACCTCTGCCGAAATGAGGTTCTTTTGGCTCCTGCTATCGACAATGAACTGTAGGGGGGAGTCCTTTACCCACATCTGGGAGTGGAAGAGGCGCTCCTCCTCCTTTGGATCTTCGGTTCCTCCTTATAGATCTTCGTGGTGGCAACGGTGGCGTTGGGCTCTGCATTGATAATCTGCTTCCCTTTGTCATTTCCCTTATCGGGTTCTGATTCAGAGTCGGAACATGCATCTGATTTTGAAGCTTTTAGTTTGGCCACCAGTGGCTGCTTGGCTCGACACTTGTGTTGTGAGTGGAGCTCTTATGGAACTCACACCACTTTCCCATGTCCCTTTTCAGCTTCGCGGCGCTGTTCTTTGCTTGTGGCTTTGGCAGGTTTGTCTTGGGCCGCCCCGTGTTGGCTTTGTCCTTTGTTCTGCGGTTTGGGGGCACCTTTCCCCTACTTTAGATTCGCAGATCCGAAGTCTTGCTTCTTCCGTTTAAACTTTTGCTCGATCTTGATGGCATATCGGTACGCTGTGCCGAGCGAGGAGATGTTTAGGAATTCTATTTCGTCCTGGATGTACCTGTGCAGGCAGCTGCGGTATTTGAGTACTAAATGTTGCTTTGAATCCTTGATACCCAACTTGTGCGAAGGGTATGAAAAATATTGTTAAGCTCCGGAATGTCTTGGTCCCTTCCTTGCCGCGTGTGGTCCACTTTATGTATTGATCCTCATAGCTTCCAACAGGGTAGTACTGCTCCTTGATGGCAATCTGGAATGAATTCCAAATGGGTGCGGCTGAAAACAGTGAGGCCGTACTTTCATCCTTCTGTTCGCAGTAGGTTTCCCACTAGTCCTTGACATGGGGGGCGGCTTTGAGAAGAGCGAAAGTAATCTTTTCCCGACCAGAAAAATCATGAACAGAAAAATATCCTTCTAGCAGATTTAACCATTTATCTACAGCGTCTGCATCTATCTAACCCTCAAATATGGGAATGTCAAAGTTAATTTGTACCTTAAAGAGTGTGGTGCTTCCAAAGTAGTTGCTGGAAGTAGATGTGTCGCCCCTGGGTAGCCGCTGAAGGATCTTGGCAAAGTTGTCTGTCATCGCGTTCTTTTGTCGCTCGAGGGCCCCTTCGAGCAAGATTTTGATACGATCTCTTGCCCCCTCGTCTTTCTTTTCATCTGCCATGGGAGGCCGTCGGGATTTGCGAGGCTGGTCTTGCAAAGGTTCGACCAGTTCAAGCCCTAACTTCTTATATCCCGACCTCGTTGGGGACATGCAAGGAAAAACAGAGAAAGAGCAGACCGCTCTGATACCACTGATCTGAATTTAAACAGGAATGCAATAAAATACAGAAATAAACACAAATACAGAGATACAACATAAATAATACTTCATTTCATTAATGGAGAATACTGAAATATGCTTACAAACAGAAATGGAAATAAACTAGCTCGAGCAATGATAGCTTATCTTTGATAAGAGATGTGGTGGCTAGATGCCTCTGAACTGCCTTACAATGAGGCTCAAGGCCTTCTTATTATTGAACAATAAGAGCAAACCCTAAACAACCGAAACCCTCACCCGAGGAGATGTAACACCAAGAGTTTATGGGCCCCGTTGGGGTGACTTGGATAGCCAACTTCCCGCGGTCGTGACTTAGTCATATTATCTCCGTTTGACGCGCATGATAACCCATTGGAAAGATCTCTCTGAGGACTACGACAGTAAAGACGATTTTAGACAGAAAATCGCTTAGGGTCTCAAAACGGCTTCGGAAGTTTATGACCCGAAAAACAGCTAAAAATAGTAAATTGTGCTACAATTAAGGAAACTAAAAAACTGAAAGAAGCAATGGTGGGGGTCCAAGTGGAATTGGCGGGTGGCCACCAATATTGACCTGGATCACAATTTGTTGCTCCAAACTAGGGTAGTCAACATTGGTTAAATTAGAGGTCGGATTGCCTCGGTTTGCGTGCCAAAATCTGCGGTCTACCTAAGAGAGGCAACCACACCAAAACCGCACTCTTCTAAGGTCGACGCTTGGTCAACGCTGGTCAAAGAGACCTTCAGCAGCTTCTGCGTCCTCCTTCCCACGTGTGAGCTGCTCCTTGTGTAACTCAAAGCTAAGGAGAGAGAGAGAAGAATGAGTGAGACGAGATGAGTTGATAATGAATCAACCTCACTTGTACTTATATGATTTGCTAGGCATGTCTGCCACACATTTAGTTGCTGGCCGACCTTGACAATTTGTCAAGTAAATACAAATAAATTCATATCTCCATAAATACTTGTCGGATGATCTTTAGATCAATCCTACACCTCTCGACAAGAGAGGAATCTAGGAGAAATATCCGCTGCCATAAATAAGATGACACACATGGAGTTTGACCCTAGTTGCCAATTTTAACAATAGATCCTATCTCAAATGTTGATGCCATGTGTTAGAGCCAAGTGTGGTGAGAGTGGAGACAAAGCTCCACTAATTTCTCCATCCAAATATTCTTTAAGATATTCTCCATTATACAATTATCTCAAAAAAATTCGATTTTCCAAATCACCAAATCGATTCCCTTAATTGTAGTTGGGAATTCGATTTCCCCATTTGCTCATTTCTTTTATGATGTCATGTGCCAAATCATCTTCCACTTGTACTTTGACTCAACTCTTAACTTGAGATAATTTCCAATTCATTTCCATAAAATTAATTTCTCGGCTAATTTATTGCTGCATTTTCCACTAAACTTAGGACGACTGGGTTTTGAGGGTCTAGAACTTATTTTTTACCCCTCAAAGTGTGTCTTAGTAGAAAGTTGAGGGTGAGAGGTGTAATTTTGAGCACACATACACCATACAACTTCTCTAGATATCAATTATTACATTCTACAATCAGAATTTATTAAAAATTCCATCCATTTGGAAATAAAAAAAATTTAAAAAATGACCCCTAGAGTTAAAGAAATTTCGTGAAAGTTTACAAGTGATCTAGTATGGTAATACACACTTGTTGATTTTTGGGTAGCATCGGATGTGCTCTAGCTCCGAAATTTTGTGTAGGGGCTAGAACACATGAGATCTCCAAGACCTAGAAATCATACATGAGATCTCCAAGACCTAGAAATCATTTGGAGAAATTCCACCTAGAGTGCATGTTATTCAAATAATTAATTATTTTTAATGGTGCCTGAGTTAAAACTTAGGAAATTAGAATAATTAAAGTGAATTAATGTAAATATGGTGGAAAAGCTTCTAAGTGATGAGGATCAAGTCTAATTTAATCTTAGTCGTTGATTAGAGATTAGATCATGACCATTGATTTCTCAACAGGAAAAGTATAAAGGAAGGATTTGGGTCAGTTGGAGAACACATATAGTGAGAGCAGCACTTGAGCTAGATCGAAATTTTGGGGTTTGGTTTGTTGAGAATTTCGGAGTGAGCTTCTAGTGCAGAGAGGGGCAGTTCAGCAGAAGGACTTGTGTCTAAGGCCGAGAATACATAGAGAGAGGCAGAGTAACACCAGGAGAGACAACACAGCTCCAGAAAGGGTGATGCAGAGGCTAGAGGGCTGACGCAGTCACTTAGAGGCAGCACTGGGGTTTTTGTGAGGTAAATCGGGCATCAGTTTAGTAGATCGATTTCTAAGCCAGAAAGGCTCACTGGGAGGGTGACACAACTCCTAGAGGGGGTGACGTAGTTCCATCGTAGAGCTGGGAGCAGCCATCGCTGCATAGCACTGGGGACAATGCAGTCACCTGTGGGGTTTATTCATCCAGTTGTTGGATTCACCAAAATATCTCTTCGGATAGAGGTACTTCTGTCGGGTTTATTCTCTGTTGGGTGAGCCGGATTTGACACCCTAGTTGTATTTAGAAATCTGCTTAATAATAAAAACCTCATATCTGTTGCACCGGTTTTCCCACATTGGGTTTTTCCGGGGACATTTAGTCCAAAAATAAGTGTCCTTTGTGTGGTTGTCTCATTTATTTTTCAGTATATGATCTATATATTGGTGTATGTTGCAGTGTATTTGCATTATTATTTTTTGAATATTTCTAAAATAACTTGTTAAAAGGAAGAACACAAGTAGGTAATGCAAATTAGTTTACTGCAGTAGGATTTCTGATTTGTTAGATTAAGAAATTTTTACATGGTATCAGAGCGATTGTAGATCAAGGAGGACTGAAGCCATCAACAAAAGGATAAGGAAAATCTGTGTGAAGACAGCTATCTCGAGAGACGTCACAGCTTTTGGTGGAGAGAGCAGAGGAGGTGTGACAGAGTCACCAAGGGAGGCTCACGTAGAGCCTGCGTCAGCCTGATTGGTGATGCTGTCGCTGGAGAGGGTAGCACAATTGTTATTGGCTAATGCGGAGACTATTGAGTCTCATTTTTCTAGTTGCTGTGGCTAGAGGAGCAGTGTAGATTTCATTTGGAGTTGCTGGGGGGGAGTTGATTCTGTTGGTGTAGAACAGTACCTAGTGGAGTAGAAGCAAAGTAGAGGGAATCAGTTCCTCAAAAGATTTCTTGCCAAGAAATCTAGATCCAGTGTTGAGTAGCAGCAAAGAGAGATTAGAGAGGGGTGGTTCGACAGTGATTGGCAGAACGATTTTCGTGAAGGAAATTGAAATTCAGAGGGAGATTGTTCCTTAGAGGATTTCTAGCTCCAAAGAAATCCAAATCCGAGTTTTGCTGGGGTAACAATGAACGAGGGAGAAGAGAACCAATTCGACAGTCATTTGAGCAGAGATGGCCATTAATGGACCGAGGGATCAGGATAGGTTGAATGGAGTATCAAACTTCGTCATCTGGAAGGACAGGATCCTTAGAGTTTTGGATAAAAATCGCATCAAGGATTATGCCTTGAGGACGGTTGCTGTTCCGGTTGATGCTGATCCTCTCAAGAAGTACGAGGAGGCTCAGGTAAAAGCAAAGTGCATGATCTTGGATGGGGTCAAGGATCATGTGATCTCACATATTGCTGAGAAGGACACAGTAAGGGAAATGTGGGAGGCCTTGATCACATTGTACGAGGGAACCTTTGTTGAGCGAAAGATGTTGATTGAGAGTTAGCTGAGACAATTTTAGATGTAGAAGGGAGAAGAAATCGATCCCTTCCTTCTCAGGTTGCAAAGAATCCATGACTAGTGAACTTTTGTAGGGGCTACACCAGATCCTGAAATTATGGTTAGGATTGCTCTTAGTGCAGTCACTGAAGACTGGGAAACCTTTGTCCAAAGTATCTTGGGCAGGGATTCTCTTTCTAGTTGGGAGGAGATGTTGGCAGCTCTTCGACAGGAAGAGATCAGACGATTGACCAAGGTGGGAAGCAACAACAAAGGGATCAGAATCAAGGAGGGAGAGGAGGATGCAGCTCTCGCATCAATGGGACAACAAGGGCAACAGAAACGAAAGAAGGACATATCCAAAATCAAATGCTTAAGATGTGGAGAAATGGGTCATTTTGCCACACAGTGCCTTCAGAAGAAGAAGGGCAAAGAAGAGAAGTCTGACTCAAAGGCTGCTCTAGTGCAAGCTGACAAAGAGGACGATGATGATTGCGCCATGAGTGCTCATGCACCTCTAGAGAAGAGGTGGGCCGATATTAAGCTGTAGTCGAGAGGACTACATAATCGAGGGCAGGATCCTTGAGGTGCCCAAACTCTTGGATCACATATGGCTACGGGAGCCCTTAATGACAGTAGCAGAATGACGGGAGTCGGTGTGAGGGATGATGGAGCAACAATGGTAGAGCTAGAGTGCCAAAGTCTGAAGCAACGCAATAGAGTGTTGTAGTAGTGCGGAAGGCACCGAGCAGATACAATAACGACAAAGTAGCATCAGAGGGTCAGCACAGATAAGCAACAGAGGTAGCTTCAATGTCAAGTGGCATCCAGATTGACCTACATGTCAACTTTTGGGTAGCTTTTCAGTTGCTTACTTCTTAGCAACTGAGTTGCAGTGCAGCAGTTAGCAGTGGTAGTGCTATGGGCAGCATGATGCAACATATTGAGAGGGAGCTGCAGTACGGACGCACCAGTGACAGTGGCAGTGTCATGGGCAGCAATACAGATTGCAACAATGCAATGTATGAAGGGTAGCAGGCCGAGCATCAACAACGCAGAGGACCCATGCTGTAGATCAGTGCGATACTTCTGCTAGGAAGTATTGCTAGAGCACATTCCTCGCTAAGAGGGAGCATTGATTTTTGGGTAGCATCAGATGTGCTCTAGCTCCGAATTTTTTTGGAGGGGCTAGAACACATGAGATCTCCAAGACCTAGAAATCGTTTGGAGAAATTCCACCCCAAGTGCATGTTATTCAATTAATTAATTATTTTTAATGATGCCTAAGTTAAAACTTAGGAAATTAAAATAATTAAAGTGAATAAATGTAAATATGGGTGAGAAGCTTCTAAGTGACGAGGATCAAGTTTAAGTTAAAATTTTAATCTTAGAGGGACTTCCATCCAAGGCCGAGAATACATAGCAGAGAGGCAGAGTAGTAGTGCCAGGGAGAGACAATGTAGCTCCAGAAAGGGTGACACAGAGGCAGGAGGGTTGACGCAGTTACTTAGAGGCAACAGGTTTTTGTGAGGTAGATCGGGCATCAGTTCACCAGATCAATTTCTGAGCTGGGAAGGCTCACTGAGAGGGTGACGCAACTCCTAGAGGAGGTGACGCAGTTCCAGCACAAAGCTGGGAGAAGCCATCACTGCATAGCACTGGGGACAATGCAGTCAACTATGGGGTTTGTTCATCCAGTTGCTGGATTCACCAAAATCTGTCTTTGGATAGTGGTACTTCTATCAGGTTTATTCTCTGTTGGGTGAGCCGGCTTTGGCACCCTAGTTGTATTCAGAAATCTGCTTAATAATAAAACCCTCATATGTGCTGCACCGGTTTTCTTGCATTGGGTTTTTCTGGGGACGTTTAGTCCAAAAATAAGTGTGTCCTTTGTGTGGTTGTCTCATTTATTTTTCAATACTTGATTTGTATATTGATGTAGGCTACAATGTATTTGCATTAATATTTTCTGAATATTTCTGGAAATAACTTGTTAAAATGAAGAAGACAAGTAGGTAATGCAAATTAGTTTACTGCAGTAGTATTTCTGATTTGTTAGATTCAGAAATTTTCACAATAATGACTCTAGACACTACGATTCACCCAAGGCCTCACTATCAAGCCACACTCCGACTTTGGGGTTATGCTTGGAGGAAAAAACTCAATTAAGTCCTCAAAATTACATAATAATTAACCAAGTAAAAAAACCTCCCAAAGTAAACTCCCTTGATGACAATGTGCCAAGTTACCTAGGCCTGTTACATGATTCAATTCATCACATTAGCATCACTTTACATCATCCTTGTAGGGCTTGCAAAATCTGAGTTTCATATAAAAGAAGACGAGAATAAGAAGTTCGAGTTAAAAACTATGATAATATATGAACTCTGATGATACATGAAGCCTCTGACATATCCCTGGGCATGGAATCTTCAAAAATTTTAGGTGCAATTTCAGTGGTTAATAGTCTCATCCCAAAAGTCAATTCTTCTCATCGTAATTGTGTGTCACCACTAAAGAAAGCCCTCTCAAGATGAATATCATCCTCTAGAAAACCCACGTCGTCATCAAATGCATCATAAAGACGTTGTCATCATGGTAGGCATGACATCACCTGGTTACAATGTGTAAAATCCCCTCCAAAGGGTTCCCAAGTCATTATCATTCTCAATCATCATGAAGAGAAAAACATCCTTCAAGAAGGTATAATGTCAGACTAGGAGCATCTTGTAATCTCTTGGGAATATTTGATCTTTAAGCAACACCCAAGCTTGGATCCCCATCATATAAGGTATTGAGATTGAGGGAGGGTTTCATCAATTGTGCCATATCAACTTCAAGGTCAACATCCCTTGAAAGGTGCCTAACGTCCTTTGTCAAAGTGCTTTGTGTCATCATCAAAGTGGTTGGACATCATTTATGAAGAGAGTTGGAGAAGCATCATATTGTCCCTCAAAGGATTCTTATTGCACATAGAAGAATCATTTAGACATCATGTGTACAAGAATCATAAGAGCATCAAGGTGGACCATTTTCAATATTAAAGCCATTAAAGTACTTCACAAAAGTATAATCTTCAAATGTCTTACTAGAATATGACTGTATACAATTTACCATTCTTAGGTATGGGATGGTTATCACATGACCCTATCAGTTGCTTCCAATCCTAAGCTGAGGAAGAGCTCCTAGGCCAACCCTTTTAAATGGTAGGTGCAACTGATGTGTGTTATGGCTTGGGGTTTAGTTCAAGAAAGGTGTCATAGTCTTATACAAGGTCATGTAAAATTGTTGTCCCTGAGTGCCTTTATAAAGGGAGCACTTAGCTTGTTTTAGTTACCTTCCCCCACCTTTGCTTTTTCAAGCCATTTAATAATGATGGGCAATTTATTGCTTCATCAGGGCTGGGATGTTCTTTGAGATTTCCTTTTACTTTGATAGGAATGATATGCATGGATACTATAGGGGATGAGTGGCTAT
The DNA here is from genome assembly GCA_031772625.1 of Pinus tabuliformis. NCBI lineage: Eukaryota > Viridiplantae > Streptophyta > Pinopsida > Pinales > Pinaceae > Pinus > Pinus tabuliformis. The sequence continues at coordinate 224,334,217 of CM062809.1, forward strand.
ATAAGAGGGGGCAAAGTTCAAGCAATATTTGGCTTTTGATTCCTTTACATCCCTTGGCCTTCTTTTGCATTTTAATATTTGACTTATGCTCTTTTTTTCTTATAGTTTCATCAACCTGTGGTCTTTTCCACCCCTTCTTTTTATGGAACAAGGCCAACAAGGAACTGGCATGAGCGATTGACAACAGTCAATCAAAAGATGGCATAATGAAATGAGGAGAATAATAAAATGTTAAGTATGAATAACTGGAACACGATGATCATTAGAGCCATGTATTGGTGCCCCAAGTAGAGAGTGAATGAAAGGCCCTAAGGAAGGTCGTATTGGACTGGGGACAAATGATAACCACCAAGGTGAAATAAGGGAACAAGTACACAACCAATAATGGTATATAATCCATTTTCACATTGTGATCCATGCTATAATGCGTCACAATAGATGGCCCACCTTCATCAGATGAGTAGGTTAGATCAGTGAATGTATTAATTAGAGAATGGGTAAGAGGCATGTGGGGATGGGTTTCTGTGGATCATGGTAAGTGATGCTAGTTGGCAAGCTGCATATGGGAGAGGAATTTTCTTTTCCAAGTTATCCATGCATATGGAAGGGTAACTGAGCCTAAACACATGGCTATGGGGAAAACTTTGCTCATTAAAGTGTAGACAATTTTGTTGATAAATAATTCTTTGTCCCCTTCGACCTTGCTGCACTGATCTATATGTGAGGGGTGCCCCTTTGTTGAACATTTGTATGTTTTAACAACTAATGCCCTAGGATATTTGGTGGAGTTTCCTTGCTTTTGGCAAAAAATGTTGATATTTTGCTCCCTAATGGTTTTATGATGGTTAATAACCATTGATTCATTCATATTAGTTAGTGCAAAGAGTTTTGTTAGTGATGCCCATGCTTTTTTAGAGACATTTTGCTTGGCATAAAGTGTTGTGGTTAGTGATTAGAAGATCAACTTATGGACAGTAAGATTGGATTCTCTTAGCTTGGACATATACTTGACCTAGGGTGATTGTTAGATATCTGGTGTTCCTCTTGGTGTGGAACAATCATTTGCTTCAATGTGGGATTGGTGTCTTGAGAGATCCATGTTGATAGCAATGTTGACAGAACCAAGCTAGTCATTGAGTTGATTGACTCCAAATATTGGAACTAAGTTGAAACTTTGACAAATTAGGAAACAAAAGTGGACCCGGAAACTAATCGATCAAAAGATACATAAAATATTTAAATTTAGATTTTTTTCGTTTGCATCCATATGAATCCAAACCATTATGCACAAATCCAAATTGCTTACATGAAGTTTGTAAGTCAAATGGACAATGGATACCTCTTTAAGTAGCACTAGGAGGGACCAAGGGTTAGGTTTACTGCTTTACTTTTTTATCTCATTGGTTTTTTGAAATTTATTTGAAATTCAAGAGGTCCCCATTATCGTCTGTATTGTTCTATATGGAATTGAACGATTTTGACATTTAGGACTGATTTGGTACAAAATCATCATTTTTTAGTTTGAAACATTCAATTGAACTCGTACAACCTTGGAACTAGGGGTACTAGTCATTTTTTTTTTTGTACCTGGTTTGGTTTTGATGACATTAGTTGATAGTGGTTGGACGGATTTTGTAGGCCTGACACATTTACTATGTTTCTTGTTGTTTTCCGAGCAAGGCTTAATTTTAAAGGCTAGAGCAGATCTTGAGATCATAGGGGGTACTAGCCATTTTTTTGTACCTCATTTGGTTTTATTAACATTAGTTGATAGTGGTTAGATAGAATTTGCAGGCCTCACACATTTACTATGTTTCTTGTTGTTTTCCTAGCAAGGCTTAGTTTCAAAGGTTAGAGTAGATGTTGAGATCATAGTTGTGTTCTAAGTATATGGCAAAGAGAGGGGTCTTTTTTCAATTCCTTGGGTTCTCTATAATATGCGCAAGGATGGGGTGGTGGAGGTTGGTTTGATTGATATTGCCACTTAGGGCTCCATTTTGTCTACCAAATTGGTGATGAGGTGTTTAGAGAGTGATAATCTATGGTGGTATCTATTTTAGCATATGATGGTGTTAGTATACATGTGGGGGAAGTGTAGGGGAGTTTTGTTTTGTGTGATAATCATCTCTTCCCTTGATCTCTTTTAGGTTTTGTGCTTGTTATAACAAACTCTAGCGCCTAGTGCAAAGCCTCACTAGATGACCTAGACAATGTGCAACACACGGTAGTGTCACTACTGTCAACTCAACAACTCCTCACCTCTTTAGTGAAAGATACAATCCAATTCAAGGGAGGCTTCCCTGGTATGGCTTAGGGATCAAGTAACACAAGGATCTTAAGTCATATAAGTTGAGTATTTGTCATGTCCCTTCTCAAATATATTTGTAACAGGGTGCTACTACACAATTTTGGCTATTGCACAATTTTGGCTAAGGAAGAGAACCCATCATTTTCAACTTATTAGTGACTTAGGAGGCAATTCGACTTTATTTGGTTGCTAGTGGAATGTGGGGGCCACCTACATGGGAATTCGAATTGGACCATTCGAATAGCTCGGAGGGAAAGTCAAATAGGTGGATGGAGGGGCCCACATGAGGCTAGGGAGGCCCAATGAGTTATAAGGAGGGAGCAACTGTCATTTTGGATTCATTATTACACCTTGCAATCAAAATTACTTGACTGTTCGCTCTGCTGTTTAGCTGAGTCAATTGACTGTTTAGCCACAAATCTCTCAAGCGAGAGATTCAACCTCTACTTCGGGGGCCATCTGTGCCCGCCCTAGAGAGGTAGTTCCATAAGTATTTCAAGAGTTCTGGGAGTGTGTTACAGCACTACCATTTAGCCACAACAGGGAGTACGTATTTCTGGCTAGCTAGAGAATACGCAAGGAGAGTTTGGAGCTATCAGGGATCAAGCATTTGTCGGGAGAGTTAGAGGATTGGGAGAGCAACAAAGGGCCAACCTTTCTTGTGAGTTTGGAGCTAGCAGAGCCATCATCCCAGTGGTCCAATTTATAGTTACTTGGGCCTGCTCAAAGAGCCATCACTAGGCTCAAGTGGGAGTTGGAGGAAGGAATTGTAGTGCTGGAGCTAGCTGGGAGAAGTAGGAGATCACTTGGAGGGCCATTTGAGGAGGATTGACGGAGTTGGGAGAGTAGAGATTGACAGAATCAGTCACAACAACATAATTCGAAATTGGAGGAGGGCCAAGTTGTGAAAGGTCAATTTTTGAAGGTTGGAACCAAGCGAAACCCTTTCTGGGTTTTTCTGGGTTTTGGGCAAGGATCATACTCCTAAATTTATAGAATTTTCTGGGCATATTTAAGGGGTCAAATAGGGATCCCAACTCAGCCAATAGCTAGAGAAGCTAAGGGGAATTTGGGCCAAAATTCCGAGGTCAACATTTGGCCAATTCCTTCTGGGTTTATTCCAAGGAGAAAGGGGCTGAAATCTCATAATTTTTTGAGTACGGGAAGCAGTGATTCCAACCCTTCGAAGTCAGCGAACATAGTAGTTTTCTGGGGCAACGCAGTTTAGTTGGGTGCAACAGTTGTAGCAGCCTTCAGTTCAACGTTTTCTCAACTGGGTTTGTCATGTTTGTCCATTGAGACAAGCCCAGGTGCACCATTCTATTTTACTATTGTATTTGCTCCTGAAAAATTAATAAAATGGCTCAGAAGTTCTCCATTTACAATTTTTATATGGGTGTCTGCTGAACATTTCATTTTTGTGTTTTGCTATGTAGAATATTTGCTGTTATCACTTGTATTTCCTATTTAGGATCATTACAGTGGTATCAGAGCATGATCTTGGCCTAGCTGTGGGAAACTAGCCAGAAGATCATGGAAGCTTTAGGTATGAGTGCACAGTGATGGGTGAAACCGTAGACAAACCCATGGCTCAAGGGAAATCCAGTATGCAAAAATTTTGGGGTAGAATTCGTTGGGATCATGAGCAATTGGCCAAATTGAGTAGGGTGACAGACCAAACCCATCCTCACCCTTACAGCAGAGACGTTAGAGGTGAGCAGGTCGTGGGGGTGCAACCATCTACATCATGTGGGGAAATTCGACTTGATCACGGGATCAGATCTCTTGAAAAGGAGCAGGAAGGACAAAGATAGTTAGAGGGTAAGACTAGGGGGCACTTTTGCTGGTGGAGACCAGGCTTTAGATATCCAGAGCTTAGTTTGAGCATGGTACTGAGAGCCCACAAGATGGTGAGGAACACATCGATATACCCGGTGTGGCACATGAGTCACCTTTATTAGAGACCTCTTTGATAGCCCCGGTTGACACCTTGGTGGACAAGATAGAGCCTACAGACATAGAGCCATCCGTTGAGGAGAAGCCACGCATGGACGAGATGGCAACAATTGTTGAGGTATCTGGCATTGTGATCGAGTTTATAGGCGATAGAGGCCCACAACGGTTCCACCAGTTTCAGGCAGACCCTCTAGCATTAAAAAGGAAGGCCGCATTAGTGTGTGAGGCTATTCTGTAGCAGAACGAGGAGCTCGAGGGCATGAGAGTGGTTTGTGCCGAGTCCATGACCAAATTGATTCATGTTGGGGAGCGGTTGGATTCCCTATTGGTGCAGTTAGAGTGCACGTTGGAGCATGAGAGCAACCCTCTTTGGGCATACATAGACAGGGCTGGCAGCGCTGTTACCTTGGCCCATTAGACAGAGAGAGATAGAGCTACCTAGTTAGATTTTATGTATTGACCAAGATGGCGAGGTGAGACGACTTGAGTTGCACAGGGTGCAGCACCGGCATGCTGGGGTTGTTCTATGTGTAGGAGTTTGTGCATTCAATCCCTCTCTTGGGATTGGATGGTGAGAGGTACTGAGCTAGTACTCGATGGAGTAGGTTAGGCGGTTGGATACATCCATGGCCATGTGTCAACAGAGGCCATGGATTACCAGAGGGACTCGAGGGCCGCACTGTTTTTGGGATCCAAGTGGGATTTTCCATCACATCATAGAGCTGGTAGGTGATGGTAGTAGCTACGTGATGGACTTGACACTTGAGTGCACCCACATTTTCAGATCTCCATCGGAGCCCTAGCAACACCAGTGACAGGATGGTTTGACAGGCGAGCGGACAAATTGCATGAGTTGTCTTGGCATATTAATGGTGCGTGGAGTCATAGGGTGAGTAGCTTCCTCTGGCAGGAGCTGGTAGGAGGAGGTGGCATCGATAGGCTATTAGATAGGGCATGGTATGGAGAGAGTGCTCTCTTACTAACATATGGGATGCAGTGACTATTGAGGATATGTGCAGTAGTGTCATTTCTGTTAGCATGTGGGGAGTCGGGTCACTCAGGTCTTTAAGAGTAGATGGGGGGATGAAGCCCGCATCATGTAGGGTGTACTAGCAGAGAGGTGGATATTTTGGCCCATGCAGGATACTGTATGTTACAGGGTGGTACGATAGTGGGCAGTGGTACACAGGGCTACATAGAGTTACGTCATAGGTTCCAGTGTTATGTAGAGGGATGCAGTCTGATGCTTATAGACCCAATGTTAGGCCATAGCATCTAGTGGTGTGTGGGGCTATGGAGTGAGGAGCAGGGGCTTGCAGAGGAGCATGGAAATGCAGGGTAGTGAGTTGTAGTATGTTGGACTGCACTGTGGAGTGGGAGTGCCTCACATCGCAATGAGTACATGCGGGGAGTGATAGGTACAGTGACATAGGCGGGACAAAGGCCAATACAGGATGGCATAGTCGTAGCCAAGGGTATCCAGCGGTGTACAGGGGTAGGTCGCGGTGTGCAGTGGCATGTCCAGGAGCATTGGGATGATCGGGCGTATGCAGGGGTGTATAGTTCCGCACAACGAGGTCTTGGAGTGTTGCCTCCAGGGAGACCCTTGGACGGAAACACCGGGCATACCTTTTGGCGTGGTTCACCCATGATCGACGAGGACACAAATGAGGGATACTTGATGGTATCTGTGGGGACTCACACACCTGACCCTCTTCTACATCCCTCATGAGCGCAATCGATTTTGTTGTCGACTTTCTGCACTCTGGGCATGAGTAGCGAAGGATGAGGATCTCACCCGAGATATTTGGGTGACCGTCAACGCGCTAGGGGGGAGACTTTTCAGCATTGGCATTGGGTTGGTGCGTCAGTTGATAGCCACAAGTTGGGGAATGAGGTGATCATCTGCAGGGGTGGCATATCGTTCATCACCGAGCCTACGTCTAAGGAGCCAGTCACGAGGGAGACATGTGTCACTCTTTTCTCAGGGCATGTTGGGACCATGCATGAGCAGAGGATACCGGTACGGTAGAGGTATTTTCCCAGTATGTGTCCGGGCTTTAGACCTTATATTGGGACATTATCAAGAGGATGGATGGCAGACCCAAGGGAGATGGTTGGCAGGGACAGGAGGGATCCACATACCCTGAGTTGATTACAAGTATCAGATATCCATCTTTTGGTTGCATTCAGGTGGTAGCTCTTTGGCACACGTGGCTTCCAATGATCATTGATACTACACAGTGGTAGACACAGGGCAAATTAGCATGCATTAGATAAGCCCACGATATATGGAGCCTATATAGTGGTCACATGCAGGGACTATAGACGAGGGCCAGAGGGATTCCATCAGTTGACAGGGCTTTGCCGCAACAGGTTTGGCTATGGGATGCAGGGATTCAGTTGATTGATAGATCACTTGTGATGAGTGGAGTCGTGGTAGAGAATGATATAGTTCGCTTTTTGGATGGCACATGGGGGTTCACAGAGGGTTTCATCGTATGGGGAGGCATACATTCTCTGTTGCTGTATATGTTCGGAGTTAGATTTGGATGGGAAGGCCTTGGTGCCATGGAGATGCCTAGGCGGGATGTGTCTCGCCTCTTAAAGTGTTCCACCATAGAGTACCAGGAGAGGAGGATACTGACTGCGCATGATGGCGAGTATGACATGGTCAGAGTAGCGTAGAGTCAACATGGTGGCACCACTCCGGGACTAGCAAGGCACAGGGGCATTGCAACTCTTCACAACTCAATATCCTTTAGGGATGTGCCGACTATTGCAGGGAGAGATCATACAGATCTTCCATTGGGCTTTAGCGAATCGATGATGAAGCAGGGTACTTTTGGTACTTTCACCGGGTAGGATAGTGAGTGGAGTGAGGGGAGCTTCATGTTGGACATGATTTCCTGGGATCATGGTATTGAAGGATTTGTTCATATCAGGACAGTGCAGAGGTCAGGCATGATCTGGTGGTACATCTGGGAGCCTAACACATTTTGTAGTGACAGTGGGAAGCAAATTTAGAGAGGATGCTTGCTCAGGCATTGCTTGAGGACAAGTGATTTTTGGTGCATTGGAGGAGCTTGTCGGATGAGGATGTCACCTTGGGGGGTGAGCACATTTTGGAGCAACCAGCTTTGAGGTTGCTTGAGGGCATGCAACATTTGGGAGGGGAGGACTGTCATGTCGCTTCTCAAATACATTTGTAATATGGTGCTGCTACACAATTTTGCACAATTTTGGCTAAGGAAGAGAACCCATCATTTTCGACTTAGGGACTTAGGAGGTGATTTGAATTTATTTGGTTGCTAGTGGAATGTGGGGGCCACCCACATGGGAGTTCGAATTGGACCATTCGAATAACTTGGAGGGAAAGTCGAATAGGTGGATGGAGGGGCCCACATGAGGCTAGGGAGGCCCAAGGAGTTAGAAGGAGGGAGCAACTCTCGTTTTGGATTCATTTTTACACCTTCAATCAAAATTACTTGACTGTTTGCTTTGCTGTTTAGTTGAGTCAGCCGGCTGTTTAGCCACGAATCTCTCAAGCGGGAGATTCAACCTCTACTTTGGGGGACCATCCCTGCCCGTCTTAGAGAGGCAACTCCATAAGTATTTCAGGATTTCCGAGAGTGTGTTACAACACCACCATTCAGCCACAACAGGGAGTGCGTATTTTTGGCTCGTTGGAGAATACGCAAGGGGAGTTTGGAGCTATCATTTATCAAGCATTTGCCAAGAGAGTTCGAGGATTGGGAGAGCAGCAAAGGGCCAACCTTTCTTGCAAGTTTGGAGCCAACAGAGGCAGCATCCCAACAATTCGATTTACAGTTACCTGGGCTTGTGCAGAGAGCCATCACTAGGCTCACGTGGGAGTTGGAGGAAGGAATTGTAGAGCTGGAGCTGGCCTGGAGAAGTATGAGATCACTTGGAGGGCCATTTGAGGAGGATTGATGGAGTTGGGGGAGCAGAGATTGATAGGATCGGTCACAACAACAAAATTCAAAGGTGGAGGAGGGCCAAGCTGTGAAGGGTCAATTTTTGAATGTTGGAACCAAGGGAAACCCTTTTGGGTTTTTCTAGGTTTTGGGCAAGAATCATACTCCTAAATTTATAGAATTTTCTGGGCAGATCAAAGGGATCAAACAGGGATCCCAACTTAGCCAACAAGTAGAGGAGCTAAGGGGAATTTGGGCCAAAATTCCGAGGTCAACATTTGGCCTATTCCTTCGTGGGTTTTTCTGGGTTGATGCCTCATAATTTTCTGAGCACGGGAAGTAGTGATTCCAACCCTTCGAAGTCAACAAACAAAGTAGTTTTCCAGGGCAGTGCAGTTCAATTTGGTGCAACAGTTGTAGCAGCCTTCAGTTCAACGTTTTGTCACCTAGGTTTTGTCATGCTTGTCCATTGCTACAAGCCTAGGTGCACCATTCTATTTTACTATTGTATTTGCTCCTGAAAAATTAATAAAATGGCTCAGAAGTTCTCCATATACAGTTTTTATATGGGTGTTTGCTGAACATTTCGTTTTTGTATTTTTCTACGTAGAATATTTGTTGTTATCACTTGTATTTCCTATTTAGGATCATTACAGTATTTTTGTTTATCGACTAGGGGGTGTCCTCTAAAGCTTGATTGATGAAGAGTGTTATTTTTGATGTATTATGCCTTGTTTGTCACCACTTTTGAGATGGCTAATCATTTTTTATAAATGCTAGGTTGCTAGGACCTATTTGACATGTAGTTAACACCATTGCTTAGTTCTTTTTCATTGTGGGTACATTGATAATCGACATTATTGGGTAACTATCGCTGTCTAGTTTACTCATTCTTCATTGGGATTTGGTACTGCTTGAGAGTTTATGCTTTGTTTTCTATGGAAGATATAGAGCAAGTTGGTTTTTGGTATTGTTGTTAGCTTTCTATCCACATTCTGGTGCTATGTGGCATGAAAGGTAAGTTATTTGCTAGGGGAACTTTGTTCATCAAATATTCTCAAGTCTTTGATTCTATAAACTATTCAGACTTTATTTTAACAATAGTAGCACTTTCGAAGATGATATAATGTCCATTGCATATATCCTTCCTTTTTTGTTTCACAGTTTGTAAAAGTCTTTCTATAAATATAAAACATATTTTGTCAAAAAAAAGGTCTAGCTTTCTACCACTTACTGATAAAATAAATGTGAAATATGGTGGTCGAATAAATTAAAATCCAGTGTTATTGAATCTATGGCATGTAATAAATATGATGTTTGTTGTTTGTTTCATTGTTCAGATTAGCTATATGCTTGACTAATGTCGTGAAAACCTTAAGTTGTCGAATTTGCACAGTTTGTTGTGAAATGCTTTCTTTTTTATGTTATGTTCAATGCTTATGAGACTAGTTTATGAATATGCCTATTTCCCCCTATTACCTTCTAGATGTACCTAGTAAATAAATGAATAAGAAGGCCAAAGTTGGACAAGCCACCAATCTAATTTTTCAATTCTAGAAGTCCAGCGGGGCAATTTTTCCCTTCTCTCTCTATTATGCATCTTCTTCTATCTTCTTTTGTTGAATTTTGTTAGCCTTCTTTTGTTGAATTTTGGTAGCTCGATAGGTATTTCCGATTGGAAAAGCCTTTGGAGGTTTTGTGGGCAAGGCACCTAATGTTTGGGGTTTTGACCCTGTTACCCACCACCTGTGGGTAGTGTATATAGGAGAAAATTTCTCGTAGATGGTCCTCGGTCAGCAATCGGCAGCCAGCAGCCCCTTGCAGCCCCCAGATAGCTCGATGTGCCATTATCTTCATCACTTGAGCCAACCATGTGGTCCCTCGACCTCTTGTTATGATTGTATTTTTGAAGGTGGGCCTCATGACCTTGAAGGTATGGCTTTTCATTTGTATAGTTGAGTAATTTTCCTTACGCACTTTGGGGCATGGATTGATGGGGGGATTCAGCGGAAAGAGTGGGCTAGGTTTGTACTCTTGTCTCCATTGCCTGATTTCATGGTTAGCCTTGTATCCTAGTCTCGTGGGATCTCCTCTACTGACCATTAGGTTTAGGGTTGGCACTACACGGGAAACCCCAATTTTGGTTGCATGGTCTCTCTTCCCGACACCACATATGTCACTCCCTTCATAGGGCTATATTAGCACATGTAGGGTGTGTGTAAAGATCTCTGAGGCCCCACAACAATAGACAACATTCCATGGATCCTCAGAGACATTTAAAGATTGCTTGAGATTCACCTATTAGATGAGGAAGATGCATCTGGTTCACCATGCCTAGTTGGCCCCACAATTGACCATGCACTTGGCAGATGACCTAGGACCTGTATGATGATGTGACATCACTTACACCATCATCCGAGCCCTTGCAGATGGTCTACAGGCATTTTCGATCTATTTGCAGACCCATGACGTTACTTGTGTGCCCCCACACCCATTGAGAGCACCACAGGTTTAATATTTGGAGAACGAGGGGCCAACCCCTTGTCCACTACTTTTGGGAGTCCTCTTCCTCATTATGAGACCTTTGGACTTCATTAGGTCTCTTATAAGGCCCAACAACATGTACTATTGATCATTCGACCTCTTGAGAGGCTTATTCTTCTGTTTATGAACTAGTTTGGTGGGCTTGTCACCAAAAGTTGGTTATTTTGCACATTATTTTATTCTAGGGGCTGATGTAGGCCTAATTAGCTAAATCAAACTCATTAGGGGTGTATAAATACAACTGATGTGGATTCATTTTAGCAGCATCACTTGGATTTGGAACATGTATCTCTTTAGAGATTTTCGCTATCCTTCTTGGAGGATGAATTTTGGAGCATGGAATGAATTTTGATATTTGGATTATTTTCTCATGTCTTGGAGCTTCTTGAATAGCAAGATTTTGGATGGTTGGATATATTCTTATACATGTAAGTACAATTTAATGCTATTATTTCTCTCTATTTTTGTGACATACATTGTTGCAGGAATTTCACTATACTAGGGCTTATTTGCTGCTTCTCTTTATGTGAAGTTGTGGAAATTTTATTTCGAGATAGTGAATACTTCATGTGTGGGCCATGTATAATGAATGAATGTTCCTAGGGATGTTTCATTGTTGAAATTCATCTTGATAAGCCATCTACCTTGCAAAATGAAGTATAAAGTCTTTGAAGCTGCTTTTGTTGTTGCCCTAGTGCTAAGCGAAGTTGTCTTTGAGGCCTCCTTGACCTAGAAAATTCAAAGGTCCATAGTCATAATTCTACCTGACTCCAATCTCCCCAAAGGATTAGGCACTGGTCCACCCAAAGGTGATCACCTTAAACCTTTTTATCCTACTCCCTCTCCTTTTCTAGGCCTAGCCCATTAGGTCCCCTAGGGCATCATTTATCTTGCAAACCACCCATCAAAAAAATTCGATCTCTTGGCCCCTACTGCGTTAGTGTGTCTCCTAGGAGCCCTCCAATTTTGAAGAAATTCCAATGGTGGGATTTTGAGATATCTCTGTTGGAAGAATCACCGCACCTCTATAGAATCTGTAATTTCCACCCTGGGGATCCTAGTCACTGTTTGTTACGTTTACCAACACCTGCGGGTTTTGGTGTAACGGCAAACCTCCACATGGTATCAGAGCTTGGACCCAGGTTCGATTCCCCCGAGTTGCATTTGAGGGGGGGTGTTGGAAGAATCACCGCACCTCTATAGAATCTGTAATTTCAACCCTGGGGATCCTAGTCACTGTTTGTTACGTTTACCAACACCTGCGGGTTTTGGTGTAACGACAAACCTCCACAATCTCAAGCCCTAGCCTCGAGATTGAATCTTGCCCTTGGTTTCCTTAGGCTAGAAACCTTATTGGGAGCCTCATATTGCCTTGCACAAAAATTCTTTCTTTGGTCCCTTTCTCCCTCCGGAATAGGTCAAGCATATAACTGGTTGCTAAATCCTATCTGCTTGACCTAACCCCGGGTCCACTTGGTCCCGTGTGGTCCTATACACCATTAAGGATAATCCTTCAAGGATCACTTGGAATCCAAGTCTTCATAAGAATTTTAGGGCTTAGGAACCTCCATTATAAGATACATACCTTGAACCTAAACCTTGAAATTCTCCTTAAACCCTTCCTTGAGAGCCTTTCAAACTTACACTCCGAAGTAGGAAAGCCACATATTTGAGCCTCTCTTGTGAATAGGTTTCTGGGATCACCCCTCAACCTATCATTGATCAATCCATTTTGTGATCCTTATCATAATGGGTCTCCTCTCATTAATGAAAGTCTGTAAAGAGTAGGGGAGCCTTAGCTGAGGTGACAATCGGCTATTGCTCCATTGCTGCCTTTAACCTGGTAGTAGCCCTTCAAGGATCCCCTTTTAGGACCCTTTGCTAGTTTGAGCAGTAACATGCCCTATAATGCTATGTGATTTACAGTAACGTTTAAAAACCTCCTTTATCTTTCATTTTCATCCTTTTACTTAAGTTTTTAACATTATCATTAATTGTTTCAGGGTGTTTGAGAGTGGTTCCAATCTCATTGGATTTCATATGGAGAAAGTGAAATTTTAGATCCCACTCAAAATCAAGTAGACTTTAACCATTTTTAGTGTTTCAAGTTGGGGCGAGTGCAATGTTTTTGTTGGATTTTGTCATGTGTGAGGGTTTGGAACTAGCATTTAAGGAAGAGCAGCAAGCCCTTTGTGTACCTCGATGTTGGTGTCATTGAGTGTTGACTTGTATCATGACCCTAGTAACAGTGTATTCAACACTCAAACAAAATCTTGATTTGACATGTTAATCTTTTTGTCTTATTTTAATGCTTAGAGGGTGATATTGATCACGAGTATCCCAATATAGGCAATGGTTTTGATGAGATGTAGGTGTTTGTTGTAGCTTGAATTTTTTTGAATGCTAGAGGCCATATAGGGCTTGTTTGTTGATGTATTTTTGGTTCAAAGGTGGATTGCACTTGTGCTATTTTGCTTATATGCACCCTTGCTATATATATGTGAAACTTTGCATATTTGCGTAAAATGGTTTGGATTCATATGGATGCACATGATTATATATGTTTTTTTTCTTTTTTCAACTCAAAATTTGTATATTTATGTATCTTTTGGTCGATTGTCTTTTTTTCAATTTTTGTTTTGGTTCTGATCTGGTTCCTAGTTTTGGGGTTGATTGGTTCGATGACCAGTTCGGTTCTAATAATATTGGTTTCCATTAATTAAATCACCATCTTTACCTATCTCTAACCAAGTGACCTAGGATATACTTTGTGTCCTGGGAATTAACACGTAATGAGGGTGAAAGCGTCCCACCATGGTAAATGTAGGTAATATATAACATCAACTTGTGTAAAGATCAATATTGCATGACTCGTCGACTCATATAAAATTTGGGGACAACCCTTATAAGACTCGTCAAAATACAAAAGAACGTTAAAATATGGTAAATTTTAAGCACAAAAAAAAACTAATGACAATTCCAATCCTTACAAGCTATAAAGGCCACAATATATGCAATAATTCATAACATCATCTCATATCTATAAAAGTATAACATAACATATTTGATTTTTGTAAGCAAAGCATTTAGATACTAAATAAGAAAAGGACTCATGATTCCATAAATAAAATAAAAAATGTCAGCAAGTTCAAAATTCAAATACATGTCATAAATGATAAATGATTGTCTCATAAGTTCATAAAAATCTTGAGTCTCATCACTCATGGATGACTACGACTACAATAAGCCCTCGTGGAGCTAGTGCTAACATCGGAAGGCTGAAGCAACTGTGAGGTAGGTGTATTTGGAGTCTCCATTTGAGATGGCAAAATAGAGAGATCCTCAGTCTCTTCATCAAGCCAACTCAAATCAGAGGACTCCCCCTCCACAACCTAATCAAACTCTAAATCAATAGTATCCAATAAAATTGGATCTGTATCCTTTGGTTGCACTTGTTTTGTGAGCATTCAAAGGTTGTAGTAGATGAAAACCAACTTCTCCAACCTCTCATGCTCCAACTTGTTTCTCTTTTTGTTGTGGATGTGCTCAAACACTGACCAATTGCGTTCACAAGACGAAGCACTGCAGGGTTGACTCAGAACTCTGATGGCGAATTCTTGTAATTGTGGTGCCTCAGTGCCACATTCTATCCACCAATGCTGTATAAAAATAACAACAAAGATTATCAATTTGCAATGCCAAACATATAAAAGAGAACTAGCAAAATTACAAGCTAAGTTCTAACAATTTGCACTTACAAGGCATTTTCCTGTCCTTGAGACATTGGCTTGAGCTGAATCCAAACATGCCAAATGCTTCCTTGTACATATCTCGTTGTATGTTGATTTTCTCCTGAATATCTTGATTCGGGAACATCTTCTCAATGCATATCATGGCACCTCTCATCACCTCGGGATCTCTTTGAATGCTAGACCTCTCATTATAGAATAAGCTCGGATTGAGATATGGTCTTGCTACATGCAATGGTGAATGTAGTTGCTTGTCCCACCTGAAATCAATAATTTTCCATATACAAAGATATTTAGATTCATTTCCCTTATAGAAAGTCTTGATTGCCTCTTTGTCCCTGTCCATGCCCTCATAAATATATCCCATTTCAAGTTTCTATCCATACATCAATCTTAAGACTTTCACAAGGGGCTCATTGAAGCTGACAATCTCAGTGACTTTGTCCCACAAACCATCACCAAAGGCAGATGCTTTGACGGACAATGCTTTTGATTTTGTGCAATTTTTCCAAAATACCCTTTGCTGGCTACAAAATGTTCTTCTCAAAGATGGGTACTCATACAACTGGGCGACTAAGCTCACCCTGTGTGAATTCGCTCATAAGGTTCAACACCCAAGCATGATTATAAATATACTTGGTAATTTGCTTGCATTCTTGCATAGCATCTTGCAACCCGCTCGAACTTCCTAATGTCCTCTAGCATCAAGTCTATGCAATTGGCAACACATGGAGTCCAAAACATGGTGGAATATTTGGCACAAAGCAACCTTTACACATAATTTGCTGCATTGTCTATGATTACTTGGACAACATTTGTAACCCCAAATTCCTCCACCACATCAGCCAACAATGCAAAAATCAAATGTGCATCTTTTACATTTGCAGATGCATCAATGGATTTTAGGAACATGGTTCCTTAGGGCAAGCTACAACAAAATTTATTATTGTTCTACACCTCTGATCTGTCCACCCATCACACATAATTGTACAACCTATAAATTTCCATTAGCTTTTAATGCTTTCCAATTGTTCCTTGACACACTCAAGCTCCTCATTTAGCTCTTCCCCCCTAAGTGCATTATAAGATGGGGCTTTGTATCTAGGGCCAACACTTGCAATGGCATCCACCATGAGCTGATAAAAATAAGACTTTGCATAATTGAATGAAAGACTATTATGGTACCAAAACCTCCCCACTGCCATATCTGCCTCCTTCCTCTTCTTTTCATTAAAAGTATCCAAGGTTGGTTGAGATCCTGGAGTTGTATGAGGATTGAAGAAAGAAGAGGTTATACTCCTATTTTCCATGACATTTGAAGAGGAGTTACTAATACCTGGACCTTGAATCTGTGTTTCACTTTGAGATGAAGATCTACCTATCCCAACAATCTCATCCTTCCTTTTTGCCCTCTTAGAACTTTCTTCTTTAATGGATTCCAAAGCAGCTGCCATTTCAGTAGTGACTTCTTCAGGGCAATTTTGACAGCATCCCACACCATACCCAGGAATTCTAGCTAGGTGGTATTTTATCCTGTTTATGCCTACATGCATTGTGGCATTGCAATAATTGCACTTGACATGGTGGTCATTACCGACAATGATTCGTTGACCATGTGCCCATGCCGAATCACGAGACTTTCTAGAACCCTTTGGTGGCATGGTGACAAAATCTGGAAAATTACATGGAAAACATTCAAACAAGGTTCATGAAGCCTACTTGAAGCTGGGTCTGATCTGATGAAGCCTCCTTTAGCCCCCTTCAAGAGCTCCTTCCGTATGCAATTGAGTCACTCAACACTCATAGAAATTAGACAAACACTCAAATGACAATTGAATGACAAATGGAAGGGAGAGAGGTTCGTATAAAGCATTTTCTTCCCTCCAATTTCCCTTTTCCTCCACCTCATTTCCAAAAAAAAAAAAAAAATATGTGCCTTTTGAGGCTCGACGACCTATAGGGGTCGGATACGGGTTCTATAGCATACCCGCGGGTCTTATATGGGTAGCCGGGTATAATAAAATACCCGCCAAGTCTGGGTCTTAAGCGCGGGTTCTATGCAAGTGACCCGACTCGGTATAGAACCCGCAAAGACCTGCAGGCTAAGTCACATGACACGAGGACACGAGACACAGAGGACACGTAAATACGAGGTATTCAATACGAAACGCAGCGACCTGGAAACAGGACACGGGGGACACGTTTTATATATATATATATATATATATATATATATATATATATATATATATATATATATATATATATATATATATATATACCGAAATATAGTTTTTTATCCATATTAAATTGCAGGTTGCAGCTTATCTAATCAAATTAAATTATAATTACTTCTCAAAGTTCATAATTCACTTTAAAAAAATAAATAGAATCATAATTTACAACTTACAAGCACATAAGAAACTAAGTAGTAAGTACTTACTACTAATTATAAATTTAGAACTTAGATATTAAAACCATAAAATGCAGATTTTCCATTAAGTCATCAAAATCAAAATGTATCACTGTTCAGTGTTCAGTGTTTACAATGTACATAGATAGATCATAGACTATAGTAGATACTGACTCCTGAGAGAATGCCAATGGAAAATACAAAAGAGTAGATACTAGATACAAAATAAGTAGGAATATCATAGCTCGGTACTAGTCCATGAGTCATGACTCATCACTCTATCAATAGTCCATGTCCTCTATGTCATAGTCACCATCACTGCCACTGCCATTTGACTGTACTCCATCCTCCTCCTCTATGCCCAATCCAGGATCTGCTGCTGTGGAGGATGACCCCTCAAGATGCTGTGTCTCATCATCAAAAGTCACTGGCTCTAGCACTGGGTCATTAAGATCCATGTTGGCTAATGCCAACTCAATACTGTCATCCAAGCCCATATCATCAGGAAACACATCCCACATCTTTGTTTTTCCCTTCAACCACTCCTGTCTCTGCCTATAAATAAGACGAAGGTTGGTGTGCACATACACCATTGTCTCCGCCCTGGATTGCTCAAGCCTGCTCTTTTTCAAACTATATAGATTCCCGTAAGTGCTCCAATTCCTCTCACAACAAGAAGATGAAGTAATTTGAGAGAGGACCCTCAAGGCTAACTGTTGTAGAATAGGACATGCTGCCCCATGAGTTGCCCACCATGCATAGGCACTTTTGACCCCCCTATCTCCAAGTACATCATACGCCCCAAATCTCCTGGTGCCAGTGGAGAACTCTACAAAGCCTTCCTCCACCTCAAGAAAAGATGTGTTATCCTGAAACATCCTTCTGAATGCTATCTTCCTCCCCTGTGAAATCTCTCCATCCATGTGAGGAGGGTATCTGTGTGAGGTCCCACCATGGAGCCACTCTTGACTGTAGTACTTGGGATTCAAAGAGTGAGCTAAGCAATGCAAAGGTGTGCAATTCTTATCCCACCTAGAGATAAGAATATCCTGTATGGTGGACCATAAGCTCTCTGCTGATGTCTCATATGCAGGGCACTCATTCTCCATAACAATAGTCTTCACAGACTCAATCATGGAATCCCAACCCTCATAAACCTCTCCTAATATGGGCTGGTCTGTGTCTGCAAACCGCAAGAAAGAAATGATAGGGTTCATGATCTTTATGGTAAGATCCACCCTTTCCCACCAACCATCATCTAACACTATGTCCTTTACCTTTTTTGAAGCTGTTTGATCCGTCTTTCTCCAAAAAGACCAAAGATCTGAAATAACCATGGCCCCAAGAGCGGCCTTCACCTCCTTCAACCTCTTAAGCATGATGAACGAGGAAGCAAACCGAGTATCTGCAATCTTCAACAAGGATAGATGTGTGTACTCTTTATATATTGTGAGGGCATTGGTATGGTTTTGCACAAAATTTCGGATATGGCGTGCATCCTCAATAAGATTGCCAATCCATGTCACATCTGAAGCAATAGATTTGAGTGCCAAATTCAAAGAGTGAACAATGCATGGTGTCCAAAATATTTGTGGATATTTAGTTTCCACAATCAAGCCAGCTACTTTGCAAACAGGTGCATTATCTGTGATAATTTTCACACAACTTTCAATGCCTACTTCTTCAATAACTTTAATAAACAACTCACCCATATATTGTGCATCCTTGTATTGTCCAAGAGCATCAACTGCTTTCAAGAAAACCGGTTCATTTTGAGAATATACCATGAAATTGATGAGAGGATGGCGTGCTGTATCTGTCCATCCATCAGAGACAATACTGACACCAGATGAGATCCATGATGATTTAATAGGTTGTAGAATTTTATCCACCTCCTTCCTTGCCTTCACCAACAATGTGGTTCTAAGTTTTTCTGAACTTGGAGGCACATACCCAATTGGAGCCCTATCAACTAGAGCTCGACACATCTCAATAAACATAGGAGACCGTGCAACATTAAAAGAAATGAAGTTGAGATAGAAAAAGAATGCCAATGTAAGATCAACCTCATCTCGCTGCTCACGCTGAAAAATCTTGTCCATTGGACCACTATAAGTTTGGGCTGCCCTCTTTTTTGTTGGCTGAATTTCTTTTCTCCCAAATCTACTAATATTAGAATTCCTCAAGAATGGAAGAGGATCTTCATTTTTACTAGTTTTCCTGCTTGCTGCCACCACATTCACAGAGCCAGCTGCATCCTCCCTTGCCAAATCCATTCTTTCGTCCTGACTGATAGTTTTGCATGCTCCAATTCCACAAGGAAGGCCCAACAAATGGCCCCTAACTCGACAGTAAGTGCTCCTAAATTCACCCTTGCAGAAATTACAAGACCAATGCACATTCCCTCCCGGACCAGTGTTTGGCACATGCTTCTTGGTTACATACTTCCAGAGAGGGTATTTTTTTAGCTGTGCTTGTTGTCTTGCTGCAGCAGCATCATATGTTAATGTTGGCTGAGAAACACCTACAGCTTCACTTGAAGCACTTGGGGCACTATGACCAACAGAAGGTGAAACAGAAACTGAAACACTTGGAGTTGGAGGGCGGGGACCACGAAAAGCACTGCCCTTCCTTTGACCTCTGCCGGCTGCCTTGGATGATTGAGCCATTAATGTGAGAACTGTTATAAATTCCACACACCTTCACCTACAAAAAAAAACAATTAAAGTCACAATTAAAGTCTTGCTGTTTCTTACTGTCTGTAAATTGTCAATTTGTCACAAACCGCAATAATTATGAATTTGACACTCCTTTACACAGGTAAGAGGATGACTATTTACTATTTAGTATTGACAGTTTATAAAATATTAAAATTATATCAGTGTGTCACTGTGTTTAGATTGCTACAGATATCTCATATGGGACTATAACGGTGAAGTTATGAATACAGACAAACAAGCAGGGTTCCATGCCTTGAAGATGTCCTTAGAAGGTGGCAAGTTGGCAGCTGATCAGGATTCAAAAGTGACTAGAACAGAGTATTAATTTTTAAATTTGTAACAGTTGATAATAGATATGTGTCTTTAATTCTGTATATGCAAATGTGCTGTAGGATACAAAGTACAGAGTATTAAATTTGTAACAGTTGAAATCTGAACATTGAGCTTCAAACTCAGAGATCCAAATTGAAATTATAGGATTGTTTCTTTACTGGGTTTTATTGTTACATTTATCGTTCACTGGCATGTAACCACAACCTAATGAAATAATAAATAACGTGAGACTCGAGAGTTAGTTGATTAAGTAACCATTACTGTGTGATGGTTTATATGATGATGTAACGATAGATGATTAACTTAACAGTGTGGTAAGTTTTAGCGAGCAAATGTAACGTGAATGCTTAATTAATCTGAGAAACCTGGGGCTTCAATAGTATTGAATATCTGACCAGAAGAAGTTTGGCAAGGGTTTCTGGAATAATTTTTGGGTTTGGGTCTCTTCTTATTTTGCTTTTGCAGGTGCATTCTCTGCGGCCAAAGACAATCTATAACTGCGGCCTAACTGCAGTTCCACCTAAAGTATAAAAGAAGTTTTCGCTGGAAATTAAATTAACCTTGCGTCGTGCGAGTGGTCCTCTTCTCTCTCACACGTTCATTATACTCAGACCTTCTCTGCACAAATTACTGACTGACAGATTGTAACTAAAACTTCATCGAACTTCAGATCAGTGTGCGGCCAGGGGAGGTAAGCATACCAAAGAAGTTGGGCATCGGTTAATACTTTCTAAATTAATAATAAATATTAAATATCATTCGGCTTACTGGTTTAACGCTGGTCCTGGTTTAACGCTGGTCTTGAACGAACACTCCCGCAGCTCCACACGACACACGACAGCTCCAAACAACCGAAAAAAACCCCGGAATAGACCGACGCTGACGTTATAAACCACGTTTTTTTTCAATACGTATTCAAAAATCGAAATACGTTAGGGCAACGTATTCGATGTACCAAATACGCGTATTCCAAATTTATGACACGAAGGGAAAACGTAGAATACGTATTCGATTTTTATGACACGTCAAAAATCGTATTGGACACGTATTAGGGCCGTTTTCGTGTCCAATACGTAAAATACGAGACACGGGACCCTAGGGGACGTGTCCTGTGACTTAGCCTGCAGGTACTCGCATGGGGTTCTTCATTGGTAAAGATGTTAATAGAGAATCACTTAATGGGAATTGCTTAATGATTTGTTTGGAGCTTGATGCATCATTATAGGTGGGTGCTCCTACATTAAGAACTGTGTACTATGCCTCGAGATTTGTGCACCATGTCTATGGATTTATGCCATTGCCTTGGTGTTTGTGTATTTCTTTGGGATCTGTGTACACTGTACATTGGTTCAGCCATATCTACCTACATTGAGATGCATGCCACTTCATTGGGATATGCGTCAACATGGTGGATGATGACGAGGATGCCACAACATCACTAAGGTGTCCACATCGACACTTTGTACACTTTTTCACATTTGGAGCATGCATGAGTCATGTAGACATGTATTACATGGCACATGTGGGAATCCTTCCAGAAGGGCACCATTTCTCTCTCCTTTACATGTGTGGGTTCTAGGAGTTTCTAGAAGGGGCACACCTTATCTTGGCTTTTTCTCAGATGTGGAAATTATTTGCATGAATAAAGGAGTTAACTTGGCTTTGAGGATTTAGTATGTTATTATTAATGCAAATATATGGCAGAATTGGCATTTCTGTTCCAGTGGATGAGTCTATGATGAATACACATATATTAAAGGATCTGCTAGTGAATGTAATAATACCACTGGTTAACCCATAGCTTGGATTTGAAAAATCTGGTCACTAGTTGGATTATGGCCCCTGTTGTTTAATGAAATAAATTTAAAACAAATACTTAAGAGTAGATTGGGCTGTTCATTCTTATCACTTCATGCTGCATTAGTTATTTTCCTGATCTGAGATATCTTGAACAGATTTCACTTTGGTTAGCTTCATTACTGTGATCTATTGACTTCTTGTCCTTAGGTATTGATATCTGAGGCAATAATTTACAACAACATGAAATGATGGTATCCCAATGTCATTTCAAGCATGAAGGTAGATCTCTGAATGTAATGATCAGAGCTCTTTGTCACATAAACACTAATTCTGCATTCAAAGGATTAATATAATGGCTAAACTTACAATACCTTTCATTTTAGGATCAATGCTTCATCGCACAATTTCCATCATCTCAAAGTAATTCTTCTCAAACACATGGTTGGACAACAATGCTGTAACATATTGTTTTGATTCAGTGCAAGCATAAGGTTGTACTCTGGATTGGATGGTTTGAGATGTAGTTTGCATTTCCTTATGACTTGGGCTAATCTATCACTTCATTGCTAATAAGATTGGAGACTGGTGTAAAATTCACTTTTAAACTCAATTCCCTTGTAATTGCATCTTCAGAGAATGGATTGATTTGGTTGGATAGGTTCAAGGGCAAGTCAATGTTGGAAAAGTATCTAGTTTCGGTCTTCATAATTGTTGTTGTACTCATTTCAATATGTATATCTTATGTAACAAACAAAGAAAAGTTACTATCTTATATATATCTTAATATCTTATGTAACAAACAAGCAAAGAAAAAAGGAAAGTTATTATTTTAAAGCATGGGCTTCATGCTCCTTATTGATGGTCTTTTAGGTAAAAACACGTTCTTCATGCTTCTAGGGTTTGTTAGGTCATACTATTTATTGTCATGAGTCAAAAGAGTCAACATCATGTTTAGAAGACCCTTCTAGGCAAGATTTATCTTGTAAAAGAATTTATTTTGAGTCTAGAAGGTCTTGGAAACCTCCAAAGTACAAGTCAGCCCTGGCAGCGTCAAGTCGGCCTAAAGGAGGGAATTCGACCCCTTGGAAAGGCTATAAACATAGGTAGCTTCGACCTCATTTGGTACTCACTCACTCACAAGTTCGATCTCAAGAAAGGAAATTCGATCTGCCGCTGGGAAGCAAGAAGAAAGGAAGAGCCAAGGTCTAGAAGGCAAGAACAAGGAAGAAATTTGGTTTTTGGGCTCTATCTCTCTCACACGTGCGAAATCTAGGGTTTTTGTAGCTTCCAGGTAGGCTGAAGTTGCAGGTCCAAATTGCACAAGAGCAAGTTGTAGTCTCATGTTGTTGGAAGGAAGAATACTCTTTCTTGACCTCGTTGATCTTGGGAGGATCTGTGTTGCTCAAAGAAGGATCTCTTGAAGAAGCTGGATTAGGGTTTCGCTACAGGGCTGAAGTTGTAGGATGAAGCAACAAGACTAAGTTACAAGGTCAAAGCTGTGGTCGAAGTTACAGCTAGAAGCTGGTTGATATAGGATTGAGCTTTTTTAATCTGAAGGGTTGACTTGGTACTTGGAGGAGGACCTGGTCTAGGGTTTGGGTCTTTATTATCTCATTTGAAGCAGATGCGATAATAAGATAAGTGTTTTTTTTGGGCTTTTCCCCTTGGAGGGGTTTTCCCTTGGCTTGGAGCCGAATTTCTGTGTCCATTGTCTTTACTATTTTGCTCTTGATATTTGTTTGATGAAAAATATCTAATAACAAAACACAAGAAGATAAAGCAAGTTCACAAGCAAATATTAAGGTTAAGGAAAATTGGAATTAATAACTACCACATTGCATTTTCCAACAGTCAATTATTGGTTATTTGAGTCGTAGTCAATTTGGGCTAATCTACTGCCATCTGCTTGCCTGTTGTTCCTTTCGGCTCTCCTGTAGAGGTTAAGACTTTACATTCTAGGGTAGAGTTTGAGAGATAACAATGCCATTCCTGTCAGTCTTCCACTGTCGTGGTATTGGGTTTCAGGGTTTGAGAATTAAAAAAAATATTTGCTGATTATGTTTGCTTTTCTGTTGCTGTTGTCCATTTTTGTATGTGTGGAGTATGCTGCCTGCCTGTAGAATGTTTTTGGTCGTATCATCTGTCTTCATCATCCTGATTGTTTGTGTTCATGTTCATAGAAATATATATTTACTCCTGCCTCGATACTGTTTTCTAATCAAATGCTACTGGAAATAATGTTCTTGGCTGTGCCACTGTCAGATAATCAACTTGCTGTCAGTATTATAAATTCTTCAATTTAATTTGGTTTTCTAAATTTTCCATCTTGGAAACTTAATAAAATTAGCCTAGTGCCTTTTTTTTCATCT
This sequence comes from Pinus tabuliformis, assembly GCA_031772625.1. Classification (NCBI taxonomy): domain Eukaryota; kingdom Viridiplantae; phylum Streptophyta; class Pinopsida; order Pinales; family Pinaceae; genus Pinus; species Pinus tabuliformis. Next base: position 224,358,347 of record CM062809.1, read on the forward strand.
AAATTTTCCCTTTTATTGTAGAAATACAACTTTTCACTTGTCATTATTTGCTGCTATATTCCTTGGGTGTCTTTGATGTGTATAATTTTGCTTCAGTTTCAAGTATCAGTGTTATCTCTTATGCAAAAATTGGATAGTTCTAGATGTTTGTGCCAAGCTTTGTCCCAACCAATGTGGAAAAAGTCGAAGTCGGGATTAATTCGGCAAGGGTCCAAAAGTTGAAAAACTCGTCAAAGTCAGGAGTTTTTTGAAAAAGTCGGCAAAAAGTCGCAAAATTAAAAAAAAAAACACAAAATTATTCATTTTTTATTTTTATTTTTTTAACATCTAGAGTATCCACAACATCAAATAAATGCATTTCCACATAAACATGTAAAGTAAGCTAATATATAATATGTATATGAAGTCTAGTGCTACATCACATATCAAAATAGTGAATCAACTCCTAAATTTTGAGTCCTGTCTGATGAGTCTCAACTCTCAAGAGTCAAAATATCAACAAAAAATATAATAAATGTATATCATGAGTCATCTAAAAGTCATCAAGTAATCAGTCACTGAGATCCTCTTCCCCTTTTAATTTTTGTTTCCACTAATTGTATTAAGAAATAAGTCATGCATTTATTCAGTAGATTGTAATCTGCTTGGGTAATAAGGTGTCAGGTGGTAGGTCCAATGAAAATAAACAGTGAGTATCACAGTAGATGTGAAAATTAACACTTGGTGACTCCAAGCTGCTTATTTTCTGAGAAAACAGTAGATGTCAGATTACTAACCTAGTCTTGGCATCTATTATTCAAAAACTCTTGGAGGTAAAATCCACTTATGATACATAACCTTTCCCCACATTTACAAGGAGTTCACCACTAAAGAAGATTCTCTTTCAAAACGTGCTCTCATTGCAGGAAGGATCTTTTATGTCACAAGATTTCACAAGTACTTTGTTCCTGTTTGAAAATGGGTTCTTTTTTGAGGCACTGGTTTTGTTTTTTTGGACAGGTTGTTGTTATTTGATCTTCATGACCTCCTCTTTGTTGTTTCTTCTGGAAGCATTCAACAACTATAACAATGTTTTTGATGGTGTGGGGTTCTTTCTACTGAAGACTGTTGTATGTCTGTCCTTTTGGTACTTTTGTAATCTTTTGAAGGGGCAGTGATTGTTAAGAGTCTGGATCACTGAAAGCCTGGAGGCTTAGCCAATGTATACTTTACTTTCTAACTAGAAATATGAAGTATAAAGATTTGTTTTTCCTTGGAAAACAAAAACATATCTTAACCTCAAAACTAACAGATTACAAATGAGACTACTATGCTCGCAAGAAGTATGACAAACAATACAATGCAATAACTTGAAAATGCATGGATGGAAGCTTCAATTTACAATTTTTTCACCTTTGCGGCCTCTTTATCCGTGGCCTGGGAAGGGAGGGAGACTTTTTGGGTCGACTACCGATTAAATCGGGAGTATAAGGAAAAAATCGCGATTTTTTCCTTTGTGAAAAAGTCGCCAAAAAGTCGGGGGATTAAATCGTTTAGTTCAAAAAATCGTGTTTTTAGGATTAAATCGGGATTTTTTGCAGACTTTTTCCACACTGGTCCCAACACAATTCTTTGGTGTCTTTGGATCAGGTGGTTGCTCTAATACCATTGTTAGAAATAATTGGCTCAGATGTGTCAGAGGAATCAATGATGTATTTAATCCATATTAATCACATTGATGACTACATATATACATAGAAGGAGAAGCCATGTTAGCCTAAGGGGTTAGATCAACCGGTTGTGGCCAATGTTGTTAGGCATTTGGCTAGTTCTGGGCGTTGAGTCCCCCAGGGTGGGGTGTACTAGACCATGGTCATGTGTTTACTAGGTATTCTATCTATGAATACGGGGAAGCATCACTTGGGTTTCCCCATGAGGTTTTTCTTGGAAAGAAAAAAAAAGGGAAGTTAAGCTATGTTCTGTTTTCCTGTACGGCATGACTCATGTCTTCTTACATCATAGTCATCTTGTCCTAACATATCATAGCATTGCCCTATACCCTATTATATCACTAACTATATACCTTAATCCTTATTTCCTCCTAGGATCTATATCTTACAAAATAGACACTACATTATTTTGTCTAATAATATTTGCAATGAGATTTTATTCCAGTATTTTACCTTATGAAATGTGCCAAAAACAGACATTTTGACAGCAGGGCCTTGCTCCACTAGTAATATTATGAATTATAAGTCATCTGTCAGAGATCCATTCTCATTATTGTTTTGCTGCACCTAATTGGCACTCTGATGTACAAAATGTTGAGGCTGAGTGGCAAGTCCCCAGCAATTTTGGCAGAGTAGGCATCCTTCAAAACCTGACATTTAAGTTAAGGGAAGTCTGTATTATTTGGTGCAGCTCCTTGAGGTATGCTCTAAGAATAACTTCCAACAGAAAAACGATGTACATTTTATTTAACAAATGAGGGAAAAATCTACATTGATACTGATTGCCAACTTGTTCAAGTTATTTAATGAGGATAAGCAGTGAAACATATGATATGACTAAGCATTCCATTATATTGTATGATTTCATGCACATAAATGTTAACTTCCATAACTTTTGTTAATTATCATTTGCATGTGCTTTTTAATTTTATCCAAATCTTCCTTGTTTTCATGCATCATGATTACAGTGGAAAATGTATTACATAAATGAGATCACTATTTATGACCTGTTATAGTCTTTGTATATAAGAAAGACTGGTGAATGCCATCCCTTTTTCTGGAAATTAAATATCATCATGCATATGACTTGCTGTACGTTTTGACTTTTGGAAGTTACTTTAGTTCAGAGATATTTTAGATGATTCTGCCAGTGCTTGAAGTGTGATTGATATCAACGACTAGTACTTATTTTGCATTGGTTTTATTGGGTAACTATCTGATTTTCAGATGCTAGAGACTAGAAGGTGGTTGCTTTTGCAGTGAGATTGATCTTTCTTTTTAATATGATATCATGTTTGTGTTGGTCTTTGCCTTGATTTTATGTTACAGTAGTGTCTGTGCATCTTTCTATTACTTGAAGAGAAGATCTTACTTATTTCCATGGTTGTGATGAAATCAGCTTGACACACTGGATCCACCAGAGGACTGTTTTCGCATTCGGATGGTGATAACTTGTCTTCAGACATGTGGTCACTTCTTTGATAGAGGTTCTTCTAAACGGAGGCTTGATAAGTTTCTGGTCTTTTTTCAAAGATATATTCTTAGCAAAGGGGCCATAGCCCTGGATATTGAGTTTGATCTCCAGGTTGGTTTTAACTTCAACTCTCTAGTTAAGGGATTTCTCTTTGTCAATCAAGAATCTTACATACAATAATCTCCTTAATTCCTGCAATATTAGGATATTCATTATAGTATTTATGTATTAGTCTAAATAATTTTTGTCTGCCTCCGAATTGCCTAGAAATGCATCACCATTTTGCTAAATTTAAATAGATTCTTCAATTGTAGAATTCTCCAATCGAACTGCTTCCCAGGATGAGTCCATTGCTACATTAAATTCTCAATAGCCACTTTTTCAGGAAGAACAGTATACTTAGTGTTCTCTTTATAGCTTTTGTTTAAATAGTTATATCTTTCAGCAGATCCTGCCATATATTTCCTGCTTCTCTGAAATGCCAGAAAATGGGACTTGTTAATTAGCTGGAAAAATTGCACAGTAAGCTGGGACTCTTGAGCAACCTGAAAGCCCTTGTGCTGTGCATAGTGCTTCAAGTGAAAGTTATATCTAGCAAAATTGATGTAGCACCAGAACCTCTCTCCAATCTTGTGGATATGTACCCTGCATTTCCCTATTCCCATGGACTTGGGGACAGAAGGGGGCATGCCTAATGTCCTGGGGGCTTCTCCCACATACACTCAACATTTTTCCTAAAACTGGGTAGGCTTAGTCCCTTGATGGTTTCTGGGCCATATCTATTCTTGGCATCCATTTTTAATTTTCAAAACTGTTGCTCATGTGGCATCGTTTCTCCAAGTCACTCGCTGTTTTGAAACTTAGGCCATGAAAAGTATTATCTATGCAACGTGTGGTGATATACTATGCGATAAACTTTTGTAATGGGCGATAATCACAACAGAAGAAGCTTATTATAATCACAAGAGAAAAGCCATATATATATATATATATATATATATATATATATATCATATGGTTTTCACATTAGCTCCCCCCACCAGACATTTTGCAAATTAATTTGGTACCAAGTGAGGGTGGGGGTATTATATGGTTTGGAAATGTGCAATGCATATTAACTTCCCCCACCATATGGTTTGCAAATTAACTCTTTCCACCCCCACCCTCACCCTCATGAATGCCATAGAAGACAAAACATACAGTTCTGTCCAGAATCAAGGACAATTAAAAAATAAAAAATGACCAATGTAATAATAAGCAGTATAAACAGTTTTATAGACATAACTGATTTCAGGTCTACGTTCAGGTTTAAAATCAACGTTGATTTATCATTGTGTCTAAAATGATTATCTCTCGGTTGAAAATATTATTGTATTGCACATTAACTCCCTATGGTTTGCACATTAGCTCCCCTCACCATGTGGTTTGGAAATTAACTTGCCGACCCCCACCCTCATGAATGCCATAGAAGACAAAACATACAGTTCCGTCCAGAATCAAGGACAATTAAAAAATTCAAAATGACCAATGTAATAATATGCAGTAAAAACAGGTTGATAGACTGATTTCAGGTCTACGTTCAGTTTTAAAATCAACGTTGATTTATAATTTCGTCTAAAATGATTATCTCTCAATTGGAAGTATTATTGTATTGCACATTGACTCCCTATGGTTTGCATGTTAACTCCCCCCACCATATGGTTTGCAAATTAACTCCCTGACCCCCATCCTCATGAATGCCATAGAAGACAAAAGTCACAAATCATACAGTTCGCCCAGAATCAAGGTCAGTTAAAAAATAAAAAATGACCAATATAATAATATGCAATATAAACAGGTTGATAGACATGACTCATTTCAGGTCTTCGTTCAGGTTTAAAATCAACGTTGATTTATCGTTTTGTGTCTATAATGATTACCTCTCAGGTGTAAGTATTATTGTACGTTTACATTGACATTCATTGCACAGTGTAGATAGCAGGTTTTATATGGTCAAAATTCTAAATTCCTCTTTCATATTGCGTAAAATAAATTTCTTGGGTTTGGAAAATTATCTATATAATTTTTTCCTTGCCTATGTCAAACTGTTCGGCTCACTTTGTTTTTGCGGTGTATTTTTTGCTTAAGCAACCTTTATAGTTTAGCTTGAGCCTCTACAATTTTGGAATAGTTGAATTTGGCAATTGTTTCTGTACTTTTGGGGCAGCCGATATTGGATTATGCAAAATTGTTGTTGATACCAGTGTTGTTGTTGTTGTTCTTCTCAGGACCTTTTTGCTGATTTGCGGCCAAAAATGATTCGATATTCATCTATTGAGGAAGCAGATGCTGTTATAAATGAGTTGGAAGAGCAGGAGCGTAATGTGTTTTCTGAAAAGATGGGCAGTGAAAAACATTCTGACACAGAAGGAGGCAAACCTGTTTCACATTCTGTTGGTCCCGTTGTAGGTAATGGACAAACAGCAGTGAATGGGATGGAGGAAAATGGTACGGGGCTTGATGATGGAGAGAGTGAAAGTGAATTAGAAAGCAGTAGCTTGGAGCCTGATGGCCATGAAGATGAGGAAGACTTGGATGAAGACAAGTATGTGGATCATGATGATGAAGGTGATGATGAAAACGAAGATGAAGATGGTGGAGAACCTGTGGCCTCTGAAGAGGAAGAAAATGTGCAGGTAAGACAGAAGAAACTAATGGATGTTGATCCAGTGGAACAAGCTGAATTTGAGCGCGAGTTAAGGGCTGTTATGCAGGAGAGTTTAGATTCTCGCAAATTAGAACTGCGGGCACGTCCTATGCTAAACATGGCAATTCCCATGAATCTTTTTGAAGGATCCAAAGAGCAGAGCAGAACTGAGATAGAAAGTGGAGATGAGGTTGTAGACGAAGAAAACAGTGAAAACAGTGTCTCTTTTCGAGTTCTTGTGAAGAAAGGTAACAAGCAACAAACCAAGCAATTGAATATTCCAAGGGGATGCTCTCTTGTGCAAAGTACAAAACAAAAAGAAGCTGCTGAACTTGAAGAGAAACAGGACATCAAGAGACTGGTTCTCGAATACAATGAGCGGGAGGAAGAGGATTTATCCACTGGTGCAGCACAGCCAATTAATTGGTCCCCAGCAAATTCAGGTATCTCAAATAGAATGCCAAGTGGCCGGGGAGGATGGGAAGGTTCTGGACGACCGCCCGGTGCACGTCAAAGGAATCATCCCATAGGTGCTAGCCATGGCCGACGGAGATAGTGTGTTACTAAAATCATTTCTGTTATATCTTGGTTCTCTCGATGGCTGTGTGGGATTGTTCCTCCTTGATGTCTCTCATATAACTGAAGCGAAGAAATGGTTGTGATGCTGTGAGAGGTATCCCAATTTGAACGGTGTTATTAATTATATGATGTTGAAGCATGGATGCTTCTACAACTGTACTCTGTGATTGTACGATACAGTGAGATAACTGCTGTTGCTTTTAACAGACGTCTTTCTTAAGGTCTTATGTGAGTTTCAGTGCAGATGCGGGAACTGTGAACATGGTGCAAGTCAAGACTTTCATTTCTAAAATATGGACAGTAATGTTGGTGTCTTGGTGTCTGGGAGAAAAATAGTTTTACAGTTGTATTGCACAACTACAGCACTCGGTCATAATTTTCAACAGAAACAGGACTTGGCTCGACATTTTAATGTATGATGTATTTATACTTACGTAGCTGTTCCGTATGTGGCATTCAAGTCATTATCAATTTTTGTACCCTTCGGAGGTGGGCATGATTATATTTGAAAGAATTTGGATCTGATCTGTGAAAAAACACCTATTTCCATTTTCGGTGGAGGAAGATGGAGTTTTAAACATTTAGTTGGTTTTTATTTTCCTGTTTGTTTGTTGGATTTTCTAGTCATGAGCGATTAGTGCATGGCTTTCTTAGACAATGCTTTTTGATGCCTATTAAAATGGGAGTATCAGTGTATATGTTGAATCTGAATTTGCAGAGTGATAGAGGTTTATTTGGATAATATTTCGTTAACATATATTTCGTTTTAGTTGCGGAGGCTTACAGTTTTCACTCTCCTGTCTAGTTATGCCTTAAAATTTCATATAAACTTGTGCTGCAGCCTACTGTGAGAGGACATGATTTGATATTGCATTACTGAATGGTCTTAGGTTCATTGCGCAGTTGGCCAAACATTGACTAAACTGTTCCATTCATGATGTTTTTCACAGTATGACTTTGGCCCAAACCTGGCAGCTGAAATGGTAATATTGACAAAACTGCGAGTTTATCAACTCAAAACAGTAATCTAAGCGTTTTTTATGCTCTTTTGAATCCACCCATATTGTCAAATGCATGTTGGACAACGGATTGATTGGATTCAAGGATATTTGGTTTTCCAGATCCGGCCAAGGCAACCGTAAATGGAGTGGCTTAATCGTTAGACAACGTCATTCCCCATTCATTAAATTTTCATATGAAATCTATAATTTTTTTTGTTTATCCCCAAGGTACATTAAGTTGGAGCTAATAGTTTTATTATTTTTTATGCTAATGGTTCATCAGCCGATTCTAGTCAAGTTCATAATTCTGGTTCTCACCGTTTTGGTATAAAGCAAGGTGATTGGGGATGAACTATTGAGGAGCAGGTGGACTGCAAACACCGGACTGGTTAAAAACTAGACACAACCGGTGGACAAAGAAGTTCACAAAATGTTCAAATTTTAATTAAAAAATTATGCGTAGGCTAAACAGGTGATATTTTCGCTTGGAATACATTGGCTTGCCTGGCAGATTTTTGGTCGGAATTTTAAAAAAATCAGGTTACTATTGTCTAGTTGTGTGGTATCCAGGGTGCCCCAGTGGTTTATGATGATGCTCAATCCATTTGTTAAAACACTAAAAATTTAAGATTTTGCAATTCAAAATTTTGCGGATTTTAATCTAGGGTGTCCCAATGGTTTATGATGATGCTCAATCCGTTTGTTAAAACCGTCATTGAAATACTAAAAAGTTAAGATTTTGCAATTAAAAAATTGACCCATGCTCTCCAATATATATATATTCTCCAATATATATATATATATATATATATATATAGAAGAAAGAAAGAAGAAAGAAATTATTTTAACGTCCACAAGGCTAAAGATAGCCTATGGGACAGATTGCTTCTTCATCTTCTTGATGTATTCGGCCCTTTTTGTGTGGAGCTTCACAATAAATGCTCCCATCTTCTCGACAAACCCCTTGTTAAATAGATTATCCCAAGAGCTAGCTGTCAGCGTATCTGCATAACTTTCCCTGTTGTCTTTGAAGGCTTCACATTCTAAAATGAAATGTTTTTCTGTTTCCACTTTTCCGGAAGAACAAAAAATGCATACCCTTTCCTCCCACACTTCCTTTGGCCTTTTCCAGCGCCCTATTTCACAACGGAGTTGATGAGAATTAGTCCTTAAATGAGCAATAAGAATTTTGGCTCTCCAAGAAATATTGGCCTCTATGTATGTTTTTGGTTGATGATTATGAGTGGGATTAAACACTTCAATATAGTAATTTTTCTTTCTTCCTAGCTCCTCCCAAGTACGTTTGTGGAACTTTTCCATAACAAAAGCTTTTATCTCTTTGCTTTTTATGGGGCACACGTTCAAGCAAATATCCCATTTACTAAACCATTTGTTATTTTGCTGCATCCAAGTTTTTTTGCTCTTGCACAATCTATCATTAAAGACACCCTTAGGCCATCTACCCTCTTCCATTTGCTCAATTTTTTTTTAAATACCTTATGACTCGCACCATAGCAATTGCTTCAATAGGAGCAGTGTCTGTTTCACTTAACAAGATATCATAAGGAACTGCACTTTTAATCTTAAATTTGTTTGTAATCAAAAGCTTCTGAATTTTTTCAATTTGTCTCCATTGCATGTTGGAAGTACTGCTAGCCCAAAGTTCACAACCATATAGAATCACTGGAATCACTAGAAGCCCAAAAAGAGTTTGAGTGGTCTTCCAGTCCCATAACTCTGCGTCTCTACACCTATTTTGAAAAGCATAAATGCTTTCCAACCCCCCAAAGTTCTTTTCTTTCTACAACCATTCCAGCTTAGATTTTTGTTGAAGTCAATTCCGAGATATTTGTAATCGCAACTTCTTCCAGAATGTTGCCTTCAAAGTAGAACTTATGTTGGTTATGTTTTCTTATCTTAGAGAAGACCAATACTTTCCTTTTGCTGATATTGACTTGCATCGCCACACTTCTACAAAAATGCTCAAGAGATAGTAAGTGCTCTTGCAAACCAAGAGCCGATTTAGCAATCAGAATAAGGTCATCTGCATACAAAAGAAGCCTTATAACAAACTTGCACAAATAGATACCATCACCCCTTTGCGAATTTAGCCACTCAAGCTTGTCGATATATAAACCAAAAAGGGTAGGAGACAGTGTGCAACCTTGCTTGACCCCGATATCGCTTCTAAAACTTTCAGAAATGCCTGCTGAAGTTCTAATTTTGACTTTCACCTCTTTATACAGCCTATGCACAACTGCTCTCAAATGTTTAGGAACCCAAGTTCCTCCATTCTTTGCCAAAGTTTATCTCTAGGATCCGAGTCAAATGTTTTTCTGAAATCAACAAAGTAACAAAAGACTTCTTCCTTCTTCTCCCAAAATTTTTCAATGATGTGCCTTAAAGTTATGCAATGATCAACTGTGGAATGTTTAGGTCTAAAACCTGCTTGCCCTTTAGCACGCTTATTTCTTTCTTTTGCCCACTTGCTAATTTTGTTTTCTAGCATGCTTCCAAATAGCTTTGCAAACAAAGGGTTTATCATGATGGTCCTATAATTGGAGGGATTATTGATGTCGCCGCTCTTGAAAAGAGGTATTGCCAGACTAGTTGTCCAATCTGTGGGGAACCCTTGTTGTATGATGTTGTTGAAGATTTTTGTAATGTGAGGTGCAAGAATCTTTGAGCCCCACTTTAGATATTCTGCTTGGAGTTCAGCTAAGTCTTTTGCTTTTCCAACACCCAACTTCTTGATACCCATCTCTACCTCTTGTACCGTGAAGAGTTTAGTATCAATGTTGACCAAGGGGGCAGGGTCAACCTTGGGAACCTGTTCATAGAGTTGTCTTGCATAGTCAAACCATTTAGAAGCTGTAATATTATTTCCAATTTGTATCTATTTTTTGTTGGAGCTCCTTCCAAAATAATTTGGGATTATTTTTCCCAAGGAAGATTAGTATTCCCTCTTTGAAACCATGAAATCAACGTTTTTCTTGCTTAATAAATGCTTGTAAGATTTGAGCTTTATGTTATCCTTGTTTGACTCTTTCCACATTCTCCTTGCCTTTTTGCATTCCTCATCAAACCAAGCATTAATCGGAAAGCAATTTGTTTCAGACTTCTTAATTTTTGTTCTTTTGCACTTTGCAAGTGCGCGTTGAATTAAATGTGTTAATTCATGACTATGAAGGCTGTGAGTTGTAATTTTCTCCTTCTCAAAGAGTCTCTCTAGCCTCATTTTGAAGGTATTACAATTTTTTGGGGTCAAAAGGATTCTGCCCTGTGGGAGATTTTGTTGGACATACTGAATTTTTGACTCTAATTGTTTCTTTCCAATCCAAGAGAAACATAAATAAATTGGCTTGTGATCTGATTTCAAATTCCACAGCTGATCTCCAACCAAAACTTCTTCCATTTTCTCATACAAAACATGCGAGCGAATTACATAATCTACCACACTTGCTCCATTGTAAGTATTGCAAGTGAAATTACCGGACTTTGCCCATCTAGTCAAGCCATTACAAATGACTAAATCAAAGGCCCCACATAGAGTAAGCAATTGTTCACCAAAGAGATTGCAGCCCTTGTCCTCTGAAATTCTTTCCCACTAATGATTGCTTTCTTCTGTAAGCCAAATAGGGTCACAATCATCTTTACAACAAAGAATGCTAGCTTGCTCACTTGCAGTCCTAGCATTGAAATCACCCACTATAAGGACTTCACCTAGCTGAGAATATGTTGCAATATCCGCTTTTAAAGCTGCAAATGGATTTTTGTGGTCAAGCCCTCTACCTTTGTAGATTTTTGAGACCTGTGGCACAAAATAACATGCTGCAATTCTGATGTGGTTTCCATTTTCTGATATTTTAAACCAAATGAATTGCTTATTTGAGTCTTCTTTTTCTAACTGAATGAGACGACCTTCTTTGTCCCTGACTAAAACCATGATACCCCCGTGTCCTTTGCCATTCCCTGCTGCCTTGTTCCACACTGCCATCTTCCAGTAACCTTCAAACAAAGGTGTCTTGCACCCTTTATGCTCATGTGTTTCTATGAGGCAAATTATGTCTCCATTTTCCGCAATAGGCCCTAACCCATGTCCTCGTCTCCATGGGTAACCTTTGCAGTTCCAATAAACTAATATCAAGGAAACCTGGGTATGGCTTGATTACTATTTATTTTGATATGCAAGACTCACATTTGAGTCTTTGTCTCTGTTTTCCCATACTGACCTTGCTTTCTGATTTTCTGTTGAAGAGTTTGTTGCCTCTTCTTTATTACCAACTTGCTGCTCTGTTTTGGAAGGAGGTCCAAATTGTGCTATCACAGCTTTGCCTTTATAAATCCATGCTCTCTTTCCTTCATCTCTTGCTGCCCTAACCTTTAAAATTTCCTCTCTTCTTTTCTCCTGTTGTTTTACAGTTAAATCTTCTTTTAGGAAGAAACGAGAACCCCTCAAGAGATGCTTCTTGCTTAGAATAATATATTTATCACGCAAGCTAGGCATAATGACTTTTATGGGCCTGGCTCTCTCCCCGTTAAACTTACCCACCCTCCATGCTGGGCATACTTGTCCTTGCCATAGCAACTTGTCTTTCAAGAAGTCTCTTGCAAGGTCAAGAGTACATTCATTTTTTCCATACTCTTTCACCCCTTTAATAATTATGTTTGCTGACCTATTTTGTCTTTCTTTGCCTTCACTATTTTGCATGTTGTCGACCTGAATATTTGTTTCTCCTTCCTTATTAGCAGAATTGCTAATAACTTGAGCCCAAGTTTTGGAAACTTTGGTGGAATCTTCTTTCATTTCTTCTCTTGCATTCTCTTCATGGTTGTTTATTTGGACAATCATTTTCCCTTTACCCTGGGATAATTTCACATTCACCACCTCTGTACTTTCCACTACAGATTTCTTTACATTTTGCACATCCGCCTTCATGCATTGCCATTCTGTCTTCCTTATCAGGAGAGCTTCCTGTAGCAATGCCACTTGTTCTAAAATTTTATTGCTTTCTACTAATGCCTTGTTCTCAGCCGTTATTATATGAATTTTATGATCTCTTTCCTGCCCTTTAGCTTCTAAAACCTCCAACTTTTGTTTTGCATTTAACAATTCTTTCACATAAAGATCAAATGACCAAGTGAGAGGTGTGGATGTGGGACTATATAAGGCAAAATTATCAATGGATTTTCCTTTGGACTTCTTGTTGCCACGTGCTTGTGGAGGAGACTTGTTTGGGTGCTTTTTGCGAAGGAGTTTCTTCCTTGTTTGCTCCCATTTTAGACGAGCTATTCTTCGTTTTAAAATCCCTCGATATTGTTTGGCATTGACCCAAACCCACTTCCCAGCTTTGGCAGATGAGGCAATTTTCACTTGTTCTAAATCATTTGTCTCCACATGCTCTGAAATTTTTAGTTCCTTTGTCATGTTTAAATGCATTTGTTGTTGTTTGCTCGCTGCTCAATACTTACGCTGCAATAAAACTCCCTGCTTTCACACTGCTCACTGTTCGCTGCTCGCTGCTCTCACTGCTGCCCAAATTGCTCTGCTTATATCGCTGACCACACTGCTCACCACGTTGCTCTGCTCATAAATGCCCTGAATATATGTTTGTCAGAGGTGACGCCAGTGTGAGTGCAGCCATTTTTCAGAAGTGAATGCCTTATGGGAACTAGGATAGCACGTCCCCTTGAGCAATAGGTAATTTTCTCAGGAAAAGTTCTGTTGGAGAAGGATTAGCTCAACCCCTGCTACTGTTCCTGGAAATGAATTTGACCTGTTAACAATAACTTCGATTTCAACAGGAGCACAGATTTGTCCTCAAACAGGAATGATCCTCCTCACAATTTCGACTCTTATTTCTGAAGATGCTTGGTCTCCTTGCAAGTGAAAACTTTTGGGAAATAAGCGCTGAAACCCTTATCACGCAATTCTGCAAATATTGAGAACCGATGTGCCTCTGATCGAAGTTGATTAGAGTTCCACTGTCTGTGCTTCACCTTCACGCAAGCTTGAGATGCCTGTTCAAAGACTCATTTCAGCAATTTACCCAGAGATCTGGATTTTACACGTTCCGTGGTCGATTCCTGCGGGAAACTTCGCCAGTCCAATCCCTGGTGCAAGAACAATTTCAGCCACACTTGGCACCAATGTTAACTCGATCTCTGCAAAATAATTCTGTGTCTTCAGATTTGACCTGCGGCTCCTTCAGATGAGTTGATTCTGTTAAACGGATGAAGTTAACCGAGAAGAGTTTTGTTCAAAGTTACCCGCCGTATTTTTCAAATTCAGAAAGCAATATGAATGCAATTGATGGAATAGCCGCGACTAAGATGTCCGGTAGCTGGAGATCTTTTCCTCCTGGAGACTAGTCCCGCTTTTCCTGATGAAAGCGAAAAAAATTATAAAAACTATATTAATGTACACATGTAATTCCAAACCTATAAAAACATACTCTTTAAAGTTATTTGTTATTTTAAAAATATTCGAAGTTTTTATTTTCATGGAGTTTACCTTTATACACAACCTTCAAAGTTTTCTTCTAAATATTACATGCAATGGTGAATATAACAAAATAGCATAAAATTATAAAAACTATATTAATGTACACATGTAATTCCAAACCTATAAACACATACTCTTTAAAGTTATTTGTTACTTTAAAAATATTCAAAGTTTTTATTTTCATGGAATTTACCTTTATACACAACCTTCAAAGTTTTCTTCTAAATATTACATGCAATGGTGAATATAACAAAATAGCATAGACTATAGACTACAATACACATTTGAACCAAGATATAAAATCTTTATATATATTTGAACCAAGAGATAAAATCTTTGAACCTCTAACTGGCTTTAGAATCCAAAAGGGCATACTAATAATTATAGGCTAGACTTAACAGCTTAGACCTCACAATATGATAGAATATCTTAATCGTCATCCTTTGCGTGGGTTGTCTTCGCATTTTGACTCTATTCATGTGACGTTGACTGTTCAAAGAATTAAAAAAGGGCATACTAATAATTATAGTCTAGTCTTAAGAATCCAAACTTCACGATTTGATAGAATAACATAATATCTAAATCATCATTCTTTGCATGGGTTGTCTTGGCATTTTCACTCTATTCCTTTAACATTGATTGTCCAATACAACATTGATGGTCCAATACCATTGTTTAGTGCATGTGGTAATTAATTGATTCGGGCCTAGTTCATTTAAGATAAGTTTTCATTTGCAAAAGTTGTTTGTTGAGATTCTACAACCACCTTGGAGGAAGGATTAATATCTTGCAATATTATGGTTTATGAAATTAAGAGCTTTGTTTAACAATTAGGAGCAATGTTATTGATCCATGAACTGCGGTGGATATTCTTTTGGGTAATTCGTAACAACAAATTTGATAAAATTTTCTTTAAAAATTGAAATTCTACACTATTATAGTTTTATATCTCTTTAGATTTATAAATTTGTAGATTATTGTTAATAGTGTACACATGCGAATTAAAATTATGCAGAAAAATAAAGAACGACAAAATAAAAATCTGGTTTGTGAGAGATTTTTCGGTGAAAATCACATGGAAAACCATTTGTCGACGTGTTTCGAACCAACTAGTGTGGTTCATCGTCAGGACAAGTTGAAGAAACAGATCTAGCTTAGCATGTTAAATAGTCTGAGCAAAGCCTCCAATGGCTAACTTGACCAACGGCTAGTTTGACTCTAGGACTGGGGTCAAAATTATTTTATTAATTTAATTAGTAATATTTAGACCAATCCCTTAAAAATATATATAAGAATATATAAAAAAAAATTAATGGGTATTTAGTTCAAAAAGTATTATTAAAAATTATAATTTAATTAGTATTTAAAGGAAATTTAGTTAAATAAAGGAAATTTAATTAAATGCCTAAATACAAATATATAAAGTAAGAAGCCTAAACTCTATAAAATAAAAATCTCACAAACACATTCGACACATGATATGATTTGGGAAACTTTTTCGAGAGTAAAAACTAGTTGGAAGGTGAGATCAGTTTGCTCTCTTTATCTGAATGGAAATATGGCTGTGAGTATAAAAAAGTATGGCTTGTGGCCCATGGGTTGCGATAATGAACAAATCCTCTATGTGTGCTCTACCTCAATCCTCCTATCCCTTTCAGTTATTTTTGCTTAGCTATGGAACAAATACACTCAAAAGAATGTAACTCCTTTTCCTCCTAGTGATCTGGTTATAACACAACCTGATAGCTTATTAGTTAGATTTGACTACCTCAACCCTTAATCAGAGGAACAATATAGACTCTTTCAGAGTTTTCTACATCATAATCACGTGGCTAACCCATTTTTTCATGAATAATAGGGTTGACATGACATCATCTCGAATTATGGTGGTGAAAACAGGAAGGTCAACTTCTGAGTGGCATAATTTTAGCATATAGACTCCGATTGACGTGATTTTTGCACCATTGGAAAAGTTTGTGTGTGGAATAGGAATATAAGGTACATGTTATAACGACAATTTTTTGTGCCAAAAAATCATTGTTTGATGCCTCAAAACACTCTTGGAACGTTTCAAACCCCGATTTGCCAAATTGAGTTTTGCTGGTAAAAATGGTCCTGAGAGTTGATGTTTCCACTTTTTCCACTCTAAAAGCATCGAGATGGATACCAAACAATATAATGATCCAATCTGGATCATACCTCCCTATTTTGGGAGGCTTTTAGTCCCCAAAAGCTTCTATTGATTAAGGTGAGGAAAGTTTTTCTCCACCTTCTCTCTGGTGTACCATTTAGCTTTGCTTGGAAGTTGTCCTTTCGACCCAATCTGCGAAAGGTCATGTTGCCCCTGTGTTATAGTTATGTACCTCTTCTACAAAATTATATATTTTGGCAACTTTGCTAGAGTATATGGGGCTTGAATGGTTTTCTTCTTTATCGCCTCGAAAGCCCTTTATTGACCCTTTTCCCATTGGAAACTCTTGCCACTTGCTGTTATAGTGGCGGGCAGTGCTGCTATCGCTAAAAGTATGGCTATGAATTTCTTCATGTACTATGTTTCCTCAACGAAACTCTTGACCTTAGAATCATTAGTAGGCGCTGACCATTTCTTAATGACTTTCACCTTGGTATGATTTATTTTCAGCTCCTCCACATATCACATACCCCAGATATACCAAAGATTGCTATGCATACTCGCACTTCTTGAGATTTGCTAGCAATTGTTGTTTCTTTAATGTATCCAACACTTGTGTCAAATTTAGGATGTGCTCCTCCTAGGTAGCACTATATACCTGTGTATTTTCCAAATAAATAATGACAAATGAATCTATAAAAGGGCATAGTACATCGTTCATTAATCTCATAAATATAGTTGGTGGATTACATAGGCCAAATGACATGACTCTCCACTCATACAAACCTTGTCTAGTTTTGAAGGTGGTCTTCCAGGTATCTTCTCCTTTGACTCGAACCTAGTGATATCTAGACTTTAAGTCCGACGTAGCGAAATATTTCACTTGCTACAATTGATCCAATAAATCATCAATCCTACGTAGGGAGTACTTTTTCTTGAGTGTGATTTTGTTTAATGCCTTGCAATCTATACACATATGCCAGGTCTCATCCTTATTTGACATAATGACGATGGGTGACACACATGGTGATGCACTCGGTTGAATGACACCTTGTTTTAGTAGCCACTACAATTGTTTCTTCACCTTGCTTCTATAAGACACTGTCTGTACAACCCGATGTTTGGAAATGGTGAATCCGACAATAGTTCGATCTCGTGCTCTACTTTGCTTTTAGATGGTAACCATTTAGGCTCTCGGAACACATCTTTGTATACCTATAACAACTCTTCTAGTTGTTTCTTAGTACACCTCTCTAGAGATGCCTTGCCTCTCACTAACTCTTCTATAGACTTCTTTTCTCTAAAAAACGTTAAAACATATTTTTTGCTAGAATTGATCAATATCTAGGCTTGGTTGGCACTTACAAACAAGTTTTTCCACTTGTCTTTATAAAGATTAATGGTGAACAATTTTCCATCTTAGACAAGTTGATACTGGTTAGCTCTCCGAATGAATATTGCATCTCGCATGTACATGTAGGGACTTCCAACCATGACTCCACATACATCAAGGGGAACCACATCTATTTC
Source organism: Pinus tabuliformis (assembly GCA_031772625.1). Lineage (NCBI taxonomy): Eukaryota > Viridiplantae > Streptophyta > Pinopsida > Pinales > Pinaceae > Pinus > Pinus tabuliformis. The sequence goes on from CM062809.1 coordinate 224,375,962, forward strand.
TACTTCATCAATACCCTTGTATTTTAGGACTCTGGGGAAGTATCTCTCATCTGGCCAATGAGTTAGGAAAAGTGGTTAGGGTTAATTAGTACCACCGATGGATGCGTCAGGTACTATTGTATTCCCTACAACTAGGATGCATGATGTTCAAACAATTTGATCACTAAAGATCAAGCTTGGTAAGGGTAATATCCCTAGAAATGAGGACTTGCCTCTGTCATTTTGGTAACTGTTGCAGGGTCTTGTGACCTACCCTCTTTCAATCCTTTCTCAGTGGACTGCGATATCAAATCTTTAGCAGAGACTAGACAATTTGTAGAGATGGCACCTGATGGCATAACAACGGATGAATGTTGATAGGTGGAATTTATCCCTAGATGAAAGGGGTGTTAAAGAGTGCAACTGGGGAGTAATTCCCCTTCCTAGAAGTTTGTTATATATATATATATATATATATATATATATATATATATATATATATATATATATATATATAATTGTTACAGATCCATTTGGGCACATCACTCTCATCATTCAGATCAGTACTATTAGGGCTCATCAAACCTTAATCCAGTTGCTACATGCCCTAGACAAGTCATCACTTTGAATGCTTCCTTCCCTGAGGGATTCTTAGCCTGAAGCCCTCTAGAAATGCCTCCTTGAGGGATCAACGCAACCTTGGTCAAGGGTAAGTGCACTTCAATGCAAGTAGGCCCATGTCAGGGTGCATTTCAGAGCACTTTGGCCCACTTTGACTTGCGTTGAGCGAAATCCTCATAGGGTTCTGAGAATATTCTTATATTCTGTAGCCTTCTAAAAGATTCCCGCACTTATCATCTCTTATGAGCTCGAAATTGGATAAGGAATGAGTTAAGTAACCTCCTATCCTTTCATCCCTTCCTCCATGGAAACTAACTTTCAGAAGGCCATTCAATACCCTCATTTATGACCAAACCTCCTCCATTTGCCTATAAATTGAGCATTCATCTAAGTGATCAGGGGCTGGACTTTGAGAATTTGTAAGGAGATACTGTTGGTGTGAGGTTTGAGATTATAAGAAAGTATTGTTATGCTGCCAGAGTGTTTTGCTTTTGATGTGATGTTGGTTGGAACCAAAGCTAGAGGAGTGACATTGGATCATACTTCATGGTTGTAACTCTTCCTTCTACTTAATAAAGTTGTTTACACATTTTCCCATATTTTTGTCTTTACGTATGATGATTATATGTGTAAATGTTTTCGATTCCATTTGCTTATAGTGGATAGATCTCTTGCTTTGATTGGTTTTTGTCCTCTATTTATGATTGCAGGTACTTGTCAAGCGGATTAAGTTCGAGAAGGACCAATGGGAGCTATACAAAGGAGACAAAGGGAAAGCAAAAGATAACAAGTAGGTCCCTTGTCTTATTTATCTTCTATAGAAAAAGGTTAAACGCTTTAATTCTGTTGTTCTAGGTGTAACTACCCACCTAGGGAAATTGTGTTTATTCATAGATGCAAAATTCCACATAACAATAATGAATAATTAACTAATAATTAGTGTTGAGGAGACATGTTTCCAAGGACATGATCATTCGTGAATGGGTAACTGCCTAGGTATAATTGGAACCCTCACTTTAATCAAATCATCTCATATCTTCTTGTGCGTATTGTTGATGTTCTATCTACAATTATTTTTATTGAGATAATAAGGCATTGAAGTAATTGTTGCAAGCATAAAACGTACCATAAATTTAACAAGATGACCAAGATTGATGCTTTGTTCGACTCAGAATCGAAAGCGAAACTCGTTGCAGTAGAGCTAGTCAAGAAATTAGGATTGGAAGTTTGTAATCATCCAAGCTCAAAGGTGAACCATTCACCCTATGTTCACATACTAGGGTATGCACTCCACAGGGGAAGGTGAACCACTCACCTTGTGTTCACACGCTGTGGTATGTACTCCACAAGGGAAATTGAACCACTCACCTTATCTCATATAGCTTCAAGAAGTACTCGAGGGCCCTAGGAGCTCCCAAAGCTCAATGTTCAACTCAAAAAAGATCCCTCCATATAGGGAATACTGCTCTCTGAAGGCTAAGAAATTTGCCTTCCCTAAGGATTTGTGAGGATATCAACAACTTGACCATCTGTCCATGGGAGCCTCAGTGCTCCTCCCAGCAACATATAGATTATGGTGGCACACAACTCACTAAAGAGCTTCAAAATACATTGTCTTACTGGTAGCCATTCTAACAATAGTGATTTTAGCAATCCTCTGTTTCCTATACATCCAGGATACCAAATCAAAATCATGTGAAAGAACATATTTAACTAACCTTACTCCCTCTTACTTAGGGAGACCATAAGCCTAAGCTTGTCTAATACAAGAAGGTGCCACAGTGCCTATTTTGCACAATTTTTTTTCGTATGATCAAACTCTCTTTGGTTTAAGGTGCATGTTGTAATACAAATGATACTTCAAACAAGATTGTAATGATTATGTATAGCTCTTATTCCAATGTTCGAGAAGTCATTGATCTTTAAACTTAGTTCTCACATTATAGAATGCTATGCAGGGAAACCTTTGTCAAGCTAGGAACTAAGTAATATGTTAAGTTGAAAGCTCTTCAATCTTGTCACCTCTTTATTGCTAATTCCACGTAAGGTTTATGAAAGAGGGTCTTAACCAATCTTATTTGAGAACATTGACTTGAAAAGGCATATGCTTGAATCATAAACTTGCAATTATGCCTTATTCCATATTGACAAATATAGTTTTCAAGAGTGTTCAAACAAAAATTAAAATTATTATTAGTAGATACATACTTTACATTTTGGTAATTAAACATATTTCCCAGTGGTTACTAGCCAACATAATTTATGATTTTTTTTGCATTCTTTATATTTGGGTTGGGTTACTAGACATTTACTAGGAATTACTGCCACTATAATTTATGAAATTCTTTGCATTCTTTATATTTTAGTAATTAGACATATTTACCAGGAATTATTGCCACCACAATTTATGGAAATCTTTGCATTATTTAAGTAGGAGTAAAAATTAAATATGTTGTACATTTTCAACATTAAAAAAAAAATGACAGTAAAAGCTAATAAAAGCTAGTTTTTTATTAGCTTTTACTGTAAAAGATAAAATATTATGACTCCAAAAAAACTTAACATTCCAATGATTTTTAGGCATGACATTAAAGATAAAATATCACGTCTTTATAAAGCCTTAAAATTCCAACAATTTTCATGGACGATATTAAAGATAAAATATCACGTCTCTAAAGAACTTTAAAATTCCAACAATTTACAGTCATGGTGTTAAAAAAAATACTTATAACTGTTTTCAACCATAACATTAAAAATAAAATATCATGATTTAGAAAAAGCTTAAAATTTTGACAAATTTTTAACCATGGAATTAAACCAAAGATCATGAGTACAAAAAACCTTAACTTTCAACATATTTCAACCATAATATTATGGAAAAATTTTATCACTGAAAAAACTTAAAAAATGAACATCTGAATGAAAGAGTTATTATACAAAAAGTAATTTCTTTTTTAAATGATAAAAGGATAGTGATTTTAAAATTTTACTTTAAGACAACTTGACACATTGCAACAAAAATTTAAAAATTAATCATCAAATCGACACACAGTGTAGGAGAACTCGACCAATTGTAATGAAAACTTAAAAATCAACCATGAAGTTGACACATTGTGGGCACATACTTGATCCATTATAACGAAAACTTTAAAATCAACTATCCAATTGAAACATAATGGGATTGAGTTGTTAGTCGAGAATAACACAAACTTTACATAAAAAATAAAATAAAATAAAATAAAATAAACAAAATAATAAATAAAATGAAAAATACAAAATAAAACAAAACCTCAAACATAAAAAAAAAAATTGAAACTTAAAAAAAAAAAAATGTTAAAAAATAATAACAAATCAATAAAAATATATATAAAAACATAAAAAAAAATTTAAAAAAGGACTAAAAAAAATCAAATATAGAAAAATACATAAAAAGACAAAAAAAAATCAAGCATAAAAATATAAAAATAAACAAATTAATTTATAAAAGATAAAATTTTAATAAAAAAAATTATAAATAAATAAATAAACAAAGAAAATATTCCAAAAAACATAATTTAAGATTAAAAATAAAATAAAAAATAAGCAAATAAATAAAAACATTAAAATTAAATTAAAAATATTAAAATAAAAAAATAAAAATACTTATATTTTTCTAACAATAAAAAATAAAAATAAAAAAATAAAAAACATTAAAAACAATTAAAAAAAAAAGAGATAAAAAAAACTTATGCCGTTATTGGAGAAATGGCGATTTTGGGAATTGCCTTGCCTTGCTTAGGGTGATTTTGGGAATCACTTTGCCTCGCATAGGGCCCATGAGGCTGTGGGCCTAGGCATGGGGAATTGCTTGTAGATCCCCCATGCCCAAGCCTATGGGCCCTGGCTAGAATTTCCATTGCCCTGCCTAGGGCCCGCAGGGCTGTTGCCCTGGGTTGTGCATGTGTGCTTTTTGGAATAGTCCATATCTCGCCCAAGGCTCATGGGGTCGCTGGCCCTGGGAAATTCGTGGAATCGCCTTTGCCCCACCCAAGGCTAGCGGAGCCGTTGGCCTAGGAGGGAAGGAGGCATGCAACTCCTCTTCGCTCGGGCCAACAGGTCCCTCAGGCACTGGTGCTCACCTAGGGCATGTGGAGTGTCATATATATATATATATATATAATTGATTTTCTGATTTTATTTTTTTTAAAGTTTTATTTGTGTGTTTGTGTTTTATTTTTATTTTTTTAAATTTGTTTTAATGTTTTTTTAATGTTTAATGACTTTTATTTTTAATATATATATATATATATATATATATATATATATATATATATATATATATATATATATATATAAGCAAAACATTTCAAATGCCATCATCTTTGGATACAAAATTCATTAAAAATTCATAAATTTTTGTACTTTTCCAACTTTTTTATTGTATTTTTTCATTATATATATATATATATATATTTTTTTTTTTTAAATTTTTCTGGATAAAGACTATTCTATTAAAAAGATAAAAAATATTTACAGAGAGGATTAAACCTCTGAGGGGGCCGTAGCCTGCCCATCGCCAAAAAGACTTTTGCAGATAGCAAGCTTCATTCCTTTTACAAAATTGAGAGTTTTAGAAGCGAGAATTGTAGTGAGCTTGAGAGACAAAAAACTAGACTGTCCTATAGGTGATCTAAGCTTCAGAGGTAGCTGATCACTTACAAAAATACTATCCTTTAAAACTGCTATTACAAAAAAGACCCAAAACCGGACTTTTGACCTAAAGACTGTAGTATTTCATGCTGATCTCAAAAGAAGCCGGAGACATGCACAGAAAGAACCATGGAAACATAATACGAGTACCAGAAATCAGAAGAGGGATTGCTGTCATGGCATTTGAGCCAGAAGTCTTTAAACCTGCGGAGGAGAGCCTGTCACGTCCACGTTTCCCTGGTTGGGGGAGCCAATCCAGGTCACCATTTCATTGTCTTCAGCTCCCATCATACTGCCTTCTGGAGGAATAACAAGATTCAGAATGCTTCCAGAAAGGCGCACTGGTTCACAAGCAAGAATTCATTAAAAATATTTTATTTAACATGCCGTTTTTTAATGAAAAAGTTCTGAAATATGTATTTTTTTAATTATATTTATATGCAAAATGTGTATTTCTTGTTGTTTTCTAGTGACAATTATCTTGTGTATTGAAAAAATAATTAACAATATATAAAGATATAAAATATTTTTACCTCAAAATATTAATGTTATGATATTTTTATTTTTTAAACTTCGCAAAATAAAATAAGAAATTTATTATAAAAATCATTGCAAAGAAAAATAAAAAGCACATGTTTGGAAAACCCTTAGAAATCAAACTTCTCAGGACGAAAAACATGAAGATGAATAAGACAACTTGAAAAATGGTTAAATAATCAACATTTAAAAAAAATGTGCATACTTAAGACCCATATTCATGGTATGACTTGATATTGATCTTTGCTTCCATTTTAAACATGGGTTGTGATTGATTCACGACAATCGAACTGGGTTGATCTTTTCTGAGTTCTTTCTTGGTCAGTCCTCAGTTTCTTCTTGACCTCCTGATCCCCCTTCTAATTTGTCTTTTGTATTTGAACACCACTCATCTCTAAATATTCCAAGATTAGGGCGGCCATGAGGAGATTCACATTATGATTTATATCCGTGACTTGCTGTACCATCCTCGAAAGATTCTCCTCTGCAGGATCACAAGGGTTATTCACAAATTTGTTAACCATGATTACGATTTTACAACTTTTGGTCTAACTGATCTGATCCATTGCAAATCTCGACAATATCCCCAAACAAAATTGCTTTGGTACCAATATGATTTGTAAACTACCATGGATATTCCATTGGATAGTTTGTCACAAAAAATCTAATAAAGTTATATTTAAATTTGAAATTCTACACTATTACAATTTTATATCTCTTTAGATTTATAGATATGTAGGTTACTATTAATAATGTATACATGTGAATTAAAATAATGCAGAAAAATAGAGAATGACAAAATACAAATCTTAGAAACGCATTTTACATATGATATGATTTTGGGAAACCCTTTTAGGAGAAATACCCATCTAGAAGGTAAGACCACTCCACTCTCTTTCTTTGAATGGAAATATGGCTGAGTACAAAGAAGTATGGCTTGTGGCCCATGGGTCGCTATAATGCAAAAATTCACTGTGTGTTCTATCTCATATCCCTCTTGGATATTTTTTCTCAACTATGGAACAAATGTACTCAAAAGAATGGAACCCCTTTGCCTCCTAGTGGTCTGGTTATAACACATCCTGATAGCTTATTGGTGTTTAGATTTAACTACTTCAACTCTCAATCAGAGTTACAATATAGACTCTTCTAGAGTCTTCTACTTCATAATCATGTGGTCAACCCCTTCTTCATGAGTAATGGGGGTTGACGTGACATCTTCTCGATTTGTGGTGGTGAAAACATTACGGTCAACTTTGAGTGACATAACTTTCACATACAAATTCCAATTGACGCTCTTGTGCCGTTGGAAAGGTCTTTGTGTGTAGAATAGGAAAAATAGTTGTTTTGCTAAAGCATCAAAATTTTACCCCCAAAAAACATTGTTTGATGCCTCAAATCACTCTCGTAATGTTTCAAACCCCAATTTTCCAAATTGGGTCCTGTGAGTAAAAATGGTCTTGAGAGATGATTCCTCCACTTTGTCCACTCTAAAAGAATTAATATGGATGAAAAACAATATGATGATCCAATCCGAATCAATTATGGTTTATGAGTTAAGTGTTTTGATCAGTTATAGGAATCTCAAACTAAAGTTGTATTGAACATAGACCAAATCATTTGATCGTTTTTGTTTCAAATGGTTTCATTTCTTGGTGTGTATATATTAAAGAATAATGCAATGGTGTTCACACTAAAAAAGGTTGCTTGTCTAGCTCAAGGCTATGGTTGAAAACCTTTTTCAAAAGAAGACATTGGATACCAAACTATTTTCACCAATAGAATGTGATAAAAGTCCAACAATTTGAAAGCTTACTAAAATTTTGCAGTGTCTAGAATATTGAATAATATAACTAAAAACTTTGAAATTGCTTCCCTGGAGTGTCTTTAGTTCCTACTTTTTGCAACCATACTCGTTTTTACCTCACTGATAGTATGATCAAAATGAGGCAGCTCATTGTGTATCTCATTTTATATCTTTATATCAGGGACCAATGCCTGATGCATTTGTGTAATATTCTTTTTACCTACCCATTTTGTTCAAACTCTGTTATATAATGGTACCTTGGGTTTAAGTAATGACGAGTGTCATGTATAGGTTTATGACACTGCATGTTTCATCTCATCATCAATGTTTTTCGAATAAGAAAGAAATTTTTTTTTTTTCATCATTATACCTTGCCTTTTTTGCTTTTTTGTCATGGTAGATTTATCACCATTCACTATTTGCGGCAAATTAACAACAATATCATTAAAGTCAACCATCTCTTTTGTCTTTTTTTACCACTCATAGTGTATAAGGGTTCATTGTGTTATTTTCATCACATGCAATAGGGACTTACAAGATTACATTGATGGATAAATTTTAAAATGCAAGGGAATTATTAGGTGTCCACACTTTCCTTGTCACTTACGTTATTGCTTGTCCAACTATCATCAATAATGAGTGTGTGATGTCTAGAGGAGTCACTATTTGCACAATTATTTTTTTCCCCTGAAGCATATTAGGTTCTCCATTCATTGATGATGATGTATTATTTGCTGGATATTTGTGTGCCTTGGTTAGAAGATGAGTATTATTTTCATTATTTGGTTATCTACCCTCGTACTCATTTGTCCTGTTGAACACATAGAGAACATCATCATGGTGGGGACTATTTTTGATGATTTATTTTGGTTATACCATCATTAAATTATATATCATGTCTTCTTGGATAATCTCATCATATTTTTCATCTAGGCTTGCATCTGACATTTTCTATATTTGAAGGGTATACATGGGTCCTATATAGCATTGAAGACACATCTGATTTACCCTAGCACATTCATGGAGGGGGGTATTATTGTTATATTCACTATGGTTTATATGATGATATTATTTCCTTTGTATTATCAAAAGTTTATTAATATTTCAAACTATTAGACTCTTATCACGTTCTATTAGTGGAAGTAGTTTGGCTAATTATTGTTTTTGTATGTGATGATAGTATTGGTATATTCACTACGGTTTATGCTTGTTATTATGGAGTATTTTCTAGAGTGAATGTCGTTAAGGATATTGGCTATTTGATAATGAAGTGACATTCTTTGGTAGGATGGTTGATAGAGTGGGTAAAGTGCTCTTATGGGTGTATGCTTAGTACATGTGGACCTTGCTTGCACATTTTCACGAGTCTCTCCACTTATGCACTCATGGTTTTATAAAGTAGTGGATGGGTTCTCCTTACAACACATGGTTTTGGATATATTACTCTTATATTGGTGAGGCCTAAAAACCTTGCATGACTCTCTAAGACAAGTTAAGTAGCTATGGTGTTGGTTTAGGACCTTTATTTGCTTTTGTGCACCCCTATGGGTCACACTTATTCCCTTGATTATTTTATATTATATGGTGGTTTTTGCACATCGACTTGTCAACCATTTTAGAGGAGTGTGCCTTTCATTGAGTATTTTATTATTATTTTGGAGGTTTTTGACAAAGCACCATGGGATGTATTTTTTATCATTTGTTGGAGCTTGTTAACTTGGTCAACCACCTTGGACACTATGTTGGGGTAGCTTTTGAGGAAGACTTAGGTTGTAATGCTATTTTCTATATATGATAGTGATAGTATTTTTTTCATGTGCATTGGAGAACACACCATTATTTTATTGATATGGCATTCCTATGGAGGAATTGGTGGTTGGATTGACATGGTCAAAGTTTAGACATTTTTTATATTCTTGGCTTGACTTATCACCTTTCTAAATGAGTGACCATTGGAGGATTTCTTTATTAATTATATTAGAAATCTATTGGGTTGTGTTCCCATTATAAACATTCTTTCTTATATGATGGATATCTTAATATGGTGAACCACCTATTTTAAGGGGTGTGTTCTAGCTCATTTAGCCTTATCTTACATGGAGATTTGTATGTTGTATAATGATTAATATTTTATTATTTCTTTGGCTTCTCCATGAAGTTGGTTGGATAATGGGTTTTCCATGATTTCCTAAATTAGATCCCAAGTTTTAGATTTGTTGGAAGGTGTGTCCCATTGGAAATATTTCTTTATTATTTCACCGATATTTTGAGGTGGTCAATTATCTATTTTAGAGGTGTCTCCTGTCAAGTAATATAGTTGGCTATATTTATCAACATTTATTTGTCAACCTAGGGTAGGTAAACTATGAGTTGAAACACAATATGTGCAAACTGACTACCTAGGTATCTTCCTATATAGAAATAAAGCACAAACCAAGTACAAATAAATCTTAGAGTTGATTCCAGCTTAAAATTATTTTCATAAATGTAAATTCAATTATTGACCTTGTTGGAGTAAGATTACAAATTCAGACAAATGCATTACACTTTCACACTAAATTCTCTTCCTAAAATTGTAGTCATTTGGTCAAAATTGGTTTGTGAATGTAATGAAAAAGAACTCTAAATGAAATCAGTGTTCTAAGTTTATAAGAAAATTCATAACAATTTAAGGACAATGACTCTTAAATTCAAAACTCAAATCCTCCTAATCATTATTTTAACCATTAGCTTAACCATTATTGACTTTAATTAATTCCAATAAATATCTTTAAAACACAATAGTAATCAATTTATGATAAACCCTTCATTTTACCCATGTTCTTACATTAAAACAATATTATTACAGGAAAAAAAGTATTAATTACAAGAAATTATGTGTGATTACAAGATCACTATAGGAAAATTACAATGAATTCTGTGTAATTAAGGACCACTATAGGAAAATTGCAGGAATTTAGAGATTGTGTGTTAATTGATGAAAATGACTAATGGAGTGAATATAAACTAGATTAATAATTTCTAAATAAATTAAAAGCGAATAGACAACAAATATGAGTGGGTCCTATTGGAATATGCTGTGAAAACTACTCAAAAGCTTTAGAAAAAATCTACACCATGTCACAAAAGAAGTCTCTATATTACAACATATCTAATCCTTAGTACAAATAACAATCCTTGCTCAGAAAAAGAATATGAAAAATAATGATTGAATAACTCCTTCCTCTCTTCATGAGGGTTTATTTATACATAAATTATCAATAAAAAATGATAGAACCAAATTTGATCAAGAATGGGGTTCAATTTAACTTAAGAATATATAATATCTCAAATGGATAGTAGGGATATGATGTGATGTTGTATAATATTCCTTAATATTATTTGACTTAAAATTTTGATCCTCAAGCCTCGATATTCGAATTCTAGCTGTTGGAGACAAATCTGTTGATTTTTCTAACTGATTACAAGAATTTATAGATTGATTGTAGGAATTGCTGATTGGACACCCTATTCTGACCGGTCATTGACTTGAGGGTTGCCACCATATATAAGGAGGATAGTCAGTTATTTATTGATTAGATGAGCATTTTGAACTCATTCCAAGTGTCAGAATCATATGGGATGACCTGGAACCCCATAGAGCTTAGAAGAATTACAAGAATTCTGCTTTTGCTAATTTTCTATAATTACAAGAATTCCTGTAGATTGTTGTTTTGAAAATTAGTACATGAATAAATGCTTCTGGAAAACATTTATAGATTAAAAATGTTTTTTTTTTTCTTATGAAAGATAATTACCTTTATTTTAACCTTTTAATGCCATTATCCTCACAAAATTGATAAAAGGGAAAATTTTGCTTCAAAATTGAGGATAGAAAAGGTTGGAATAAGGTTGTTAAAAGTACCAACATTTGTACACACCATCTCCCCCTGACTGGTGTTTTTCATGACCTCGTGCAATCAAAACTAAAATTCATCTCCTCCTGAAATTTGATAAAAAAACTATAGACTTGCCACTTCATACAAATTCTACTGCTTGGATAAGAACATTTAATTTTGTGTTTGATGGAGATCAGTTCCTATGTTATTTTTTCCTTGAAATTCTTGTTTCTTATTATCAACCTCATGTTTGGCTTGATATTATTTAAATTTGTTGCAAACAAGTTTATGCATTTATATCTGAGTGATTTTCCATTTCTCTGTTCTTGGCATACTACTCCTCCAATTTCTCGTTTTCTTCCTTTACTACCATTTTGTTTCAACTTCTTTATATTTTTGTCTTTCTTCTTTAACTTAGCAAGTAGAGTATTTATTTGTTGATTTTTCGGCTTGTTGGAAATACTAAGAGGGAGGGTGAATCAATATTTCTTATTAATTATCACTTCATTAATCTTTTCAGATCATTAGTTATTCTTCAGTTATTATTGTTATTGTTCAATATGAACAATAAACAACAGTACAAAATAGAGACAATAGGCACAGGAATTATTATACCACTATGGGTCAAAAACCACTGACCGTTTTTATAATAAATTCTTTAATATTTAGCCCCAACTGAAATGTAAGTTACAACTTCCTAGAATTCTAGAAAAACATTCTTCTCCAGCTCCCACTAAAGGACACCCCAATGCCTTGGTTTTATCAGAAGTCAACTAAAAGGATGCCCCAACGCCCAAGTGAGCCATAACTCACCCTATCACCACCCTACTACCCTAAAGTGTTTACTGGCCCCAACCTAAAGGTGACTTCATTCACCAACCTAGCGCCACCCTACCACCCTAAAAAGACAAAATAGAAAAAGATGTAGACTCCCGTACCAGGGACAATGATCACGTTACAATGATTTTCAATACACGATAAATAACACTAGGACCATACCATTTATCCCGTTAGACTTCGACAATAAGACTAAATTTCCCCAACAATGCCTTCTATTTCTCTTAGGCAATTTGACTCTTTTACAAATATGGGTTCTCGTACCAGAGATAATGGCCTAGTTACAATGATTTGGCTCTTGACCTTGACAATGATTCTTAATACATGTAACAAATGTTGATGATGTGACAAGTATAGTTTCTTTGTCTCCAAGAAATGTCCTTTTTGCAACGTTGCCTTCAAGAGATGATGATTTGATACTTCAAGTTATTGTATGTCCTCTTCTACCTCCATTCAATGTTTCCCAAATGAGACCCAATCCCAAACAAAAACAAAATACCCTTTTACTTACCTTTATCTGTAATACACATGTGTACATAATAGTGACAGTAAAAAATTCAATCATTACAATATGTACCTAAGATGTGCTTGTGTTTTGAGTATGTCCCTTTTGTTCTTGACCTGTTGCAGCAAGCTACACTCTTCTTAATCAACTAATTCTTAACCAAAAAAGACCATGAAACTGACCTAGATTCTAAGTAGGATTATACACCAATGAAGATTGTAGCTATAAGCCTTAGACACAATTAGCACATAACTTACAATAGCTATCAAACTGAACACAACTTACATTACTAACTCGACTGCAACTTAACTCAAAACTAGCCTACTACACACTACTATGAAGTCCTCAATTTAATATAGCAATAGTCATTAAAGAACACAATGAAATGAATTTAAATATGTAAAAACCTTGAATTTTAAATATGCAGCTCAAAATAATTCTCCTAATGCAAGACATGAAATGAGACTTTTTTCAAATACAACTTAAACCGAAATTGAAGACTAGTGCCATGAATTTTTTCTTGTAGAAGTTCACATGTATTTCAATGAGGAACTATGGAAGACCAAGACCTGAAACAACCTTTGGATAGCATCGATGTCCTAAAATAATGCAATTCCCTAAGTTCCAAGACCTTTAGGTGTGTTGTTCCTTGTAGTCCATTTGTTCAAGACTGTAAATAGATTTGTTAACTGGCTTGTTATCCTTCCTTCGCTTCTTTTTGAAGGATAACCTTTGTTGTTGTAAAAATCTATAATTAGACTTGCATCATGGATTCTTGCAACATGCTCCAAATGAATTTGATTTCCTTGACAATCAACAAATACAAAGTTTTTGTGACAAATTTTCAAGTCAAATTACAAGTCCTAGTCTCTAGTCTTGGTTGTAGGTTCGATCCAAAAGTTGACTGTGATCATGCCTTAAACAAAATATCTTGTTACAGGTCCGAAAACCTTGAAGACCATCCTAAATATGCCTTGAGGAGTCTTTTAATCCTTTGCTGCTCATAACAAGGATACCCTGCAATAAATAGAATCTCCAAGCAAATCAAAGTTACCTAACCCTATCCCTTAAAATACCCACGTTAATACTCCCGTAGGGTGATCGAAAAGTTTAAATAGATAAATTTCACAAAGTCATTAGTTTTTATTCCATCACAATTAGGCAAGACAAACCTTCATTTTATATATTACTAGGATGACCATTAAGGTTTAGGAAAGGGTTTTATAGGTGATTGTTAGATATTAGAGAGGGAATTGGAATTTACATATTAAAATATTAATTTTATTTTTCTTGTGTGCTAAGGAAGGGAGGTCGTGAGACTTATGGGAAGAGATAATATTTGTTAAGGTAAGAGGGATACTTTTTATGAGATAAATTAATTTATAATGCTTTCTAAGATGACACTTTCATAATTACCCTTAATACAATTAATTACTAACCCTTATTAATATTTGTCTAGAAAAAATTTCAATTCCACTAAAATTTTGAAATCAATGAATGGCTTAGTGCATATGGTCCTACCAAGGTTATGAAGTCAACGATTGGTTTATTGGCTTTGGTTCTTGATGTTATTCAACTTATACATAATGATATTGCGGTGAGAATCCCTGTCATATATTAACAACCGTTGGTGAATAAGGTGTCATGTCTCTACCCCATAGGGTTTTACCCCACAAAATTGGGTCTTCAACTTAAGATTAAAATAACTTACAAATCGTAAATAACTGTGTGGGGTACCACATGTCATCTTAAATATATTTTCAAGGATAATCTAACTAGACTGATTAGGAGACAAGAAACCATGAATTTCCATACCAAATTTGCCGACTAAGATTGAGGTAGCTCCTGGTGCTGCTTGGGTTGACATCAATGAAAACCACCTATCAACAATCTCCCCCTTTGGTACTAACGGAAACAAAAGTACTCCTCTTGCGATCATAACTCTCCCTAAAATTATGCTTCTCTTCTTCCTAACTCTTTATCTCCCCCTTTGACATTAATGGAAAATGATAACTCCCCTTGACAACCCTCCTCTCCTGCAGACCTGTGACTTGCCTTAAATCCCCCTATCTACTTGAAAATATAGTGGATTGGTCTAATGAGGACTTGGGAGAATCCCAATTTTTTGGTGAAGATACTCAAATGTCTCACACGGAAATGGTTTGGTAAAGATACAATCGGTTTGTTCTTTTGTCCCAATATATTCAACTTTGATGTTCTTCTCGACAACCTGTTCTCTAACGAAGTGGTACTTGATCCGAATGTGTTTCATTTTTGAATGCATCACAATATTATTAGAGATAATGACGGTGTTGGTTTTATCACATAAGATTGGAATGGGCTCATCAAACTTCACTTGAAGATCTTGCAAGGTTTGTTTCATCTAAAGGACCTGTGTAAAACAAGCTATTGCCACTATGTATTCTGCTTCCGCTATGGATAAAGAGATTGAATATTGCTTCTTGCTTAACCATGAAACATGACAACCACCTAGATAGAAAATTGCTCCACTGATCATCGATACTTCCCGTCAAATCAACATATGTATAAGCTGTAATAGTTAACTCATTTCCTTTATGATACCATAGTCCATATTCTGCGGTTCCCTTGAGATATCAGAAGATCCTTTTTACTGCAATGACATGAGATTATTTTGGTACTTCTTGGAATCAAGCTACCTCTCGAACTTCCTGCATCACATTTGGTCTGTATCCATAAATAAATCATCCATACTTTGCTTGCAACTTTCTAGCATCAAAATGATTTTTCTTAATGCTCGCTTGAAATACTATGCTTCCCACGATTTGTTACTATTAATTCTATTTGTTAATATGAATTAAATTTTACTGCAACTGAAACTATCCATAATATTCCTTTATGTCTACCATCTATCAACCTGTCAATGATTGATATTCAAATATGCCACTGTTGCTTCATAGACTCCCCCTCTTCAATATTTAGGGAGTCATCACTCTAGATTCTTCAAAATAATGTACCACCCAACTCCTCAACCAGATTATCCTGAACCTTGTAATCATCTAATGTACTTGTTTCTACCTCAAGATTTATTGTCTTTACAAAGCTAGATATCATTACCGCTAAAACTTTTTCATTTTAGGGTTTTTACTCATGGAGGATGCCATCTTGTACCTGCAACCTTGAGCTATATGCCCATATTTATGGAATTTGTAAAATTCAATGTTGGCCTTGAATGATGGAGCATACGATTTAAACTTTCTACTATCAGAGTCATCGTGAAACCTGCCTTGTGATCCTGTAAACCTACTTCTAGGATACTTGCTTCTAGGGTTTTGACTCCATTGATAATATCTTTGATAATTGTACCTTTTATAAGTTTGACAATCCCGAGCCATATATCCAAAGCTATCACATGAAAAAAAACCATTAAATGAATTTGTGTATCTGAATTAGTTATCTTGTCTAAATGGCCTTCTGTATTGATACCTTCTTGGAGGAGGAAGAATATCTTGATTACTTCTTGGCATTCCATCATTTTTAATTTTCTTTTGTCCTTCATTTTGATTTTGCCTTTGAATTCTCATGAACTCATCCAATTCTCTAGAGCTACTTGCAAGGGTTTGTTGGACATTTCCCCTTTCTGCTTCCTTTCATAGAGAGACTATTTCGGCTTCTAGTTCTTCCCTTGCCTCTTTGCTTTCTTTTAACTCATTCCTAAGTGATTATTAAATTATTTTGGCTTCTTCTAACTTTACTATGAGGTGGATGATTTCTTCTTCATTCCTTTTGTTGAGGTTCTTGGCATGTTCTTTTACCTCCAATTCGCTTCTAGAGAATTAACATTTTTCCTTTCTTCTTTGAGTTCTTTTATAACTCTCACAAATTCGTTTTTAAATTCGATTTCACATTTCTTCTTTTTCATCTTTTTCTTTGTCAATTTATTCCATCTTGTTATGCTTAAACATAAATAATACTCTTTCTTTGTTTTATTCATCACTGTCACTTTCTTCTTCAGATGAGGAACTATCTTCCTTAGAGTGGAAGTGTTTCTTAAACCCTTTCTTCTTAACTTGCTTGTTGAAATTTCTTTGACCCTTCTTTCCTTTTGTAAATGATTCATCCTTATGAGGGAACCTAGCAACAAAATGATCAATATCACTACAGTCAAAACATACTAATGGAAGTTTGCCTTTGTACTTACCTGTTCCTCTTTTCATCTTCCTTGTAATGTACACAAATTATGCATTTGAAAGTTCTTCTTCTCCTTCTTCCTCTTTGCAATAACTAGATCTAGGTTTGGATACCTGTTTACCCTTCTTGATCTTCTTGGATGTTGTAAATAAATTTTCTATATTAAATGAACCATTTTCCTCTTCAATCCTCATTTCATATGCTGTAAGTATCCCATGTAGTTTGTCCATACTCAAGTTGCTTAAATCTGATCTATCTTCTAAGATAGAAACCTTAGGATTAAATCTTTCTAGAAGAGTTCTAAGGACTTTACAAACACTGACCTTCTTTTCAACTGGTTCCCCTAACCCTTCCAAGGAATTTGTTATTTAATATACATGTTGAATGTAAGTTGTAATGTTTTCATCTTCTTTCATCCTTAGTTGTTCAATTGAGCTCTATAAATTTGAAGTTTTTCTTCCTTGACCTTTGAGTCTCCTGCATATATGTTTTGAAGCTTGTCCCATAGTTCCTTAGCTGTTTTACAACCCAATACCTTAACATAGACAGATTGAGTGAGCCCACTTATAATAAGATCCTTTGCATTGGCATCATTTACGATATTTTTCTAACCTTGTTCATCTGTTGTTTCTTTATAAACCTGATCGACTATTTCCCATACCTCACATCATTGTGAAAGTAAATGAACCCACATCCTTCCACTCCATAGTGCATAGTTATCTCCATTTAATAGAGGAATTCTATCCTTGGTGTATTCCATGATCTCCTCCCAGTTGTTAAACTGCTATAGAAGGAACCAAGCTCTGATACCA
The DNA here is from genome assembly GCA_031772625.1 of Pinus tabuliformis. Lineage (NCBI taxonomy): Eukaryota > Viridiplantae > Streptophyta > Pinopsida > Pinales > Pinaceae > Pinus > Pinus tabuliformis. The sequence goes on from CM062809.1 coordinate 224,393,797, forward strand.
ATTATTGGAAATACTAAGGGGGTGGGGGTGAATCAATATTTCTTATCAATTAGCATTTTATTAATATTTTCAAAGCATTAATTATTATTCATTAATTATTTTTATTGTTCAATATGAGTAGTAAACAACAATAAAAAATAGAGGCAGTAGGCATAATAATTTTTATTTGGAAAACCCCCTTCGGGTAAAAAACAATTGAACGATTTTCTAATAAATTCTTTAATCTTCAGCCCCAACTGAAATGTAAGATACAAATTCCTAGAATTATAGAAAAGCATTCTTCTCCAGCTCCCATTGGAAGGACACCCTAACACCCTGGTTTTATCAGAAGTCAGCTAAAAGGATGTCCCAACACCCTAGTGAGCCACAACTTTCCCTAGAACCACCCTACCACCCTAAAGTGTTTACATTCCCCAACCTGAAGGCGATTTCATTCACCACCCTAGCACCACCCTAGCACCCTAAAAACACAAAATAGAAAAAGATGTGGGCTCTCGTACAAGGGACAATGATTTTTAATACATGATAAACAACACTAGGACCACACCCTTTATCCCAACAGAATTTGACAATAAAATTGACTCTCCCCAACAACACCTTCTACAACTCTTAGGAAATTTGACTCTTTTAAAAATATGGGCTCTCATACCAAAGATAATTGCCCAATTACAATGATTTGACTCTTGACCTTGACAATGCTTCTTAATACATGTAACAAATGTTGATGATGTGAAAAGTATAGATGTTATGTGTTCAAGAAAAGTCCATGTTGCAATGTTGCCTCCAAAATATGATGATTTGATACTTCAAGTTCTTGTATGTATTCTTCTACCTACATGCAAAGTTTCCCAAACGAGACCCAATCCCAAACAAAAGCAAAATACCTTCAACTTACCCAATGTCTACAATACACATGTAAGTACATAATAGTGAAACTACAAAATTAAATCATTACAATACATACCTGGGATGTGTTTGTGTTTTCAGTATGTCCTTTATGTTCTTGAATTGTTGCAGTAGGCTACACTCTTCTTATTCATCTAGTTCTTAACCAAAACATACCATGACACTGACCTAGATTCTAAGTAGGACTAGACACCAATGAATATTGTAGCTATAAGCCTTAGATGCAACAATAAAAAGGTAGTCTAGACACACTTAGGACATAACTTACAATAGCTATCAAACTGAACACAACTTACAGTACTAATTCAACTGCAGTCTAACTCAAAACTAGCCTACTCCACACCATTATGCAATCCTCAATTTAATATAACAACAGTAATTAAAGTACACAATGAAAGGAATTTAAATATGGAAAAACCTTGAATTTTAAATAAAAGGCTCAAAAGAATTGTCCTAATGCAAGACCTGAATTGAGACATTTTCAAATACAACTTAAACACAAATTGTATGCAACACAACTTACCAAAATTGGAGACTAGTGCCATGAATTTTTGCTTGCAAAAGTTCACATGTATCTCAATGAGGACATGTGGAAGACCGATACCTGAAACAACCTTTGGATACCCTCGCTGTCCTGAAATAATGCAATTTCATAAGTGTCGATACCTTTAGGCGTGTTTTTCCTTGTAGTCCATTTGTTGAAGTCTGTAAATAGATTTGTTAGCTAGTTTTTTATCCTTCCTTCAATCCTTTTTGTAAGATAACCTTTGTTGTTGTAAAAATATGTAATTAGACTTACATCATGGCTGCTTACAAAATGCTCCAAATGACTTCACTTTCCTTGACAATCAACAAATACAATTTTTTGTGACAAAATTTCAAGTCAAATTACAGGTCCAACTCTCTAGTCTTGGCTGTAGGTTCACTCCAAAAATTGATTGTGATCATGCCTTAAACAAAATATCTTGTTACAATTCCAAAATCCTTGAAGACCATCCTAAATATGCCTTGAGGAGTCTTTTAATCCTTTGCTGCTCATAACAAACATACCTTGCAATAAACCGAATCTCCAAGAAAATAAAATTTACCAAACCCTATCCCTTAAGATACCTGCATTAATACCCCTGTTGGGTGACCGAAAAACTTAGATAGCTAATTTTCACAAAGTCGTTTGTTTTTCTTCCATCACAATTAGGCAAGACAAAGCTTCTTTTTTATAGATTACTAGGATAACCATTAAGGTTTAGGAAATGGATTTATGGGTGTCTGTTAGATAATAGAGAGGGAATAAGAATTAACATATTAACATACTAATTTTATTTATGTCTTTTGTGCTAAGGAAGGGAGACTGTGAGCCTTATGGGAAGAGATCATATATGTTAAGGTAGGAGGGATACGTTTTATGAGATAAAATTAGTTTAAATTTTTTTCTAAGATGATGCTTTCGTAACTACTCTTAATTTAATTAATTACTAACTCTTAATAATATTTTTCTAGAAAATTTTCAGTTCCACTAAGATTTTGAAATCACTGATTGGCTTAGTGCATATGTTCCTACCAAGGTTATGAAGTCAATGATTGGTTTATTGCCTTCAGTTCTTGATGTTATTCAACATATACATAATGAGATTGCAGTGAAAATCCCTGTCATATATTGACAATCATTGGTGAATAAGGTGTCATGCCTCTACCCCTTGGGGTTTTAGCCCACAAAATTGGGTCTTCAACTTATAATCTAAATAACCTTCAAATCGTAAAGAATTGTGTGGGGTACCACATATCATTGAAAATATATTTTAGAGGAGAATATAACTAGATTTATTAGGAGACAAGAAACCATGAATTTCCATGCCAAATGTGCCGACAAAGATTGGGGTAGCTCCTAGTGCTGCTTGGGTTGACATCAATGACAACTGCCTATGAACATGGCTCCATTTTTGTTTGTGTATGCCCACCTTCCTCATGTACTAATAGATCTTTAAACATTCCCTATTTCCTCTTCAAATTGGTGGCATTGTTAAGAGTGATCATCTTCTATGGTTGGCTTATTTTCCACCACTCCTATGTGTACCATGTTGATTGTATGGCAGACAACTCAGTTCAAATTTTGGTAGTGGTATAGGTGAATAAAGCATGAAATTTTGGGTTATAGATTTAAAAATAACAATGAATTGTAGTGGAGGCAAGTTCGAAATGACATTAGGTTTAATGATTGTGATATTTGTAACATAAATACAAATATTACATTACATCATAATTATCAGAATGGGTAATTGGATTCAGAATGATGGAATTTATTCAGATAGATAATTATTACATGGAATTTTTGAATTGTTGGCTTTAAGAATTAAGGATAATATATATATATATATATAAAGAGGAATGAAATTATAGTTCTAAGTTAAACACTTAAGGTAATGAAGATTTAGGCATTCAAGAAAATGATACTTGGAAATATATATATATATATATATATATATATATATATTTTTTTTTTTTTTTTTTTTCGAGGTAAAATCAACCATTTAAAAATCTCCTAAGTTTAATAAATAAACATAATTGAAACATCTACCATGTTACCTTTTTGGAAAACTCTGAATATTGATTTGTTGACACCGTCAATCTCTTTCATGGAGGAATATATTAATGATTCAATTTACTAAAAAATACTTGTGTTAAACTGATCTTTGCTTTTGAAGCTTTTATTGCACGAATCTGGACTTCCACTTACAAGAATATGGAAACTTTTTTTACCATTATCTCTCAAACCACAAATTAGTTTTCAATGAAACTTTATGAGGTAGTTGGTATCACTTATATTATTACCCATGCCAAGAATTGTAGCCAACAAATGCACATTTTCTGAGAAAAATGAAAAAATGTTGTAGGTAACAATGGTTATTTTTTTTTTACAAAATATGAATTGGTTTGAATTGATTTTTTTTGTGTTCGTTCACCTTACTATAGTGCATTTCCCTACCAAATTTCACTACAATTTGATGAACGAATATCACGAAAAATGCAAAATGGGTGAAGGTGAAAGTGTCCATTTTTTTGAAAATATTAAATCAGAATTGACTGAAATTTGGTGTGTTTATTCAAAATACCTTGATTTGTTTGTGATCCAAATTTCATGGTGATCTAATCCACATTTTATGAAATATTACCAAATCGATTTCTTCTCTATATATGAAGAAAATGACATTGACTGTAACTTTGACCAAGAGCTTGAACTGATTGTGTGCAACTTAGGTTTGATATAAACAACACATAACCATATTGATGGGCCTAGGAAGAAAGCCCATGTGCCAGAATTTCATATGGGGTTGTGCAAATATGTCAACCTTGTATTTCATTACAGAAATTCACCCTTTAATTTCAAGAATTTTTTGTATATCACCTACGTTGATTCAACACCATGCCCTTTTAAAGTTGGAAAAGAACAAACATACTTAGAAAACTTAAAACTGCCAATGGTTTAGAAACTAAGATTTTGGCTATCACTTCAATTACAGGGTATCAGAAGGCTTGTAAAAATTCATGTAAATGTTGATTTTATCATTTATATTTCTAAGTCTACAATTCTGAACCCTCCTGTAAGAACTATTTTCTTCTTGTGAATAAATGTTATTGATGTCGAAAAAGAAGAATATTCACCCAATAATCAGTCCCCCATACTTAAAGATTTGCATGTCCTCATGCAAACAAAATAGGATTCCATTTGGTGCATTTGAAACAATAAAAGAATTTTGGAATTACATAAGGCTAAGATTGATCCTTCACCCAATCTATCCATGGATCACTTTAACCAAATATGAAAAAGTACATAGGGCTATTGAGATGGTTACCACATGCTACTTCTATGCCATGCATGTTTGAAGTTGTAAAAGGGAACACTTGTAAAACTTTGAAAACTGTTGTTGTTTTGGAATGCCATTCCATTTTAAAGCTAAAAAAAGGATGCACTTATAACAACTTTGAAACTACAACAAAAGTGATGAAGGGGGGGAATAAGATGACATTCCTTTTTGTAAGAAAAATTAGAAACTGAGTTTTTTTTTAGCTAAAAAACTCATTGTACCTAACTACCACTCTCCCATGGATTTTTATCGATCCTGGGTTAGTTCATGCTTGCCGATGTTTTCATTTTTGATGTGTCTAAAAAACTTAAAGAAGATTCAAATACCATCATGTGGATTTTTTCTCGAGCCTAGGATGGTTGATGCTTGCTGGTGTTTCCAATTTTAGAGAGCCTGAAAAACTTATAGAAAACTCTCGGGGGGTTCCTTTCCCTTAGATAATCCACCAAAACTAGATAAAGAGATAAACCTATGGTTGGTAGATGTTCATCTCATAGTTTAATGGGCATAAGAAGGAGAAAAGTAACTTCAGTATTATTAATTAAACAAATTTATTTATTTTTTCTTGTTTGTTTATTTCCCTATACTAACCTATTCTACAGAAAATAGGAAAATCTCTTCAACTGAATGCATATTTCCAATGCAACCATCTACAAATCAATGTATCTAAAGTTTTCATACATAGAGCTAAAATTAATACATTAATAAATACCCAGATGTGAATAATTAGTTGCTCACATGATTGTATGCCAAGAAGTGTTGAAGAATGGAGGAATGATGTGGCCTAATGAATTTTTGGAACCAATCTTCCATGTAGTCTTGATTTTCTTTGCTTCCTGGTCCAATATCTTCCTTTTTCATGCCAATATATTCCTTTGTCATGCCAAGTAAATCTTCTGAAATATACTCTTCATTCATAGAATCTAGTGTTAGGAAATCAAGAAACTCTTCAATCTAAAGTTCCAACGTTTTCTCTTCATTAGTTGGTTTCCATGATTCTTGGGCTTCTATAGATTTGCAAGGATAATTAGTAAGTTCTTTTAGATATCATTCCTAGATTTGTTCATGGATTTTCCGTTCTTCTTGAAAACCAAATCTATCTGTAGTTATATCACTTACAGTGGAATGAGGATTTAATAAATTCCTTGTAGTGATGAGCTCTTCTTTTCTCAACAAATTCTTTAACATATTCTTTTTGTTGGTTGATAGATCCTGGCTTACACATTGTTTAGTACATGGGGATTTTTTCAATTCAATTTGTTGGAATTCTTCCTCTACCTCTATGTGTTCGAATCAATCTACATGTATTATATATTAACCTTTACATACAATATTTAACACAATTGGCTTGTAGGACACACTATGGTGGTGGTGTAGGTTCTTACCTCCCGTATTATATTTGTAATCCCCCATATTAATTTTTTTTATACTATAAGGAAGAGTAAATAAATTGCTAAATGTTTTCTATGTTTAACAAAACAAGATAAATTCCTAGGCACCAGTTCATTACACTTCCCCGAAAATGACGCCAAAATGTCAAGTAATATAGTGGGCTATATTTATCAACATTTATTTGTCAACCCAGGGTAGGTAAACTATGAGGTGAAACACAATATGTGCAAACTGACTACCTAGGTGTTTTCCTATGAAAAAATAAAGCACAAACCAAGTACAAGTAAATCTCAAAGTTGATTCCAACTTAAAATTGTTTTCATAATTCTAAATTCAATTATTGACCTTGTTGGAATAAGATTGCAGATTCAGACAGATACATTACACTTTCACACTAAATGCTCTTTCTGAAATCGTAGTTATTTGGTCAAAATTGGTTTGAGAATGTAATGAAAAAGAACTCTAAATGAAATCAGTGTTCTAAGTTTATAAGCAAATTCACACCAATTTAATGACAATCACTCTTAAATTCAAAACTAAAATCCTTCTAATCATAATTTTAATCATTAACTTAAGCATTATTAACTCAAATTAATTCCAATAAGTATCTTTAAAACACAATAGCAATCAATTTCTGATAAATCCTTCCTTTTACCAACGTTCTAACATCAAAACTGTATTATTACAACAAAAAAAAGTATTAATTACATGAAATTCTGTGCGATTACAAGATCACTATAGGAAAATTACAATGAATTCTATGTAATTAAAGGACCACTATAGGAAAATTACAAGAATTTGAAGATTGTGTGTTAATTGATGAAAATGAATAATGGAGTGAATTTAAACATGATTAATCATTTAAAAATAATTAAAAGAAAATAGACAACACATACCAAGGGGCTCCTGGAATATGTTGTGAAAACTACTTAGAAGCTTTAGAAGAACTCTACACCATGTCGTAAAATAAGTCTTTGTATTACAACAACTTTAATCCTTAGTAAAAATAAAAATCCTTGCTTAGAATAAGAATATGAAAAATAATAATTGACTAACTCCTTCCTCTCTTCACGAGGATTTATTTATATATAAATTATCAATAAAAAATTATAGAATAGGATTTGATCAAGAATGGGGTTCAATTCAACTTAGTTAGGAAAATACAATATCTCAAAAGGATATTAGGGATTTGATGTGATGTTATATAATATTCCTTAATATTATTTGACTTCAAATCTTGATCCTCAAGCCTCGATATTCCAATTCCATCTATTGGAAACAAATTTGTTGATTTTTCCAACTAATTACAAGAATTTCTGAATTGACTACAAGAATTGTTGAGTAGGCACCTTGTGTTGACTAGTCATTGACTTGAGGGTTGCAACCATCTACAAGGATGATAAATGGGTATTTATCCATTAGATGAACATTTTGAATGAATTGCAAGTGTTAGAATCAGATTTCCTGATGTGGAACCCCATAGAGCTTGGAGGAATTACAAGAATTCTTCTTTTTCTAACTTTCTGTAATCACAATAATTCCTATAGATTTTTGTTTTGCAAATTAGTGCATGAATAAATGCTTTAAAAAGCATTTATATATTAAAAAGCATTTATATATTAAAAAGAGAAAATTTTTCTTATGAAAGATAATTACCTTTATTTTAACCTTTTCATGCCATTATCCTCAAAGAATTTATAAAAGAGAAGAATTTTGGTTCAAAACTAAGGATAGAAAAGGTTGGAATAAGGTGGTTAAAAGTACCAAAATTTGTACCCAACAACTCCTAGCTCTTTGAAACTCATACTATTTGGAGTTTTGTACATGTAATATGGTTACTATTAATTTATTATTTCTTTCACTTATCTATGAAGTGAAATGGATATTAATTTTTCTTTATGATTTCCTAAAATGTATTTATGCTTTTGGTCTTGATATTATTATTTTATTGTTTAGGAAGTTGAACCTAGAACTTAGTTTAGAGGCTCCTTTCAATTTTAGTGGTTGTTGATTGCATGCATAACTTGGGGAGTAAGGAGGTATTATGGAACACATTCTTGTTCATTTGAGGCTAAATATAATGATTGACTTGATGAGGATTGTGACCTCAAAATAATAATTCTAGCTCTAAATCCTATTTTTTTGGTAAAAAACACCAGAGACAACCATTGAATTGAGAAGAGGTGTTATTAGTGACATTGTTTTTTCTCTTTTTGGTTAATATTAGTACATTTTGTGACCATAGTATTTAACAATATTGTATTATTTCCAACAAGAAACTTAAACTTGTTGATTTTACTAGAGCAATCACGACTTGTACAAATTTTAAAATTACTTCCAATGATACAATTTGACTTCTTATAACATTCCAATCCTATAGATGAAAATTTTCAACCATTCACTTTCATCAATAGAGCAACAAATAACACAGTAAACAATAAAAAAAGAGACAAGAGAGACCAATTTTTAGGCTAGTAGCCATGGCAAAACCCAAAAAGGGGAAAACCAACCAATCTTTCCGTATGAGAGAAATTTAGTTCATCAAAATAACATCAGAATATTCCAACAAGATTCCAAATTCTAACCTCAACAAATACCAAGACATACCTGTCAAAGGAGAGAGAAAGTGTAGTTAACGCTGGTCAAAGTAAGTTTGCAATGGAGGGCCTAATTTTAGCCTATGGTAGCTCAAAATAGAGGGCCAAAATTTAGTAAAAAATAACAATCAATGAACCCCTAAATAAGAAAAAATCTCATTCAAATAGAGACAACATATCACTAGAATATTTTACCTCCAAAATAGTCAAAGAGCTCAATTATACAAGAGAAATATCTCCCAAGTAAACATTGTTAAAATCGAAGAATAGAAGCGAGTCAACACAAATTAGAAGTCTCCTTATAATCTTTCACATGTGTGAACCTCTCCTTGTTTTAGATCAAATGTATGAGTGATGTGATGCAAAAATGAGCTCCAACGAACTTGTATTTGTATGTGTCTTAGGAGGTGGATTTTCCACATCGGTTCAACTTGGTCAAACATCAAAATATGAATTTTCTCCATCGATTTCAAAATGAAAATAATAACCACCTACCATTTTTCAACACTCCCACTTATAAAGGGAGCTACTTTTCATTCTCTGTTAAGATCAATCTCCCCGACCAACCCAAAGGTCTCTCAACGACAACCCAATGAAGAGACCAAATGTACAAGTCTCTCTCTTTCAAGATCAATATCCTAAACCAATCCATCGGTCTCTGAACAAAAACCCAAGAGAGAAATCACAAGTCTCATTATAAGGAAAGATACATAACATCCAACAAGTTGTAGTGTTGGCATTATGAGGTGTTGTCCTTGATGGCAACTCACTCAGAGGTATGATACAGGTGTTGTACTTGATGGAAACTCACTCAGACGACAGATCATAGGGCAGTAGGTCAAGAGAGCGGTATACGCAGGTTAATCTTGATGAAAGTGCGTATACACGTGGGTTAGCAGAACAAAAGGCGCGTACATGTACACTCGTAGGCTCACAAAAGGAAAGGCGTGTACATGTCGGAAAACTAAGTTTTCTCCGCGGTATTTGGTCCATGGTATTTTGGTATTGGTCCATGGTATTTGGTCCGAAGTATTGACCCAAAGTATTGGGTCCAAGGTATTGGTTCTAAGTGGTTTTGGACCATGGTATTAAAAGAAGCCTAAACCTCTATAAGGAGAAGATCATTAGGCCAATGGGGAAGTGTAAGTGATGAATATTTGATAAAGTGTGAGATCTAGTATGCTGGTTATGGGTTTGTGATGCTTGGCTTGATCTGAATCAAGGAGGCTCCTATGCGGTTGATAAAGGTTGATGGACCGGGATCTTGAAGACTAAAATATATTATCATTATATGATATGATCATGAGTAGATCTGAGTACTGACACATGTTTTATCCTTTATATATTATTGTCTGGGTATATCTGAAGTTGGAAATTGCAGCGAAGGTATAAGTAATTATCTTTAGATCTGTACGCGGGTTCTCTCTGGTGAAAGAGAGTATACACGCTGGTTTGACACAGTCAAGTAGCATATAAATTATGAGATTTGATGCTTCAGGTTGCTATTGGTTCCAGTGGTTGTTGCAGAGTTCTGGGCTCTGGTCTGTGTTCTGGTAACTGTGTTTTGATGACAGGGTTTCAGTGATTCAGTATTGGGTGATTCAGAGATTGATGATGCAGGTATAAGTTGATGATTATATGACAATGGTGATTGTTTTGTATTTATGGATCCAGTATGAAAATTTATGAAACGTGGTCCTTGGAAGAAAAGAGAAGGTTGTACTCTTCTGCAGGTAGAAGCCTGCATACTGGTATAATATTGCACCAATATAGAACCATTGTAAAAATAAGTTTCTTATTAAAGGAAGAAAGAGACGAATTGCAGCAGGTGGTTTTCACGCACATTGGGTTTCCACCTTATATCATGGTGTTCATGTGTGCTTCTTATGTGTGATGATCTGTTCTATTTTACTGCACCTATTTACTGTTTACATGTTCTAATGTACTCATTAAAGATCAACTAACTGAATCATAACTTTACTGGATATACGCTAGTTTCATTAAACACAGTTGCGTATACACGCGGGTTGCCTTAACTAAAGTAGCGTATATGAATCAGAGTATGAAAATGAAAAAGTGTTTGATTTGATAATACTGATTCACCCCCCCCTCTCAGTATTATTTCCAATAATTGGAATCAGAGCAGGTCCTTCAGAATAAGCTTGATCACTTGAATGAAGATCCATCAGAATGGGTAATCAAGAAAGAGAGGCATCCATTAGGCCACCAATCTTTGATGGGAGCAACTTTGTCCACTGGAAGATAAGAACCATAGCATATCTACAATCAATTGGAATGGATGTTTGGGGAATTGTGGAAGGAGGATATACAGATCCATCAACAATTCCTACAGATACAGCAGAGAGAAAGCAATATGAACTCAATGCCAAAGCTGTTACTGTCTTATTGGGAAGTTTGTCACAATCAGAATTTGTCAAGGTCATGCAGTTCAAATCAGCCAAAGAAATATGGGACAAAATCATTCTAAGCTATGAAGGAGATGATCAGGTAAAATGTGAAAAGCTTCAAACTCTCAGAATACAGTATGAAACTCTTAAGATGCATAGTAATGAAAGCATAGTTAATTACTTCCTGCGTATAGATGAGATTGTCAATTGTATGAATAATCTGGGTGAAGAAATTAAGGAAGTTGTCCTAGTTGAAAAGGTTTTGAGATCCTTGTTTGATAAATTTGAATCCAAAGTGTCTGGCATAGAATAAAAGGAGGATCTGCAGAAAATCACTATGATGCAGCTTCACGGAATCTTAACTGCTTTTGAGATGAAAATAGGAGGACCATCAGACATGAGAGAAGCCGCATTCAAAGTATTAGCAAATGGAAAGGAAAAAGTCAATGAATCAGGATACATTTAAGAAGAAGAAAATGAGGTAAATTTTGTCAAAAATCTTGAATGAGGATCTGGAAGGTTCAAAGGTAAGCTACCTTTCAGATGCTTTTCATGTGGTAGAGTTGGTCACTATGTTGCTAGATGCCCTCATAACAAAGGAAAGATGTCTGAAGAAGGTAATATAAGTTATTATACTCATGATAAAAGTAATGTCTCATCCAATAGTGATGAGGACATTATACTTCTCATGGAATATGAAAATAAGGGCGTAGAAATAGAAGAAGTTACCAGATTAAAAGAATAGCTGGAGTCAGTAACTAGAGTAAGGGAGTAGCTGCAGGATGTAGTAAAAAACTAGAGCATAACAATTCAAAGACTTGAATCGAATATTCTCTCTCTAAAAGAAGATCTTAAAGAAGCAAAGAAGCAGAATAACGAAGCTCTTGAAGAACAAGAACATGAAGTGCTCGAATTAAGGCAACAAGTGGAAGAATGAAGAAAAGCTGAAGAAAACAAGGAAGTAGTATCTGGAAAAGGAAGAACAACATCAGGTTGAGATAAATATCTTAAAAGGTAAATTAGAAGAAAAAGATAAACTGTTACGATTTCAAGACAGTACTAAGATTTTGGATGATATTCTTAGTAGTTAAAGATCCCCTACTATCAAAATTGGTCTTGGTTTTTGTGAAATTGTCGAAGGTGAATCTAGCTCACAGGGGGAGGAAAGGAATTCTAATACAAAATCTGAAATGATCAACAAAGAGATAAGTGGTCAACCCCAACAACAACCAAGGAAATATTTTATTCCTAACTATGGAACTGATAGATGATTATTTCCTTTGATGAATAATGTTGAATGTTATGTATGTCATAATCTTGGACATGTTGCAGCTAGATGTAGAAGTAGAATGGTTCAAGACCGTCACACAAGATCATCACATTCCAGGTACTTCAAGGGATATTGTTTTTCCTGCAATATGTTTGGCCATAAAGCAATTGATTGCAATAGAAGGAACATGAAACATGTAAGATGTTATGCATGTAACAAGTTTGGACATAAAGCAAGGGAATGCAGGAGAAAAATTCAAACTCCAAAGCAAGAGGATTATACATCATCACAATTCCAAGTATTGAAGAAGATAGAATTAGAGACAGAAATGTGTGACATAACTCAGTTAGCTAACATAACAGACACATGGGAAATTGAAAGTGTAGACCTTCAATATTCCAACTTGCATACGCTGATATTATGAAGGTAAGTCGCGTATATATGTGAATTATAGGCTGCATAGTTGCGTATATGGAGCTCTGAAGAAAAGTAGCAAAACAGACTTAGGAAATGGTTTTGTCGTGGTATATGATGGTTGGCACAGGCTCAGGGGGAGCATATGCTTCGAATAATGCATTGTTGGCATTATGGTTAGAAGTCCTTGGTGATGATGCTTATTGACACATCTTGCTACTGATTGTTGATTAACCAAGAGAATGGATTGCAAGTTAAGATGCTTATGGTGTAGATCATATGGTGTATGTTGCTGATAACTATCATGGTCATGTTTAGGTCCTTAGTCTTTGTGAGTCATATGATGTATTTTGTTACCCTACTATGCATGGGATGGATGATGTAATGGTTCTTGTTTTTGAGTCATGTATAAACATTTGTGTATTCCCACTTGGTTGGGAGATTGATGTATGTATAGAGTCATGTTATGCTTTTGCCAACATTGCATGTGCTCAGGGGGAGCATGGACAGATTGGTACATCTTGGCATATACAAAGGGGGAGCTCAATCAGAGATTTCAGCAGGTACTCAGGGGGAGTATGGACAGCAGAAGGTATACCAAGGGAGAGAACTTCTTGGTCTGCCCTTTGCCCTTGATGTCAAAGGGGGACAACGACTTGATGTGGTGGTTGCCATCAAGTCCAAAGGGGGAGATTGTTGGCATTATGAGGTGTTTTCCTTGATGGAAATTCACTCAGAGGTATGATACAAGTGTTGTCCTTGATGGCAACTGACTCAGACGACAGATCATAGGGTAGTAGGTCAAGAGAGCGGTATACGCAGGTTAATCTTGATGAAAGTGCGTATACATGCGGGTTAGCAGAACAAAAGGCGCGTACACGTACACACGTAGGCTCACAAAAGGAAAGGCGTGTAGATGTCGGAAAACTAAGTTTTGGTCCGCGGTATTTGGTCCATGGTATTTTGGTATTGGTCCATGGTATTTGGTCCGAAGTATTGACCCCAAGTATTGGGTCCAAGGTATTGGTTCTAAGTGGTTTTGGACCATGGTATTGAAAGAAGCCTAAACCTATATAAGGAGAAGATCATTAGGCCAATGGGGAAAGTGTAAGTGATGAATATTTGATGAAGTGTGAGATCTAGTATGCTGGTTATGGGTTTGTGATGCTTGGCTCGATCTGAATCAAGGAGGCTCCTATGCGGTTGATAAAGGTTGATGGATCGAGATCTTGAAGACTAAAATGTATTATCATTATATGGTACGATCATGAGTAGATCTGAGTACTGACGCATGTTTTATCCTTTATATCTTATTGTTTGGGTATATCTGAAGTTGGAAATTGTAGCGAAGGTATAAGTAATTATCTTTAGATCTGTACGCGGGTTCTCTCTGGTGAAAGAGCGTATACACGCTGGTTTCACACAATCAAGTAGCGTATACATTATGAGATTTGATGCTTCAGGTTGCTGTTGGTTCTAGTGGTTGTTGCAGAGTTCTAGGCTCTAGTTTGTGTTCTGGTAACTGTATTTTGATGACAAGGTTTCAGTGATTCAGTATTGGGTGATTTAGAGATTGATGATGTAGGTATAAGTTGATGATTATATTGCAGTGGTGATTGTTTTGTATTTATGGATCTAGTATGAAAATTTATGAAACGTGGTCCCTGGAAGAAAAGAGAAGGTTGTAGCCTTCTGCAGTAGAAGCCTGCATACTGGTATAATACTGCACCAGTACAGAACCATTGTAAAAAGAAGTTTCTTATTAAATAAAGAAAGAGACAAATTGCAGTAGTTGGTTTTCACCCACATTGGGTTTCCACCTTATATCATGGTGTTCATGTGTGCTTCTTATGTGTGATGATTTGTTCTGTTTTACATCACCTGTTTACTGTATACATGTGCTGATGTACTCATTAAAGATCAAATAACTGAATCATAAGTTTACTGGATATACGCTAGTTGCATTAAACATAGTTGCATATACACGTGGGTTGCCTTAACTAAAGTGGCGTATATGAATCAGAGTATGAAAATGAAAAAGTGTTTGATTTGATAATACTGATTCACACCCCCCCCCTCTCAGTATTATTTCCAACATGCAGTTCTCAGGGACAACCTCTAGATTGCAAAGAGACTAGTGCCCAAGACATCGAAATTGGGTGCATCTATGATTTTTTAATGGAGAGTTTAGAGCACCTCAAATAATGTCACTTACCATTTGAATTTAGTTGGTTCAAAAAACTACGGAAAGGGAAAGTTCATGAGTTCATGATACATAAGATATACACAATGATATAAGGTGTCAATCAATGGGGGCCGATATCATTCAAGGACTTCCAACTCATTTGAATTAAAAGAGGTGAAATGATAGAAGGAATAAGAGAAGAAACCCATCATGCAGAGCTTGTGCTATCAAGAATTCTACACTTATCTGGATTCAAAATGAAATGAAAATCTAGAAAAAATGGTGAATGCAAAGACTCACGAAAGATTCTTTTGGTTAAAATAGAATAACCAAAAGAACTTGATTTAAAAAACCAAATTAACATGTGCAAACTGAAATGGCCTCTGGTCCAACCACGTCTCTGCCACTTTATGCCTCTTTCATCTCTCGACCAGTTCCCTGTCGCTTTCTATCTTAACAACTCAAATTATTCATTTTCAGGAGCTGGGAGCGATCACCCATGATGGCCTTAACCTATTTTGAGCACAATTTACAACTCATCCATCACTTTAGAATTTCCTTTATTAGACCATAGGAGCCTGATATGCCTTTTAATGTCACGAGAGTGTAATATCAGAGAAGTACAATATCGCAACTTCATAGTGGTGTGACATTTAAATCTGCTGATTGTTGATCTCCAATTGGATGAGCTCATTTTTTTTAGACCCTTTCAATGTTTCTCATCATATGACCGAGGGCTATGACCTAGTGTGGAGCCTTAAGCCGCTAGGGCCTTTCGAGCCTGCCTGGGGCTATCCTTCCTTTGTAAAAATGCTTGGAGCCCTTATTTCCTTAAGACTTCATGACTGCACACCCTATATCAGAGCTCCTCTATCGGTGGATCGCAATCAGGGATTTCACTTGGAGGCACAACAAGCTGCCAATGTTGATCTCTAATGTGACGTCATCCTGGCCACGTGGAACTTCCTGAGTGGTGACACATGTCACGGCTATATGCTGCCATATGCCCCCTCAAAATTCTAGAACAGACTACCATGTGTCCTTCCATATTGCCAGGTCATGTTGATGTCAGCTGCCATGTGTCCTTTTCAGAGCTAATCCCATGCCGCCATGCGTCCCGCTGGAGGAGAGAGAAAGGAGCTCGTCTGCCCTGGGTTTTCTAGTAAGATCATTTGTAAAATGCTTTCGACCCTTTCTCGATAGTTTACACTATTGACACATTTTAAAGGTTCACGCGATCAAAAGTTACGATATGTCGCCCCTTGATCTTTCATACTCCCTGCTCCATTTGTGATCGCCCATATTGGACCTCGTTGATATAATTAACCTCTGTTATCTAGACCTATGATGCCTGCGACTATCGATATATTGCACCTTTGATTATGCGATCACCGATATTCTGATGTGCACGAAGTTGAGTTCGCTGATATCCTATGCTTCATGATGTGCAATCATTGATATGCAATGCTGCTCTGATGCGCGATCACCGATTTGCGACCTGCCTGAACCTCTGATTTGCAATCTGCAATATCAGACCTCAGAGATTCCTTCTTTCCTTGAGGCTTTAATCCTTTAACTTTAGAAGATGATAACTTCTGATCTAGGAGTATTTTTTTGACTTCTACATATTGCTGGAAAGCTTGTTCAGAGCACTTTCCTTTGTAGGTGGTCTGATTTGGGGTTTGGGTCCTTTAGTGGCTTGGAATATGGTTGCAAACTTGTATGCTCTTTTTCAATCTAGGCAACTGAAAACACATTTATAGAAGGTGACAACAACTACTCCAACTGGGGACAGTGCCTTGCTAGCAAGGTGCTGAGAACCTGCAGACTAGTAGCCTTATCCATTAGGCATGGAGTCATTTTATTACAAAATTCTTATAAAAGAAAACAGATAAAACTTCAAACATCATAGAGTATTTACATATACACACCGGTATTTACAATGCATGAGGGAGGATTACCTTCAGTGTTGGAAGTAGAGTTTGAGGAACTGACCATTTATTGGCAGTTCTAGTGATTCTCCTTCCAAGTTTTCCAATAGGAAAGTATTATTACCTTTTGCTTCAGAGATTTTGAAGGGACTAAACCATAACGGGTCAAATTTCCCATGCTTTCCCTTATCTTCCCTTCGAACATCCCACCTTAGGACTAAATCCCCTGGCTATAGTGGTCTATCTTTAGCCCTTTTGTCAAACAAAGACTTCATCTTCAACTGATAACTAGCCAATTTTACACCAACATGTTCCCTGTTTTCATTTAATTCAACCAACTAATTTATTCTTCAAGTTAAAGCATTGGGTTCCTCTTCTACCTCCTGCAATAACTTCGTGACTGACATTGCCAACTATATTGGGAATATTGTCTCTTTGCCATATACCAACTCGAAAGGTGACTTTCCAGTGGACCGTTTAGGAGTCACTCTGTTAGCCCAGAGAGCGAATTTCAGCTGAGAGTCCCAATTTCTTTGATTTTCTGTGATTGTTTTCTTCAAAACCCTTACCACTATCTTATTGGAGGATTTAGCTAGCCTGTTTCCGTGAGGGTAGTAGGTAGTGGAATGACCTATTATGATATTAAACTTCTGATAGAAATTGATAAATGTTGATTCGGGGTAGCATCAGATGTGCTCTAGCCACGAAATTTGGTGGAGAGGTTGGGGCACATAAGATCTCCAATACCTAGAAAGAGTTTGGGCAGGTTCTAAACAAATCAGGAGATATTAAAATAATTAATATTTTTAATGGAGTCTCTAAGTCTAAACTTAGGGAAAATAAAATATTAATGTGTATTAATATGAATCTGTGTTAGAATGGTCCAAAATACATGGATCAAGCTAGATCTAATCTTAGCCATTGATTAGGGACTTAATCTCAGCCTTTTATTTATCAATGAGGAAAGTATAAAAGGAGGCTTGAGGGTCACTTTGAGAATATACTGAGGGAGACCAGTCAGTTCAATTTATGGAGCGGGGTTTGCTGAGAAATTGAATCAATGGTCTCGAGAGCAGTCAGGAGGCAGCAAGTATGGAACAGAGAGATGGGAGATCAATGCAGAGGTAGAAGAGGCAAATGCAGAGCCAGAGAAAGCCACACAGAGGCAACAAAGACTGCACAGAGCCAGAAGGGCCTGCATCATCCACGCAGAGGCTACAGGAGTGATGCTGAAGGCCAGAGAGGCTATGCAGAGCCTCAGTAGGCTGACGCAGAGCCTTAGTGGGCTGATGCAGAGCCTTAGTAGGCTGACGTAGAGGCTTTCAGGTTGATGCAGAGGTCAGTAGGGCCTACGCTGAGTTCAAAAGAAGTGCTGGAAATTTATCTATCTGTGGGTAAGCCAGTTTGGCACCCTATTGTACTAGAAAATTGCTGAATAATAAAATACTCCCTTGTTACACCGATTTTCCCACATTGGGTTTTTCTGGGGAAATTAGTCCAAAATAACCGTGTCAATGTGTGCATATGTTTGTTTCTATATTACGATGTGATATTTGTAGCAATATTTATTTTTAATGTTTGCTGAAGTAATTTCATGAATAACTTATGATGAAGTAAGTAGGGAAAGTAAATCAGTTGCTGCAGTGATAGAATTTTCACATGGTATCAGAGGGAGTAAGCAGAGACAGAAAGGGAAAATTAGTTATGGGTGAGACCATGATGTAGAGGCATCCACCTTTGGGGACTCACGCAGATTTTCAGAAGATTGTACATGAGAGAAAGATTTCAATTTCTCTATGTTGGCTTCTAAGTTGGAAGAAGAAGCAACATGCATGACTAGTGCTGCATCATCAGAAGGATGATATATACACAGTGGATCCTCATGGCATATGATGGGAATCAGGGAGTTTTTCTCAGAATATCGAGAAGAGAAGATGAATTTTCAGATCACCATGGGGAACAAGGTAAAGTGTACTCTAGTAGGAAAGGGTACCATAGTTTTTCAGACAGAATCAAGCGAATGGCTTCGTGCTACAAATATATTGCATGTACTAGGATTGGGGATGAACTTACTTTCCGTGTCACAACTACAAGGCAAGGGCTATGACATTTACTTCATCAAGGAAAAGGTATACGTCAAACCCGAGTTGGAAAAAGAAAGTGCAGACTGGGATCAAAAGTAATTGGTTGTATAGATTACAACTAGAATCTCCAATGGAACTAATAGGCAGTCATGGGGACAAAGACTTGAAGGAACTATGGCACAAAAGGATGGGTCACTTGCACCATGGAGCTCTGAGAATTCTCAGGAGCATTGTAACAGGAGTTCTGGATCTGAGTACGGAACGAGATGATGTATGCAGGGGATGCACTCTAGGAAATCATGCCAAGGTGAAATTTCCTAGGAGAAACCACAGGGCCAAGAGTGTACTAGGATTGATACACTCAGATATCTGCGGACCTATGTTTGTCAAAGCTCTCAGCGGTGCCAAGTATTTCCTTACCTTCATTGATGACCACTCGAGGAAATCTTGGATCTATTTTTTGAAAACCAAGGACAGATCTTTTTGTTGATTCAAGGAGTTCAAGGTTCTAGTGGAGAATCTGACAGGTAAGAAAATAAAAGTCTGGTGCTGGGATAATGATGGAGAGTATGTCGATAAAGACTTCAATGATTATTGCACTAAGGAGGGCATCTGAAGAGAGTGGACAACTCCCTACAATCCAGAGTAGAATGGGGTGGCAGAAAGGAAAAACAGGACTATTGTAGAAGTAGCTAGGGCCATGCTGTATGATTAGGATATGCCAAAATTCTTGTGGGTGGAAGCATGCAACAAAAATGTCTATGTTTAGAACATGACTCCTCATCGGGAATTGGGCAAGATTACTCCAGAGAAAGTCTTCACTGGGAAGACGCCCGAAGTTAGCCATTTCAGGATATTTGGGAGTTTAGCATATTGTTGCATACTTGAAGAAAAAGGAAGAAGTTGGATTAGACTGCAGAAAAGAGATATCTGGTAGGATATAGCGAGAAATCTAAGGCATACAGAATCTATCTTCCAGGAAGTAGGAAGGTAGTAGTATGACGAGATGTAAAGTTCATGGAGGACAAAGCTTTCAGAAGATCTTGCGAAATGCCTTCCAAGGAGCAGTTGAAAGAGGATTCATTGGTCATGCCTCTTCAATCAATAGAAGTGAAGAATTCTTTAGATTAGGAAGATTCTTAGGATGAGGAGGAGGAGTAAATAGAAGCACGTGATGAAAAAGGAAGAACCAGTATGGAACTTCGTCAGATTCTACATGATGCAGAGAACTTCATTAGAGAGCCAAGGAATAGTAAAAGAGAGAGAAAATAGCCAGACAGGTATCAGGCGTTAGTAGCTTAGGATGGGGAGCCTACCAGCTTCAAGGAGGCAACTCAGCGTCAAGTCTGGCTAGATGCGATGGTGGAGGAGTATAACTCCATAATGGTAAATGATGTCTAGGAGGTGGTGTCAATGCCTCAAGACAGATCTGTGGTAGGTTCAAGATGGATATACAAGATCAAATATGCTGCGGACGATAGTGTTGAAAAATACAATTTTAGGTTTATGGCTAAGGGGTATGCTCAAAAGGAAGGGATTGACTATGAGGAAACCTTCGCCGTGGTATCTAGGTATACATCTATTAGGACCATGATATCTCTTGTAGCCTAGATGGGATGGGAGATCCATCAGATGGATGTCAAGATGACATTTCTAAATGGGGTAATAGAGGAAGAGGTATACATTGAGCAACCAGAGGGCTTTGAGACTCATGAGAAGAAGTTTCATGTATGCAGACTGAAGAAAGACTTGTATGGGCTGAAGAAGGCACCAAGAGTGTGGTATGGTCAAATAGATGTCTACTTGCAGAAGATGGGGTTTGTCAAGAGTGACACAGATCCGAATCTCTATTATATGTGGATGATCTCTTTGTGACAGGATCATCCAGACTCATTGAGGACTGCAAGAAGAATCTAGCCACAGAGTTCGATGAAGGATCTGGGGCGAATGCACTATTTCATAGGGTTGGAAGTTTGGTAGCAGAAAGGAGAAATCTTCCTTGGGTAAGGGAGGTATGCTGCAAAAATCCTGAAAAGGTTTGAGATAGGAGACTGTAGACCTATGGCTACGCCAATGATCACCAACTGGAAGAAGATTGATGCATCAGAAGACAAGGATGTCGATCCCACCGTATACCAATAGCTCATAGGGTCCTTGATGTATCTAGTCAATACCAGGCCAGACATTTGCTACGCTGTCAACACCCTTATTCAGTTCATAGTGGAACCAAATAGGGCCCACTAGGCAGCAACCAAACATGTTCTCAGGTATTTATAGGGAATAGTTGATTATGGGCTCTTATACACCAAGGGGAAGGATATCAGGCTGAGTGGATTTACTGATGCAGATTGGGTAGGAAGTTCAGTGGATCGGAAAAGTACCTCCGGGTACTGTTTCAACATTGGATTAGGAATGACCTCCTGGTGCAGTAGGAAATAGAAGTTCGTGGCTCTGAGCTCGTCAGAGGCAGAATATATGGTAGCTAGCACAACTTCGTGTGAGGCCATATGGCTTAGAAAACTGTTGGTAAACCTATTTAGAAGAAATATGGAGGCGACCAAGATCATGTATGATAATCAGAGTTGCATCAAACTCTTTGAGAATCAAGTATTCCATGATAGGCCAACACATATTGATATTTGGTATCACTTTGTTAGAGATTGTGTCCAACGAGGAGCTGTACAATTGAGCTACACTCCTATAGGGGAACAAGTGGCAGATATCCCCACCAAGGCCCTTGGAAAGTCAAAATTTGACTACTTTAGGGAAAAGACGGGGATGGTAAAGAACCCCTTTCAGAAGTAGTGTGTTAACAACACGAATGAAGAGGGAGTTGCAATGCAAATGCAGTGTTGGGAGGAAGGAACAACAATAGCACAGATGCAGAAGGAGTTTCAGTGTGGATGCAGTGTTGGGAGAAAGGACCAGCAACAACACAAATGTAGAGGGAGATATCATACAGATGCAACAGTGGCAGTAGCAGAGTCATGGGTAGTAGCACATGATGAAGTAGTGTAGAGGATGTTGGGCAAGGAGGCTTAACATCAGCATAGGGACTGATGCCGGATGATCAGAGTAATACTCAGTGAGAAGTATTGCTAGAGCACATTCCTCGCTAAGAGGGAGTGTAAATTGGGGTAGCATCCGATGTTCTCTACCCATGAAATTTGGTGGAGAGGTTGGGGCACATAACATCTCTAATACCCAGAAATGATTTTGGAAGATTCTAAACAGATAAGGAGGTATTAAAATAATTAATATTTTTAATGGAGTCCCTAAGTATAAACTTAGGGAAAATGAAATATTAATGTGTATTAATATAAATCTGTGTTAGAATAGTCCAAAATACATGGATCAAGCTAGATCTAATCTTAGCCATTTATTAGGGACTTAATATCAGTCGTTGATTTATCAACAAGGAAAGTATAAGAGGAGGCTTGAGGGTCACTTGGAGAATATACTTAAGGAAACCAGTTAGTTCAATTTTTGAAGCGGGGTTTGCTAAGAATTGAACTAGTGGTCTGGAGAGTAGTCAGGAGGTAGCAAGTATGGAAGAGAGAGACTGGAGATTAGCACAGAGGTAGATGCAGAGCCATAGGAAGCCACACAGAGGCAGTGGAGACTGTGCAGAGCCAGACGGGTCTGTGTCATCCATGCAGAGGCTACAAGAATGATGCAGAAGTCCAGAGAGGTTGTGAAGAGCCTCAGTATGATGATGCAAAGCATCAGTAGGCTGACGTAGAGGGTTTCAGGTTGATGTATCAGTTAGTAGGGCCTACGTTGGGTTTAGAAGAAGTGTTGGAAATTTATCTATTTGTGGGTAAGCTAGTTTGGCACCCTGTTGTACTAGAAAATTGCTGAATAATAAAATCCTCCCTTGTTGCACCGGTTTTCCCACATTGGGTTTTTCCAGGAGCATTAGTCCAAAATAATTGTGTCAATGTGTGAAAAGTTTTGTTTCTATATTAATGTGTGATATCTACAACAATATTTATTTTTAATGTTTGTTGAAGTAATTTCATGAATAACTTATGATGAAATAAGTAGGAAAAGTGAATTAGTTACTATAGTGATAGAATTTTCACAATAAACTTGGTTGACTTAAAGGCCTGAGCGTTATCTGTTATGATCATCATAGGGAAACCAAATTGTGACAAAATGTTTTCCTCCAAAAACTTAATCATCACAGAATTGGTAGCATTTCAAGCTGGCATGGCCTCCACCCACTTCGTGAAATAATCAGTGGCAGTCAATATCCATTTATGTTGGCCACTAGAGGGAGGGTGTATCTCTCCTATGAAATCCAACCCCCATTGTCTGAAAGGATCTTCCACACTCACGGGGATCAAAGGGAGAGGAGCTAGTTTTTGTTTTTTAATGAAGACTTGACATTTCTAACATGCCCAGACCTGAGAGTGGACCTCTGCAAAGAGTGTGGGCCAATAGAATTTGGCTTTCAAGATCTTGTGAGCAGTTGTCTTCCAGCTATAGTGACCTCCACAAACACCTCCATGGAACTCTTCAATTACTTTGTGAGTTTCTCCTTCCACTAAGCATAACAACAAGATCCCAACAAGATCTTTCCAATAGAGCTGACCATTTGATATGATGAAATTTTGAGCTTGCAATATCAACGTTCGATATTTGGACTTATCCATTCCCAGTGGGAACCTTAGAAACAAAAGATAATGAACAATATTCTTATACTAGACTGATGTTTCATATTTGATATAAATCTTTTGTTCTGAGGTCTTGATGTCTTTCTGTTGTACTCCTACTTCATCACTTCTTTCTAGAAAATTGATCCCCAATGCTTGGTAGTTGGATTCTGACAGGATCTTGGCTAATCCCTGGCCCTTTATGAGCTTAGTAGGCTTTATGTCCAAGTCATATTCCTGAATTTTAGTGATCCACCTTCCCCTTTTTCCCTCACTATCTCCTTGTACGAGGATGTCCTTGACTACTGCTATGGGAACATAGGCTATAATAATGGAATGCATGACATAAAATCTGAAAGCCTTCAATGCCTTGACCAAGGCATAGGCCTGTTTCTCCAAGATGTTGTATTTCAGCTCAACGTCTCTCAACACTTGACTGAAAAATGCTATTGGTTTTTCATACCCTTCCTTGTTCCTTTGTAACAAAACAACAACAATAGTATGAGGGGAAGCAAAGGAAAATATATAGAAAGGTGCAACATAGTCAGGATTGACTAGAACAAGTGCTTCTGCAAAGGCTTCTTTGATTCTAGCAAAGGATTCCCAAGAAGTTGGGCTCCATTTTACCTCATTTTCCTTTTTCAGCATGTTAGTGATTCCTTTTACTATTTCAGCGTAATTGGGTATGAATCTCCTCAAAAAGTTGATTCTTCCCAAAAACACCTGGATCTCTTTCTTGTTCCTCGGTAAGGGGATGTGACTGATTGCCTCTACCCACTTGGGATTGATTTTAACTCCTTCTTGTGCAACTATATGTCCCAAAAATTTTCCTTCACTTAAGGCAAATTGAGACTTCTTAGGATTCAAGGACAATCCATATCTTCTGCATTTCTTGAAGGTAAGTTGTAAGTGAAAGATGTTCTCTTCATCTGTTTTTGAGAATACTGTGATATCATCCAAGTAAACCACTACAAATCTGTCTTGCTCCCCCACAAAGGCTATGTCCATAGCTCTTTGAAATGTCACTCCAACATTTATGAGACCGAATGGAATACAAGAATACATGAAAGTTCCCCAAAGGGTGGTGAATGTTGTTTTCTTTTGGTCATCTGGGTGTACTGCCACTTGGTTATATCCTGAAAAACCGTCCATCATGGACATCCTAGCTGAACCAACAACTTTCTGCAATATGTAATCCATCTTGGGCAGTGGGTAGTTGTCCTTTAATGAGGCTCTGTTCAGATTGCGAAAGTCCACACACAACCTTATTTCTCCATTCTTCTTTCTGACCAGGACTAAGTTTTCCACCCATTCCAAATATCTCAGTGGTACTATGATTTTGGCTTGAAGAAGTTTCTTGATTTCTCTTTCAATAGATGGAAGTAGGAGAGGGTTAATTTTCCTCAACTTTTGCTTACATGGCTTTATTCCACTTTTGAGGGGAATCTTGTGCTGAATAATGTTAGTATCAAAGATTTTCAAATCATCATATGACCAAGAAAAAACATCTTTGTAAGATTTGAAAATATTTAAATACCTTTGTTTGTACAGTGGAGGGATCACTTTCGACAATTTGATTAGCTGAGGTTCCTCCTTTGTCCCAATGTTGCAATCTTCTACATGTTCATCAGTCACTTGTTCTGTTAGCTTTGAAGCTACATCATTTGTGTTGAATAACCTTTCTAGAGGAACCAAGCCCCTAGGGATAGTGTTGTCATTCAATTGCTAGACTTTGTGTCCTACTATGGTCTCCTCCCAAGCAATCTTCTCCTCTTCAATCCCCATCTCCTCTTCTTGATCAATAGAAGAATTGGAAAATTCTCCAATGACCTCTATGAAGTGTTTAATCTGTTCATCATCTTCGAACACCTGTCAGTGCTTTATGTTATCAGGCACAGAAGGTCGGTATCTGACTTCCACTTCATATCTAAGGAGTGGGTTCTAAGGAGGCTTGAAATTTCTAGCATCTATAGCAAGTGAATCTTCCATTCTATTCCCTTCCCTAGGCAAGAACTGAACATTAAATGCCAAGAATAAATTATCAATTAAGTCCCATACTTCATTTCTATATGTCCTTAGTCTGGGATGTTTGGTCTGACATTGATTTCATATTTTCTTCACTACTAACTCAGAGTCCCCATATACTGAAAAACATGCTATATTCATATTCCTTGCTATTTGTAAGCCAAGCAATAAAGCCTCATATTCTGCAACATTATTCGTTGCCTCAAATTCCAATTTAAATGAGAGAGGAATTAGACTGCCTTTTGACGATACCAGTAGTACACCTGCTCCATTTCCTTCCTTAGAGTTTTCCCCATCAAAGTATAATTTCCATACTTTATCCCTATCTCTGCCTTGTTCCATTGGTTGGATTGCTAAGTGTACTTGAGTTTCCTCTAGGATGTAGTCATCTTCTTCTAATAGTAGGCAGGAGAGGTCACTCTCTCTTTCATACATAGGGGCATTATTTGAGCCTTCAACTTTAGTAACTATTTTTATGAACCTAGACTCCCTGTACAACCTTCTCTCCTCCCCTCCAAAAGTAGGGATGGTGGTGTATGACAAATATAATTTAATAGAACCCTCGATTTTAGAACCCCAGGACCTAGACAGAAGCATGCCAAATCTGGCAGGGATATCAGCTACCACAATGTCCATTACCATGCTCTTAACCGAGATTTGAGCTAAGTTCACCACCAGGTCCTTTATCATCCCCAAGCATTTTACCCTCTTTGAATCAAAAGAGTAAAGATCTTTGTAAGGCCTAGTTATTTGCAGACCGAGTTGCTCCATAACTGTTAAGGGCATAAGGTTGTGAGAGGCACCTGAATCTAGCATGCAATTATGAAGTAGGAGGTCATGTATTACCAAAGTAACATAGAAAGGTGCCACTAAGGGGTCTTGTTCTTTGACATGGGGACCAAAAACTACCATTGGTATTTCTTCTTGAAGATTCAAGCAGTCATGTGAAGGGCCTAGAGTGGATGGGAGATAAACTGGGAGATCTGAGCTTTGTAATTAGGCTTCTTTAGGAGTTTAGTTAGAGGGACTGGGATCTTAACTTTTTCAAGTTCCTTTTGCAGATTGAAGACATTCAGACCCTTTTCTGCATTACCAAATTTGACTGATCCTTTTTTTTTTTCAATTCCTTGCTTGGAGATAAGAGGAGGCTTCTCTTGTTTAGGGACTTCAGGCTTACATCGGTCCTGATTTAAGGGGTCCTTCTTTTTTAGCATATTTGGGTCTAGAGGCCCCTTTTCCTTGTTGGATGATCTAGGGATCTCTAGGAGATGAGCACCTTCATTTTGGTCTTGATCTCTGGATCTCTTCCTAGAGGACCTGAGATCATATTTCCTATGCAACTGGGCCTACATGAAGTTTGCAAACTGTTTACAATAATCATCTATCTCCCCATCATTCAATGATGCATCTATATCGTGCTCCTCTTCTTGGTAAGTTTGATTTATTGCTCCTCCTATGAGAAAGAAGAGTACAAATTCCCCTGAATTTCATGAGTGTCTGGTGACTGCTCATCCGGATCATCTTCTATGTACAATGGGGGGGAAATATGGTCTAACTGTTCCTTCCTTTCTCTTTGCAATATCTGTAATGGTTGCCTTTGGTACTAAGGGTTAAAACCTCGATTAGGAGCTTGAGCACTTTGTCTTGGGAGGATTTTATTTTCCAGTTCGAGCTTAACTAGTTTGCTTGACAAGCTCTTGATCAACTTATCCATTTCTTCCAACTTTTTCTCCTGGGTCTCCTTTACCTGATTGGAGGAAGATGCTTCCTCTTTTCCTTTCTTCTTCTCCCCATGATCAGTCCTGCCTCTAGACTTTCCTGTGGATGTGAAATTTTCCTCCACTTCGAGGGCATCAATTTGGATTTGATCCAATGTGTGAGACTTCCTTTCCCTTAGTGTGAAACCAAATTCAGATTCAAAAGCACCAACGAAGACTACTCAGGAAACAACTTAAGGAGGCTTGATTTCTATAGGAAGGTTGTTATATTGCTTGTTGAACCTCTTTATAAATTCTGAAATATCTTCATCTGGTTTTTTCTTTATGGCATTGAACTCTGTTAATATGTATCTGTGATCCCTCTTCTCTCCCCACTTCTGCATGAAGGAGTTCTCTAGCTCTTCCCAAGTAGAAATGGAAGCATCTAGTAAATATTTAAACCACTTTCTAGCCTCTCCATCAAGATATTGAACGAAGAGCCTTAGAACCACATCCAAATGTTCAACATTTAGATTCTCTGAAAACACACAAAAGACTTTTATATGTCGTTGTGGCAAGATCTCATCTTCTCCACTGAATCAACGAAGAGCCTTAGAACCGCATCAAAATGTTCAACATTTTGATTCTCTGAAAACACACAAAAGACTTCTATATGTCATTGTGCCAAGATCTCATTTTCTCCATTGAATCTGGGCAAGAGTTTAAGGTAATCTTGTGGCATGGCACTCAAAGGTTGAGGTAGGTCTAATGGAGCATACTTTTTTAGTAGGAAGTCTTGGACTTCCATCTATATAAATGGGGGTGGGGCTAAACTTATCACAGGTCTCTATACTACAACAACAGGTGAAATAGTAGATAGACTGAGTCTAGTATATTTTTTATATGATGAGTATGACTGCGATTAAAGATGTATTTTTATTTTTTGATATCAGGGGGAGGAGGAAATGAGAAGGAAGGAGTATTTATTGAACCTGATTTATGAGGGGAAAATAATAGGGAGAAAACTACTTTCGTTAGGGTATATCAGAGTTCTTGGGTGAAGTCTGAGCAATGAATAATAGCATGCTAAGAATTGGATGAAGAGGCTTCAGGATGAGAAGACACAGTGGCATCGGTGGTGGGAGTCTTTTCTTTCTAGATTCTCTTGGAGATTAGTTTCTCTGGATTAGACACAAATGGTGTCTTTTGTTGAGATGTATCAGAATGGGTGTGAGGTCTTCTATAAGCCAAGATGATACCTCAAGAATGAAATAGTGGAGTTGCCAAGGTGATGAACTTGCAATCTGGGCTTCTTTTCTCACCTTAACAAAGAATGCCTGAATGTCGTATCCCAGGGGAAAAATCCTCTAATACATTCCCCGACAATGGCGCCAAAAAGATGTTGTAGTTCTCAGAGACAACCTCCAGATTGAAAAGAGACTAATGCCTGAGACATCTGAATTGGGTGCATCTATGATTTTTTAATGGAGAGTTTAGAGCACCTCAAATAATGTCACTTACCATTTGAATTCATTTGGTTCAAACAACTCTGGAAAGGGAAATTTCATGAGTTCATGATACATAAGATATACACAGTGATATAAGGTGTCAATCAACGAGGGTTGATATCATTCAAGGACTTCCAACTCATTTGAATTAAAAGAGGTGTGACAACAGAAGGAATAAGAGAAGAAACCCATCATGCAGAGATTGTGCTATCAATAATTCTACACTTATCTAGATTCAGAATGAAATGACAGTCTAGAAAAAATGGTGAATGTGAAGACTCATGGAGCACGTTTAAAGATTATATTTCCAAGAATTCATACAGGATTTTCCATCAACATTTTGATTTAAATGAATCTGTATTAGAAAGGAAACATATCTAGCAGCTACTTGACATGAAGTCTTGAGAAGAACATGAACATTTATGAAATTACAAAGAGAGGAGACATACTGGAATCCCAAAATGTAGGAATCACCATTGATTTTTCATTAATATTCTGAGTAGTCATACATATCAAAGAACTAGAGCCTTTGCCAAAATAATACAGAGTTTCTTTCCAAAAATTGTGAACCTTCCTTAAGTGTTTCTTCCCTCCTTTTATAAGGAGAGGGAGAGCTTGAAAATAATTACAAAATATCTTAACCTGAGCTCTAGCTATCTACTTGACTAGCTGTCTCGGCGTGCAAGGCTCTGTCGCCCCAAATCATTATAACAGAAATATGCTTTTGTTTAAAACAAAATAACCAAAAGAAAAAGATTAACAAAACATAATTAACATGTGCAAACTGAAATGATGATCATATAAAAATATCTCCACGCCACTTCCTTTGATGGCCTCTGGTCCAACCATGTCTCTACCACTTTATGCCTCTTCCATCTCTCGGTCGATTCCTTAACACTTTCTGTCTTAATAGCTCGAATTATTCATGTTCAGGAGCCGAAAGCGATCGCACTATTCAGAACACAACTGCCAACTCATCCATCACTTTAGACTTCCCTGTATTACACTATCAGAGCCTGATATGCCTTGTAATGTCACCACAATGTAATATCAGAGAAGTACCATATCACAACTTCATAGTGGTGCAGCATTTAAATCCATCGATTATTGATCTTTGATTGGATGAGCTCCCTTGTTTTATCCCCTTTCAACATTTCTCATCATATGACTAGGGGCTATAGCTTGGTGCTAAACCATAAGGTTCTAAGGCCTTTTAGGCCTGCTCGGGGGCTATCCTTCCTTTTTAAAAATTCTTGGAGCCCTTGGTTTTCTTAATTCTTCATGACTGCAAACTCTATATCAGAGCTACTCTATCGCTGGATTGTAATCTGGGATTTCACTTGAAGGCACAAAATGCTGCCAATGTTGATCTCTGATGTGACGTCATTCTGGCCACATGGCACTTCTTGAGTGGTGACATGTGTCACCTGAATATGCCCCCTCAAAATTCCAGAACAAACTGCCACATGTCCTTCCATACTGCCAAGTCATGCTGATGTTAGTTGCGATGTGTCCTTTTTAGAGCTAATCCCAAGCAACCACGCATCCTGCTGGAGGAGAGAGAAAAGAGCCCGTCTGTCCTGGGTTTTCCGCTGAGATCCTTTGTAAAATGATTTCGGCCCTTTTTTGACAGTTTACACTATTGGCACATTTTAAAGGTTCACGTGATCAAAATTTGTGATGTGCCAACCACCGATCTCTGATACTGCTCGCTCCATTTGTGATAGCCAATATTGGACCTTGTTGATCTGATTAACATCTATTATCCATACCTTTGATGGCTGCGACTGCTAATTTATCGCACCTCTGGTTATGCGATCCCTGATATTCTGATGTGCGCGAAGATGCGCTTGTCGATATCCTATGCTTTGTGATGTGTGATCATTGATATGCGGTGTTGCTTTGATGCACAATCATCGATATGTGATGTTGCTCTGATGTGCGATCACTAATCTGCGACCTGCTTGAACCTTTGATTTGCGATCTGCGATATCGGACCTTATATATTCCTTCTTTCCTTGAGGCTTTAATCCTTTAACTTTAGAAGACCATAACTTCTGATCTAGGAGTCCATTTTTGGACTTCTACATATCGCTGGAAATCTTGTTCAGAGAAATTTCCTTTGTAGGGGGTCTAATTTGGGCTTTGGGTCTTTCAGTGGCTTGGAAGATGGTTGAAAAATTCTATGCTCTTTTTCACTATGGGCAGTTGAAAACACATTTTGTAGAAGGTGAAAACACAACACATCCATGAGCCAAAAACCAATGGCATCCACATCAGTTCCCAACTAACCAATGGTATCAATTAATGAGAAAACATATCCAATCATATACATAGGGTCGATCTCCCCAACTTAACATGGTATCTTGGTCCAATACCCAAGGGAGGAATCCGTATCTCAATACCTAACTATATAATCTCTCAGTCCACGACCTAAGGGAGGGAATTTATCCTTCTTGACTAAACTGTCTCTCAGTCAATGAACCAAGGAAGGGAACTCAAGATCAATCTCCTCGACCAATATAAAGGTCTCTCCGAAACTTCCTATGGTAGAGATTGAAATTCGATGTCCCCGACCAAACTGGTCTCTCAGTCATCATAACCCAAGGGATCACTCCATGCATCAAAACAAAACTCCTTGACCATACTCACTAGTCTTCTGATAACTTGATGTAAGGGAGTGATAATATTCTCAACCAATTGATTGGTCTCTCAAATACAACCAAAGGGATATTACCAATCATATGATGACATACAATTAGTGCTCCCTCTCTCTTAGAGGGGTTCTCAACAACTCCAAGTTGTTCTCTGAAATAAGAAAACTTCATTCGCGATAATGGCTTTGTCAAAGAATCAACAATTTTCTCATTAGTAGGGACATAGTTGACCTTCACAACTCCCTTCTAGATAATATTCCAGATGTAATGATACTTGATCTCAATGTGCTTTGACCTGTCATGAAAAACTGGGTTCTCAGAAATCTTTGAACAACTTTGATTATTACAATATATAATGGTTGATTCCAACACTTAATCAGAAAAGAAACAAACAAATTTTAAAGCCACATGACTTCATAATAGGTTTAACATGTAGCTATATACCCAAAGTTGGCCATACTCAGAGAAACACAAGTTTTTTTCTACGCGACCATGAAATCATAGTGGAGCCTAAGCTAAAACATAATCTAGAGGTGCTCTTTATATCATAATAGCTTAAGACCTATTGCAATGAGGATAAAGGGCATTTTTGTTATTTAACAACAAAGGGAAACCCTAAAGAACCAAAAAACTAACCCCAGGAGATGGAACACCAAGAGTTTGTGGGCCACGTTGGGGTTAGTTGGGTAACCAACTTCCCAGAGCTATAACTTGGTCATATGATCTTTGTTTGGCACATTTGATATTGTGTTAGAAAGGTCTCTATGAGTACTACAATATTTATGATAGGCCCTTACCTACAACTATTTATTTGTTTTGGACCTAAAAAAATGCCATTTAGGGGGTCAAAACAGCTCCGGAAGTTCAAGACCTCAAAAACTGCTAAAAATAGTAAATTGTGATATCAAGGAAAATGATGAAACCATCTAGAGGTCTGGGTGGAAGAAGCAGGTGGACACCAATATAAACCTATATTAGTCCTCCAACCTTAGGAAGAAATGGTCCCCATTGTGTGTAAAGCCTCCATGAGGGAAATTTCTGTTGAACCTGGTTCCTAGTGAGCCACTTGCCTTGGTGAAGGAGTTGGCCTAATTTGACAAATCGATATAGCTGGATCCTCTGTTGGCAAGTTTTATTTATATATGTGTCCATGATCCTATTAGTTTTGTCCTATTTGATACAACTTGGGTTGAGCTTTTCTGGTGTCAGCTACTCATCAATGTCAGATGTGTCCAACAATGATGGAAAGCATGGTTGCAACATGTCTACATTGAATAGTGGGTGTAGGCCAAGGAATGGTGGAATGTTGTGCATGAAAGCATTTTCACCTACAACCTTAGTGATGGTAAAAGGCCCATATTGGAGTGGGCGAAACTTGTGGTGGGTCCTAGCGAGGTGCTCCTTCTGCAAATGTGAACAAACTTTGTCGCCCACTTGGAAGTTGTGTGGCATGCGATGCTAATCATGACACTATTTGTACTTAGCGTTTTCTCTATCCAGTATGTCATGGACCTACTGGAGGATGTCCTGAATTCACTCAATGAAGTTGTTAGCTCTGTCAGCTTCCGACTAGACATGAGATGAATCTTCCTGAGTAGTTGCAAGTGGTACGAAACCATCAATGGGACATAGTGGTTGGAATCCCAATCCCACCTAAAAGTGGTTATGGCCAGTTCAACTGTGGAGAAATCCATTGTAGTTGTACTAGACATAGGGGAGGCTTTCATCTCATGTACATGGATGATTTGAGTTGTACACGTGCAAAATGTGCATAATCATCCTATTGATGACCTCTATCTAGCCATCAGTTTGGGGTTGGAATGCTGTGGACTTAGTGATCTTGGTATCCAATAATGACTAGAGGCCTTATCATAATTTGAGATAACATACTATGGGATCCCAAAGTGTACCCATACTCGTTCAAAGAAGAGTTTGGATGTGGCTTCGAATGTGATTCTCTTCTTGCAGGTTTCCAAAATGGCCATCTTAGAAAATGATTCGAATGGAAAATGACATCTACCCATGGTATTCATCCACCCATAGTATTCATTCAGCCATGGAATTTACCCATGGTATTGTAAGTGACATCCAACCATGGTATTCATCCACCCATGGTATTTATCCACCCATGGAATTTACCAATGATATTGTAAGTGACATCCACCAAGGGTATTTTCCCATGATATGGTAAGCGGCGTCGACCCTTGGTATTCATCCTCCCATGGTATTTATCCACTCATGGAATTTACCCATGGTATTGTAAGTGACATCCACCCATGGTATTTACCCAATCATGAAATTTACCTTTGGTATTGTGACGAAAAAAGACTATAAGTAACAAGTTGCATTTTGTAAAAGTGACAAATTGTCCACCACAATGTAGCCTTTACAGTTATTATATATTTTAATAAAAACAGTTTCTTTGTGTCTTTTTTATTGTGTGCTTTCCTCTTTTCTTCTAGCATTTCATTTTTTTAGATCTTGGGGGCTCTCCCCCAAGATCCATTTCAATCTTTCAGATCTTGGGGCATCTCCCCAAGATCCAGATCAATAGTATCAGATTTAAGTTAAGAATCTATGGGAATGAGGGTTTTATGCATATTTTAGTTTCGAAGTTTTACAACAATATTCAACAAATTTCATGCACGTGCTACGACCTCCACAAAGCACTTTCTTGGGTAACGCGGAATTTTTTTTTCCATTTTTTTGGGTGGTGAGTTTGCAAAATAGACCTGAAACTTTTGGTACAAAATTTACAAAAATAAATAACATATCTAGATTCCTTATGAAATAACACCCAAATTAAAAAATAAATGGCCAAATCGGAGTCAGGATGAGGGAGATACCGCTGATTTAAAATCATCTATGTTGCATAAAGGTTTCTTATGGAAATTCATGGACGTCAGCTATCCTATAATGTTTTACAGTTTTTGTGAAGAATTTCAAAAAACAGATTGTAGATTTGAAGTCCTCTAAAAAAATCACCCAATTTAAAAAAAATTGGTCGAATTAGAGTTTGGATGAGGGAGATATCGTTGATTTAAAATCAACTATTTTTTTGAGAACCTTTTTTTTTACAGCGATATAGTTATAGTGCGAATATGAGTTTCTAGAGTGTCCAAGTAGGGACTTCAATTACATGGAAAGATGCAGAATGGTCATTCTATTTCCAAAAACAGGTTATAATAAATATTTCTAGTTATATTGA
Organism: Pinus tabuliformis; assembly: GCA_031772625.1. Lineage (NCBI taxonomy): Eukaryota > Viridiplantae > Streptophyta > Pinopsida > Pinales > Pinaceae > Pinus > Pinus tabuliformis. Next base: position 224,428,597 of record CM062809.1, read on the forward strand.
CTGAGTTATGCCCATTTTAAATATGGATCAACATTCAGAGCGGGTTCCCTTTGGAGATGTGCCCTACCACCCTGATTTAGCAGGCACCTCCTTCACATTCATTAGTTTCACCATAGCAGCATCCGACTTGGGTACTTTGGAGACATACCCTACCACCTGAGGTTATGTTACTAGGCACCTACCACTTCATCAATAGTCAGCATCACGATTATGGGTCAACCACACAAAATCCTTGTCATCGAAGTCCATTTACTAGGTCACGCACTATTAGTATCATAATTGGTCACAAGCATTACAGGGTATCTCTATCCTCAGATATTCAATTTTCATGGTTATGGGTCATCCACAAACCCACATTTCATCGAAGTCCATTTGTTAGGCCGCACACTATTAGTATCATAGTTGGTCACAATCATTACAGGGTATCTCTATCCTCAAATTTTCATTTGTCATGGTTATGGGTCATCCACAAACCCACACTTTATTGAAGTCCATTTTCTAGGCCACACATTATCAGTATCACAATTGGTCACAAGCATTACATGTTATCTCTATCCTCAGATCTCCGTTCATCACAGTTATAGATTAACCACACAAAACCCTTCTCTTCAGTGGCTCTTCATATTCAACAAAGGCTTCTCACGAGGGAACTTCACGCAATGGGGACCATTCCTTCTTAAGGAGGGAGGAATTATCCGAATAGAAAATGAAATCCACCCATGGTATTCATCCACCCATAGTATTCATTCACCTATGGAATTTACCCATGGTATTGTAAGCGACATCCACCCATGTTATTTATCCACCGATGGAATTTACCCATGATATTGTAAGTGACATCCACCCATGGTATGGTAAGTGGCATCAACCCTTGGTATTCATCCTCCCATGGTATTTATCCACTCATCAAATTTACCCATGGCATTGTAAGTGACATCCATCCATGGTATTCATTCACCCATGGTATTTACCCACCCATGGAATTTACTTGTGTTATTGTGACAAAAAAACTATAAGTAACAAGTATTATTTTGTAAAAGTGATAGATTGTCCACCACAATGTAGCCTTTACAATTATTATTTGTTTTAATAAAACTAGTTTCTTTGTGGTTTTGTTATTGTGTGTTCTCCTCTTTCCTTTTGGCATTTCATTTTTTCAGATCTTGGGGGCTCCCCCCAAGGTCCATTTCAATCTTTTAGATATTGGGGGCCTCTCCCTAAGATCTAGATCAGAAAACCTGCTGACAACCACGAAAACACAGTCATTTCCATGCTTGTTAGAAGGAAGGCCTGACATTTAATCCAAGGAGATAGATTCCCACAGTTGGTTAGGAGTAGGCAGAGGAGTATAAAGGCCTTATTATTGATTATAGGTTTGGAAATGACACAAGATTTGATGTACTTACCAACATCTTGTCGAATGTTTGGCCCATAAAAATATTTATGTAGCACTTCCACTATCATTTTTACCACAAAATGTCCAACGAACCGAAAATAGTGTGCTTCTGAAATCATCTTAGCATGCTCGTTTGAAGGAACATAAAGGTGTCCCAGGTGGCATAAAAATGCATCCTGGAGGTGAAAGTATGGAACTTTCTTACCTTCTAGGGGAATCTCGTATGTGGTTCCAAATTCCAGATCACACTTGTAAAGATTTGGCCATTCTGAAGTCTCGTGTTCACAAGAATCAAACACAGTGGTCAATGCCATAACCACGGTCGACTGAGTCAGTCTGTAACATTATTGGCACTTCCTTTATTCTACTTAATGTTCAAATGGAATTGTTTTAGATATGTGGACCATTATGATGGCGATATTTTTGCAACTTTCCTTGTGTCTGTATGAACTATAGGGGTTGGTGGTCTGTGTGGATGACCGTTTCCTTCCCCATAATGTAATTCTTCCATGGTTGGAAGATATGCTCAATGAAATACATCTATTTTTCATAGATGGGATACTTTAGGACCATATTTAAAAGTGTCTCATTGTGATATGCCATTGGATGTCCTTGCTGGGTAAGAACTACATCAACATCATAGTCGGAGGCATCTACCTCAATTTTGAATGGTTGTTGTAGGTTTGGTAATGTGAGCATTGGTGCAGAGCAAAGGTGATGCTTCAACTCAACAAACACCTACTGTTGGGATTCAGACCAAAATAAATTTTCTTTCGCTCTACCCTTGGCGACTTGACTCAATGTTATGGTCTTGACCTGCAAAAAGATCCCAGAATACCAAATATGCAAAGAAATATACCCAGAACACAAAAAATAATAAATAACAGCAAGTATTTTACTATTTAGAAAGGAAAGCAATGTTCACTTGCATCTTCGAGGGGGCAACCTCCAATAGAGCTGGGCTCAGTTACAAAATAAGACACGGTTCTCCTCGAGGGGAGTCTCTATCCTTTATATAGGATTCATACATGCAATACCATGGGTCAATACCATGGTTCTTATTAATGTATTTAATACCATGGCCCATTTGCAACTAACTATAGTCCCTTATTTAAATGCGGGTCAACCACTTACAATTATTAATATGGGCTTTATTGACTCTTTACTTAACTATAACTATGACTCGATCCTATTACATAAATAAGCGGGTTAGGGTTGGACCCTAACATGCAATCCCCCATTAGAATAACCTTGTCCTCAAAGCTGAAGCTGCGGAAACTGCTGAAGGACCGTGATTGGTTCCTAGGTTGCATCTTTCGGAGAGCTGTCTTTCCACTTGATGAGGACTTCCTTGATCATGCAACCATTCAGGTGTCATTCTCATGTGTCAAGAACCTGTTTAGGTTGGAGCCAAATTGACCCTTCTTCATCTAATTTAGGTAGACTGGTTTGAATTCGGAAATGGTTCCCAATCACTTTCTTGAGGCATGAGACATGGAAGAGTGGATGGATTTTTGCAGTGGGTGGAAAAGATAGCTTGTAGGCGACTTCTCCAATGCACTGAAGTACTTGATACGGTCCATAGAATTTTGGAGATAATTCCTAACAACCCTTGTCTTTGAGTGATGTTTGATTATATGGTTGTAGCCTCAAAAATACCTGATCCCCTTCTTGAAATTGGCGTTCTAAACGATGTTGATTTGCCTGTTGCTTCATGCAGTTTTGAGTTTGATGGAGATTCTCTCTGAGGTGGGCCAACATGGTTGTGCGGTTCTGTAGGAGTTGATCCATTGCTTGTACCTTCTAGCATCCCTTGATATAAGAAGTAGGTGAAGGAGGCAGTTGACCATAAACTTCTTCATATGGAGTCATTTTGGTGGTGGCATGATAGTTGGTGTTATACCACCATTTGGCTAGAGGTAACCACTATACCTATAGATGTTTCTTTTCTGAAGTGAAACACCTAAGGTAGGTCTCTAGACATTTTTTGTCTGCTTCAGTTTGACCAACAGTTTGGGATGATAGGAAGTATTGAGTTGTAGTTGGGTACCTTGTAGCCTGAAGAGTTTCTACCAAAAGTTACTGGTGAAGATCGGGTCACGATCAAACACAATGGAAGTGGGCATGACATGCAATTTGAAGATCTAGTCCATGAAAGATTGAGCTACCAAAGTTGGTGTAAAAGGGTGGGTTAGGGCTCAAAAATGAGCATACTTAGAAAGTATGTCCACAACCACCATGATGACTGACTTTTTGCCTGACTTTGGGAGACTTGTAATGAAGTCCATAGAAACCTCTGTCCAGATTGAGGCCGGGATGGGCTACGACATTTTTGCGCCCTTTCTTGTAAATTATCTCATAATCATATCCCAGAATTTTGGCGAGCCATTTATTTTGTTGTGGCAAGGATAGGCGTTGCTCCAAAAAATATTTAAGGCTTTGATGGTCTGTGTGGATTTGGAAATGCCGCCCCAATAAGTATGGCCGTTAGGTATTTACTGCATGTAAGATGGCCATCATCTCCTTCTCATAGCTATATTGTCCCAGATTTGTCCCACTTAGTTGTTGGCTAGTGAAAGCCAAAGGTAGACTTTACTGCATTAAGACTGCCCCAATACCTGTACCTGAAGCATCACATTCAATCACAAAAGATTTGGTGAAGTCGAGTAGTGCTAATACAGGAGTGGAACACATGGCATGTTTGAGAGCTATAAATTCCTGTTGCACTTCATCATTCTAGAGAAATGAATTTTTCTTGATGAGGTGAGTGAGGGGTCTAGCAATGCGACCATAATTGTGGAAAAATTTGCGATAGTAGCCCGTGAGACCCAAAAATCCTCTCAATCCCTTCAAGGTCTTTGGTTGAGGTCAATCCTGCATTGCCTGGATCTTTTTGGGGTCCATCGTGACACCTTCATGCCCCACAATGTGGCCCAAATAATCAACTTCTTGCATGGAAAAAGAGCACTTGGACATCTTGACAAATAATTTATGCTTCCGAAGTAGTTGCAAGAGCAGATCTACATGCTAAAGATGTGTGGCCCAGGTGCGGCTGTAGATTAGGATGTCATCAAAGAAAACTAGGACAATTTTTATGAGATATGGTTTGAGAAGGTGGTTCATGAGGCTATGAAAAGTGGATGGGGCATTACAAAGACCAAATGGCACGAACAAGAACTCATAATGGCCTTCATGAGTTCGGAAAGAAGTCTTTGGAATGTCTACTTCTTTCATGTGAATTTGGTGATAGCCCGAGCAAAGGTCAAGCTTAGTAAAGAATTGAGCCTTATTTAGTTCATCTAGCAAATCATCAACAACTGGGATGGGAAATTTATCTTTGACCGTCAACTTGTTGAGGGCCTTGAAGTCTGGACACATATGCCATTCCCCATCTTTCTTGAGCACCATGACCACAGGCGATGAATAAGGACTAATGTTAGGATGAATGACGCTTGCTTCCAAGAGTTCCTTGATGATTTTTTCAATTTCATTCTTTTGGGCGAACGGATATCTATAGGGGCACAAATTTGGTGGTTGGGCCACTAGGACCAAAGTAATGCTATGATCATGTTCCCCTTTCGAGGTTGGAAGCTCATGAGGCTTGTTAAAGACTGGCAGATGGTTGTTTAAGATCTGTTGCATCTCAGGATGAATATGAAGAGAAATGCGTTCGAAGGCCTGGATGGCATTAAATTAGGCTATAACTCCAAGGTGGCCCTTTTTTAACAATTTTTCCATCCTATGTGAGCTGATGATAGAGGGATCACCTGCCTGGAGTCCGCAGAGGGTATGTGTGTGTTTGTTCTGCTTAAAGCTCATATATAACTTCTGGAAATCCATTGTGATTGGGCTAAGTGTGCGGAGCCATTCAACACCCAAGACAATGTCACACCCTCCCATGTGTATGGAAAACATGTGGGTCTTTAACTGATAATCCCCCATTTGAAGTTTGACATTTTCACAGCGGCCTTCACATTTCATTGTCCCCCCATCAGCAATTTGGACCTGGAAGTTAGAGACTGCTCTGACAAAACAATGCACTGCTTCCACAACTCTTTGATGGATAAAGTTATGCGTACTGCCACTATCAATCAAGACTACTATAGGGTGATGCTTAATAAAACCTCTGATTTTGAGAGTTTGGGGAGAAGAAATCCCTGCCAAAGCATGAAGCGAGATAACTGGTTCTTTAGGTACATTGTCCGGCTGGTTGTCTGGATCTTCCTCCTCTAGTTCCTTAAGTGGTGGGGCTTCCTTCTATGAACTGTGATCAGTAGCATCAATTTGAAAGAATTTGGGCTCCTTGCATTTATGTCTACCAAGTCATGGGACTTCCATAGCAATGTTGATGCCACTGCCACCATTGCCATCTTTCATTGTCCAAGTACATGCTACCCACACTAAGCTGAGTCACATCATCTCTGATGTGATTCAGTGTGAAATATTGCTCCATTTGTGCTATCCATGTGGCCAGATGAGAGCCATCAAATTTATACATGTCCAACTTGGGTGGTCGCGTCTGGGACTGTTGGTGGTTGCCAAAGAGGTGAAGAGAATGGCTAGACTCACCCTCAATGTTTTCATTGAAAGCATATGCCTCCGAGTGTTCCTCTGACTTGCCCTTTGTGATTGTGTCAGGTAAGGTCTTGAGCGATGTCAGTATTGCGTCCAACTTTGTTTCAAGGGTTTCGATCTTCTCATTAGCCATAGCTTGAGCTCTAGTTTGTACCATGCACCGATCTAGTGCACTTAAAATTTGGGACCGGTCGAAATTTTTGACGCTAACAAGTGAATGGTACTACCTTTCTCAGCTCGTCGACCTAATTCTTATGGGCTAAGTCTCCTATAAGAGTCCTAGGTCTCAAACTTTTTTTTTATTTTTTTGTTTACTCCGAAAGGAGTTTTACTCCTCGCTTAGGAATAATGTAGTAGCCGAATCCTAGAAAAGTGAATTCTTCCCAATGTCCTGCGAGAATCATGCCCAGGTATAAGGGCCCACACAAATAGTTTGATCTGTCAGCTAACCCTCAACTACAGAGTATGAGTAGGAATGTGGTAGTGATCGAACCCCTGCTGCTAGATCTGAATGGCAGATCTAATTGTGGTGATTGCTACTGAACCCAACAGATAGATCTGAATGGCGATTTGATAAATTTGATTGGTGGATCTGATAGATCTGAATGGTGGAACTGATTGTTGTGGCTGTGACAGGACCCCACCTGCTAGATCTGATCTAGAAAAGATGATGCGTGATCTAGAGAGAGACTCGAGAACTATGGTCTCAAGAAGTGTCAGGTGCTACAAATCGCAATATACATAAGGGTCTGACAGTAGTACTTGGCCCAATCTTTCAGGGCACTAACCAAGGAGGATCAACCGTACCCTTAGCCGGACAACCCGACTACCCTATCGTATGCATGAGTAATCTCCCCGAGTGTTGTTCTCGGTGTACTGTAGTAGCAAGACGGCCGAAAGTTTATCTATGGCGAGGTTTCAAGAGAGCCTAGGGGGCTTCCGATATACCCAGAGGGTACTTAGAATATAGTTCGTGCGCATTTCTATCTAATGTGCTACTACTCGAAGGGGTACCCACAGGGGTTACAAGGGAGTCCAACAAGTGTGACCACCTCTTGTATTTCCTGCGTGCATGTCTCCCCAAATCCACAGGTTTATGTGCTCAACGACAGATCCTGTGGTTTAAAGACGCCAGAACACGTCTCTAGCCAATTTTTTTTTTGCTAAAAATGGAGATCCCACTGGCCCTAGAAAGTGCTCTGATACCAATTGTTATGCTCTTAACCTACAAGAAGATACCAGAATACCAAATATGTGAAGTAATATACCCAGAACACAGAACAATAAGAAATAATAGCAAGTATTTTATTATTCAGAAAGGAAAGCAATGTTCACTTACCTCTTCGAGGGGGAAACCTCCAATAGAGCTGGGCTCAATTACAAAATAAGACACAATGCTCCTCGAGGGGAGTTGCTATCCTTTATATATGATTCATACATGCAATACCATGGGTCAATACCATGGTTCTTATTAATACCATCTATCTAATACCATGGCCCATTTGCAACTAACTGTGGTCCCTTCTTTAAATGCGGGTCAACCACTTACAATTATTAATATGGGCTTTATTGACTCTTTACTTAACTATAACTATGACTCGATCCTATTACATAAATAAGGGGGTTAGGGTTGGACTCTAACACTCAAAGGGTAAATGATACGAGAGAATCCCAACATGAACCTGCGATAGAAATTGGCAAGACCCAGAAAGCTACAGAGCTCTATTAGAGTGGTTGGGGTTGGCCAATCCCGAATAACTTATCTCTTGGTTGGGTCCACATGCATAGTTTGTCATCAATGATGTACCATATATTGAACCTGGGTCATACCAAAAGTGCATTTATCCAAATTGGCACACAATTTATGTTGTGGTAGGGTTTGGAGGACCTGTCGAATATGGTTTATGAGCTATTCCCAAATCTGGCTAAAGATTAAGATGTCATCTAGATATACTACCATAAATGAGTTGGTGAAGGGCCACAAGATGTCATCCATCAGCCACATGAAAGTTGCGGGGGAATTTTTGAACCCTAAAGCCATGACCAACCATAAGAAAAGCCCTCCTTGGATTTGAATGAAGTCTTCCACACATCGGAGGTTCAATTGGTACCTAGTGATAACCATAATTCAAGTCAATCTTGTTGAAATATTTGGCCCCCTTGATTTGGTCTAGAAGGTCATCAATCCATGGGATTGGATACCTATTCTAGACAGTGATCTTATTCAATGCTTAATAGTAAATATAGAGCCTCCAAGTTCCATCTTTCTTCTATACCAACACGATCGAGCTCCAACAGGGTGATGATCTCAGCTTGATGTGCCCTTTTTGCAATAGCTCCTGAATCTGCCTCTTGATTTCATTGTTCTCTAGAAAAAAAACATTAGCAGATTGTTCCATTAGGTAGCGACACACCCGAGGTCATCCCTTGTGGGTGAGGTGAAGATGTCCCTGTACTCATCCATGACCTTGTCCATCTGTTGCTGCTATGAGAAGGAGCCCTGTCTAGAGGCTATGGATGTAGCCATAATCATCCTATTTATCTACGGGTGAATCATAAGTAAGACAAATTTCCCTGTCTGGGAAATAATCTTACTGCATTTTTTAGCATATATCAAAGATAAGGCGGTAGGTGATGCTACCTCTAGTACCTTGTACATATTCTGACCATAAGCAATAATAATAGAACGAGGTCTAGATTCATATACAACATGACGCTTCCATAGGTGTAACAACCTTGGTGAAAATTACATGTAATAAAAGTTAAAAAAAATAATCATGGTTTATGGGACACTTATTCCAAGTTGAATGTTGGGAAGGACATGCTAGGGTGTGTTCATTTGGTTTATTATGGCTAAGGAAATTGGCAAAGGCAATGACTAAGGCTTTGGAAAGACAAAATGGTGTTTTTGGCACATTTAATTATGAAAATAATAGAAATTAGGAGAAAAATGAGGTGAAAGGTCACATGTTGCATGGGAGGAGGAAAATGAAGGAAAATAATGGAAAACGAGGAAAATAGAGGCCTCATTAATAAAAAGGATTATGAGGATCAATTAGTAACCTTTTATAAGTCTAGTTTTGGAGTCCTCTCATTATTCTCTCTCTCTCACTCACTCTTGGACCCTTAGAGTTTTCTTGGAGCACTTGGGCATTAGATCAGGAAAGGCAAAGTAGGGAAGAGGAAGCGAAGACCAAGAAAGGAAAAGGAGGATGAAGTAGCTACAATAGGATTCTTCGTAGGTATTGATTTGCATGCATGATTTCCTTGCTAGATTTGGTAGGCATGGTATTGAATGTGGTTCTTTGTTGTTATGGCATGGGTTTTTCCAGGTGTGACAATGTTCTTCAGCCTAGCCTTGCCATTTCTTGATAGCCTTGATGGCATGGGTTGTAACTTGGTAATATGATTTCCGTTTGGCGCGTATGATACCTCGTCAAAAAGGTATCTCTAAGTAATACAATATTTGCAACAGGCCCCTGCATATGACTATGAGATTGTTATAAATCTAAGAAAAACGCCATTTAGGGGGTCAAAACAACTCCATAAGTTCAAGACTCGAAAAAATTCTAGAAATAGTAAATTATGCTATAATCAAGGAAATTGATGAAACCTACTGGAGCTCCAGGTGAAAAAGGTTGGTGGCCACCAATATCTACCTAGATGAGTCCTTCCCCCTTAGGAATAAATGGTACCCATTGTGAGCAAAGCTTCCATGAGGTGAAGAAATTTCTGTTGAACCTGGTTCCTGGTGAGCCACTTGCCCTAGTGAAGGAGTTGGCCTGGTTTAAAAACTCAATATAGTTGGATACTATGTTGATGAGTGTTCTTGATCTGTGTGTCCATGATCCTATTAGTTGTGGCTTGTTTGATACAACTTGGGTTGAGATTTATTGGTATCATCTGCTAAACAAGCTCTGATGTGTCCAACAATGGGGGAAAGTATGGACGCAACTGGTCCACATTGAATATTGGCTGCAGGCCAAGGAGCAATGGAATGTTGAGATCGAAAGAATTATCCCCTATAGACTTAGTGATGGTGTAGGGTACATATTAGAGTGAGAGAATATTGAGGTGGGCCCCAACGAGGTGCTCCTTTTGCAAATGTAACCAAACTTTGTTTCCAACCTGGAACTTGTGTGGCACCCTATACTAATCATGACACTGTTTGTTATTAGTGTTTTCTTTGTTCAATATGTCATGGACCTATTGGAGAATGTGTTAAATGTGCTCAATGAAGCTATTAGCTCTGTTAGCTTCGGATTGGACATGAGTCGAATCTTCCTGAGAAGTTGCAAGTGGTATGGAAACATTAATGGGACATAATGGTTGGAATCCCAATCCCACCTGAAAGGGGTTGTGGCCAGTTGAGTTTTGGAAAGATTTGTTGTAGCTATGGTGGACATAGGGGAGGATTTCATCCCATGTGTGGGGATGCTTCGAGTTTTACATGCACAGGATGTGCACGATCATCTTGTTGATGACCTCTATCTAGACATCAGTTTGGGCATAGAAGGTCATGGACTTAGTGAGATTGGTATCCAACAACAAGCAGATACTTGACCAGAATGTACTTAGGAACCTGCTATCCTGATCTAAGATAATGGACTGCGGGATCACAAAGTGTACCCATACTCAATCAGAGAGGAGTTTGATAGTGGATTCAACTGCGATGCTCTTCTTGCAGGTTGCCAAATGGCCATTTTAAAGAACCTGTCAACGACCATGAAAACAAATTCATTTCCATGCTTGGTAGAAAGAAGGCTAGACATGTAATCCATTGATATGGATTCCTAGGGTTGGTTAGGAGTAAGTAGAGGAGTATACATGCCTTTATTCTTGATTGTAGGTTTGGAAATGGCATAAGATCTTATCTCCTTCCTAACAACTTATCAGAGGTTCAACCAATACAAATACTTTTGCAATGCTCCCACTGTCTTTTCTACCCCAAAATGTCCAACAACCTAACTGTAGTGCACCTCCCAAATCATCTTGGCACGCTTGCTTGAAGGAACACAAAGGTGTCTTAGGTGGAATAACAGTGCATCTTGGAGGTGAAAGTCTTGAACTTGATTACCTTCTAGGAGCATCTGGTATGTGGTGCCAAATTCTGGATCACTCTTGTAAAGATATGGCCATCCCAAAGTCTTGCGTCCACAAGTGTCGAGCACAATGGTCAGCACCATAACCAGTGGTCGGCTGAGACAATTTTCAATATTATTGGTGCTTCCCTTCTTATACTTAATGTTCAAATGGAACTATTAAATATATGTGGACCATTTACAATGGTGACTTTTCTCCAACTTTCCTTGTGTCTATATGAACTGTAGGGGTTGGTGATCTGTGTGGATGACTATTTCCTTACCCATAATTTAATGCTTCCATTTTCAACAAGCCTACACAACGGAATACATCTCTTTTTCATAGGTGGGAAACTTTTAGAATGTATCTAAAAGTGTCTCACTATGATATTCCATTAGATGCCCCTATTGGGTAAGAACTGCACCAACAACATAGTCGGAGACATTTGTCTCAATTTCAAATGATTGTTGTAGGCCTGGTAATGTGAGCATTGGTGAAAAGAAGAGGCAATGCTTCAACTTAGAAAATGCCTTCTATTGCAATTCACACCAAAAGAAATTTTATTCCATTCCTCCCTTGGTTACTTGACTAAAAGGCCAAGTGATATGAGAGAATCGCAACACAAACCTACGACAGAAATTGGTAAGACCAGAAAGCTTCAAAGACTTTTAGATTGATTGGGGTTGACAAATCTCGAATAAATTATGCCTTGGCTAGGTCCACATGCACACCATTCTTATCAATGATGTACCCTAGATATTGAACCTGGGTCATACCAAAAGGGATTTTCTCCAAAGTGGCACACAATTTGTGTTGTCACAGGGTTTGGAGGACCTGTCGATTATGGTGTATGTGCTCTTCCCAACTCTCGATGAAGATCATTGTTCAAGCCTTCAAAATTGAACAATCACACACACACACACACACACACACACACACACACACACACACACACACACACATTCAATCCATATGGCCATCAATGACAACATTAACATTCTCAACAATCTCCCCCTTTGTCATTGATGGAAATATAATCCTTTTCCTAGATCCTCTCCTTTCTGTATTCTCTAATACCAGTTGTTGGAAATACTAAGAGGGGGGTGAATCAATATTTCTTTTCAATTGTTATTTTTACTAGTTAATATCACTTATAATTAGAACAAAAAATGAACAATGATAGAATAATAATTTTATTAATAAATGACGAGGTATCCAATCCTCTTTACAATAAATCCATTACAATAATGTGTAGGGTTCCATCCCTAGATGAAGACACTAATATTCAATCTTCCAAGCTCCAACATGTATTTTTCCAAGCATTGAGTTGGACTTCCCAAGGCTCCAACCTTGTCAGTTTGAGGCACCAACCTCTAGGGCTCCAACCCTATCTCTAGTACAAGCTCTAGCCTGGTCTCTTGAGGACTCCTATCCTTTAGGGCTCCAACCCTATCTTCGGTACATGCCGCAACCTAGTCTTTTGAGGAATCATATCATCTAGGGCTCCAAACCTATCTTCCAAGGAACCAAACTTGTCTCTATGGGTATCCTACCTCTAGGGATCCAACCTTTAGCTGAAATTCGTCAAGGTAAGTTTGATGATTCTTCACGGCTCCCAATATCTTTTGAAACAAGCCCAGTCTATATTCAATAATGCCTCCTCCAAATCACTTCAACAATGACAACCTTGTCTTCTTAGAAGGTGTCACCACTGCTCTTCATGGTACCCAAACAATCTCTCCAAGGTCACTCCATGAAGGCTTCAATCAAGGTCTTTGATGATCTCCACAAATATTTAATATGCTGCTTCAAAAAGTTCTTTAATACTCCAGCTATATGGCCTGCTCCAAAGAACTGATTGCTCAAATATGAGGCCCAATAACATTGTAATAATTATGTCCTCCAAACAGGTCCAAGATTTCTTTAATCAATTGAGCTACCACAAGAAGAATGTTTGCAAACTGAGTCGTAATGTCTTCTTAGCAATCCAGACTACTGCAATAGTAACAATTCTATGAAAGATACATAATAGAGCTCCTTTAAGTGACTGTCTCACTGATTCGAGCCTTTATTCTCAAAATATGAGCTATAGAGATAATCCACAACATTGAAGTATGTTACAGTGGGTTGAGCACAGTCATAGTGAACCACCAAAAAACGTTGCATATATCCGAAGCCTTAGAAGTTCCACAATCCTAACTTTATCACCATCCACTACCAAGTTTTTATCATTCACCAACACTGAGTTATCTAGTCACATATTTGAAGTGAAAAGGTTGTCCAAGGCACCCAATAGATTTGACTGATCCTAAAAATTGATCTTCCAAACCTTTGCAATGTTAGTTGTTCAAAGGTATTCTACAGATCCAATTTTCGAGCTCTAGAACAGATATCCCCAAACACTTTAATTCTTCAAGTTCTTCTCGATGTTCCTCATTCACAAGTTGTGAACTGTAATGTGTCTCTGTAATAGATCTTCACGCAATCAATACTTGAAATGAAGTATTTGACTTGTGTTTATACGAGTTTCGCCAATAGACGAAAATACACGTTCATTAGAGGAGAAGCCGACTTCTGCATGAGGTGGCACATGAAAATATATTAAACAGCTATCAGAAGGGGTCTTTGTTAATAATCGACCAAACTATGATATAAGTATAGGAGGGGCCATATTTTTTAATACAACAAATACATTTAAACAATGCAAAACCATATTATAATGGATGCTAAGAGGTCCCACATGCCACAACATCACTTTAATCTCACCACATGGATATCAGGGATTTTTGTTGGAAGCTTTAACATGACATGACTTGCAAAACTTGTGATATAGGAAAGTTACGACTAGGTGAATGTCATATTATATTAGACACATTAGGATAAATCCAATCAGGTCTATGACCATATCAGAAATTGGCAATTAGAGGGTCTTATCGGAGGTTCCATTCAAAAGTTCCAATAAAGTGGTGTATGAAATTTAATAATTAAATCATTAACTTAAATCAAGTCAGGTCTTCATATCAGAAATCAAAGATCGGAGGTCCATATCCCATATTGGAGATTGGAGGTCCACATCACATATCGGAGATCGGAAGATCATATTAGAGATCATAGGTCTATATCAAAGATTAGAGGTCCATATCAGAGATGATAAGTCTATATCAGAGTTCAAAGTTGAAGATCGAAGATCAGAGTTTAGAGTGGTGAAACATAATAAAAAACACCGATATAAAAATACCGAGATGATATTTCTCTAATTTGGTTTTATTATATGCGTTGTGATATATTTTGATAATGGATTATTAAGGTTTCCAAAGTCTATTACTTTGATACACTACTTTTTCCTTTTGGCTCTTTCTCTTAGGCATATGTGGTCTTCTCTTGGATCTACTCCTCCTTGGCTTGTCTTGGCTCCTGCTATTGGATTATGATGTATTTCCTTTGGCTCCCGATGACTTCTCTTTCAACTTCTTCTTGATATTCTCTTTGGTACTGCTCCTCTTACTCCTTGGGACCGCTCCTTGGGTCCAACGCTTCTTGGGATTCTACTTGTATATATATATATATATATATATATATATATATATATATATATATATATATATATATATATATATATATATCAATGCATATGTACATGAATGACAACACTAACCTCTCAACAACCATTAATGAGTTTGTGAAGGGCCACAAGATGTCATCCATCATCCAGATGATGGTTGTGGGGGCATTCGTCAATCCGAAAGGCATGACCAACAATTCGAAAAGGCCCTCCTTGGATTTGAAGGCAGTATTCCACACATCAAATGGTTTGATTGTTACCTGGTGATAACCAGACTTCAAGTCAATCTTGGTGATAACCATACTTAATACATTAGAAATTTTAAGGAGTAAAAAATGAGCCCTCTAAAAAAATGGGTTGATGTTGCATCAACACTTTTCAAAATCAACATGAAAATCACTAACATTTAAAAACAAAGGTTCATACTTGATACAAGAAAACTTTAAGTGTCAAAAAGATGCTCTAAAAGAAAATGTGTATTTTGAATCAACATTTTTGAAATTGGATGAATTTTTGCTACCTCAAAAAAACAAGTACTCAGCACGCTACCTGTTTGATAGTTTACATTGTTATTTGCTGAAGAAATTGTTGGGATCGAAGTTATAGAAGCAATTGTTGGGGTTGAAGTTGGAGAAGAAACTACTGGTGTCAAAATTGCTAGAAAGAAATCTCATCAAGGAGAAAGGTTGACTTGGTCTTGGAGGGGTCTTTATCAAGGGTCTTAGGTCTTGGAATTCGTCATTTGAAGATTCTATAAGAAGAGAAGAATTGTTGTGGTTTTTCCTCTCAAGAGGATAGGTTTTGGCTCTAGTTGGCAGCCTACATTTTGTGTCCTCTTGTCTCTTTGATCTTCATTGTTTGGTAGCTGTTTGATGATATAAAACACAATAATAATCAATTTAAAGAAGAAGCCAATCAAGTTAAGTAAAAAGACATCACAAACAATTATGAAAGTAAGAGAAATATTTTAATCTAGCTGCCCTAGATTTATCAACAATATATCCATGAGAGAATTTATATTAGATAAATAACAAATAAAATTAGTCTGAATGGTCAAACATGAAAATTAAGAAAACTACGAAAGAAAATATGGCCCGATTTCCCAATTAAATTTAGGAAAATAAGCTTGAGAGACAAAGGACATGCATTCAAGGAAGCTGAAGAACTTCTCAGTGTCTAGTTTTACTCACTTTTCCATTATGATTATGACCCTAGTGGAATAATAACAATCATTATATTTCTATGAGTTACATTAACACTTTCATACATCACAAGCCTACTTTTGATGATGTTTTTGTAAGCATTGATGATTTTGATCAAGCTGTTGAAAGAGGAAAATTATTGAGTAATGAAGAAAGAGAAAAACTTTAGGAGTTTAAGGAAAACACTTACGAGGACTTTCACAAAAATAAAAGTCTCCTATCTTCAGTTTCAATTTAAGATTTAAAATATCTTGAATATCTAAAAATGAATTTTACTCAGTTTTTGAACCACCTTCTACATCTGCACAATTTCAAGAGATGAAAATTGAAATGTTCTTGATGTTTTTGTTACAGCTCAAGGGGAAACCAGTTTAGATAAAAGCAAAGATGATAATGTTGAAGAGAAGGAAAATGCAAGTCAAATGGTAGAAAAGAGTCTGATAGCTCCAAAGGTTAAATATGTTAGAAGTAGGTATTAAGGGGGAGTTCATTGTTCCCTACAACCCCAAGTAGAATGGAGTTGCAGATAGGAATAATATAATCATTGAAGAATGCACAAGGACTATGTTAAGAGAGAGCCTCCACCATTATACTAAAAGATAATTATTTTTTTCCTTTTTTCCTCCTTTATGTTTAGTTTCATCCTCATATCGAGATTTTCTTATACTGTATACTAATAACCCTTCCCTTATATTTTCCTTGGTCAGGAAAGATTTCAGAATGCACAAAGGTTATGGAGTAGATTTCAAATGATAGACTTGAAGCATGGAAAAATTTATGTTGCAAAGGAATCTCTTCAAGAATTTATGTCCTACAAGGTTTGTTAAAGAACAATTCAAGGTATGTCTTAAACTACACGTTTTGTTACAAGGTTCTCTTCATAGAAAAGATATGTTTAATATCAATTGAAATTTTATTTATAATACTGACATCATTATGTCTAGGATTTTGAATCTTAAGGATTCTTGTTTGGGTGATTAATCTTCAGATTGAATCTACCCTTTTCATACTATCTCTTGTTTAATCATTCTTGTGAAACCTTAACCCTTAGGTCTCACTGTAAAACCTAGCCTCTTGTTGATGAGGGTATGTCAATGTTAATAATGAAACCCTAGTCTTCTTAGGGTTTGTATAAAACATATGATGAGATCCCATTCTTTTAAAATGAAGGGTTTGGTATTGTGATAATAAAAACCCTAGTCCTTTAGGGTTTACTATCAATATCTTGGTTGAATAACAAAAGCCTAGATATTTAGGTTTTAGTGAATTAGGGTTTATGAACAAAACCATTGTGATAACTAAAATAAGATATTCAGAATGAAACACTAGGTGTATATTCATTCATATGATCTAAACTATAGCCTAGTAAAAAATTCTTGTAACTTTGATGTATTGATGTTTGCTTCTTGGGTTTACCTAGTAGATATTGATGTGAAATGCATCCTATATATGTATATGCCAGTATTATAACTTGATTGTTGATACTCATGGTTTAGTTTGTAAAATATAGGGATTGATATTCTAGGACATGATAATATTGTTTGGCATTGATGATAAAATCTACGGTTTGCAACAAACCCGAGTAGAGTCTGACATGTAAATTCTGAAAAGAATATTGTTGAAACCTTAGATGCATAATACTATGATTGGATATTTATTTGATTTTTTTGATATCTAAGGATACGTGTCTCAAAGATGGAGTCTAGGGTTTATGACAAAATACTAACAACTTGTTGAAGCCTAGAATATAAAAAAATGTGACCATTGTCAAACTAACCAGGTTTAGGTATTTGAGGTCTAAAATGTTTTGATTGTAATGACATGATTTTGACATGGTTGACTTCATGCTTCTACATATTTGGTTGTACTTGATATTAAATTTTTGCAGGTATGTAATCTTCAAGATGTTGAAGATGTTCATAATTGAAGATGATAATAAGGACAAGCATGATGAAGGAAGCTATAAGAATGATGATGATCAATATGACCTTGATGACATGAGAAATAATGAAGCATATATGATGTTATTTGAGAGGGAGCATGGTTAGAAGAAAGGGTACATCTCCCAAGTTTAGAGGGAGGGAATTTTATGAAAGTCATAATAAATACCTTGAAGAAAGAATGAAATCAGAGAATGAAAGTAACATAGACAGATTTGCAAAAAAATATATTTAAGAAGTACTGAGGCTGTAATTGATGCTACTAAATAAATGAAAGAAGAAATCTTCTGACAAGTTGTATTTGGTTAAATTGACGAGGATATAAGTAGCATCTAGATGATTGCGGACCCCAAAAGTTTGTGTTTACTTTTATATATATATATATATATATATATATATATATATATATATATACTTGAAGGGTTATTATTGATTAGGGTTGTGATTGTGCATGATCTCTCGGTAAAAAAAGGTTGAACATTTGAAGCATGCTTGGAGTGGTAGATATATATATATATATATATATATATAGATTATAAGTAGAGATGAAGCATCTTATGGAAAGATGGTTGGGGGACATATGGCTGGCCTATTTATTGATGTTTAGATCCTAAAGAGGGAGGGTGGCATTGGACATGGAGCTCTGGCCTTGGATACACACCTAAATCCATGGGTTGGTGGTAGAGCTTAAAAGTGCGATAGTACCTAGAATGGATAAATCTTGAGTCCCCTTAGTCCCACTCGGATAGAATATCCTAGTCAGGTATCTAGTCCACAACACTGAGTGTGCTAGAACTCTTCGTAGTTCATTTCATTTTGAAATATTCCATGTACTCTTATACGTATGTAATTATGAATACCTCCCTAGTTAAGAGGGACTGTTGAAGAATGTAACTAGTTTCACTCCATAATATTACTCATCAAAAGTAATTTTATTACTAAAGAAAATGACTTGTTAAAGTATGGGTTTCATGCTTGGGTCAATGTTTCTAGGTCAAAGCCTCCATTGAAGGATTTTAGGTTTTGTCTTGAGTCTTTTAAGTCATTTTCATTTTTATTAGACATTTCTTGGGCTTTTGTATCATGTAAAAACAATTATTTTTGAGTAAAAAAGGTTATTTGTCACCTCCACACCAAGTCAACCTTATCCACATGAAGTCGGTCTACATTAGGGAAATTTGACCTAGTGGAAAGGTTATACATCAATTCAACCTATTTGGAGCATTCAACCTGTTGGAAATAATACTGGGGGGGGTGAATCAGTATTATCAATTTAATAATATTTCATTTCCATAAACAGATATATATATATGCTACTTCGGTTAATGCAACTTGCGTATATACGCAACTATGTTTAGAGCAATCAACGTACACCTTGTAAACTTATAATTTAGTCAGTTGATCTTTAATCTGTGTATCAAAAACATATAAGTAGTAACAGGTACAGTAAAAAAAGAGCAGATAATCACACACAAGAACACAAGATATAAGGTGGAAACCCAATGTGGGTGAAAACCACCTGCTGCAATTCGTCTCTATCTTCTTTTAATAAGAAACTTCTTTTTACAATATTTTTGTACTGGTGCAATCTTATACCAGTACGCAGGCTTCTACCTGCAGAAGGATACAACCTTCTCTTGTTCTCTAGCTTCTCTTGGAAGGGAGCTACAACCCCCTTAGCTCTTGTACTAGCTCATGTACTAGTATGTAGGTGTTGACCTACAGAAGGCTACAACCTTCTATTTTCTTCCAGGGACCATGTTTCATAAATTTTCAGACTGGATCCATCAATAGCATCAATCAAACATCAAAATATATCTGCATCAATCAATCTCTCTTGCACTAATCAAAACTGAATCAAATAATCACTTCTCTGAATGTTGTAACCAGAATACGGTGATAGTACCAGAACCCAACCAGAACCCAGAACACTGCAATAGTAAATAGAAGTAGCTAAAACATATTTTATGAGATGTATGCTACTTCAATATGTAGAACCTGCGTGCATACGCTGCTATATGAAGGAAAACCTGCGTATACGCTGGTTTTGAATTTCCAAACCAACATGTATATGCACCTTTGCTATACTGAACCTACGTACAGATCTGTAAAAGATGATTTACCCTTTTCAACTATTCAGACATCAGTTATACCCAGATCATCAGATTTTCATATCAAGACATGAACCAAATATAAAATATCAAAATCACACAAAGATACTTCACTTCAAGCCTTAAGATCTTGACCCATCAATAGAACTTATCCTTCTTCAATCGCTCAGGTTCCTCCTTGATTTAGATCCAGCTATGCACCATAACCTGATGACCAGTATTCTAGATCTTGCTCTACATAAGATATTCAATACTTTAGTGCCTTTGCCTAATGATCTCATCCTCATTTTATAGTCTTAGGCCTTACTCAATACCATGGTCCAAAACCACTTAGAAGAAATACCTTGGACCAAATACCTAGGGTCAACACTTTGGTCAAGATACCTTGGATCAATACCACGTGTCAAAATACCAGGGACCAAATGCCAGGGACCAAAACCAATTTTTCCAACATGTACATGCTTTTCCTTGCGTGAAAGTGTGTGTATACGCATACGCGCCTTCTGGACTGCTAACCTGCATGTATACGCGGCTTGGTCAAGGGAAACCTGTGCATACCTCTTTTTCCTTCATTTTAAGAGCCTGAAATATGATTTGTCATCTGAGTGAGTTGCCATCAAGGACAACACCTGGTCACTGTCACTCTTCCCCTTTGTCATCAAGGATAAAGGGTTATGCTCCCCCTGAGTACATGTTGAATTCTTTGACATGCTGAAGTGTGCTATTCATGCCCCCCCTGACTGTAAGCAAGGTCTACGACAAGATGTTCTACAAGAAGAGCAAGACTCTATACATTATAAATGACCTTCCTATCACCAACGAGTCATACATACATCCATCTCCCAACCAAGTGGGGATATACCAAGATTGACTCATCCACCCAACCAACTGGGGATACATCAAAAGGTTATACAAGATAAGAACATACATCATCCATCCCAGTCATAGTGGGGACAAAATATCTTAAAATGAGATAGTTATCAGCAAATTCATCAGCAACATCTGTCAATCACCATTAACAACCATGATCTCCCTCTGCACCTGTTCCATCTAAACCAAAATAGCTGTGAAATTGTACCAAACACTTCTAAGATAATGCCAACAATGTATTATTATAAGTATATGCTCCCCCTGAACTTGTGCCAGATGATCACTATCAGACCCATATCAAAATCTTTTCATCCCGATTTTGTCCCACTGATATTCTTCAAACCAACATATACGTGATTGTATCCACTGCAATCGGCATATGTACGTGGATACGCTTCATGAAACTTGTGTATAACCACTTTTCTCTGAAACAGATAAGAATTAATGGCAAGAAGATGCATCAACTACTCCAGCTTCTATTTAAGATATTCAAATGTCTCTCTGGGCAGTTGTTTGGTGAATATATCAGCAACCTTTTCTTTGGAGGGAACATACTCCAATTTGACCTTTTGTTCCAACACTTTTCTCCAGAGAAAATGATATTTAATAGGTATGTGCTTGTTCTTGGAATGCATGACAGGATTCTTTGAAATACTAATTGCACTTGTATTATCACATTGAATGGTGATGGGTGGAGTACAAGTGATTTGAATGTCTTGCAATGTTTGCATCATCCAAAGAAGTTGTGTGCAACAATATGTAACAGCCACATATTATGCTTTAGTTGTAGATAATGCAATTGAACTTTGTTTCTTGTTGAACCAAGACACTAATATGGAACCCATGAAGAATGCACCACCACTAGTGCTTTTTCTGTCATCCACACTTCTTGCCCAATCTGCATCTGTATATGCATGAAGTGTAAGATTTGCATCTCTGGGATACCATAAACCAAAGTTTTGTGTCCCTTGAAGATATTTAAAAATCATTTTGACTGCCTGAAGATTTGCTTCCTTTGGATTTTGCTTGGAATCTTCCAACTATTCCCATTGCATGCATGATGTCTGGTCGGGTACCTGCTAGATAGAGCATACTACCAATCATGGATCTGTAGGTCGGTTGATGCACTGTTGCTAATTCATCATTTGTGCTGAGGCTGCATCCTGTTACCATAAGGGGTAAATACTGGTTTAGCATCTTCCATTCCATATTTCTTCAAGATTTGCTTGAGGTACTTGGTTTGTGATAGAAAAATGCCATCTTTATTTTGTTGAACTTATAAACCAAGAAAATATGTGAGCTCACCAAGAAGGGACATTTCAAATTATTTTTGCATTACCAAAGCAAAGTTTTGACTCATGGCTTCTTCATTACTCCCAAAAATGATATCATCAACATACACAACAAGTATTAGCAATTTATCATTATCAATTTTTATATGTAGATTTTTATCAACTGATCCTTTTGAAAAACCTTGTTGATGAGGGTATTTGTCAAGACGATAATACCAGGCCCTTGGAGCTTGTTTTAGACCATAGAGTGCCTTTATGAGTCTGTAAACAAGTTTTGGATCATTTCCAAGGATGAATCCATTTGGTTGCTCAATATATACCTCCTCTTCTAGATCTCCATTAAGAAAGGTAGATTTCACATCCATTTGATATACTTTGAACTTCTAAAAGCTAGAAAGAGCAAGGAACATTATTATGGCTTCAAGTCTAGCAACAGGTGCAAAAGTTTCTTCAAAGTCTATACCTTCTTGTTGAGCATATCCTTTACAAACAAGTCTAGCCTTGTTTCTAACAACTTCCCCATTTTCATTCAACTTGTTTTTGAATATCCATTTGGTTCCAAAGATATTCTTATCATGAGGTCTAGGGACTAATTCCCAAATATTATTCTTTTCAATTTGCTCAAGCTCTTCATTCATGGCCTTGACCCAACATTCATCTTTGCATGCTTCATGTACATTTTTCGGTTCAATGGAGGAAAGTAATGCTAGATAGCTTGAATCTTCTGTAATAGTTCGTCTTGTCTATACACCTGCCCCTTTTTGTCCCAAAATTTGAGTCTCTCGATGATTTTTCTGAACATATATGGATGGAGTCTTCTCTTCTGCCGTTATCTAATCTTCTGGTGCTTCATTGGTTTCCTCTTAATCAGCATTAGTCTGATTTGACGTGGAAGGATAATCCTCATCTTCTTCCCATTCTTCAGTTTCCACCTGCTTTGGATTTTTGCCTGCTTCATCAACCACAACATCAATACTTTCAACAATTTTCTCTAGTATTTTATTATAACACTTGTATCCTTTACTTCGAGAAGAGTAACCAAGGACAATGCCTTCATCTGCTCTAGGTTCAAACTTGCCAAGTTTTTCATCAGTCCTTTTGATGTAACATTTGCTTCCAAAAACTTTGAAGTATTTTACAGTGGGAGTCTTAACATACCAAAGTTCATGAGGAGTTTGAGTGCTATTTACCCAAACATTCTTTTTGTTGAGAATAGTGACAACAACAAATGCAGCTTCACCCCAGAAGGTGGCAGGAGTTCCAAACTCATCTAGCATAGCACGAGCCATTTGTTGAATAGTTCTGTTCATCCTTTCTACCACTCCATTTTGATAAGGATTCCTTGCAGTAGAGAATTCCCTTCTTATTCCATGTTCTTCACAGAAGTCAAAGAATTCATCCGAGGTAAATTCCCCTCCTCGATCAGACCTGAGGCATTTGATTTTGCGATCTGATTCATTTTCAACCAAAGCTTTGAATGCTTTGAACTTTTCAAATGCTTCGTCTTTATGCTTCAAAATTCCTATCCGACACATTTTGGAAAAGTTGTCAATGAACAATATAAAGTGTTCTTCTCCGCGAGGTGATTTTTTCCTTGATGGACCACATAAATCAGTATGGACAAGTTCAATCAGCTTACTAGCTAATCTTTCCTTCTCAAGGAAATGTGTTCTGTTTTGCTTACCAAACTGTCATTATTTTCATATTGTATTTTCTGGAATTCTGATGTCAGGAAGATCGCGAACAGCTTGGTATTTGCATGCTTTCCTTATTTGAGGGGAGCTTAGATGCCCCAATCTTCTGTGCCATAGCCAGTGTTCATCATTTTTGCTTAGACAGCATTGTTGATGTCATCCCTTGAGTATGTATAAATTATTTGGAGCTCTTATGCCTTTGATCACTCCTTCTCCTATATCAAGCTCACGAACAACACATCCATTTGATCAAAATACTACCTCATTTCCTTATCACACATTTGACTAACACTCAATAGATTATGCTTTAAGCCATCAACATACATAAGATTCCTAGATTTGACCTTTTCTTTTAAGAGAACAAAGCCTTTACCTTTTATGACTGCAGGGGTGTCATTTCCAACTGAGACCTTCCTTTCCTTTTCTAAGGCACTATATGACTGAAGTTTTTTTTTATCACCTGTCATGTGTTTCGAGCATCCACTGTCAATGTACCATTGATTTTCTTGTCCTTCTGCATATAAGGCTATACCACATCTTTCAATTTGTGGTTCTTTATTTTTCCATTTTGGGACCCAATGAAGCTTGCTCCTTCTGAGATGTTTGCCGAAATTTACTCCTGCATTCAAAGACTTCATGACCGAATTTGTTACAGATGGAGCATTCTATTTCATTTTCAAGAGCAGAAAAGTTATTGTAGGTCCTTTTCATGATCCCAGTCACATTTCTTTGATTTTGTGCTTCTCTAGTCATGATGGTCTTGTAAGCAACACATTGAGAAACTTTGTGTCCAAAGTTATGATATGAAAACATTGGCCATTAAAGAAATTCCTGCGATTATCGAATCTACTGACCTAATGATTGTAGTTTCCATTGACATTCATTCTTGAAGCAAATTGAGAATGATTTACCTATGGTTGGTTATAGCTTCTGTTCATCCTTGAAGTAGATTGAACTTGATTTACATGGTGATCTACTTTAAGCCTCTACTGATGATTGTCAACTTGTTCACTTCTCCTTGCTACATCAAGATAGCTTTTGGAGGTTGATGGCTTCTGTGCTTGAGATGGTTCTTCAATATATCCAAGACCTGTCTTTATCAGAGGAGAACGCTGCACTTTGATAATTTGATCTAAAGTTTCTGATCCTTTAGCAAACCTAAGATTGCGAGCTTTTGTTTTCTCAATTTCTTTTCTTAAACCCATAATTTCACATTCTAACATTGCATTGTGTTTTTCCCTTTCAACAAGTTGGAATGTTAGAGTATCTATAATCATACTCTTTTCTTCTAAACAGATTTTAAGTTTAGAAATTTCTTCATAGAGACCATATTCATCTAAAGCATCGAAGAAATCATCATCTTCAAAAGCCATCAGAAGTCTATAATCATTACTATTTTCATCTTCATCACTATTTGATAAACCATCACTATATTCATGCGTATAATAGCTCTTTTTATTTACACTTCGTTTTCTTTTCCATTTTGCTGATTCCTTACCTATATAAGGCTTATCTTTGTGAGGACATTTGGCAGCATAATGACCTACTCTTCCACAAGAAAAACATTTGAAAGGTAGTTTACCTCTGAATCTTCCAGAACCCCGTTGAAGGTTCTTGACAAAGTTTGATTCTTCCTCTCCTTCTGATGTATTTTCTGACTCATTGAGTTCTCCTTTTCCTGAAGCTTTGAATGCGGCTTCTCTCATGTCTAATGGACCCCCTTTTCTCATTTCGAAAGCAGTTAGGATTCCGTGAAGCTGTGACATAGTAATACTTTGAAGATCCTGCTTTTTTTCTATGGTAGAAACTTTTGATTCAAACTTAGGAGACAAGGATCTTAGAACCTTTTCAACTAAAGTAACTTCTTTTATCTCTTCACCCAATTTTTTCATGCAATTAACAATCTAATCTATACGTAAGAAATAATTAGCTACGCTTTCATCATTGTGCATTATGAGAGTTTCATATTGAATTATGAGAGATTGCAGTTTTGCACGTTTTACCTGATCGTCTCCTTCATAGCTTAGAATGATCTTGTCCCATATTTCTTTGGTAGTTTTGAGCTGCATAACCTTGACAAATTCTGATTGTGATAGACTCCCAACAGAGTATTGACAACCTTTGCATTTGTTTCATACTACTTTTTACCTGCCGTATCTATAGGAGTTGCTAATGGAAATGTGTATCCTCCTTCCAAGACATCCCAAACTTCTGTTCCAAGAGATTGAAGATAGGTTGTGGTTTTTACCTTCCAATAGATGAAGTTGCTCCCATCAAATATTGGTGGCCTGATGGATGCCTCTTTTTCATAGTTGCTCATGATGATAGATCTTCCTTCAAGCGATCAAGCTTCTTCTGAAGGACCTGCTCCGATACCAATTGTTGGAAATAATACTGAGTGGGTTGGGGGGGGGGTGATTCAGTATTATCAATTTAATAATATTTCATTTCCATAAACAGATTGATATACGCTACTTCGGTTAATGAAACTTGCATATATATGCAACTATGTTTAGAGAAATCAACATACACCTTGTAAACTTATAATTTAGTCAGTTGCTCTTTAATCTGTGTATCAGAACCATATAAGCAGTGATAGGTATAGTAAAAATAGAGTAGACAACCACACACAAGAAAACAAGATATAAGCTGGAAACCCAATGTGGGTGAAATATACCTGTTGCAATTCATCTCTATCTTCTTTTAATAAGAAACTTCTTTTTACAATATTTCTGTACTGGTGCAGTCTTATACCAGTACGCAAGCTTCTACCTGTAGAAGGCTACAACCTTATCTCGTTCTCCAACTTCTCCTGGAAGGGAGCTACAACCCCCTTAGCTCTTGTACTAGCTGATGTACTAGTACATAGGTGCTGACCTACAGAAGGCTAGAACATTCTCTTTTCTTCCAGGGACCACATTTCATAAATTTTTAGACTGGATCCATCAATAGAATCAATCAAACATCAAAATATATCCGCATCAATCAATCTCTCTTGCACTAACCAAAACTGAATCAAGAAATCACTTCTTTGAATGCTGTAACCAGAATACAGTAACAGTAACAGAACCCAACTAGAACCCAGAACATTGCAACATTTAATAGAAGTAGCTAAAACATATTTTATGAGAGGTACACTACTTCAATATGTAGAACCTACGTGCATACGATGCTATATGAAGGCAAACTTGCATATATGATGTTTTAAATTGCCAAACCAATGTGTATACGCGCTTTTGCTATATTGAAGTCGTGTACAGATTTGTAAAAGATGATTTACCCTTTTCAACTATTCATACATCAGTTATACCTAGATCATCAGATTTGCAGATCAAGACATGTGCCAAATATAAAAGGTCAAAATCACACAAAGATACTTCTCTTCAAGCCTTAAGATCTTGACCCATCAATAGAACTTATCCTTCTTTAAGCACTCAGATTCCTCCTTGATTCAGATCCAGCTATGCACCATAACCCAATGACCAGTATTCTAGATCTTGCTCTACATAAGATATTCAATACTTCAGTGCCTTTGCCTAATGATCTACTCCTCCTTTTATAGTCTTAGGCCTTACTCAATACCATGGTCCAAAACCACTTAGAAGCAATACCTTGGACCAAATACCTGGGGTCAACACTTTGGTCAAGATACCTTGGATCAATACCACGGGTCAAAATACTAGGGACCAAATACCACTGACCAAAACCAAGTTTTCCAACATGTACGCACTGTTAGAGTCGGTCTGCTCATCCCTCCGTCAGAGATCAAAACTCTTTTTGCATTCCATTTTTAGGTGTCCCATTTTGCTCGATCAGTTGCATTCTGTTAGGAGCATGCCATAATCTGACGGAAAGGCTTTGTCATTCATCCCCCTCATGCTATGCACTACTGGCTTAGGTCTGTTCATCAAAATCAAGTTTTCATGTCTTTTGATAAGCAAGAGTTATTTTTAGTCACTAGGTCTAGGGTTTCACAAAATGTGTCTCCACAATGTTTAATAATGCCAACGGGCCAGAGGGAGGTTCTACACATGTTCTTTATTTCATGAATTTCATCGTCATGTTGATGGATTATGACTGTTCTTCAAAACTCTGTTTTGAAGAAAAGTCAAACATTTTATCCTTTTGTAATGATTTTCAAAGTTTTCAGTTTTTCAAATCTTCAGGTGCAGCCCTGGTCTCCTTTTCCAAATTCCATGTCAGCTATCCCTGCAAAAATTGCCAAAAATTTCATCATTTCAGTGAAAAATCAAAAGGAAGTGTGAAAAACAGAGTTGCATTAAAGTGTGAAAAAGTGCCAATGTCAAACATTATAAAAATGGGTTTTGGAGAATCAAAAATCAAAACCATGTCTCCATGTCTTTATAAAGATTTCTCCATGAGGGTCAAGGTCATTTTGAATGCCAAGAGTAAAGAGGTAACAGTTCAAAGAAATTGGGTGAGCAAGTGCGCTTTTTGGGTGAAGTTGGAGGAAACTTGGTGGGCGTGACGCATAGAATAGGTGGCGCAGTACACTGGGGAGGCACGACACAGTGGGAGAAATTGTCCAGTGCAAATCTAAACGGGCGTGGCGCATTGGCAGAGCACAGTGCATTGGGTATGCGGTGCGGCGCATACACCTGAAAGCTCGAAACTCGTTCAAAACTTCGCCAAATTGCCATTTAATCGTTTGGATTTTCGAGGTAGGACCGCCATCGTAATCTTTCATTCATTTTTGTGCCAATGTGATGGTGGTTTATAGTTGCTATTGGTTGAAATAAAAACTCTCAAACCCCACCTCTAAAATTCCTCAAGCCAATTACTGTTAGGGTTGAAAATTCATTGTTTTGTTACCAAGGTTCCCCCTCCATCCCATTTTTCCCTTATTTCCATCATTCCCTTCTCCCTTATTCCATTTCTCCTGAAATTTTATTCTTCCCTATCCCTAGAAATTACTAAACTTCTATTCTCAATTCCCTTCCACACCTTTACAAATGTAAAAACCCCAAACCCTACCTTAGATAAACTTTCCAAAACCCTCCTACATTTCCCTAAACAAAATGTATCCTAATATTCCCTAAACTCTTCATCTTTTCCCTCCCCTTCCTAACAGTCCCTTGTTGCATTTTTCCCCTTGGTGGCAGAATTTGAATACATCACTAAAAAGAGAAGTTCAACACAGTCTTGCTACACCAGCATCTTTTCTCTAAGGCAGTTGAAAAATAGCAATCATGGCATCTGAGCATTCATCTGACTATGAAGTGGAAACCCAAAGTGACTCACCCTTGGAAGAACAGGCACCCCGGAGGCCTCATAAAGGTGGCAGGCATGTTAGAGAAGAACCGACCACCCTTACAGAATTGTAGGCCTGCCCTTTTGCCATGTTTTGTTTTCAGCATCAGTCATGCTATGAGTTTTTTCAAAAGGTGGCTAGTGTTCAATTTCATCATGAGTTGGCTCGTCCTTTTGTGCTGCACTTACATGGAGATCAAGCTATCTTAACTGGTGTCACCTTCACACTTACACCATAATCTGTCTCAATAGCAACCGCATACTGAACATTGGAGAACCATGGAACAAGAAGCAGAAGATTGACCGGCAACATTATGATCCATATATTAAAACCGGTTTCTTGAGGCAGCTCAAGAGAGTGTTCCCATTCTGATATCTGAAAGATGAATATGCTCCACTAATGAAGTTGATCATGAAATATTTCAGCTGTGAGGGACGGTTCTCTCGTCTCTATGCTTATCACATCAGGTTGCTCATGCATTTCACCAGGGTACGGATGATGAAAATTTCATATTTCATTTGTCGGAACATAGAGAGGATGACCACCCTTGTGCAGCATAAAACACCTCAGCAGCAACTTAACAGTGTCTATCATTTTTCTCTTATTAAGATTTTGGTGGTTCATCAGCTTGGAGTACAGGGCATCACATGGGATGATTTCATCTCCCGTGACTTCTTTAGAGCTTCACAGGGATTATCAGAGGTTAAGCATGAAGGTCAACCTTCTCATTAGTATGAGCGCCATGAGACCACTAGTGTACCAGTATTAATCACATATCAGAGAGGCACCAAACATTTGTTTGCAGCGGCAAAGCGAGGGTTATCTCCACCTAGGGTGGAAGGGGCCTCGCTTCCTCCATCAGAATCATAGGTACAGGACAAAGGAAAGAGGTCAATGCAGGATGAGGGGCCTTCAGGTGAAAGAGAGACTGACTTCATTCTCATTCATGATGATGATATAGATACGGACCCACAAAGTGCCAAACTTAGGGAGATCATCCAGTAGAAGATAACAGAGATCCAAGCCTTATCCCTTGACTTGGAGAGAGCTAAGTGGACCATGAAATACTTGGAGTAGAGGAACAAACAGATTGAAGATCAGCAAGCAATCATGGAGCTACAAAACATTTGCGAGCATCGCCAAGCTGCACAAAGGAGAAGAATTGAGCTCACGTCATTGGAGCAAGAGATTAATGAGGATCGGGAGGCTAATCTCGAGAGAGTTAACATGCACTTAGAGAGGCTTTTGGACAAGGCTGATAAGGATCATGCATTGCTAAGACACATGGCATTCCACTACATGGCATGAAACAAGGTCTACAAGGCCCGAATCAAGAATTTGAAGGCAAAATTGAGGAAGGCAATGAGGAAGCAAAAGAGGCAAAGGGAGCTTGATCATTTTCAGATACTGGCTGAAGCCTCTTTAGTCCAGCATAACACTTAACGAAGAATCTCCAGCCCAAATTTCAAGAAATTTGGGGCATTTTTGACATTTTGGAATTTTTTTGTACAAAAAACAGGGTTTTTCTCCCTGTGTGTCGTGCCATGTGGCGCGCACTTTTGATAGGAAGCCCCAAATGGAAAAAAGTTTATATTTTTGGATTTTTCATGAAAAATCATGATTGCTGGTGCATGGCCAAGAATTTTGGGCAAGTTTTGAGTCCCCAGGAGGTCGAAAAACACTCAAAAATGACCTTTCTGCCCCTATTTTGACACACAGGAAGCAGTCTTGGGAGATTGAAGTTTTGGAGGGGCAAATGGGCAACAAATTTAGAAATTCCACTTGGGTTAGAAAGTAGACAAGCAAGGATTTCCAAAAAGCACACTTGGGATCAATTTGGACTTCAGTAAGTGCCTCAAACTCAGCCTCAAAGTGGCACGATGCACAAAGAAATTGGCGCGACGCACAGAGGATTTTTGCTCAATTTTTCACCTTCCAGCTCAGAAATTCGGCTAGTTTGACTAGTTTTGCTTTGTGATGTAATTTTTGATCTATCTTGATGTAATTGGATAAACATAATGTAATTTTGGCACTTATTTACTTGTTATATAGGATTCATTCACCAAAAAGTGAAAAGTTAATGAATGAATCAGTTTCCTACCTTATAGAGGCAAGTTGTTTTGATTGCCTAGATTTTAGTGCTTTGTTTAGAATTAGTTCAAACAGCTCTTAGAATGATGAGCTCGACCCCTAAAGGAAATGGAATGGGTTGGGCTAGCATATATCATGTAATTCCCAAGTCATTTTTAGGGTTGTACATTTGGGATTGTTTTGGCATATCATTGTACATTCTATCTCTGCATTTTTGGCTAAGGAAAGACCAGGGTTTTGCAGCACTGTTTTGGATCCATGTGGTTTTATGTTTTGATGGTGTGCTTCTCTGAGTAATTGTAAGTTCATTAGTGTTATGTATATCATTTTCCTCTCTTTTCTTCTGAATTTGAACAAATGAGTGATTAAGGTGGAATCCATTAGTTGTTATGCTCTGCCTTTGAATTTGTTTAAATTTCCATGTTTTCATCTATTTAAGGAGAATTCTTGAGACTCTCTTTCTCTCCTTAGCTCCTCACCAATCTGATCTATTCTTTCACTCAATTTAAAGCATCAAAACGATTGCCTTCCTTTCCCCAATCAGAACTCTGCAGAAACTGTGCCTCATCCCCGAGCCCAATTTGCCTTTCCCTGTTTCCAACACAAAACCCCCAAAAACTCACAACAAACCCTTGTACTTAATACCTAGCCTAAGATTAGCTTGTATTATAGTCATCTCGAGCCCCATCGATTATCTTTTGCCAAGATCGACCCGAAGAGAGCCCTCTCCTGTCCTCGTAGGGCTAGCTACGAGGCTGAGCGTGGTTTGATGTGGACCTAAAACCTTGTCTTTTCAGCTTGAGACAAATCTAGGCTCTAACATAGTGGCGACCATACTGGGGTGAGAAAAAAAAATGGTTTGCTTGTTGATGTCATTGGTTTTATAAGCTACAGATGGAGCCTGAAGTTATGCCAGGAAGCCTTCGAAACGCTTTTTCTTTGCATTAGTGCAAGTAGATAAATGCTGCTTCAGTCAATCTCCGGTCTAGCTTGTAATCGTGATACTTGACTTGTAAATCGCCCCAGTATATTTGAGAATTCTAAGCCTTTGGATGATAAGTTTAAAATTTGAAAGGCTGAACAAGTTGTTTATGTCCCTTTGATTTCTTGAAAATAACACGCTGGCTTCAAAGAGATATCCTAGAGCTAATCCAGATCCAAATCCTCCTCCTTTCTACGAAAATCCCAATCTGATTTCAAGAATTGTTCGCCAAGAGAGCTCTGTGACTCCCATGTTTAAATCTCGTTCATGTCCTACAATTTTTAAGTATCTTGAAGAGCTTGATTTTGATGAAAATTTTGAATTGTCATTGTTTGAAACCAAATCCGAAAGTGCTCTTGGTTCTATAGTTCCAAATCCTGACTTTGCTGCAGCTCTTGAAGTTGAAAGAAATAATAAATCAATTGAGAATTTTATCTTGAAGCACCTCCAAAGTGAAATTCATGCTTCAAATATTGCTGATTTCCTAGAAGCTGCATCTGCATCCCTCAGATCTTCCATAACGACATCCACTTCGAAAATCCCTACCGAACCTCCCTTCATTCCCACCCTTCCCCCGCAGCCTAATATTGCTGATCAAAAGTCTGCTGTAAATTCACCTCCATCTACTCCTTCTACATCCAAAATTGCTTCACCTCTGCATACACCTCCTCATACACCTCACACATCAGCTGCACCCTCTCCCCCAACATCCCCCAGACCAAATCCACGAAGAGCAATGGCTGCTCGGTTTGCACCACTCGCACTGCCTCAAGTTTTGGGTGACATGCCCGCAGATTATCAGAGTAAAATTCCTTTGTTTGATGGCACTCCTCAAAGTACCATGGCACAAGAACATGTGGATAAGATGATAGATTTCTTTGAGCTTCATGAGATTGATGCTGAAAACGTGACCATGAGATTATTCGTGCAGACTTTCGCAGGTGAGGTAAGAAAATGGTTTAGAGCTTTGACAGCTAGGAGTATTCCCACATTAGAAGAGATTCAAAAACAGTTTTTGGATCACTGGGAAGTCAAGAAAGATCCTCTTCAGATCACTTTTGAATACACCAAGATCAAGCGGAACGCTGGTGAATCCGTGCAAGACTATTGTACTAGATTCAATGTGGTTTATAATGCATTTACTGATGATTTAAAGCCCACTAGAAGGTCAGCTTTTCTTAAATTCCCAGATGGTTTTGATTCAGACATGGCTTATCAATTAAGAGAGAGAGATCCAGCTACCTTAGAAGAAATGCAGAAAATTTCCGTCAGTGTTGAGGCAAATTTGAATGACAAGAGAGATAGAATGAAAGCTGAAAAGAAAGTCTCAATAAAGGAAGAAGCTTCTACCTCAAATCAGGTGCTACGCAAGGTAGAAAAGATTATTGAAAAGTTAACACTTGATAAACCTGAACCACAGATTCGGAATCCTAATTTCCATTGACAGCAGCAACCTCAATTCAGGATCAAACAGCGTGATCAGCGAGCACAAGAACTGGCATCACAACAGCAGCAAGTAAAGACATCTCTTCAGCAGAATTTTGTTGGTCCCGAATCTAATGATGAAGACCATGTAATAGGAGAAGAAAATCACTTCTTTACTCCTGATGATATGCTCACTTTTATCACTGAAGATGATGAGTATGCAGAAAGTTCAGCTGTACAGCACGATGGAAATTTTATCTTGGCAAATGACACAGCTCTAGAAGAGGAGTCGGATGAGTATCAGAGAGGGTATATGCATGCCTTGTCTGCCCAGCAGCGTCAGTATTCATTACGAAACATAAATTTCCCCATCAATCCAATCCAGAAGAGAAAGGAAGGTTCAACATCTAAGAATGAGTCACCTATTGCACCAAATAAAGGAAAAGAAGTTGCTGATCCTATGCCTAACAAATCTCCATCAGCAAATGAAAGAGTCAATCAGCCCATTGTACCAAAGGATAAAGCTAGGAAGAAAGAGGTTCCAGCCAAAGAGGTAGAGAAGACTTCCACTTTTAGTTTAGAAAATGAAATTTCTAAATTGAAGGTATCTATTCCCTTGACAAAGCTGAAGAGGAACATTAGTTATAGAGGTCAGGTTTCCAAAATTTTGAATTTTGATCCAATGTCTGATATGGTGAGTGTAAAAGATGATCAAGCTGAACTGATTTTTGGACCAGCATTGAATGGTGAGTCTCCGGATAGTGATGTGCCTCCTTTTTATATCAGTTTGAGAGTGCATGAGTTTGTGTTGCATAATGCTATGTTCGATTCCGGCACCTCCCACAATCTTATGCCGAAGGCTATCATGGAGAAGTTGGGTTTGGACATCACTAGGAAATACCATGATCTTTATTCATTTGATTCCAGCAGGGTGAGATGTATTGGGCTTATTAAAGACTTGGTGGTCAGTTTGGATCAGATTCCGGCAAAGAATGTTTTGATGGATGTGGTGGTGGCGGATATACCTCTAGGTTTAGGATGCTTCTTTCCATATCTTGGGGGTCAAAGATCAAAGGAACTATGTAGCTTGATTTCTCCTATGCAATGATTCCTATGTTTGGCCAAATGAGAAAACTTTATCGGGAGCAAAAAATGAAATACATGATTACAAGCAAGGAGAAATCAATTAATCATCTGATTAATTATGTACATACAGATTTAGAGTCTTTTGTTTTGTATTCAGATAGTTTCAATGAGATTGATAGTAAGTTAGTTGCAGAAGATGCAGAAATAGCAGAGAATTTCAGAGAAGTTTTGAAAAAAGAAAGTCAAGAACAGGGAAATACCATTTAGCGATAGGAAAAGGATAATGGACAGCAAGCAGAAAAAATACAACAAATAGAATTTCAGCACTTAGAAGAAGAGGAAGATGGCATGTGGACTATGGATTTCGATGGAGCAGTGGGAAATGATGGTGCTGGAATTGGAATTTGGGTACGCAGTCCTTTTTCTGCTCCAAATAAAGTGCCGAGTAATGTGCAGGTATGTTCTTACAAACTTGCTTTTGATTGCTCAAACAATGAAGCTGAGTATGAGGCTTTGATTTCTGGCCTAAAGATCCTAAGAAAGCTGAATGCTAAGAGGATTGCTGTGTATGGTGACTCCGAATTGGTGATTAAGCAAGTTAAAGGTGAATATCAAGCAAAGCATCCTCAGATGTGGGCATACCGGAATGCTGTTCTAGACATTTTGAAGCTGTTTTCAGATTACACTTTGACGTGTGTGCCTCGTATTCAAAATAGTATTGCTGATGCACTTGCTAAGGCAGCGAGTAATTTGAAGATTCCTATGAATTCAAGTAATAAATTTTAAATCCATGTGAAACATCATCCGACTGTCCCGGAAAATCAAAGATATTGGCAAGTTTTCCAAGATGATGAGGAGATTGATGATTTTCTGCAAAACAAAGGTAAGTTCAAAGATACCTCAATTGATGTACAACATGATGATGGAAAAGATGATGTGCAGATCAATCAAATGGAAGTGTTGTAGCTCAAGGATAATGTGATTCCTAAAGGCTTGATACCTTTGGAAGAACTCTTTGATCATGATGACGTAGCCTGCAAACCAACATTGCAGCCAACAGAGAAGGGAGTCGAAGAGGTGAACATTGGAACAACTAAACATCCGAAGATGGTAAAACTGTCCAAAACATTGCCACCAAAGGTAAAAGCCAAATATATCAGTTTTTTGTCATCTTTTGCCGATGTGTTTGCTTGGGACTATTCTGATTTGAAAACATAGGACACCAATATAATTCAGCACACAATTCCTATTAAGCCTAATCAGAAACCTTTCAGACAGAAGCTAAGAAGGCTTAATCTAAAATTACTACCATCAATTGAGAAGGAGATAAATCGGTTGTACAAATCAGGAATCATTGTTCCCATCCAATTTTCAGATTGGATATCTAATTTGGTGCCCGTACGAAAGAAGACAGGTGAGATTCGTTTATGCATTGATTTTCGGAATCTCAACAAAGTTTCATTGAAGGATAATTATCCGCTGCCAAAAATGGATCATATACTTCAGTGAGTAGTTAGAGCATCTCGCATGTCTCTACTCGATGGTTATTCCCGATATAACCAAATTTTAGTCCATGAAGATGATTGAGACAAAACAACGTTCACCACTCCATGGGGAACCTTTCACTACGCCAAAATGCCTTTCGATTTGAAGAACACAGGTGCCACTTTTTAGCGGGCAATGGACTTGGATTTCGCAAATGAGAAGGATGTCTTCTTGGTTGTGTACCTTGATGATTTGACCGTGTTTTCCAAATCAGATGAAGAACACTTGTATCATTTAAAAGTCGTTTTTCAAAAGTGCAGAAAATATGGTGTGTCACTGAATCCTAAGAAGAGCTTGCTTGCCATGGATGAAGGAAAACTTCTTGGACACATTATCTCAAAGAATGGCATTCGTATTGATCCATCACATGTGGAAGCGATTCAACAAATTGACCTGCACCGGAATAAGAAGGAGATTCAATCGTTTAATGGT
Source organism: Pinus tabuliformis (assembly GCA_031772625.1). Taxonomy (NCBI): domain Eukaryota; kingdom Viridiplantae; phylum Streptophyta; class Pinopsida; order Pinales; family Pinaceae; genus Pinus; species Pinus tabuliformis. Next base: position 224,465,154 of record CM062809.1, read on the forward strand.
AAGATGAATTTTCTGCGCCGCTTTGTTCCTAATCTTGCTGAATATCTAAGAGAGATTACAAACATGCTTAAGAAGGACAACCAAGTGATGTGGACGGAAGAGGCTGTAAAATCTTTCAATTTAGTAAAATTGGTACTTTCTTTAGCCCCAGTTCTAATCAGCCTGGCTTATACTCGGGATTTTATATTGTTTTCATTTGCTTCGGAGCATACTATGGTAGCGGTGTTAATGCAGAAAAAAGATGAGCATGAAAGACCCATTGCATTCTTTAGTCACACTATAAGAGATGCTGCTTTGAAATACAACAATTATTGAGAAGCAAGCCCTTGCACTTGTAAAAGCACTGAAATATTTCCGCGTTTATATTCTACATTCCCATATTTTAGCTTATGTTCCTAACACTACTGTCAAAGATGTTTTGGTCCAAACAGATCCTGAAGGAAGACGTGGCAAGTGGATTGCATCTTTGCTGGAGTATGATGTGGAGATAAGGCCCACAAAGCTTGTTAAAGGACAGGGATTGGCGAAGTTAATGGCTGAATCAAATCTGCACGTCTTGGACATAAATCTGATTGTTGCTATGTCCGATGAAAATGAGCAAGGTCTGTCAATTCAGGTAGCTGAAATCTTTGTTCTTTCTCCATGGTATTCATATATCATATATGTCCTTCAGAATTTGTTCGCACCACCGGGTATGGCTAGAAACAAAGCTAGAACTCTTAAATAAAGGCTGCTAAGTTTTGTATTTTGAATTCTGCACTTTATTGAAAAAATCCCAGTGGCGTTTTGTTAAATTGTTTGGTGGAAGAAGCGAAGCAGGTAATGGAGGATTTCCATAAAGGAGATTGCGGCGGTCACCTTTTTTGGAAAACAACGGCAAATAAAATTCTGAGGGTTGGATACTATTGGTCGACATTGTTTGCAGATGTGTTCAAAACTGTCAGGAGCTGTCATAACTGTCAGATTTTTGAAGGAAAGTAGAAATTACAGCCTTTGCCACTTAAGCCCATTGAGGTGAGTGCTCCTTTTCAGCAGTGAGGGTTGGATTTCATTGGTGAAATTCATCCTTCTTCTTCAGGTCAGCATAGATGGATCCTCATAGCGACAGATTATTTCACGAAGTGGATCGAAGCAATTCCCACTAGGCAAGCTACGAATGCGGTGATAATTTTGTTCCTTGAGAATAATATTTTGTCTCATTTTGGTTGCCCGAATAAGCTAATCACCGATAACGTAGCAGCTTTTAAGTCAAAAAGGATGGTTGAGTTTTGTAGTAAATATCACATTGCTTTGGGGCACTCAACTGCCTATCATCCACAAGGTAATGGATTGGCGGAGTCTTCCAACAAATCTTTGGTTGATATCATTAAGAAGATGCTGGAAATCAACAAGAAGAGTTGGCATAAGAAGTTGGTCCATGCACTTTGGGCAGATCGAGTGAGTCAGAAGAAATCCATTGGTATGTCCCCCTTTGAGCTAGTTTATGGAGTTGATACTGTGTTCCCTACCTCTCTTACAGCCCCGGTAGTCAAACTTCTTCAGGAGGCTGGTAGTGAAGATGACCCAATGCAAATAAGATTGAATCAAATGATCCATTTGCAGAAGACACGGGAAGATGTTTTTCAAAACACATTCAAGTTGCAGGAAAGAATTAAAAAGATTTATGATAGGTGTTATCACTCAGGTTGTTCCCCAGGAAAATTCTAAGGAGGGAATATGGCCGAGGTAACCACTAACCAATCTTTTAGCTGCAGTTTCTAGCCAATCTGCAACCAGAGAGGGTTCTCTCCTTATGATTTAGATTTGTTTTTGCTATATGTTAGGCTAGTTATGAAGCACGAGTATTTGTTTGGTGTTTGGAAGGTGACATTCAATAGAACAAGGCTGCAAAATAAGAGAAGTTCAGACCATTGGGCTAATGGAGTCAGTGAAAATGAATTTCTGGGTATGGTTTCTTAGGCAAAAGGAGGAACTACAGAGCAACATGATTAAACATAGAGCAATTCTCAAGCTGGAATAAGATGAAATGAAGTCAGGGAATGAAAGGCAATTAAGAATATTTCATTATGCTAACAGAGTGAAAATGAATAAATATTACCAAGGAGCAGTTAAGAATTCCTTAATTATATTTAGAGTGTAAGGACCAGGGAGACAGGAGCAGTCAAGAATTCCTACCTATGCTAGTCCTGAGGAAAACATAAAAATTGACAGGAATTGAACACAGAGTACAGTCAAGTAAATTCTGGGTTATTATTTTTTCCTGCAATTAGAACATGATATATAGATGATATATAAACACAGGAACAATAAAACAAGAGTTAAAAGAATTATTGATCCATGAGGTAACACGAGAATTCTGCAACATATTCTTTTGCCATTAATTCCACAACCAACAAGTTCATCAACAAAGCATTCCAACAGTCTTTATTTTGAAGAGTTCTCAATATTTACAGCGCAGGTCCAGAATGATATTCATCAACCAACCCTCAATACATCTCTAAGGGAGGTATTTATACAAAAAGAGTTATAAAATATCTCATAGGGAAAATATCAAGCATAAATTTATCCATCTACTTTTTCAAAGGCAATAAATGTCGTTGAAAGCAGAGTGTAATTGATGTAGGAGTAACTTCCGCTGTACTGGTTGCCTTAGGTGGTCTGATGTATTTGACTTTTTGATTTAAAAAGTCGGCTGGTAGCTGTCTCTTTAACTTGCATCCCTGCGTTGCTGTCATGACCCTGTCATCTGTGCCTGATTCTGCCTTAACGCATTTTAGCGTGAATTCCTTTCTCTGCTATTTTCATTTTTCTGATAGGTGGCATGTGCATTGAATTTGATTTAATGCAGATGATCAAAAAGAAAAGCACCAACACTACCTTGGTGGTAAAACCTCCAACATGCCCTGCCACCATTGATCTGTTGGCAACTGGTGTCTTTATAGTTTTATTAATGTTTCATCAGCTTCAGTATACCTATAGTAATTGGGCTGGACTTCAAAAATATGTGTTATCTCATGCTCGATAAAGAACAGATTTTCCAATTTGTCATATAAGCTCTGTCCAGAGGGAGGCACTGTGTCTTCTGAAATGGTTGATGATGCTGTAATCTGATTGGTAACATATGTATTTACCCTGTGAGCATATTGTTCATGTGTCAATAGTCTCCAATTGCTGGTCAATAAGCTGGGTAACCCTTTGCTCTGCAAGACTACAAACTTTTCTGTAAAGGCATTTATTTATGTCTGCATTTCTTGGCACTTTCTTTCTAGATTTTGTACAAAATTCCTCATGGTCAGCACCTTTTTCACTGTCAAAATGGTGCCTGTTCTATCCTTAATATCCAGAGCTACTAGTTGTTCTATGGTATGAGTATTCAAAAAATGAATTAGTCTATTGGCCTATTCGGGCTTGTTTGCTAATAATTCTCTGGCCTTTTGAATATCAACTTGAGCTATTTCTATCAATTCAATTTGGTCATGGATAGTCTATATTGATGTCCATTGATCAGTGATGGACTGGCCAATTTTAGTCCACAAAATTGTTTTGATTTCTGCCAGAGTTTTATGAAGAGTAAGGTCTTTCTCCAAGGATTTTACCTTATTTTCCAAGGCCTTTACTTCCCTTGCTTTCTCAGCCACAATTATTTTTGATTTATCGTAGCTCACCTCTAACTTGGCCAATTTTTCTTTAGCTTCCTTTAGCTCTACCATTTGGAGTTCTAAAGCCTTTATTTCCTTCGTCATCTCTTCCATGCTCAAGCTGGTATCTGGCACTGCTGTTGTTGCTGCTGTAATTGTTTCTGAAGCTGAGGTGCCTGCTGTTGATTCTGGGGCAGCGGAAGAGACTGCTGCTGTAGTTGTAGGAGGAGCTGTTGTGCTTATTGGAACTGTTTTAGATGGTTGAGAGGCCAACTCTCCCTGTTTTCCTTGTAGTGCTTCCTCCAATGCCTTCTCTGTTTCCGCCAGTCTCATTCATCCTCATCAGAAAACTCACCACATCCTCCTCTTCTTTTTGCTGTGCAGCTTCTGTGGTTTGAGGGTGCATTGTAATTGGTAGCTTGAGCTGCTTCCTGAGGGCTACAATATCTTCTTCTTTATTTTTTATTAAGGCCTGGATGCCTTTGGGATCCCTGGGATCATGTCCCAGCTCTATGATAATTTCCTCCAAGGATTTGATCCTGTTATCCTTGGCTAATGAGGAGGCCTTTTCCAACTCTAACTGGGCAGAGGTATTGTGCAATGAATTTTGCAGTTTATGAGCTAATAATGCTCTGTCTGCCAAGGTAGAATACACCATTTCTCTGGTTTGTTTATGTAATTCAATCTGGTCCATTGGGTAGATGTCTTTAGAGAGAACTTCCAGATTGGTCCTAATATAATCAACAACTGATTGTGGCTGCTGCATTGTGGGCTTGAAGTGGCTAAGGGTCATTTTCCCTTCTTGAATATCATAGGCTGCCATCAGCCTTTGTTGATTTCTAGGAGCTGTTCTCAGCAATTGATTATAAAGTTGGATCCTTATTTGGTAATTTCTAGCCTTTATTTCAGTAAAGGCTTTCTTGATATCTGAGCCTTGTTTGCTCTGTGGCTTGGTGGATGTAACCTCCACACCATGCTGCCTCTCTTGCTCTTGTTGATATGAGCTAGTTGATGTTTCCAAAATTGGAGGAATCTGTTGTTCAGTTGTTCCCTCACCCCTTAGGTTGCCTGTTGTCTCTTCTGAGAGTTCCTCTTTGGAGTAAGGATTTAACCTTTGCCTCTTTTCCCCTTGCTGTTATGCTGATCCACCTAAAGGTGTGTCTTCTTGTCTCTCTCTTTTCTTGGCTCTTTCCTCATTGAGAGGAGTTTGTAACACAGGGATTTTAGGTACCTTTGTTTGTGTTGAAGGACCTTGCCCTTGGCTTTACTCCTTTGCTGTATCTGGCCAGTCTGCCATTATATCTTGCTGTTCTGAATGTTGTACTTCTTTGCCTTTGGATGTCCCTGCAGGTGGAGCACTCTCTTGGGCAGGTTGTTGTGAAGTTGTAGTAGATGATGTGCCCGCTCCAATGTGTTGAGGCAATATGAAAGGGACCTGTCCAAAAGAGTCCAGGTCAAGTGTTTTTTCAAGCTCGTTCATTGCTTTCTCTAATTTCTCCTCTTCAGAAATCTCTTCAACTAATGTGCCTTCTACCCATTCTTGTTGATTAGCATATTGTTGAATTTCAGGGATTTTGTGGTGAACATATCCTGTAAGCTTGCTTTTGACTCTTCTAAAACTTATGAAATGTTCAGGGTCATATGGTGACCAATGAAAACTTTGTTTTAGCATAAGTTGATCCCTTAAAATCTTATCTTCTTCTTCCCAGGCTTCTTCCCTTTTATTGAAGATAAAAGGGCCCAATTGATTTCTTATCTTGAGCTGTGCCTTTTTCCTAGAACAATAGAAATGAGTCAAATCTGAACTACTAAATTGCCAGAAGTATTCCAGGGCAAAGAGTCTCATAGGGACATACTTTGGCAGCTTGTAGGGGGATAATTCACAGCCATAAATCCTGATCACTGTGTGATTTGGGTAAAAATACTAGTCACCTATACTGTAGTCCTTGGAGAGATGTAGAATTTTTTGCATTTCAGCAGAGAGCCTGGCAGGAGGATTTGTCATCAACAAAGAAGTGGTTGGATATATGAACAGGTCAATGAACTCACAATATGTATAAGGGGAGTTGTGGGCTTCATGGAATACTGAGGTCCAGAAAATTGCAGACCTCCTTTCTCCTTTGAGGTCCAATCTTCTAAGAGGAATTTGGAAACTATCAGGTTGATAGTACAACAACAAATGGTATATGTAGGATGTGTATTTGAACACTCTTTCTATGTCCAAGTTCATGAATTTCACATGGATTTTATTTGCTATGAAGGTGGCATAATCATACTTGACAACAGGGGGCTGTCCTGGAGTGAATATGGACATCAATACTAAAATAGTTTCATCAACAAACTCACTGGTTTTGATTCTAAAATGTAGGATATCATGTCTACAATGAGTCTCCTTGTCTCATTGAACCAAGAATGGAGATAAGGAGGAGGCTGATGAGGCTGGCAATTTGGTTTCATGAATAACTGAGCAATTCTGGTTATCTTTGAACTGGACAGTTTGGCACCTTGGTCAAGCAAGACTTTCATGGTGAGAGGAGCCAGAGGCTGAGTTGGCTTAAAGTTCAGCATCTCATTTATGGATTAAGGAGTAATATAGAAGAGGACAGTCCCAGATGGAGCCATAACTGCTCTTTGTGTGGGTTCATAATTTGCACAGCATAAATGGATGAAATCAGGGAGCACATTCACTGAAGGGAGGTAATAGATAGGCATGTTGGACTCCCAAATTCCCAAGACATCAGTGTTGCTTCTGTAGCTATTTCTAATTTCACAAAAGGCTTGCAGGTGAGGCTTGTAACCCATCATATCCTTAATTTGGAAATCCCTGTCAGCAAGGGGTATCCATTCCAATTCCTTATGTGGTGCATTCAAGGGGGCAACATTCAAGGCCACTGGAGCCTCCATGCTTCAACTGTCTGTGTTTTAATTGGAATATGGTTTGTGCAGCAATAGAAAACAAAATACTGGTTCTGAGGGTTTTCTCAGGGAACTTTAGACTGAGTTTTAATTAGAAAATTCCTGACTGGGTAACATTCATGGTGAAAAACCAATTTTGCAGAGTTTGCTCGGAAAGCTGGATTAAAACAGTGGTGATGGTGCTCCTTTTGCAGGTGTTTTGACGAATTTAACTCAATATTTGGGCATTTTTTTGGTGATTTTGCTGGTGGAAAAGGCTTGAATTTTAGTTTAATGGGAAATTTTTGCAGAGGAGAACAAAATTCACAAGATTTCTTTGGGAAAATGGGTAAAATAGTGATTTATAATGCAAAGGTTTGTAGGCAGCAGCGCATTTAACATGAATTTTAGTTCTCCGGGCACTTTTTTACAGAAAACTCGAAAAAACAAGGTTTATGAGCGAATTACGAGTAAATACCTGTTCTATGGACGCCTGGTGCGAAATGCAGGTTGAAGACTGAGTTGAGGGGCCGAGCTGTGGAGTGAATTCCCCTGGGTGGCGGATTGTGCAGTGAAAATGGTGTTTTAACGTAAATAACCATGCAAAGCTTTGCGTAGAAAAACAAAGAGAAATGGACAAAACGACGTTAAAACGACTTTTAACAAAAAATTTGATTTTGGCGGGTTATTGGCGCGCTTTGGTCGGGTGACGTCAGCATGACATCATCTTTGTCGGGTAGCCGGGGTACGGATGGTGACTTGGCGCTGACGTGGCGTACACGGCGGACGGAACATTGACAAGGTGGCAACTAACGTGGGTGCTGACGTGGGAGACAACGTCAGCAATGGGAAACGGGAGGCGGTTTATGGTTTTATCGCACCGCTTTATGTACGACGACGGTTTTCGGCCAAATGGACGCGATAAACTATGGGAGCGACACGCGTCCCACAGTACGGTGGGAAAACTGCTTTTTATCACGCGCTATTTGTCGGACATCGGAGGGGTCCTGATATGGATGTGAGCCGTCCAATCTGGGGGATCAGATCCGACGGTTTATGGGACGGGGAGTTGGCGGGGAGGTACGGCACAAGGACCTGCCGTATAATATTCAATGCTTTGTATTGTTTATGGGTTATAACCTTCGATTATTGGATTGTGCGGGCACGGTTATTTATTTAACCAAGTGTTAAATAAATCCCTTTTTCATGTGCGTGGAGGGGTTATTATATGGTTCTAGTTGAACCAATAATTCCTGAAATAACATGGTTATGGCTATAATTGCCGGGGTGGGGATATTTAAGTATTTTGTGGTTTTTTTTTATATAGTTTTTATAAAATAGGGGTGGGGGAAAATCATAAAGGAGCTATACAATAAAGTTAATGCTAATATGATTTTATGAATGTAGGATGCTAAGTTTGTAAGGTAAAACTTAGGTTTTTTAGGAAACTGAAAGGGAAATGGAAGGGTCTTTTTACACTAGAAATGTGGCTTGTTTTGATTAAGTGAACCCAGAGTTCCACTTAGTATTTCTCATAAACTGAAATGAGCTTGGACCACTGAGAAGATCTCAATGTCCTTGAAGGGATGTTAGTAAGGGTTATTGGGGAAATGGGAGGGGAAATCAGTCATGCTCCAACTGTTTAGCAGCCACTTTGCCATGGTAGCTGTGATATCCATGAGATAAATCATACTCAAAAAGACAAAACTGATCTCAAACTTTCTTCTGCAACATCCAATTGCATACCCAGCCTAATATACCTAACATTATTTTTTCCTTTTGATTGGGTGCATTTGAACTAGCAAACCCTTTCTCCTTTGTTTTTCTTTTGACTGCCCTCCTATCTAAGTCTGCCCTTATCTCTTCCAGGGGCTCAAATTTAGCTGTTGAGCTCCCTTGCTTCTCTACCTAATTACTAATCTGCCAAGCTTGAACTGTTGGAACAGATCTTATTCTCTAAATGCTAAAATAAGAAATTTAAACATGGACTGGCCAAGGTTGAGCTGTTTGGCCATCCATCAAGTGTGACAGAAGTCACTGCTTGCATAATCTGAACTTCTTTGCAAAAAATAGGACAGTAGTGGCATTCTGACTAGCCACTTTCCTGGTCTTTTCTTTGGGGTTCATTTTCTTTCTTTCTTGACCAATTCATTCTTTTGCCCTTTGGTTTTTCTTTTAGGGCATACGGTCTTTACATTTTTTTTTAACTTTTTATTTTTTGAAAATATGGAACCTTTGCAGCATGGAAAGGATGATCATATTTGGCATTTCCACAGTCAATCATGAAATATGACACCTATTGGTATAGGAACCTAACAACGGGAAAACAAAGGCGGACATATTTCAGTTGGATGATGTGGTTTTAAAGTGGGATGCAAGGAATGAAGAAAAGGTCAAGCACAGTAAGTTTGAAAATGTTTGGAAAGGTCCTTTTAGGATTGCAACATATCGAGGTCAGAATGCCTTTTTTTTAAAGGAGATGAATGGGGAAGATTGTCCCGGAGGGCTGGTCAATGGTCGGCTGCTCAAGCGGTACCTTTTCTGAGTTATTTCTGTTGTTTACATTGTCATTGTAAATACCATTTTATTTTAGTTTCACTACAAGTGTGTGCTGTGATCTTTTATTCAGTCTGGGGCCCGAAGTGAAGGCTATAATTCTGAAGAAAGATTTCAGTCTTGAGTTCAGTTTGTCAAGTCAGTTTTTCAGTCATTTCAGTTTCATAATCGAGTCATTTTGAGTCAAGTTTTAGTCACATAAATTGAGTTTGAGTCTCGTGATTGTTTGTCGAAATAATGACTCCATAGCCCAATGGACGAAGGCACTGTCTAGCTCTTCCAGAGATCTGCCATTCTTGGCACCTCCAAGGAGCTACCATCCCCATTGGAGCCAATTTTAGAGTCGGTCTCGTCATCCCTCCATCAGAGATCAAAACTCTTTTTGCATTCCATTTTTAGGTGTCCCATTTTTCTCGATCAGTTGCATTCTGTTAGGAGCATGTCATAATCTGACGGAAGGGCTTTGTCATTCATCCCCTCATGCTATGCACTGCTCGCTCAGGTCTGTTCATCAAAATCAAGTTTTCAAGTCTTTTGATCAGCAAGAGTTATTTTCAGTCACTAGGTCTAGGGTTTCACAAAATGTGTCTCCACAATGTTTAATAATGTGATCAGGCCAGAGGGAGGTTCTACACATGTTCTTTATTTCATGAATTTCATCATCATGTTGATGGATTATGATTGTTCTTCAAAACTTTGTTTTGAAGAAAAGTCAAACATTTTTTCCTTTTGTAATAATTTTCAAAGTTTTCAGTTTTTCAAATCTTCAGGCGCAGCCCTGGTCTCCTTTGCCAAATTCCATGTCAGCTGTCCCTGCAAAAATTGCCAAAAATTTCATCATTTCAGTGAAAAATCAAAAAGGAAGTGTGAAAAATAGAGTTGCATTAAAGTGTGAAAAAGTGCCAATGTCAAACATTATAAAAATGGGTTTTGGAGAATCAAAAATCAAAACCATGTCTCCATGTCTTTATAAAGATTTCTCCATGAGGGTCAAGGTCATTTTGAATGCCAAGAGTAAAGAGGTAATAGTTCAAAGCAATTGGGTGAGCAAGTGCGCGTTTTGGGTGAAGTTGGAGGAAACTTGGCGGGCGTGGCGCATAGAACAGGTGGCGCGACGCATTGGGGAGGCACGACACACTGGGAGAAATTGTCCAGTGCAAATCTGAATGGGCGCGGCGCACTGGCAGAGCACGGAACGTTGGGTATGCGGCGCGGTGCATACACCCGAAAGCCCAAAATTCGTTCAAAACTTTTCCAAATTGCCATTTAATCGTTTGGATTTTCTAGGTAGGATCGCCATCGTAATGTTTCATTCATTTTTGTGCCAATGTGATGGTGGTTTATAGTTTTTATTGGTTGAAATAAAAAATCTCAAACCCCACCTCTAAAATTCCTCAAGCCAATTGCTGTTAGGGTTGCAAATTCATTGTTTTGTTACCAAGGTTCCCCCTCCATCCCATTTTTCCCTTCTTTCCATCATTCCCTTCTCCCTCATTCCATTTCTCCTAAAATTTTATTCTTCCCTATCCCTAAAAATTACTAAACTGCTATTCTCAATTCCCTTCCACACCTTTACAAATGTAAAAACCCCAAACCCTACCTTAGATAAACTTTCCAAAACCCTCCTACATTTCCCTAAACAAAATGTATCCTAATATTCCATAACATCTTCATCTTTTCCCTCCCCTTCCTAACAGTCCCTTGTTGCATTTTTCCCCTTGGTGGTATAATTTGAATACATCACTAAAAAGAGCAGTTCAGCACAGTCTTCCTACACCAGCATCTTTTCTCTAAGGCAGTTGAAAAATAGTCATCATGGCATTTGAACATTCATCTGACTATGAAGTGGAAACCCAAAGTGACTCACCCTTGGAGAATAGGCACCCCGGAGGCCTCATAAAGGTGGAAAACATGTTAGAGAAGAACCGACCACCTTTACAGAATTGCAGGCCTGCCCTCTTTCCATGTTTTGTTTTCAGCAGCAGTCATGCTATGAGTTTTGTCAAAAGGTGGCTAGTGTTCAATTTCATCATGAGCTAGCTCGTCTTTTTGTGCTGCACTTACATGGAGATCAAGCTATCTTAGTTGGTGTCACCTTAACACTTACACCAGAATATGTCTCATTAGCAACCGACATACCCAACATTGGAGAACCATGGCGCAATAAGCAAAAGATTGACCGGCAGCATTATGAGCCATACATTAAAACCTGTTTCTTGAGGCATCTCAAGGGAGTGTTCCCATTCCGATATTTGAAAGATGAATATGCTCCACTAATGAAGTTGATCATGAAATATTTCAGTTGTGAGGGACGGTTCTCTCGTCTCTATGCTTATCACATTAGGTTTCTCATGCATTTCACCAGGGTACGGATGATGAACATTCCATATTTCATTTGCTGGATCATAGAGAGGATGACCACACTTGTGCAGCATAAAACACCTCAGCAGCAACTTAACAGTGTCTATCATTTTGCTCTTATTAAGATTTTGGTGGTTCATCAGCTTGGAGTACAGGGCATCACATGGGATGATTTCATCTCCCGTGACTTCTTTAGAGCTTCACAGGGATTATCAGAGGTTAAGCATGAAGGTCAACCTTCTCATCAGTATGAGCGCCATGAGACCGCGAGTGTGCCAGTATTCATCACATATCAGAGAGGCACCAGAAATTTGTTTGCAGCGGAAAAATGAGGGTTATCTCCACCTGAGGTGGAAGGGGCCTCGCTTCCTCCATCAGCATCACAGGTACAGGACAAAGGCAAGAGGCCAATTCAGGATGAGGGTCCTTCAGGTGAAAGAGAGACCAACTTCATTCTCATTCATGATGATGATACAGATACAGGCCCACAAAGTGCCAAACTTAGGGAGATCATCTAGGAGCAGAAAATAGAGATCCAAGCCTTATCCCTTGACTTGGAGAGATCTAAGTGGACCATGAAATACTTGGACCAGAGGAACAAACAACTTGAAGATTAGCAAGCAATCATGGAGCTACAAAACATACGCGAGCATTGCCAAGCTACACAAAGGAGAAGAATTGAGCTCACGTCATTGGAGCAAGAGATTAATGAGGATCGGGAGGCTAATCTTGAGAGAGTTAACATGCAATTAGAGAGGCTATTGGACAAGGCCGATAAGGATCATGCTTTGCTGAGACACATGGCTTTCCACTACATGGCACGAAACAAGGTCTGCAAGGCCCGAATTAGGAATTTGAAGGCAAAATTGAGGAAGGCAATAAGGAAGCAAAAGAGGCAAAGTGAGCTTGATCATCTTCAGATACTGGCTGAAGCCTCTTTAGCCTAGCATAACACTTAATGAATAAGCTCCAGCCCAAATTTCAAAAAATTTGGGGCATTTTTGACATTTTGGAAATTTTTTGTACAAAAAACAGGGTTTTTCTCCCTGTGCACTGCGCCACGTGGCGTGCTTTTGATAGGAAGCCCCAAACGGAAAAAAGTTTATATTTTTGTATATGTCATGAAAAATCATGTTGGTGCATGGCCAAGAAGTTTGGGCAAGTTTTGAGTCCCTAGGAGGTCAAAAAACACTCAAAAATCACCTTTCTGCCCCTATTTTGACACACAGGAAGTGGTCTTGGAAGATTGAAGTTTTGGAGGGGCAAATGGGCACCAAATTTAGAAATTCCACTTGGGTTAGAAAGTAGACAGGTAGGGATTTCCAAAAAGCACACTTGGGCTCAATTTGGACTTCAGGAAGTGCCTCAAAATCAGCCTCAAATTGGCGCGACGCACAGAGAAATTGGTGCGGCGCACAAACGATTTTTGCTCAATTTTTCACCTTCCAGCTCAGAAATTCGGCCAGTTTGACTAGTTTTGCTTTGTGATGTGATTTTTGATCTATCTTGATGTAATTGGATAAACATGATGTAATTTTGGCACTTATTTACTTGTTCTAGAGGATTCATTCACCAAAAAGTGAAAATTTAATGAATGAATCAGTTTCCTACCTTATAGAGGCAAGTTGTTTTGATTGCCTAGATTTTAGTGCTTTGTTTAGAATTAGTTCAAACAGCTCCTAGAATGATGAGCTCGACCCTAGAGGTAAGGGAATGGGTTGGGATAGTCTATATCATGTAATTCCCAAGTCATTTTCAGGGTTGGACACTTGGGATTGTTTTGGCATATCATTATACATTCTATCTCTGCATTTTTGGCTAATGAAAGACCAGGGTTTTGCAGCACTCTTTGGGATCCATGTGGCTTTATGTTTTGATGGTGTGCTTCTCTGAGTAATTGTAAGTTCATTAGTGTTATGTATATCATTTTCCTCTCTTTTCTTCTGAATTTGAACAAATGAGTGATTAAGGTGGAATCCATTAGTTGTTATGCTCTGCCTTTGAATTTGTTTAAATTTCCATGTTTTCATCTGTTTAAGGAGAATTCTTGAGACTCTCTTGCTCTCCTTAGCTCCTCACCAGTCCGATCTATTCATTCACTCAATTTAAAGCATCAAAATGATTGCCTTCCTTGCCCCAATTAGAACGCTGCAGAAACTGTACCTCATCCCCGAGCCCAATTTGTCTTTCCCTGTTTCCAACACAAAACCCCAAAAAACTCACAACAAACCCTTGTACTTAATACCTAGCCTAAGATTAGCTTGTATTACAGTCATCTCGAGCCCCATTGATTATATTTTTCCGATATCGACCCGGAGAGAGCCCTCTCCTGTCCTCGTAGGGCTAGCTACAAGGCTGAGCGTGGTTTGATGTGGACCTAGAACCTTGTCTTTTCAGCCTGATACAAATCTAGGCTCTGACACACGCTTATCCTTGCGTGAAAGTGCGTGTATACGCATATGCGGCTTCTGGACTGCTAACCTGCGTGTATACGTAGCTTGGTCAAAGGAAACCTGCATATACCTCTTTTTCCTTCATTCTGAGAGCCTGAAATGTGATCTATCATCTGAGTGAGTTGCCATCAAGGATAACACCTGTGTTATAGTGCCAAACTTCTGTCATAATGCTAACACACCCAACAAGTTTGATTTTAAAGGAGGAAAGGAAGAAAAGAGAGTGAAATAGCTGGAGAAGGATGAAATTTATTAGGAAGACCCAATTCGAGTTTCTGGGCTATCTATCTCCCAGACGTGCAAATTTTATAGGCAGTTGTTGGGGCCAAAATTCTGTCTATTGTAGGTCTAAAATTTTGTCATTGGGGGTCGAATTTCTACTATTGGGAGGCTAAAATTTTGGGTCAAAGATGATGTTGGGGATCTGTTACTTGGAGACTTTGTCAAAGATCATCTATTGAAGGGAAGGGCTGACTTGGTGGTCATAGGAGGTCTTTGTCTAGTTCTAATAAGTCTAGAAGTGTCTAATCTTGATATGAATCTACTAAAGGAAGAGTTTGACTGGGTTTTCCCCTTATAATGGTTTTCCACTGGCTGAGTGCCTACATCTTGTGTCCCTTATTCTTGTGATCTTCATATACATATAAATTGGTAATTGCTTGATGAGAGGTAAACTAATAAAGAAGTGAAATAAGACAACATAATTCACAAGTAATTATCAAGAAAGAGGAATAAAACCCTAATTACTATAAGAATTCATTTCTCAACAATTGCTTCATAACCATAATACTTCTTTGGCCTCTTTCTTTCCCCGAAGGTCCCATGAAGTGCAACATGTCCTTCACTTTCCCTCAATATTATTTCACTCTAGGCAGGTCTCTTTCTAGTCTCAGATACAATGGATCTTGGAGATTCAACAAGTTCATGATCTCTCGATAAAAAAAAGGGTTGAACGTTTTAAGCATGCTTGGAGTGGAAGATATATATCTAATTTAGTTTATAGGTAGAGATGAAGCATCTTATGTAAAGATGGTTGGGAGGACATCTAGCTGGCCTATTTATTGATGTTTATATCTTGAAGAGGGAGGGTGGACTAAGGGAACTCAATCTTTATCCATTCTAGGTACCATCGTGCTTTTAAGCTCTACCACCAACCCATGGATTTATGTGTGTATCCAAGGCCGAAGCTCCATGTCCAATGCCACCCTCCCTCTTCAAGATCTAAACATCAATAAATAGGTTAGCTAGATGTCCTCCCAACCATCTTTCCATAAGATTCTTCATCTCTACTTATAAACTAAATTAGATATATATCTACCACTCCAAGCATGCTTCAAATGTTAAACCCTTTTTCATACTAAGCAATGCCTTCATGCAAGCTCCCATCACTATCCTCCTCAGAAATTTGGTGTTCTCAACACTCTAGCCATTAGAGCTCTGAGGATTTCTGATGAGAGTCACTTTGAAAGTGAAAAATCCCATATGCTTGAATATTTTGAAGATAATAGCTATAATAGGCACCTAGGTCTCAAATATTTTCGAAAAGCTAGCCTTGAACCTAAGCCAAAAAAGGATCCCCCTAATTTTGCAAATTTCGTGCATCTTCCTTTCATTCCCAGAACCACTGACAAGATCACATGCATTCTTAGTAAGAATAAGGTGCATGCTTCCTTTAAGCCCCTCAACACTATCCAAAGCTCCCTTAAGTCGGTCAAGGATCATGTTGACCCCAAATATATGGAAGGTGTTTACTTAGTCCCTTGCTCATGTGGAACACCCTATATTGGAGAAACGAGTCATTCCATCAAGAAAAGGATCCAAGAGCATGTGACAGATATTAGGCATAATAGATCCCACTCATCTGCCTTATTTGAGCATGCGTCTAATACTAAACACCACATATGGTTTTAGCCAAAATTAATCACCTCCATCATAGGAAGTTCAGGGAGGCTTTAGAAATTGAGAAGCATGGTAACAATCTGAATAGAGATGAAGGTTTGGAAAATTAGCAGCAACTAGATCCCTGCTCTCCATTCCTAGATTTTGATTTATGTTATGATCTTCTCTTTTTATTTGTATTATGATTTTATGTTTTTATAATAGGATTCCTTGAAACATTATTATAATTAGTTTCCTTTGATTTTCTATTAGTTTTTTAGATCGTTGAAATTCCTTTATTTGGTTTATATATATATATATATATATATATATATATATATATATATATATGTTGGAAATTGTAAATTTCTTAATTCTTCATTTTGACTTTTTTTCATTGTTTATATTTATATATAGAATTGTTAGATTTTTGGTAAATTTGTATTACTCATTAATTTTGTTTTTGAATTCCTTTATTTACTCCATAATTTTAGCATTTCATCTTTATATTTTTATATATTCCTTACTTTCCAATTTTATGAGGATGTCTTTGAACATTTGAATTATCATGTAATTATTCATTTTATTTTCATTTTACTTTGACTTTTTAACAGATCAATTTGTCCACCTTTATATATATATATATATATATATATATATATATATATATATATATATATATATATATATATATATCTATATATATATATATTGTTAATGTTAGATCAGGTACTCCACCTTTGCCCTGATGATGAACCACAGTGGATGGTTCAAAACGTTGGCTCCAAGAAAATATTTGATGTGATATCTCTGAAAAATTTCTCTTCTAAACATTATGGATCATTGAAGTCTAAACTCAGAAAAAGTTCATGATCATTAGAGTCTTCATAAGGATCTTGATCCACCAGTTTAGGTTTTTTAGATTTTGATTCCACATTATTTGGAACTACTCACATCTCATCATCAAATTATAAGTGTGAACCCATGGAATTCCAGAAATCAACATCCTCATCAAAGATAACATCCTTTCAAGTTTTAATATAACTTTTTCCTCGAACATAACCCCTAAATGCCTTTGAATTTTCACTTTACCCAACAAAAGTTCCTTTATTCCTGAAAGGTTCGATGTTAGTCCTTTTCTCCTTGGTCATATGGACATAAACAAGATGACCAAAGATTATCAAATGGTCAAAATTAGGTCTTTCACTTGTAAATACTTATTTAGGAGTCTTGTAGTCCAAGATTCCATGTGGGCAACTATTTTGAACATAAACAATTATTCTTGCATATTCTCCCAATTATAGTTCCGTTATTCCTTTCAACAATTCCATTTTGTGCCAGATAGTACAAAACTATAAGCTCCCTCTTTATTCAAGCATCCCTATATAAAGAAATAAATTCCTTGGATACATATTCTCCTCCATTGTCAGATTTTAAAGTATTGATCCTTCTTCTTGTAGAATTTTCAACCTGTGCCTTGAATTCCCAAAAATTTTCAAATAATTAATCCTTGGATTTTAAGAGAGAAATCCATGCCTTGCAAGAGTAATCATGAATAAAAGAGACATAATACAAATTGCCTCCAAAGGTCTTGTCAGACATATGCCCACAAACATCAAAGTGTATAAGAGGCAAGATTCCCTTGGATCTACTATCATTACTAGTACATCTTCCTTTAATATTCCTCCCAAGGGCACTTCCTTTGCAAACTCCATCATGTTCACTATTGATTTTAGGTACACCTTTTACAAAAGATCTCAATATAGATAAATATTTATAATGAATATGAGCATAAATTTGATGTTATAGCTCACAAAGATCAATGGTGTTGTGTAATAAGGCTTGGATTGAGCGACCAAGGAGACGATATAGGCCTCCAATTCATACACCAATGACTTTAGTAGATTCAATAGAGGAATCCTGTTATGAAACCAGCTCAAGAAAAGATAGAAAAGATAGATCAACGCCTTAGAATTCAGCCTCTTCAAGGGGGAAACCTCCTTTACATTACATAAATGAACAATTATTGGATGATACAAATGAAAAGACCTCTTTTCTATATATAGGAGTCTAAGGGGTCATAACATAACTAGAGCCGACATAACAATAATAATGTAAGGGCACAATAATAACAATAGTGGGCTTCTATGGGGCACATTAGTAACAATATGGGCACTACATGGGTACATAAATATAATAAGTGGGTTGTACTAATAACAATAAGGGGTTACACTAGCAGTATAGGGGCCTAACATGCCCCTCCCCTTCAAAAAGCGTTGTCCTCAACGCTTGAGTAGTTCTTGATGCTTCTGTATAAAATTCTTGTCTTCCCATGTGGAATCTTCAGTGGGTAAGTTCTTCCACTTGATGAGATACTCTGAAATTGATCGATTTCGTAGCTGTCGGGTTCTTGTTTCTGTGATTGCTCCAGGTTCCAATATGATTTTTCCTTCCTTTTCAATATCTAGAAATATTGTTTGAATTGGGATCTTTTGCAAGTTTTGAATAAGTGGCCATACTTCTTTGTCCTTCTTCCATTCATCCCTTGCTTCGTTTATCCAATCTGGTTGGATAATAGAAATAGCACAAAACAATGCTTCCACATCCTCATCCTTGAAGAGTCTTCCCATTCGGTAAGGTCGCCATTTTTAAAGTGCATGTAGTATTGCCAACGTTTCCTTCTCATAAATAGCTTGCTTTAGATGTAGCAGTAAAAATACCCAATCGCCTACATCAAAACATTTTTCACTATGATGTTGATCTCCTTGTTGATTCATTTGATTTTGCACCTGAAGTGGCGCTATCCTTTAAAAGTTGGAGAACTTGTTTTTGATGCTCGATGTGATCTTTCACTGCTTGAACCTTTTTATTCTTGATATGTCCTTCTATCTTTAGATTTTGAGGAGTGGTAATTTCTTCCAATCCTTTACAAGATATGGTCGGATTCATTTTTTGACGCTCGATGTGATATTTCACTTCTTGAACATTTTTCTTCTTGATATGTCCTTCTGTCTCGCTAGTTTGAGGAGTGGTAATTCTGACCAGTGAATTACAAGATATGGTTGGATTCATTTCTTCTTTCTTGATGTGATCTTTCACTTCTTGCACCTTTTTCTTCTTGATATTTCCTTCTATCTTGAGAGTTTGAGGAGTGGTCATTCTTGCCAATAGTTTACAAGATATGTTCTGATTCATTTCTTCTTTATTTGGGGTCGGGTCCTGTCATATATCCTCTTCTTTTGATGTTTCTTGATCCTTTTCTTCCTCCTCTTCATACTCTATGTAAAATAATTTCTTCTCAACACACTTATGACCTTTAGTGCATTTGCTATCACAATTTTAACAAAGCCCTTTTTCTCTTTTTTCTTCCAATTGTTGTGGTGTAACCCTTGTAGGTTGTGAAAGGCGAGGAGGAACAACACGTCCATCTTTATAGTTGTGAGGGGTAGATTTCCTTGTTGCCATAATTTTACTTTAAAATATGTCACAAAGCCCTTTTACTCTTTCCAATTGTTGTGGTGTTGCTCTAAAGAAGGTGTTGCTCTTTGTATCCTCATAATGTGCTATCATTTCCTCCGTGAGAATTGACCACGTAACAAGTTTTTTACGAGAACAAAGCCCTTTATACCATAAAAATTGATCTGGTTCTAAATATGAAGATGCAATACATACATTTTGTAGTAGTGGTACACCATGTAGATCAAAATATTGCTCCATCTGAAGTATCCAATTTACCGGATCCTTGCCATCAAACTTCCTCATCTTGCTTTTTCTTGATTTTAGGACCTCGAACTTGAAACGATTGTAACTCTGTACTTGCGATATTTAAGTTCTGAAATTGCTACCTGTAGTAGCCCTCTGTGTCTTCTTTCCAATGCCACCAGTCTGATCCAAATTGGATTCCCCAAAAAAGAGTTATGCACAATCTCCCAAGATGACCTGATTATAGACATTTCCAGAAGAGTGAACTTGTATGAAGTGCCACGTGTCAATTTTTCGACCTATGGATCTGAAAAATGCATACAATAAACTAAAGTCCATCCTCTTTCTATACCTTCTTACGAAATTTCAATCCAATGCTCAAAGAGAAAGTTATGACTATTTTTCCCAGGTCACCTGTTTTGAATGTAATTCAGGAGTCTGCAAAAAGACCAACTTCCTCAGATCCTATCTCCGCAAATATCACGTGAAAAGCTCTGACATTCGGACCCAAGGTTCAACGCGACTTCTTCGCAAATGGGTTTTTGTTGCAACTTCTGAAATGTCACAGAAAAAAATTTATAGCGAAAATGCCATGATGACCTGTTTGGAGCAGCGAAACCCTAGAATCCAAAGCTCTGATACCAAATGTTATGAAACCAGCTGAAGAAAAGATAGAAAAGATAGATCAACGCCTTAGAATTCAGCCTCTTCGAGGGGGAAACCTCCTTTACATTACATAAATGAACAATTATTGGATGATACAAATGAAAAGACCTCCTTTCTATATATAGGAGTCTAAGGGTTCATAACATAACCAGAGCCGACATAACAATAATAATGTAAGGGCACAATAATAACAATAGTGGGCTTCTATGGGGCACATTAGTAACAATATGGGCACTACATGGGTACATCAATATGATAAGTGGGTTGTACTAATAACAATAAGGGGTTACACTAGCAGTATAGGGGCCTAACAATTCCTACTTCCATACTAGAAATTTCCCATACACAAAAGCAATTAGATATCCTTTGTCTTCAAGAGATGAAATGGACAACAAATTCTTCTCTAAAATAGGAATATATAAAATATTGTTAATAGATACTATTATGAATATAATTTATATAGAAATAATATGATATTAAATAATAATAAACAATCTTAATAATTATTAATTAGCGATTAGTATAGAAGAGGCATGTATCTTGTTGAAAAATGTGTAATTAGGCTCAGTCTTTGTAAATATGAAATTCACTTTTGATTCTTGTATTTTGTAAAATGAAGGAAAAATTACTATTGTTATTTTTGGAGCATGGGTTTCATGCTCAAGGTATTTTATTTTAGAGTTCAAGCACCCATTGAAGCTTCTAGGTTTTTCTTAGGTCAAGAAGTCAAAAGAGTCATTGACGTAAGTTGAAGACCCCATCAGGAACATTATAACTTGTAAAAATAATTATTTTTGTATTTAAAAGTGTCAAAATACCCTTCAAGACCAAGTCATCCTGGAAGCTAAGAATTTGACCTATTTTGAGGAGCCACATCCACCTTAGAAACCTATATAAAGGAGGGAACTCGACCTCATTTGGATACATTCACTTTTCACTAATATAAGTGAAGGAGAAGCACAAGAAGGCTAGAAAAGAAGGAGAATGAAGAAAGAAGTTTATAGGCTAATTCTCTCTCACACATGCAAAGAAGGAAGGCTAGGGTTTGCTGCTTCAAGGTAAAAATTCTCTATCTGCTAGAAGAGTATCAAAGTTACCAGAAGAAGGACATATTAAGTCACCTTCTAGCCATAGAAAAGAAAGCAAGTCAAGCGAAGTTTCTGGGAGCCCTTGGAAGGATACATTGAACTTATACACGTGGATGTAGTAGCAATTGCAGGGGGGCAAAAATTTCAGACTTATAGTACAGGCCGAAATTCTGAAGTTGGGGTTCGAAGTTGTGCTACTAGAAGAGATTTGATTGGGTTTGACTTGGAAAAAAGAATCACATCATCAAGAGAGGTTAGAATTGGTGTTGGAAGGGTATTGGTCCTGGTCTAGAGGTCTTGGAATTCGTCAATTGAAGAATATATAATAAGAGAAGAGATTTACGAGTTTTCCTCTCAAGTGGAGAGGTTTTAGCCCTAACCTGCAACCTATATCTTGTGTTATTATGTACTATTGTTCTTTTGTTTTGGTAGTTGTTTGATGATAAGAACAAATAGAATAATAAGAGAAGAAGATAATAAATAAGAAAAATAAAAAATATATCACAAGGAATTATCATAGAAGGAGAAATCATCCTAACCACTTCCCTGTAGATTTCTCAACATGGAATTAGAGCTAAGGTTGGCTAAGGGCAGAATGAAGATCTCTACTACATTGAATAAGTTCCTAAAGAAGTGTAAGAAGATGGAAAGTCATCTTAAGAAGGGCATCAAATAAGTATGGGATCTCTTATTTTCTCTTAAAAAGGAAGTGACCAAGACATCTACAAAGGACGAAGAACTATTCTCATCGCTCACAAGCACATTTCAAGATGAAAATATTTGGGTAATCGACAATGAAGCTTCAGGACATATGACTGGTCAACACAAGAAACTAAATACATTGTCAAGAGGAAAGTCCTCTCACTCTGTTGAGCTTGGTGACAAAAAGAGCTACCTTGTAAGAGGAATTGGACCTACCTCGCTAGAGCTAGAGAATGGAGGAAATATTCATCTCAACAAGATCCTGTTCATTATATATTTTCATAAGAATCTTCTTTCCCTTTTATGTATAGAAGATAAGCGGGATATAGTTTATTTCATAGATGTAAAGGTTGTAGTATGGGGTAAAAATTCAGGCATAGAAGATGCAAGGATGATTGGGATCCATGAAGGAAGAATTTATGGATTGTTAACTTGCCTTTCTCAAGCTTTGGTTCACCATGAAGTTATCCCATGTAAAATTTGGCATAGAATATTTGGTCATCTTCACTACAAAATCTTACCAACCCTAAATTCAATAGGGAATGGGATCCTCGAACTAAAAGAAGATCATGAAGGAGTGTGCAAGGGATGTGCATTAGGTAGAAACACCAAAATACCGTTTGGAAGCAGTGCTTCAAGGTCAACATAAATTCTAGATCACATTCATTCCAATGATCATGGTCTTATGACTCCAAACTATCTTGGAGGTCATCTATATTATGTAAAATTCATTGATGACGATTCTAGTAAAACTTCGATTTATTTAATGAAATCCAAGGATGAATTATTTATCAAATTTCAAGAATTCAAAGTTGAAGTAGAGAACCCTATAGAAAGGAGAATCAAGATTTTAAGGTCTAATAATGGAGGAGAATACACATCCAAGGAGATTATAGCCTTCTATAAGGAGTATGAGATTAAGAGAGAGTTGACAGTCCCATATAGTCCCGAGAAAAATGGAGTTGTAGAACAAAATAACTGATCCATTGAAGAAAATGTAAAATGCATGTTACATGATCAAGAATTGCTGAATTTTATGAGGGGTGAAGCTACTAAGACAATTGTATGCATAAAAAATCGAAGTCCCCACAGGTCACTAGATAACATGACTCTTGAAAAGAATTCACTAGGAAGAAAAAAAGTATAGATCATCTCCAATTTTTTGGTTGTCATGTCTATATTCACATATTGAAGGACAAGAGAAAGAAGTTGGATCCTTCAGGCATGAAGGGGACATTTGTTGGCTACAAAAATTATTCTAAGGCCTATAGGATCTACATAAAAGGAGGACACCAAACATAAATTTGTCAAGGTGTCATATTTGATGAAATTATTGCATTTAAGAAATCTAAGGATCTACCTATGGACTCTGATGATGAAGAACTTCCTGTGTTTGAAGAGGAAGGTACTAGGGAGGAAGAAGAATCAAATCATGAATATGAAGGCCCCATTCAACCCATACAAACTATGGTCATCCACGAGAATAGAAAGAGACCTAACTAGTAGAAATATGCTCTATCAGATGTAGAGGGACACATAGTAGCTAAAGGCACATTCATGTAAAGTAAGAAACCCAAAATATATTCAGGATATGTAGCATACATGAAAAAGTTAATGAGATAAAATCCATCCACCTTTGAAGAAGATTTCAATCATCAAGAATGGAAGGATTCCATGAATGAAGAGTATCAATTGATAATAAAGAATGGGGTTTGGGAGATCATACCTAGGCTTGAAGACAAATCTGTGGTGACTTCCAAATGGCTTTACAAGATTAAACACATGGAAAATGGAATTATTCATAAGTATAAGGTAAGATTTGTGGTAGGGGATTATCTCAACAAGAAGGAATCTATTATGAAGAGACATTTTCTATAGCAACAAGGTATACAACTATACACTCACTTGTCTCTTTGGCAACATTGATGGGACGGAACATTCATCAGATTGATGTCAATACTGCATTCTTGAATGGAACAATTGATGAAGAAGTCTATATAGAGAAACCCTTGGAATTTTTACTCAAAGATAGAGAGGTTTATATTTCCAGGTTGAATAAGGCATTATATGGCCTTAAGAAAGCACCAAGGGCATGGTATACAAGGATGGATACATATCTTCAAAGATTGGGCTTCACAAAGAGTTCTGTTGATCTCAATCTCTATATCAAGGTTGTGAAGGATGAGCCTGTAATCATTCTTCTATATGTGTATGATCTTCTCTTGATAGGTGTAGAATTTTGAATCCAAGAATGTAAGAAGAAACTAGAAACATAATTCGATATGAAGGACTTTGGGTTGATGCACTACTATTTGGGACTAGAAGTCTGCCAAGGGATATGATGAGATTTATCTAGGTCAAGGAAAGTATGTGATAAAGATGCTGAAGAGGTTTGACATGATGGATTACAAACCTATGAAAACCTCCATGATCACAAACTTGAAAGGGATAAGGAGTTTCAAATAGAGCCTAGTGGATTTGATTAGGTATAAATAATCGATTGACTCACTAATGTACTTGGTGAATACTTGACCAGACATATGTTTTTTAGTGAATGTTCTCAGTCAGTTCCAAGTGGATATAAAGCATGATCACTAGATAATAGGCAAGCACATTCTAAGGTACCTATAACGAACAATCCACTACTTCCTAAAATATGATAGGAGGAATGATGTCCACTTGATTAGATATACAAATTCCAACCTGGGAGGAAGTGAGAAGGATGGAAGAAGCACTATACGAGGAAGTTTCAATTTGGGATCCTCCACGGTCTAGTGGATGAGATGAAAGTAAGAATCGGTTGCTTCGAGTAGTGATGAGGCTGAATACATTGAAACCTGTGAAGTAATAAGAGAATTTGTCTGGTTAAGGAAGTTATTGTCTGATTTGTTTGAAGGACCAATGGACCCTATAATGGTACAATGTGATCACACCAACAATATAAGGTTTTCTAAAGACCCAATATTTCATGGAAATACAGATCATATAAACAACAAGTATCACTTCATTCAGAAGCTAGTACAAGATGGTGTATTAAAACTACTGTATATCTCCACTGATGAAAAAGTAGCTGATATATTGACAAAATCTCTTCCTGATATGAAACTTGTGTATTTGAGAGACAAGCTTGGTGTGGTTGATAGATCCTTCTTATTTGAGAGGGGGAGATAGGAACATCATTCTTGTCTTCACTTGGGAAGAAAGAATGGAGGATTGAGTAAGAACATGGAATTCTATACTCTTTGAGGATGGGGTAGGGAATCCAAGATAAGAGAAGTCGAGGACCAATATTCTTTGAGGATTGGCTATCCAAGATAAGAATAGTCTTGGAAGTACATGCTCTGTGAACACTCGAGTGGAGTATGTGCCTTGAGAGGTAATGATGATGGTGTCTATAAATCATTGGTATCACTAATATTGTGCTCTGATCCTTTGGAGAGATAAATTTGTTAGTCAAGGCCTTGCTATGTGACAATGATATCTGTTATGATGCTAAACATATGGGTTACCAATACGACCCTTCTTATGATATTTATTCAGATTGAGAATGTCCATATACCATTTATGAATACCTCCATAGTTAAGAGGGAGTGTTGAAAAACGTGTAACTCATTTCAGTATTCATAAATATGAAATGTACTTTTGATTATTATATTTTGTAAAATCAAAGAAAAATTACTTTTGTTATTTTTGGAGCATGGATTTCATGCTCAAAGTATTTTATTTTAGAGGTCAAGCACCCATTGAGTGGTTTTAGGGTTTTCCCAAGTTAAGAAGTCAAAATATTCATTGTCATAAGTTGAAGACCCCATCAGGCACATTGTAACTTGCAAAAAGAATTTTTTTTGTATTTAAAAGTGTCAAAATACCCTTCAAGTCCAAGTCGACGTGGTAGCTAAGAAGTTGACCTATTTTGAGGAGTCATGTCCACCTTAGAAACCTATATAAAGGAGGGAACTCAACCTCATTTGGAAACATTCACTTCTCACTCATCTAAGTGAAGGAGAATCACAAGAAGGCTAGCAAAGAAGGAGGATGGAGAAAGAAGTTTCTGGGCTAATTCTCCCTCACACGCGCAAAGAAGGAAGGCTAGGGTTTGCTACTTCAAGGTCAACATTCTCTATCTGATGGAAGAGGATCAAAGTTGTTGGAAGAAGGAACTATTAGGTCACCCTCTAGCCCTATACAAGAAGGTACGTTAATCAAAGTTGTTGGGATGCCTTGGAAGGCTAAATTTTTCTCACATGTGTGGATGCACTAGCAATTGCAGAAAACTAAAAATTTCAGACCTGCAGTAGAGGCCGAAATTCTGAAGTTGGGGATCGAAGTTGTGCTACTAGAAGAGATTTGATTGGGTTTTCCTTGAAAAAACTAAGCACATCATTAGGATAGGTCAAACTTGTTTTGGAAGGGTAAATGTCTTGGTTGAAAGGTCTTGGAATTCATCAATTGAAGAAATCTATAAGAAGAGAAGAGATTTATGAGATTTCCTCTCAACTGGAGAGGTTTTGGCCCTGGCTTGCAACCTATATATTGTGTTCTTGTGTATTAGTTCTTCTTGTTTTGGTAGTCTTTTGATGATAAGAACCAAAATAATAATAGGAGAAGAAGATAATAAAGAAGAAAAAGTAAAAAGATATCACAAGCACTTATCATAGAAAGAGAAACCATCCTAACTACTGCCCTATGGATTTCTCAACATCTCTAAGAACATGACCATTCATGAAGGGGCACATGTTTCGTCATGCAAAAGGTATGCATATGTTATTTATTTCATCATCCTTTTCCTTTAATTGTATCTCTTTTGTATCCTAAAATGTTAATATATCAAAGGATTATGGTAAGAATGAGGAAATCACCTGTAATTACAATTTCACTGATCGTATCCTTCTTTATGCAAGAAAAAGACGAAATGGGACAATTGTTGTTCCCTAACCAAGGAACAATGAGAAAGCAGCAAGATAAGGAAGGGTGCAACAGTTACAGATACGTCCAAAAGAGAATCAAACAGGATCAGTGCAAGGAGGGAAAAAGTGCCTGAACTTAGAAACATGTGTGAATCCCTCAGGATTGAGAGATCCTGAGGGATCGCTTTTACTAGTTATCTTTTTACCTCTTTCCCATTATAAAAAGGGAAAAATTGTAAATAGAAAGGGAGGGAATTACTATCGAGAAATTGTAACGTTTATCATTGACTCTCATTGTTGGGTAGAGCATGAACTGGCTGTAATGTTTATGCAATGATTAATATATAAAACAATTGTTGTTCCTTTGCATATCCTGAAGTAATCTGGTGGTGTTCATTGGAGGCTAAGGGCCCGACCCTGGTGGATTCACTTGCTGTTCCTGTATCATGCATTTATGATTCCTGCAGTGTGATGGTTTGATTGAATTTCTACTTTTTGCAATTATATCGCTTTGCTATTTCCTATTTTCCAATCTTAACGGAATTGTTATGTTCATATATTCTGCAATAATATCATTGATACAGTTTATTGTTATTTCAGATCTAGTTATTTAGTTTTCTGTTTTGAGATCATCTACTGTAAAGAGAATTGACTATTGCTATCTAAGCTCTTAGATTGAGATCATCTGCTGCTTATATGAAGAATTGTGTTTGATTGAATAAATCAATTAAAAGAGGAATGAGTTATTACTATTGTATTCTCGACTGACAATTGCTGTTACTTTGATGAATGTATGATTTAGTTTCATTCGAGGATTGAGTTTCTTTTTAATATTATGAGAATTTACTTGCTGCATCCATTTACTCTTGTATTTGATAGAACTATACTGCAAGTTAGAATCACCACTTTCTGAGTTAAATAGCTGCCACATACTGTGTACACTCTTGAAATAGAAATACTTACCTGGATTGATAATTAATGTGAAGATAATTAGGAGTTAAAAATGCACCTTTTATCACTCAACATTTTGGCGCCGTTGTTGGGGAGAGTGTAGCCATTTCTGAGGAGTAGTGTACATCTGATGATTGTTGTTGAAGAAGAATTGGGTTTTGAAAATGGAAGGTAAGAACCTACGTAACGAGCAAGTAAAAGGCTTGCTCCCCTGCCTGCTTTTCAGCACAATTACAGAAATCTGAAATAGGTATTTTCTGCTTGTCTGTTGGGAGAGAATTGGGTTTTAAAAATGAAAGGTAAGAACTTGCGTACGATGCACGTAAAATGCCTGCTCCCCCACTCGCTTTCCGGCAGAATTGTTAAGAACTTATGGTAGAGGTAAATATTTGAATTGTGTGTATGACTAAGAAGAAAAAAACTGAAAATAATCCAATTCCATTACCCAAACCCAACAAAGTTAAGGGATCGGTGACCCTTGGGTGATCAACTTTCATAATCGACATCATAAAGAAAGCCGAATCTCAGCCATTAGTAGGTCCTAGAAAATTTTCTTCCAGACAACCTACTGGCTCCCTTCGGGCCACAGGCTCACCATCTATAGCCTTTGCTAAGGTCCACAACAAAATAGAAGAGATTGAGCAGAGTTTTCAAGAAATTGAAACTTCTCGCCCAATTTCTTTACAAGAAGGGAATTCTAGTAATCTTCGTGAAGGAGGAGGAGAAACAGGGAAACAGGAGCCAAGATCCCCTCAGGTAATAATTCAACTAGGAACACTCAACACCCCAGATAAAGGGAGTGTTGTTAAGTTCATTCAAGAAGGAGCAGGGGGAACATAGGAGCCAAGATCCCCTCAGGTAGTAGTTCAGTGCGGAACGCTCATTATCCCAAACTAGGGAAGAGTTGTTAAACTCATTCAAACCCGTTCTAGTCATCCTAGGAATAACTCTCTAGAGATTCCCGAAGGGTATTGGCACATATTTGATCAAATGGCCAAAAACTCATAGACACCTCAATCCTTCACCATATAGTATCCCATTGTTGACACAGTGGTCAATGCACCTATGAAAGCCATACCTCTCCAAAATTTTCCTACCTTTCATGGGCTGACATCAGAGGATCCAAACGCATTCCTATTCGAGTTTGATATATTGTGTTGGGGGTATGATTATACCACCAACCCCCAAAAATTAAAATTGTTTCCCTCTACATTGAAAGGAGTAGCCTTGCGATGGTTTATGGGATTAGGTGGAGGCACAATAAACGATTGGGAACAAATGAAAACCGCTTTCCTAAAAAAGTATCAGGACTACTGTAGATCTAGGGAATTGAAAGATGAAATATTCCAGATGGTATCAAGACCAAGTGAAACGTTAGAAGATTATGTGGAATGATTTCAATATAACCTCCAACAGTCTCCCTATGCAACTTTGCCTTTACCTGATAATGTGCTGAAAACTACACTAATTAAAGGGATGAAAGAACAATGGGTAGAAACATTAAATATTATGGGTAAAGGAGATATATATCAGGAGAATTGTGCTAACATCATTAATTTGTGTATCAGGTGTTCAAGAGGCAACACGAGATTGAAGGCAGCAAAACGTGACATGACCACAAGGGACAACAAAATCGTTGGTGGAGGCATTACTCGCGCAGAAATTGGCAATCTGCTAGAGGATTTCAAAACTGATATTTTAGGGACTTTGATAATGTAATTGGACATTATGAAAGCCAAACAAAAGCAGATAGAAGTAGAACAAAATTTGGTGATATTCTATCCTAGATGCAGAAAGAAGCATAGTCACAAAGAGTGACAAGGTGCAAACCTACGCCATATTTACAAAAGATCATGCTACAAAAAGCTACCCGTCACTCCCAGGGCTAAAATCCATTTATAAGGAGGCAGAAGAAGATACGGAACCAGTCTACCTACTTAATCAACATCGCCAATGGAAACCACGACAAACAGGTACGCAAACTGATCCATCCTCTTTCTTTCAAATGCCACAATATAATTCATAACAATACCCGGGAACCATGTGGTAGAACCAACCATCTTTTTCCAATTGGTCATAACAACCATCCCCTATGCCACCTTGGCCCAACCAATCAAATCAAAATAAAAATTGGCCAAATTCCTCTTACTTCCCACCATTTTGGAAAAATAATGCATATCAATCCCAATGGCCACACTCAACTTCACAGAACCATAACTGGCAGTCAAGCTGGCAAAGACCTATAAATCAACCAGCAGGAATAATCCCCCTAACTCAACCCACACTGCCAACACCGTACACATTGCAACAGAACCCTCAGACCAACTTACGGCCATAGCTCCCAGCCTAACCCAACCTAAACCCCAACAATAGACCAGTTCAATCTGTGCAAATTATTGAAGGACTAGAACCAGAAACTGATTTAAGGGAGTGCAATGACCTTCAATTAAGATCTGGGTGGATAATAGAATCATAGGGGGATAAAAATGTTCAAATTGAAGATCTGTTACCTGTAGAACAAGAACCACGAGAAGAGAACATGGTTAGACAAAAAACTCATGATCAAGAAACCACCTCTTCTCCACCATTCCCATAAAGGCTAATCATACCTCGCTCAATTGAACATCTTTATTTTGATTTTTTGGGATAATTGAAAAAATTTTGTATAAAAATACCACTCCTCCAGGCTATTCAAGACATACCAATTTATGCAAAAACTATTAAAGAATTATGTATGAAAAAGCCAAAGAGGAAAATAACAACAAATCCAACAGTCCATGTAGTCGGTACCTTATCTGATTTACTATCAGGAAGAGAAACACCTGTAAAATATGAGGACCTAGGAAATCCTATAGTCATGGTGCAAATAAATGGATGCTTTACCCAATGACTTAGTTGATTTAGGAGTAACAATTAATACTATTACAACCACAACTTGTCAAAAGCTTGGCATTACATCCTTGGACCGAACCACGACCTTGTTGGAGCTGGTTGACCGATCGGTAGTCAAACCAAAAGGCACATTACAGGATGTAATGGTGTCTGTAGACTCTTGGGAATACCCTGTAGACTTTCTGATCATCAATCCTAGAAATCGACTCTATGGACATCCCTTAATTCTAGGTAGACCTTGGCTAGCAACTGCGAATTCTTACATTAGCTGTCGAACAGGTAGCACGACTATAGCAAGAGGAAGCAATGTAAAGAACTTTGCCTTATATCCTTCAACTCAGCCAAGTTTAACAATAATCAAAACCAAAAAACAACCTGTATCATATCTAACTGAAAACATTAGATCACCGCTAACCATAGAAGATGCTCTCGAATTTAAAGATCAAACATAAGATGACATCATTAACACCTACATTAACCAACCAGATGCCAGATTCCATCTAAAATGTCACATGATCGAGGAAACATTCGATAAAAAAATAGAAGAAGATCCCCTAAAATATATTAACGAACAATCAATACCAACTACCTCTGTTTATAACAACAAAACCATAGAAATTGAGCCAGGAAAAACTTTGAATATTAACAAAAACCTGACTGCTGACTAGGAGTAGAAGCTTGTTCAACTCCTGAGAAAATATAAAGAGGCCTTTCCATGGGATTACCTAGACATGAAAGGGATTGATCCCCAATTATGCATGCACCACATTTATACAGAGAAGGATACCAGGCCCGTTCGACAACCTCAACGGAGGTTAAATCCTCATCTTAGAGATATTGTCAAAGCTTAACTACAAAAATTGCTAGATGTAAACTTTATCTACCCAATATCTGACAACAAATGGGTCTCTCCATTAGTAGTGGTGCAAAAAAAGAATGGAAAGTGGTGTATATGTGTTGACTATATAGAGCTCAATAAAGCAACCCAAAAAGACCATTTTCCCCTTTCGTTCATTGACCAGGTCTTAGACACTTTGGCAGGAAAAAAATTCTTTTCTTTCCTAGATGGCTTTAGCGGATACAATCAAATTTAGATTGCTCCTAAATATCAGGATAAGACTACCTTTACCTGCCCTTGGGGAACATTTTCTTACAGAGTCCTACCTTTTGGGCTATGCAATGCCCCTGCCACATTCTAGAGGGCTATACTCGGCATTTTTTCAAATCTGATAAATGAAGGGCTTGAGGTGTACATGGATGACTTTACACCTTACGGAGATGACTCTGAGTCAACATTAGAAACATTAGAGAAAGTTCTGCAAAGATGCATTGCCACTAGACTCTATTTAAGCAATGAAAAATGCCACATGATGGTGACTGAGGGCCTCATCCTCGGTCATTATATCTTAGCTGCTAGAATCTAGGTAGATCTAGAAAAAATTTAGATAATTCTTTTAATACCTATCCCTACCACACAAACAAAGATAAATGTGACAACTCTTTTGAAGATTTAAAACGGCTTGTATCAACAGCCCTAGTATTAAGGGGCCCAAATTGGGGTCTGCCATTCTAGATTTCATCCGATGCTTCAGACCTAGCCATAGGAGTAGTTCTCGGCCAGGAAGAAGATAAAAAGACATATGAAATATACTATATTAGCAAAAATCTATCTCCTGCTGAATTAAATTATACTGTTATTGAAAGAGAATTTTTTGCTGTAGTCCATGCTATCAATAAATTCCGACATTATATAACAGGATACGATGTGGTTTTATACATTGATCGCTCTGCTATTAAATATCTAGTTAATAAACCAATTACAAATGGAAGAGTGACAATATGGTTGATTCTTTTGGAGGAATTCGATATAACAATTAAAGATCGACCAAGAAAATAAAATCCAGTAGCAGACTTCCTTTCACGAATGCCAAAGACAGATGACTCGGCAGCAGTAGAAGACCAGTTTCCAAATGAACATTTATTTGTTGTAACAGTGAAAACACCATGGTATGTGAATGTTGCAAATTATTTGGCAGTGGGAAAATTACCCAAGCACCTCATGCCTAATGAAAGAAAACAAATAGTACAACGTAGCACGCGATTCTCTTGGATCAGGGGCTATTTATTTCATACGGAGTTGATATGAACATTAGAATATGTGTCAAGGAAGATGAAGTTTCTGACATTCTGAAAGTGTGTCATGATGGGTCGTGTGATGGACATTTTACAGATTGAAGGACTGGTCACAAAGTTTTACAAATGGGCTATTATTGGCCCACCATTTTTAAAGATGCCAATAAGTTTGTCCAGGCATGTGACAGTTTCCAGAGAATGGGACACTCCGGGCAGTCTAATGAGATGCCTTTGTACCCGCAAGTAGTCATTGAACCTTTTGAGTGATGGGCGTTAGACTTCATCAATCCAATAAACCCATCCTCTAATCAAAATACATATATCTTAGTTGTAACAGAGCATGTGACTAAATGGGTGGAGGCAGAGGCACTACCAAGGGCAACAGAGGATTTGGTAATCCACTTTCTTTTCCAACTATTCGTGCGATATGGCTTGCCTAAAGAGGTAATTATGGATGGAGGGCCATAATTCATAGGCCATAAGTTCGCTGCAACATTAAATAATTATCATATCATGCACAAAATCACGACTCCATACCACCCACAGGCAAATGGCTAGGTAGAAAGCACCAATAAAGTGATCGAGACAATACTTACAAAGACAGTTGCATCACATAAACATGACTGGGCTACCCGATTGCTAGAAGCCCTGTGGGTATATCGTACGGCATGGGGAAATGCCACGGGATATTCCCCATACCAATTAGTGTTTGGCAAAGAACCTATCTTCCCAATTGAATTTGAAATCCAGACATTGAGGATAGCTCAGGAGGTAGGCTTGGACTTAAATGAGGCACAGATTAATAGGCTACATCAAATCAATGAATTGGATGAAATCCGGCTATCAGATCTTCAGCACACTGCACTGATCCAACAACAAAGAGCGAAATGGCATGATGCCCTTATTAAAAAGAAGATCTTCCATGAAGGAGATTGGGCACTCCTGTATGATTCTAGGTTCCAGGATTTCCCCGAAAAACTCCAAACTAAATGGTTGGGACCTTATGAGATACAAAAGGTGCATGATAATGGCACCATCACATTAGCCACCATTGACAAGTCTGGCTATTCTTTTAAAGCGAATGGACATAGAGTACAACTTTATCGCAAACCGCTTACCAGGGAGTCCTTTTGCTAGTAATCACGGGAAGATTCCACCATAAAAATTCTCGCTGAGGAGGACAACCCATCCTCAACATTGACCTAGTAAATAATTCATTTTGTCTTTGAATTTTGTACATAAATTCTTCTTTCTATTTTGATTGAATTTTCTTGTAAAAACTGTAAATAAACTCGGTTTTTCCCTTTGTTGTTCCCTTTAAGGAACAACTGTTGTTCCCTCCAAAGAATAGCTATCGTTCCCTCTAAGGAACATCAATTTTGTGTATAGATTTTTGTGATGTTCCCTTAAAGGAACAACTGTGTTCCCTTTAAGGAACAACTGCTGTTCCATTGAAGGAACAACAGTCTCCTGTATATTTGATTTTCGTGTTGTTCCCTCTAAGGAACAACTACTGTTCCGTCCAAGGAACAACTGTTGTTCCCTTTAAGGAACAACAGTTTTGTGTGTGCTTGCTTTTGCTATTCCATTTAAGGAACAATTATTGTTCCCTTTGAGGAACAACTGTTGTTCCATTTAAGAAACAACAGTTTCATGTGTGCTTGCTTTTTCTATTCCATTTAAGGAACAATTGCTATTCCCTTTAAGGAACAACTGCTATTCCCTCTAAGGAATAGCTACCGTTCCCTTTAAGGAACAACTGCCATTCTGTGTGTACTTGTTTTTGTTGTTCCATTTAAGGAATAGCTGCTATTTCCTCTAAGGAACAGCTGTCATTCCATCTAAGGAGAAATAATTCCCTGTATATTCAATTTTCGTGCTATTCCATTTAAGGAACAATTGCTGTTCCCTCTAAGGAACAACATTCGTTCCCTCTAAGGAACAACAGTTTTGTGTGCATTTGTATTTTTCTATTCCCTTTAAGGAACAGTTGTTGTTCCCTCTAAGGAACAATAGTGTCATATGCATTTTATTTTTGTTGTTCCCTTTAAGGAATAGTTGATGTTCCCTTTAAGGAACAACAACTGTTCCCTCTAGAGAACAATAGTTTTGCATGCGTTTGGTTTTTGTTGTTCCCTTTAAGGAATAGTTGTTGTTCCCTCTAAGGAACATCAGTTGTTCCCTCTAAGGAACAACATCCGTTCCCTCTAAGGAACAACACTTCTGTGTGTGTTTGTTTTGGCTGTTCCCTTTAAGGAACAATTGCTCTTCCCTCTAACGAAAAACAGTTTCGTTTGGGTTTGTTTTATTGTTGTTACCTCTA
Organism: Pinus tabuliformis; assembly: GCA_031772625.1. Taxonomy (NCBI): domain Eukaryota; kingdom Viridiplantae; phylum Streptophyta; class Pinopsida; order Pinales; family Pinaceae; genus Pinus; species Pinus tabuliformis. Next base: position 224,500,299 of record CM062809.1, read on the forward strand.
AGGAACAACAGTTTCGTTTGAGTCTATTTTTCCGCTATTCCATCTAAGGAACAATTATTGTTCCCTTTAAGGAACAATAATTTTGTGTCCATGTTTTTTTTTTCGCTGTTCCTTATAAGGAACAACTGTTGTTCCCTGTAAGGAATAACAGTTTCTGTGTGTAGTTTTGTTTCTTTTTGTTGTTCCTCCTAAGGAACAGCTACGGTTCCCTTTAAGGAACAACAGTCTTGTGTTTTTTTTTGTTTTTCCCTCCAAGAAACAACATTTTTTGTGAAAATTTTTCTTTAGAAATAAGCACCTTGTGAATATTATTTCACTCTCTATGATCCTCTAGAGGGAAAGAATACAAACATATATATAAGGATACAAATTTGAAGGTTACTGGAACAAGCAAATCGAATATTATAATCTTTAATGAGATTGCTTTGTATTGATTAAAAAAGGGAAGGACACAACCATATATATCACTTTGTTGTCCTTATCTTCACTATAAATCAAATTGATTGATTATTTAAACCATTATGGTTCTTCCCTAACCCCTATAATTCTCTCTGCTCATTATCATTGAATAAGAGTAAGGGCATATTTTTTTCTATTGGTATGTTCAGACTTCTTCCACCATCCCTACCCTTAAGGAGTGTTGAAGCACCCTCTATATATAAATAGGAAGTGCTGTCTAAAAAATAATATATATATATATATATTTACTAACAATTTCATGATTTTTCAGGTGGAGGATAGGGGGTCTCATCATGAGCCAGCCTACCATGATCATAAGGAAGCAGTGAAGTGGCATTCCCACTATGGCCACCACACCAGGGATATGATACAAAGGATGCATCAGAAAATTAAAGTCGTTGGAATAGGAGGTCTCATCACGAGCCGACCTATCCACTTTTCGCTCCTCCCCAGTGAATGGCATTGTGATTCATTTGGTCACCAAGCTAGCACAATGGCCTCCATTCTAACATCATAAGGCACTTTCCTAATTATACATAAAGGATCATGGTTCCAAAGGGTGAAAAAGAAACTCTATTAAGGTTATAAACACCTGTGGGCAACAGAAGCTCTGTTAATGGTATTGGACTCAAATTTTCAACATCAATAGTGATTATAACTCCCTTTTCTTATTCTTTATCTACATTAAAGAGAAGATTATATCCCTGATTTATTTTTTTGAACCTTTATGCATGAGATATCTTTTAAAAAATCAATCTAGTGGTTTAAGTGGAATAATGACCACAAAGCATCTTACCCACGTAAGATGTCCTTTCTCCCTTTTCGAATCATTCCATGACATCTCCACATTTATTCATAATTCTCATTTATGCATTGATTTTAGTACCCCGATATTTTTGTGATCTTATCATAAATATGTATATCTTGCCATTTCTACCACTCCTGTACGTTGCGGCTAGAGCATCATTCCTTCATTTGATCGGCTGAAGGCGATATATAATTTTAAGGGGGGGAGAGGGTGACTCCCAAAGCACTCATGAGTGCGTGTCAACCCTTTATTTGGTTATATCGGACTATATGACATTCCATAATAGCAAGTCTTTAACGGTATTTATGCTGAAAAAGTATTATCTGATATTAACAACTTGTTGTTCCATTGCTGTATTACCTGTCTATTGTTGTGTTACCTGTGTTAAGCTAACAATGTGCAGAATTTAGGAAAAATGGAAGGAAGAACAATGCGAAGGGAGCCACTAATACTAGCTGTTTCCAATGCCACCAGAGAAATTTTAGTCAGAGCCGGATGGGTTGCATATTTCACATGACTGTAGAAACCAAATGAAGCCATTGCTATCGAATTATTATAGAATTTACAAAATGAACATTCTATGATAAGAGGAAGGCAAATTACAGTGACAGACACAGTAATAGCTGAAGTGTCTGGACTACCAGCAATCGGACCCATATGGACTCATAAAAAATTGAGGTTGTAGGATGCTATTGCAGTTTTTCAGGATGAGCGATAGAACCTGATTGTCAAAGGCAAAGGAGTTCAACCTTCATCCCTTGGAGAACGATGGACAGAACTAGCCAGAATCGTTCAGAGCCATATCACATGCGATGGAAGAAAAGATGTGTTAAGGCCACGACACCTTAAATTATTAGCATTTCTGAAGCAGAAATGTTCTGTAAACTTGCCTACGTATTTGAATTTCTTATTTCATGACGCTGCTTGAATAATAAAAAAATCCTGGCATATAGAAACTGTCATGAGTCATATTGCTTAATTAGGTCGATAGTAAGCTATAATCTTGCCTAGTAGCAAATAAGTTTGGAAGAAATAGTATTTACCATAGAAGGTGGGTTAGCTTTACCTACTCCTAACCCTGTCCCAAAAAGGAAGAGAACTGTTAGCACAAACAGTCCATAAAAATGCAGATGCTCTACCAAGACAAGCTTGGGTACAACTGAAAACCTCTAGGGTAGTAGCAACCAACCCTTAGAACTATCTACTCTTGAAAATGAGCACTCTAGTGAAGAGGAGAGGAATGAAATAGAACTCCCCTTAACTCCCAACACAAGTCCTCCGCGAGAATTATTTTATATGGAATTGGCCCAGATTTTGGCCAATATGAATGAATTTATATAGCTCAAAAGCCCGCTCAAATTTAATGTTGAAGCAACACAAACAGAAAAAAACTCTACCCATAATAGGAGCATATCAGAAAATGTGATCGATAGAGAAGAATCAGGGGTAGAAGTCACTCAGGAAGAGGTAGATCAAACTAGCAATGCAACTCCAGGAGAACCTAGTCGGGTTAAGTTAAATACATAGGATGTGGGACAAATAGGAGAAATAGGAACAAGTTAGGGTAAGGACACAACTCTTGAAAAACAAAATCTAGATAAGCAACCAATAAAAACGATTAGTGGAACAATTGTTCCTTCTGAAAAGAAGAAAAACAAGTTAAAAGGCTTAGAAAGGAACAACAAAGGCTGCAAAAATTAGTGAAACGACTCAGGCAAAGGATAAGGACATTAACAGAGGGGAAAGTTTCAGGAAGAACCCCGAAAAAAATGAACGCAACCATTCAAACTAAATTTCATGATACAAAGGTCACTGGGACTCAAATTGAGCCCATATTAATTCCAATTGTTAAGGAACAACACGTCACTATTGTAGAAGCAGCTGGCCAAACAAAGAATATATATTTTCATTGCATAATTGTTCAAATGGAAGTAGTAACCTCCGACAACATGGCCACCTAGACAGAAGGATAGACTGTCCATAATAAAAGTACACAGACTATAAGAATTCAGTCCCGTAGCATGAATATGCATACATATATTCAAGCCAAGGACATTATGACAAGCATCAATCCCAGTATGGCAAATCTTCAAGAAAATCTGGCACAGGCTCGACTTACCATAGAATGGCTTGAGGAAGAAACTATCCCCCAATAGAGGTACCAGGAATTATAGAGGTAACTGTGGGATATGAATGCGTCAGAAAGTGAGGCATTTGAGAAATACATAAAGGCATAAGAAAGGACTGAGAAAATAAAACTCAAATTGGAAAATACTAAGAGTCAAATGAATACTATTTGCTACTTATATACTGACATATTGGCTTGAAGATCTCCTGCCAATAACTATGCCCTATTTTTGATGGAAATATATTTACAGTTGAAGATCAAAGCTTTCAAAGCTGGAAAACCCATAGAGTTGAAAACAATTGATGATTTTCTAAACTGTTGTAAGCATCATGGGGTCAAAGTACAGAGGCCGTTGTGTGAATTTTATTTACACAATTTTGTATTAGAAGAAGAACTTGAAAAGAACCCCAATCCTTTTATAGGAGATGTGTAGTTCCAGGCTTCATTTCATTCGTTGTTAATCAATTGAAATGGTTCAAGGCCTATAACACTTTCCAGAGGCAGAAAAATGGACTGGACTTGTGGGTTAGAGGTGAACCAAAGCACCCCTTACAAATGCTGGCCAAACACAAAAGTTTGATGAAGAGGGAAGGAGTAATCCAAACTCTGGGACCTATTTAGAAAGAAATTGTCCAAAAAGGGGTTGAGTATTTCCTTTCCATTCAGGAAAGCTCTTTCACTACAACAAAGCTCAGATGGACAGTTTCCAATAACAATGTATAGAATAGAGAGCCATTTAATTACAAAAACTTTAAACTGGCTACAGAACGCTTTGTCATCTATAGTAATCTCATCCTAAGGGAAGGCCCTTATTGGCTAGGCTGTGGTTTCGCAACCCTATTATTTGGTATCTAGATGAGGGGTACAAGGCTATATATGAGCTCCCTGAAGGACAAATAGGGCACATTTTTGAAATCTTGGCCAAAAATCATGGTTTCAAACCACTTTACAACCTCCCTTCTCCAGCTTATTCCTTGACTGCTCTGCATACAAACTACATGATTTTCATGAGGACATGAAAAAGGGTAAGCAAGGGAGTATGTTGAGTCATGCAAAAGGTATGCATATGTTATTTATTTCATCATCCTTTTCCTTTAATTGTATCTCTTTTATAACCTAAAATGTTAATATATCAAAGGAATATGGTAAGAATGAAGAAATCATCTGTAGTTAAAATTTCGTTGATCATATCCTTCTTTATGTAGGAAAAAGACGAAATCGGACAACTTTTGTTCCCTAACCAAGGAACAACGAGAAAGCAGCAAGATAAGCAAGGGCACAACGTTTACAGATATGTACAAAAGAGAATCAAACAAGATTAGTGCAAGGAGGGAAAAAGTGCCTGAACTTAAAAACATTTGCGAATCCCTCAGGATCGAGAGATCCTGAGGGATTGCTTTTACTAGTTATATTTTTACCTCTTTCCCATTATAAAAAGGGAACAATTGTAAACAGAAAGGGAGGGAATTACTATCGAGAAATTGTAATGTTTATCATTGACTCTCACTATTGGGTAGAGCATGAACTTGCTGTAATGTTTATGCAATGATTAATATATAAAATGGTTGTTGTTCCTTCGCATATCCTGAAGTAATCTGGTGGTGTTCAATGGAGGCTAAGGGCCCGGCACTGGTGTATTCACTTGCTATTCCTGTATCTTGCATTTATGATTCCTGCAGTGTGATGGTTTGATTGAATTTCTACTTTCTGCAATTATATCACTTTGCTATTTCCTGTTTTCCAATCTTAACGGAATTGTTATGTTCATGTATTCTGCAGTAATATCATTGATACAGTTTATTGTTATTTCAGATCTAGTTATTTAGTTAAGTATTCTATTTTGAGATCATCTACTGTAAAGAGTATTGACTACTGTTGTCTAAGCTCTCAGATTGAGATCATTTGCTGCTTATATTAAGAATTGTGTTTGATTGAATAAATCAGTTAAAAGAGGAATGAATTATTACTACTATATTATCGACTGAAGATTGTTGTTACTTTGATGAATGTTTGATTTAGTTTCATTAGAGGGTTGAATTTCTTTTTAATTGTTATGAGAATTTACTTGCTGCATCCATTTACTCTTGTATTTGAAAGAACTATACTGCAAGTTAGAAACACGACTCTCTGAGTTAAATAGCCGCCACATATTGTGTACATTCTTCAAATAGAAAGACTTACCTGGATTGATAATTAATGTGAAGATAATTAGGAGTTAAAAAGACACCTTTTATCACTCAACAACACCTTCCTAGGTATATAAGTAGGCTCTCATTTGTAAAAATCATATCTCATATCAACTATTTTATACACTATTCAATATATGTGTTTCTTATTCTCAATGGATGTCTTCATGTTCCAAGTGTTTTGAAGATTATGACATAGCTTGAAATTTGTTCATTACATTGGTATCAGAGTTGTTCGATCCTTTGGCCGCTCAACCACTGTACAAAACTAGTCATTCAACCTTTGGCTATTAAGTCTTCATGAAATTCATTACAATCACAATTCAAGTGTTTCACTATAAAAGTTTTGGGAGGTTCTCCATTTTTATGTCAGGGCCTTGGCCATTAAAAAATTCAAAGTATATAAAAGAAATTAAAAAGAAGATATAATAAAAAAAAGAAAAATAAAAAAGAGGGTATACATCTATATATATATATATAATCAAAATAAAAAAAAAATCAAAGATATCCAATAGGTTGGTTTGGGTCGCATAAGTGTCGATGTCTCCATCCAATGTCATCATCCCAAAATTGGCTATCCATCCACTACAATATCCATTTGCACCACTTCCGCAGAGCCCTGTCACCAAAGAAACTAATCCACTACTGTCGTGCATTCAGGCCATTGCAAGCCCTCCTCGACTAGCCACCGTGGCTAATTTCTTCTTCTACTGGTGCACTCTGCCTCATTCATCACCCTCCTTCCCTCCATTGTTGCAATCCCTTTCATATACCTACCATTGTTTATTATTGCAATGGTCATTTAACCAACATCTAGCACATCTGTCTAATAACATTCAAACAACATTCAACTTCCATATAGGTTACTAATTCTCTCCAAAGGTTCCCCGACACGAGGGTTGTCTATCGTCCAACTGCCATTCCAAGGGAATGCACCAGAGTTTACCAAAACTTGCACAATTTGTGGGTTAACTATATTTCAAAATAAAACTCGAATAAGAACAACAATTGAAAGGTCAAAATGTTGTGATGTTTATAATTAAAACAAACTGTTATTTAATTATTAACCCAAATCATCAAACTGTGAAGTTTGGGGTTATTTTATTGAAGGAAATTAGAAAGACGTTACTGAATTAAAAACCAAATCAAAAGTTTTGATTATTAATTTAAAGAGAAAGTTAATAAAGCATTCAATAATATTGGAAATAGGTAATATATAAATTAAAAGGGAGTGTTATATATATATATATATATATATATATATATATATATATATATATATATATATATATATATATGAAGTTATTTAAAAAATAAAGGGTGGTATTGTTATTAAAAATAAGGAATTTTGTGTATAACTTATGAAAAATATTAAAAAAAATATATAAAATAGAGTATTATAAGGTGGAAGTGAAAATGACTTATTTATTTTATTTTAATAATAAGGTATTTAATTAAAAGAAGAAGGAGAAGAATAACAAGTGACCAAGTGAATAAAGTGATCAATAATGAATTATAAACTGGAACAATGGAAGGAAAAATGGAGTTTAAGTCAAAAATGAAGGAAGACTTCCAGGAACTTCATTTAACTATGCTTTAGTGCTATTCAGAATTAAGGGAACTTTGGTAGGAAAATATGTTACTATCTCTATCTCTCCCGCCGAAAAAAAAATTATATAAACCCAAAAATTGCAAACCAATTGGTGATTCCCGAGTCAAATCTAATAAAAAAATTAAACTTCTTGGATAACAAACAACATGAAATAATTGATTTATAGTGAAGAATTGGGTATTATACATTTATATGGAAATTATTTGTTCAATACCTATGCAACAATCTAGGTGATATTATTTTGGGTTCACCCTGGATCGAAACACCATGGTTCTTTATCCTTAATACGAAAAAGAAGTTTTGACATTTTTCTACAAAATAAAAAAAATAACGCTATAAAATGCTACACTAAAACCAAATTTAGTAAAACTAGAAGACATAAAATATATCTCAAAAGTAATTCTTCAAGAAAACCAAAAGGCAATGAAAATTATGCAGAAATAAGTTGGAAAGATTATCACATAAAAAATGAAGAAGTTATTTACCTCAAGGACCATAACAAGAAAGTATTAACACAAATTAAGAAACTTAAAAATGAAGAGTAAAGAAAAATATAAAAGAACTCATCACGAAAGACGTATCAAAGTCTTCAGAAGTAATAGTCCAAGTTGAAGAAAAAGGTAAGAATACTAATACAATGAATATAAAAACTCAAGATAATGAAAAACCAGTGGAAGTAAAAATATAATTTGATGTTATAGTTCAGATAATGAAAAATCCAAATGAAAGCCATAAATTACATCAATATTTGAAGTAAATCCAAAAATTGCCTCATAGATGGTATGGGAAAATCAAACCTAAAATAACTCCTTATCGACATTTGAATAACAAGAGAAGACAATTCAATCAGTCTGCATTTATGCATCACTCATAAAAAAAAAACAATGAACTTATGTTTTGAAGACTACCAATGTTCGTGTAATTCAGTGTTGTGATAAAAATTTACATGAAGTATCCAATAACCACAAGATTCCACAAAATATTGATTTAGGATGGTTATATCCCTTCTTAGTGTGAAAATTTCATTTATCACTCAAAGGATCATATCATCTTGTATCAACGAAGATGACAAATCAAAGAAATTTGAAAATATTATTATAATTATTATGATTGAAATTTTAAGAGGAAGGAAATGTTATGAACATAATAATAATAATAATAATAATAATAATAATAATAATAAACAATCATAATAATTATTAATAAGTGATCATTAATTAGTGATTAGTATAGAAGATGTATAACTGTAAGGACATGACCATTCATGAAGGGGCACCTGCCTAGGTATATAAATGAGCCCTCATTTGTAAAAATCATATTTCATATCAACTAATTTATATACTATTCAATATATATTATTCTTATCCTCAATGGATGTCTTATTGTTCTAAGTATTCTAAAGATTACTGCACAATATGAACTTTGTTAATTACAAATACATTACCACCTGATTCCAATTGGAAGGATGACAAACCAATGCCCTTGACTTTGTATTTGCCATTATATACAAGCTTAACCCTTTGAGCTATCTTATTTTCAACCAATTCAAAATGTTCTCATGAATTACAATCATGTTCTTAGAGGCACCACTATCAACCAACCATATTTAATCATGACCTACAATGGAACCTTTAAGAGTAAAATAAAATGAGTATTCATCATCAAAATCATTCTTTATAGGCCTCCTCTTATGAGAGGATTCATAAAGGTTCTTTGTAGAAGAATTCCACTTTCCTTTCCTCTTTTGATCATTATTCCTTTTATTTCTTTGAGGAAATTCATTTTTATAGTGACCATATTCTTGACAACGATTGGATCAAAAATTTGTTAGATATCTTCTATCTTGAGCTAGATGAGGAGGTCTTCTTGGTGGATCAGGTCCCATTCTTGGAGAAGATGTTGGAGTAGGTCTTGAATTAGGTCTTCTTCTATAAATTATTCGAAATCTTCCAAAGTTACGACTTCTTATATTACTATTTGAGTGGGCCGCAAATGCTTGATAATCTTCAGTTGGATTTGCAATATTCCCTCTGGAAACGAGCCTTGATTCTTCTTGTGTGCAAGAAGCCCAAAGATCGTCAAAAGAAGGTGCATATTCTCTACCACTGATAATTGCTGCAAAAGGATGTTAGGATTTAGGTAGAGCAGCCATTGCCATAGCTACTAATTATTTTTAATCTACTTCTTCTCCAATAACTTTGAGTTGATCTCTGATTTGAGACATCCTTACAAAATATGATGCCAGAATGTCATTATTTGTCATCTTGATATTACAAAGTTGAAACAAAATTATAGATTTATTGATGTTGTTGATAGTGAACAATCCAATAATTTCATCATACACCTCCTTGGAAGTTTCATGATCGAAAATATAGGGAATCAGATGATCCCTGACAGAGTATATAATGATGCTCCTCACCAAGATGTCATCTTCCTGGAATTTTTCTTTTCCTACTTGATCAACTAGTTTAGTAAATTTTCCTATAACAATGCCCAAGACCTTGTGCCTTGCAAGCACTAGGTCAATGCTAGCCTTCCATGCCCTGTAATTTGTGGCTCCTCAAGCTTTCTATCAAACTTCATGAAAGAATTTGCGATGAAGATGTACAAAAAAAAAAAAAAGTAGAATCCAAAACTCTTCAAAGTTCTTGTCAACGCTCTTCAAGGTGATCTCAATGATCTTTCCCCTCACCAAAGCTCTGAATCCTTGTTGATTTTACTAGTGCAATCAAGACTAGTACTATTTTTCAAATTGATAACTACTTATAATGATACAATTTGACTTCTTATAATATTCCAATCATTAAGGAGTTATACATGAAATATTTCAACCATTCACTTTCATCAATAGAGAAATAAAGATCCTAGTAAATGATAAAACAAGAGACAAGAGACACCAATATTTAGGCTAGCATCCAAGGAAAAACCCACAAAGGGGAAAACCAAACCAATATTTCCTTATGAGAGAGAAATTTAGTTCATTAAAAGTACATTAAAATAGTCCAACAAGATTCCAAATTCTGATGCAAACAAATACCAAATCATACTAATCCAAGGAGAGTGAAGGTACAATCAACATTGGTCAAAGTTAAGTTTGCAACAAAGGGCCAAATTTTGGCCTAAGGTAGCTCATAATAGAGGGCCCAAAACAATGGTCAACAAACCCCTATAATTTTTGGTCAAAGTCACAGGTTTGACCAATGGCCAACAACCCTGAAACAAGACAAAATATTGGTCAAATAGGGTCAACATATCCCTAGAATATTTTTCCTTTACATAGTCAAAGAGCTTGGTCAAACAAAATAAATCTTTCCCAAGTCAATGTTAGTCAAACAAAAGAATAAAATCTAGCTAATACATAACATAAAGACTCCTTTTACACCTTCTCACATGTGAAATTCTCTTTGCTATTTCAATTCAAATGTGTGAGTGATGTGATGCCAAAATGAGCTCCAACAAACTTGTATTTATGTGTCTTAGAAGGTGGCTTTTCTACATGTGGGGCCAACTTGTGCAGTTTAGGTTGACTCGGTCAAACATAAAAATATAAATTTTCTCCATTGATTTGAAAATGAAAATATTAACCATAGCTACCATTTTTCAAAATAAATCAACCCTCGAATAAAAAAATAGCATGAATATTAGCATCCTTATTTATTTTCATCATCAAAATTACTATTGTTTTGAAAAGATTACCTCACCTATATTAATACAATATAAATCAATCGGTAGCATTCATTTTTTTTTGGGTTAATATTAACACATTTTTCAACTATAGTCTGAACCACCTTGTAACATTGCCAACACAAACTTTAAAATCAACCCTAACACTAATAATGACACCCTTATTTATTTTTATGGTCTAAAATACTACTTTTTGGAAAAAACAACTTCAAAAGTACCTATTTTGTTACCACATAAAATTTAAATCCAATCATCAAATTGAAAATTTGTGCTTTCAATGGTAGTTTTTTTATTTTCTCAAGGGTTTAAATTGTTACTTTTTTGTGATTTAGTCTTGATAGATAGTTGATACTTTACAAGTGGAACTTTAAAACCAAACTCAAACCAAAGGGATTTTCTATTGAAAACACCCCCTCTTACAAAACAATTGAAATAAAAAAAGAGTATAGAAAAGAAAAAAAAATTACATTCCACATTTTTTTAATGTTAAAAAAATTAAATATTAGAAAACAAAATTAAGAAGCCCAAATTTATTTATAAAATTTTACATATTTTTTTGTTTGTCATGTGGTTTGAGTTCATAAAATATTACATCAGTCTTGACCTATGGCTTGAGAAACCGCGACCCAGGGGTATTTAAGTTGTCAAAATCATTCAAGGATTGCACCCGACCTAGACCACACCAACCATTAACATGACTGCATTTTTGCCCACAAAGATTCGTACTGATGACCTTCACATCACAAAGTGACTTAACAATACACCCCATCACCATTTATTCTACACCTCGTGGGCCAAAAAAAATAATTCTACATATTAAAAATAAAAATAAAATTTTATTACGAGAAGATAAATATTAAAATAAAATAAAATTAGATTTTAAATTATTATTATTATTATTATCCAATTTTAAAAATTATACACAATTAAAAAATGGTTTAATCATATTAAATAATATTTAAAAAAAAAAGGATAGTTTTTAATTTAATTATTTTTATTTTGTTGCATATAATTATATATTTATATTAAAATTTAATTTTCTAAATATTACAAAAATATAAAATAACCAGTAAAATTAATCCACATTTTAAGGGCATTGACCTTATATTTAAAAGAGATGATACATTTTTATTTAATTGCTTTTTATTTTTTATTTTTAATATTTTAGTTATTTTAAATAATTGTTTTGTTAAATAGCGATCTTGGAACGTTTCTTTCCCTTCTCTTTGATCACAGAAACAAGATTTTGAAGAATGGCAATTAGACTATCTTCTCTTGAGGTCCGATAGATCGCATTGGTCTTAGTTGATGTTAATCATCATCAACATCATTATATTTTTTTAAAATATGATTTATTTTGTTTATTAGGGTTAAGTTGAGTGGTCGGGACTCATAAAAATAATGGTGCTCACTTTAATTCAAATATTGATTATCGTTGCTTGATAGGGTTTGTAGGTTATCATAATTGGGCGGTGGTTTCTCTACAACAATGTAAGGCAATCTTTAGCAGTGGTAATGAATGTACTTCCTAGTTATCAATTCTTTTTCTAATACCCAAAAAAAATAGAAATAAGAAAAACAAAAGATAAAAATGAAAAATTAAATGCTATCTTATTTTATTTTTAAATATTTAACAATTTGTAATGTTTTTTTAGTTATTTCTCCATTAAGGGAAACAATTAAATACTTCCTATTTTTTTTAACGTAAATGTATAATCTTTTTATTATTATTATTTTTAGATTTTTTTTGGGTTAATGTTGCAATTATAAGCTTAAAAGAATAAAATATTGTTGTGGTTCAACCTGATGTTTTGATTTGATTTTTTACTTGGAAGGTTTTGGGTTCCATTTGGATTGGTTGTCAAGGTGATTGTATTAGACATGTAATTTTAATCTCGAAATAAAAAATGGTGCTACTAACAACACCACATTTTGATTTGGATATTGATTATAGGGTTTTTGTTTCTAATGGTATAAGTTGTTAAGCCCACAAATTTCAAGTGAGACATAATTTTAATTTTTTGAAAAAATGAGTGTCAAGTTGATAACACATTTTATCATTTTTTAAGTAAATTTTAAGGTTTTTGTCTCTTGCATTACATATCATAGTTGCATTTTTTTGAAATTTTAACCTCAAAGTTAAAAATGGGTGCTATCCATATCACCACAAGTTGAAATAGGAGTAAAGACCACCAAATGCAATTGATAGAAAAATGAAAACTTTTGAGAGTTCTCATGAAGTTGGTAAGTATGTTGCTAAAATTTTAGGGTTTATTTAGTGAATGTTGTTGTTGATGTATTACATGAAAATGCTTGTTCATGAACCTAAGTGGAAGGGAAGGGAATATTCTCCACAATTGAAGTAGATGTGGGATTTCCTCCTTAGTTATTTGTTGTTTTATTATTGGTATTTTTATTACATCTATTAAAGTGTTGTGACATTAACTTAATTCTTTAATAGAATTCACCCTTGAATTTAGCTTGAAGGTGGATCTTATAGGTTCCTTCCATGGTGTTTTTTGCTTTAATTTAAAACCACTTACACTTGTTTTAGTATTTATTTCACAACTTACTTGTCTTAAAATCATTGTAAAATAACCTTCAAATTCTGCCAACCTTGGACTAAGTATTAGTCCTCCCTTTCGACCATTCATAACACTTTAAAATTTATCATCTATTTGTTCGAAATAATACTGAGAGGGGGGTGAATCAGTATTAGCAAGTCATTTATTTTTCATTTCCAAAATCAGATTTATATATGCTACTTCAGTTAATGGAACTCGCATGTATATGCAACTGCGTTTAATGCAACTAGCGTATATCCTGTAAACTTATGATTCAATTAATTCATCAAATGTTGATTTTTAATCAGTAGATCAGAGCCATATAAGCAGTAACTAGGTGCAGTAAAAACAGAACAGACAATCACACATATGAACACAAGATATAAGGTGGATACCCAATGTGGGTGAAAACGTCCTGCTGCAATCGTCTTTATCTTTTTAATAATAAGAAACTTCTTTTCACAATTTTTGCACTAATGCAGACTTATACCAGTACGTAGGCTTCTACCTACAGAAGACTACAACCTTCTCTCGTTCTCCAGCTTCTCTTGGAAGGGAGGTACAACCCCATAGCTCTTGTACTAGCTCATATGTTTACTAGTATGTAGGTGTCGGTCTACAGAAGGTTACAACCTTCTCTTTTCTTCTAGGGACCACGTTTCATTAATTTTTAGACTAGATCCATCAATAACATCATTCAATCAAAATATATCTGCATCAACCAATCTCCTTTTCGCAACTGAACCAATCAACCACTTTGACAACCCTTCAATCATATATTTCAGAATACTGTAACCAGAACCCAAGCCAGAACCCAGAACACTGCAATAGCAAATAGAAGTAGCTAAAACATATTTTAAAAGTTATACGCTACTTCCTTGGGTCGAACCTACGTGCATACACACCTTTCTCAAGACAAACCTGTGTACAGATCTGCAAATCAAACTTAAGATGTATACACTATTTTGATATGCAGAACTAGCGTGTATATGCGCCTTTTCTAAAGCGAACCTGCGTACGGATTTGTAAAGGATGATTTATACATTACAACAATTCCAGACTTCAGTTATACCCATATCATCATATTTACAAACTACAACATGTGCCAATTATTAGATAAATGATCAAACTACATAAAGATACTTCACTTCAAGCCTTAAGGTCTTGACCCCTCATTAGATCTTATCCTTCATCAAGCGCTAAGGTTCATCCTTGGTTCAGATCCAGCTATGCACCATAACCCAATAACCCGTGCACTAGATCTTTCTCATCATCAGATATTCAATGCTTGAGTACCTTGGCCTAATGATCTTCTTCTCCTTATATGGTGTTAGGCCTTTCTCAATACCATGGTTCAAAACCACTTAGGACTAATACTTTGGACCAAATACCTGGGATCAATACTTCAGACCAGATACTTTGGACCAATACCATGGATCAAAATACCATGGGCCAAATACCACGGACCAAAACTTGGATTTCCAACATGTACGTGCCTTTCCTTCTGTGAAACTGCGTGTGTACATTATACGCACTTTTTGATCTGTTAACCCACGTGTATACGCTACTTTGTCAAGGTGAGCCTATGTATACTTCTCTTTCCTCATTCTGTGAAGTCTGATCTGTAACTATAAGCTGTTAACCTATTGAATTGTACTCTGACATCTGAGTGAGTTGCCATCAAGGACAACACCTGTGTCAAATCTGAGTCATAATGCCAACAATCTCCCCCTTTGGACTTGATGGAAACCCCAAGTCACTCTCCCCATTTGTCATCAAGGGAAAAGGGTCATGCTCCCCCTGAGTACATGTTGAATTCTTTGATATGCTGGAGTGTGCTAAATGAGCTCCATGCTCCCCCTGAATATAAGCAAGGTCTGCAAAAAGATGTTCTAAAAGAAGAACATGACTCTATACGTACATCATAAATGACCTTCCTATCACCAATGACTCATACATACATCCATCTCCCAACCAAGTGGGGATATACTAGGTTTGACTCATCCACCCAATCAAGTGGGGATATACCAATTGTTTATACATGTCAAAACAATAACATTACATCATCCATCGCATGCATAGTGGGGTAACAAGATAGGTCGTTTCATGACCTTTACATTAAAAGATATACATGACATATATAATAGAGACCAAAAATATGAAACAAGACCATGATAGTCATCAACAACTATCATCAGCAGCATCTGTCAATCACCATCGAGACCAGCAACCATGTTCTTCCCTTGAACCTATTCCACCTGAATAAAAAACAATTGTGAATTTGTACCAAGGTCTTCTAAGATAATGCCAACAATGCATTATTAGAAGTATATGCTCCCCCTGAACCTATGCCAGATGATCATTGTTAGACCCATATCAGGCTCCTTTCAACCTAAGTCTAGCCCATTTCTTCAAACCAACAGATACGTGATTGTCTCCACAGAAACCCGCGTATGTACATGACTACACTTCATGAAACTCGCGTATAACCACTTTTCTCTAAAACATATAAGTTTCAATAGCAGGATGATGCATCAACTACTCCCAACTTCTGTCTGAGATATTCAAATGTCTCTCTGGGTAGTGGTTTGGTGAATATATTAGCAACCTGTTCTTTGGAGGGAACATACTCCAATTTGACCTTTTGTTCAAGCACTTGTTCATGTAGAAAATGATTTTTGATGGGTATGTGCTTGGTCATGGAATGCATGACTAGATTCTTTGAAAAACTGATGGCACTTGTATTATCACATAGAATGGGAATGGGTGGAGTGCATGTGATCTGTATGTCTTGCAATGTTTGCATCATCCAAAGGAGTTGTGTGTAGCAAGATGTAGCAGCCACATATTCTACTTCAGATGTAGATAATGCAATTGAGCTTTGTTTCTTGCTGAACCAAGACACTAAACTGGAACCCATATAGAATGCACCACCACTAGTGCACCACCACTAGTGCTTTTTCTCTAGGATACCATAAACCAAAATTCTATGTTCCTTGAAGATATTTGAATATCTTTTTGACTTCCTAAAGATGTGATTCTTTTGGATTTGCTTGGAATCTTCCAACTATTCCCACTGCATGCATGATGTCCGGTCAGGTACCTGTTAGATAAAGCAAGCTGCCAATCATGGATCTGTAAGTTGGTTGATGCACCGCTATTGATTCATCATTTGAGCTGAGACTGCATCCTATTACCATTGGAGTACATACTAGTTTAGAATCTTCCATGCTGTACATTTTCAGGATCTGTTTGAGATATTTGGTTTGTGACAAAAAAATACCATCTTTGTTTTGTTGAACTTGTAGACCAAGAAAATATGTAAGCTCACCAAGTAGGGACATTTCAAATTCTTGCTGCATTATTGAAGCAAAAATTTCGACTCATGGCTTCTTCATTGCTACCAAAAATGATATCATCAACATACACAACAAGTATTAGCAATTTTTTATTGTCAATCTTTGTGTATAAATTGCTATCAATTGATCCCTTTGAAAAACCTTGTTGATGGAGATATTTGTCAAGACGGTAATACCAGGTCCTTAGAGCTTGCTTTAGACCATAAAGAGCCTTTCTCAGTCTGCATACAAGTTTTGCATCATTTCCAAGAATGAATCCGTCTGGTTGCTCAACATAGACTTCTTATTCTAAGTATCCATTAAGAAAGGAAGATTTTACATCCATTTGGTATACTTTGAATTCCTAAAAACTAGAAAGAGAAAGGAGCATTCTGATAGCTTCAAGTCTAGCAACAGGTGAAAATGTTTCTTCAAAGTCTATACCTTCTTGTTTAGCATATCTTTTACAAACAAGTCTGGCCTTGTTTCTAAGAACTTCTCCATTTTCGTTCATCTTGTTTTTGAATATCCATTTAGTTCCTATGATATTCTTAGCATGAGGTCTAGGAACTAATTCCCAAGTATTATTCTTTTCAATTTTCTCAAGTTCTTCATTCATCACCTTGACCCAACATTCATCTATGCTTGCTTCATTTACATTTTGAGGTTCAGTGGAAGATAGTAGTGCCAGGTAGCTTGAAGCTTCGGCAATGGTTCTTCTAGTTTGCACACCTACCCCTTTTTCTCCTAAGATTTGAGCTTCTAGATGATTTTTCTGAACATACCTAGACGAAGTATTTTCTTCTACCATTATTTCTTCTTCTGGTGCTTCATTGCTTTCTTCTTCAAAATTAGTCTGATTTGATGTGGGAGGACAATCCTCATCTTCTTCATAATCTTTAGATTTTATTTGTTTTTGATTTTTTCATGCTTCATCAACCTCAACATCAATACTTTCAATGATTTTCCCAAGTCTTTTATTATAACATTTATATCCTTTACTTCGGGAAGAGAAACCAAGGAGAATACCTTCATCTGCTCTAGGCTCAAACTTACCAAGTTTTCATCAGTCCTTTTGATGTAACATTTGCTTCCAAAAACTTTGAATTATTTTACAGTAGGAGTCTTACCATACCGAAAGTCATGTGGAGTTTGAGTGCTGTTTACCTGAACATTTTCTTTATTGATAATAGTGATGGCAACGAATGCAGCTTCACCCCAGAAGGTTGCAGGAGTTCCAGACTCATCTAGCATAGCACGAGCCATTTGTTGAACAATTCTGTTCATCCTTTCTACAACTCAATTTTGCTGAGGAGTCCTTGCGGTGGAGAATTCCCTTTTTATTCCATGTTCTTCACAAAAGTTGAAGAATTCATTCGAGGTAAATTCCCCTCCTTGATTAGATCTGAGGCATTTGATTTTGCAATTTGATTAATTTTCAACCAAAGCTTTGAAGGATTTGAACTTTTCAAATGCTTCATTTTTATGCTTTAGAAGTCCTATCCAACACATTATGGAAAAATCATCAATGAACAATATAAATTATTCTTCTCCACAAGGTGACTTTTTCCTTGATGGTCCACATAAATCAGTATGAACAAGTTCAAGAGGCTTACTAGCTAATCCTTCCTTTTAAGGGAAATGTGCTCTGGTTTGCTTACCAAATTGACATGATTTTCATATTGTATTTTCTAGAATGCTGATATCAGGAAGATCATGAACAACCTAGAATCTGCATGCTTTTCTTATTTGAGGGAAGCTTAGATGCCCCAATCTTCTCTGCCATAGCTAGTGTTCATCTTTTTTGCTTAGATAGCACTGTTGTTGTCCTCCCTTGAGTATGTATAAGTTGTTTGGAGTTCTTATACCTTTGATAGTTGTTTCTCATATATCAAGCTCACGAACAACACATCCATTTGATCGAAATACTACTTCATTCCCTTGATCACACATTTGACTGACACTCAACATGTTATGCTTTAGACCATCAACATACATAACATTCCCAGCTTTAACTTTTTCTTTTAAGAGAATAGAGCCTTTACCTTTTATGACAACAGGAGTGTCATTTCCAAATGAGACCTTATTTTCCTTTTCTAAGGCATTATATGAATGAAGTTTTTATTTGTCACCTGTCATGTGTTTTGAGCATCCACTGTCGATGTACCACTGATTTTCTTGTCCTTCTGCATAGAATTCTATACCACATCTTTTTGTTTTTGGTTATTTCTTTCTCCATATTTTGGGATTTAATGAGGTTTCTCCTTCTGAGATGTTTGCCAAAATTTACTCCTGCATTCATATTCTTGATGACTGAATTTGTTACAGATAGAGGATTCTATTTCATTTTCAAGAAGAGAAAAGTTATTGTAGGTCCTTTTCATGATCCCTATCACATTCCTTTGATTTTGTGCTTCTCTAGTCATGATGGCTTTGTAAGCAACACATTGAGCAGCTTTGTGTCCAAAGTTATGACATGAAAAACATTGGCCATTAAAGAAGTTCCTGCGATTATCAAATCTACTAACCTGGTGATTGTAGTTTCTATTGATATTCATTCTTGAAGCATATTGAGAATGATTTACCTGAGGTTGGTTGTAGCTTTTGTTCATCCTTGAAGTAGATTGAACCCGATTTACCTGGTGATCTGCTTTATGCCTTTACTTGTCAAACTGTTCACTACTCTTTGTTGCATCAAGATAGCTTTTAGTGGAGGTTGACGACTTCTGTGCTTGAGATGATTCTTCAGTATATCCAAGACCTATCTTTATCAGAGGAGAATGCTACACTTTGATGATTTCATTTAATGTTTCTGATCCTTTAGTAAATCTAAGATTGAGAGCTTTTGTTTTCTTAATATCCTTTCTTAGACCCACAATTTCACATTCTAGTTTTTAATTGTGTTTTTCTCTTTCAGCAAGTTGGACTGTCAAAGTATCTATAATCATATTCTTTTCTTCTAAACACATTTTGAGTTTAGAGATTTCTTCATAAAGGGGAATTCATCTAAAGCATCCAAGAAATAATCATCTTCAAAAGCCATCAGAAGTCTATAGTCATTACTATTTTCATCTTCATCACTATTTGATAAACCATCGCTATCTTCATGCGTATAGTAGCTCTTCTTACTTACACTTTGTTTTCTATTCCATTTTGCATATTCCTTACCTTTATCAACCTTATATTTATGAGGACATTTGGTAGCATAATGACCAACTCTTCCACAAGAAAAACATTTGAAAGGTAGTTTACCTCTGAATCTTCTGAAACCCCGTTGAAGGTTCTTGACAAAGTTTGCTTCTTCTTCTCCTTTTGATTCATTGAGTTCTTCTTTTCTTGAAGCTTTGAATGCGACTTCTCTCATATTTGATGGACCTCCTTTTCTCATCTCGAAAGTAGTTAAGATTTCGTGCAACTGTGTCATAGTAATAGTCTGAAGATCCTGCTTTTCTTCTATGGCATATACTTTTGATTCAAACTTAGCAGACAAGGATCTTAAAACCTTTTCAACTAAAGTAACTTCTTTTATCTCTTCACCCAAATTATTCTTGAAATTATCAATCTCATCTATACGTAAGAAGTAACTAGCCATACTTTCATCATTGTGCATTTTGAGAGTTTCATATTGAATTTTGAGAGTTTGCAGTTTTGCACATTTTACCTGAGAGTCTCCTTCATAGCTTAGAATGATTTTGTCCCATATTTCTTTGGCAGATTTGAGCTGCATAACTTTGACAAATTTTGATTGTGACAGACTTCCCAATAATGTAGTAACAACTTTGGTATTGGTTTCATATTGCTTTTTACTTACTGCATCTGTAGGAATCACTGATGGAAATGTATATCCTCCTTCCACGATTTCCCAGAAATATGTTCCAAGAGACTGAAGATAGGCTGTGGTTCTTACCTTCCAATAAGCAAAGTTGCTTCCATCAAAGATTGGTGGTCTGATGGATCCCTCTCTTTCTTGATTACTCATTATGATGGATCTTCCTTCAAGCGGTCAAGCTTCTTCTGAAGGACCTACTCTGATACAAATTGTTGGAAATAATACTGGGGGGGGGGGGGTGAATCAATATTAGTAGGTCAATTATTTTTCATTTCCAAAATCAAATTTATATACGCTACTTCAGTTAATGGAACTCACGTGTATACGCAGCTATGTTTAAGTCAACTAGTGTATATCCTGCAAGCTTTTGATTCATTTAATTCATCAAATGTTGATCTTTAATCAGTGCATCAGAGACATATAAACAGTAACCAAGTGCAGTAAAAACAAAACAGACAATCACACATATGAACACAAGATATAAGGTGGAAACCCATTGTGGGTGAAAACCACCTGCTGTAATCATCTCTATCTTTTTAATAATAAGAAACTTCCTTTCACAATTTTTGTATTGGTGCAGACTTATACCAGTACGCAGGCTTCTACCTGCAGAAGGCTACAACCTTCTCTCATTCTCCAGCTTCTCTTGGAATGGAGCTACAAACTCCTAGCTCTTGTACTAGCTGATATGTTTACTAGTACGTAGGTGCCAACCTATAGAAGGCTACAACCTTCTCTTTTCTTCCAGGGACCACGTTTCATAAATTTTCAGACTGGATCCATCAATAACAACATTCAATCAAAATATATCTACATCAACCAATCTCCTTTTCACAACTGAACCAATCAACCACTTTGACAACCCTTCAATCAGATCTTTCAGAATATTGTAACTAGAACACAGTAACCAGAACCCAAGCCAGAACCCAGAACACTGCAACAGAAAACAGAAGCAGCTAAAACATATTTTACAAGTTATATACTACTTCCCTGTGTCGAACCTGCATGCATATGCACCTTTCTCAAGACGAACCTATGTACAGATCTGCAAATCAAACTTAAGATGCATACATTGTTTTCATATGCAGAACCAACGTGTATACACACCTTTTGTAAAGTGAAATTGCGTATAGATTTGTAAATGATGATTTATACATTACAACAATTCCATACTTCAGCTATACCCAGATCATCATATTTACATACTACAACATGTGCCAGTTATTAGATAAATGATCAAACTACATAAAGTTACTTCACTTCAAGCCTTAAGGTCTTGACCCCTAATTAGATCTTATCCTTCATCAAGTGCTAAGGTTCATCCTTGGTTCAGATCTAGCTATGCACCATAACCCAATAACCTGTGCACTAGATCTTGCTCATCATCAGATATTCAATGCTTGAGTATCTTGGCCTAATGATCTTCTTCTCCTTATATAGTGTTAGGCCTTTCTCAATACCATGGTCCAAAACCACTTAGGACCAATACCTTGGACCAAATACCTAGGATCAATACTTCGGACTAGATACTTTGGACCAATACCATGGATCAAAATACCATGGGCCAAATACCACGGACCAAAACTTGGATTTCCAACATGTACGCGCCTTTCCTTTTGTGAAACTGTGTGTGTACGTTATATGCACTTTTTGATTTGTTAACCTGCGTGTATATGCTACTTTGTCAAGGTGAACCTATGTATACTTCTCTTTCCTCATTCTGTGAAGTTTGATCTGTAACTTTGAGCTGTTAACCTATTGAACTGTACTCTGACATCTGAGTGAGTTGCCATCAAGGACAACACCTGTGTCAAATCTGAGTCATAATGCCAACACTATTTGATGTTTCTATATTTTAATTTTTTTGTTTTTATTTAATAGAGATCATATCTTGGAGAGATTTCATTCATTATCTTTACAAAGGCATAGTTTCCTTTAGGTAAGCTTCCCTTCCATCAGAGCAGTGTTTGCCTTAAGTGAAGGGAAAGGTTGATAGGGTGATATTGGGTATCATTCTTGAGTTATCCTTGGGTTTTCACTTTCTGGTTTGGATTTTTACATTCTTGAGTGTGAGTCCAAGACGTAACATATTTAAATAAAATAAAATATTGTCAAAAATATTTTCAAAAACATTTTCCATTTTTCTTTTTCCTTCATGGGCTTGTTGGTAGTGCAGGATTCCATCAACATACAAGGGATCTCCCCGATATGAGGTCCCAATTAGACCTCACACCGTTTGGTGTAGGATTCACATCCAAAAATACAGCCTGCCTACCATTGAATTAGAGATTTTCCTTGGATTAATCTATTAGCATGCATGGGATTTTGAATGAGAAAGAAAGTGTACCTTGCAAACTATTCAATTCTAGATGTATCAAGGTTTTTTCACTACAAGGGAGAGAAAATGAGCCTCTAAAAGAAAAGTAATAGTACTAATCTAGTGGAGACACACACACATAGACAAGAAATAGTTGTTAGACATCAAGAGAAATAGTTCACATAGATGCTATGATCATTAAAATCGTCACAACATATTTCCAACAAGCTCAACACAAAATTCATTGAAATAGTTCAATTACTTTAGTACATAAGGAAGCCAACATAAACCAAAAAAATTAAAAGAGTAGTCTCAAAACATCCACGATCTATGAATGAAAATGTGTTAGCTAAATGGCTTTAGGTATTAGGAAAAAATTCCAAGATACATGAGTACAATGAACATCACTAGCTCCAATAGTGGGGTGTTAGAGCCATTACTTGCTCCCCAAAAGTATTATCTCTCTCACTCTCTCTGTTAGGTCCCTATACTACTAGTGCAGCCCCTTATTGTTATTAGTGCAACCCCCTTATTATATTGTTATGCCCATGTAGTCCTCATATTAATATTAGTGTGCCCCATAGAAGCCCATTATTGTTATTGTCCCTTACAATATTATTGTTATGTAGGCTCTAATTTTATTGTGACCCCTTAAACTCCTGTTTATAGAAATAAGGTCTTGTCATTTGTATCATTCAAGAATTGTTCTTTTGTGTAATCTAAGGGAGATTTCCCCCTCGAAGAGGCTTATTTTGAAGTCACTGATCTATCTCTTCTATTTTGTGAGATGGTTGCATAACATTTGGTATTAGAGCTTTGGATTCTAGGGTTTTGCTACTTCAAATAGGTCATCGTGGCATGTTTGCTACAAAAAAATTTATAATAAGCTTCAGAAGATGAAATTAAAATCAATTTGAGCTGAAATATTGGTAAACCTTGTGCATCAATTTCAGATCTTGTATCACTATATTTTTGGAGAAATGATTCGAGGAAGTTAGGGTTTTGTTGGCTCCAGAATTCGATCTCAAACAAATGACCTTAGGAAATTCATCATAACTTTCTCTCTAATAATCAGATTTAAATTTCGTAAAAAGTGACTGAAAGAGAACAAACTATAGTGTTTTAGGTATCATGTTCAAGGCCGAATATCAAAACAATGACACGTGGAATGTCATACAAGTTCGCTCTACTAAACCATTCTATAATAGGGTCATCATGGGAGATTGGATATAACTCTTTCTTGGAGTATCCAATATCGATTAGACTTGTGGGGTTGGAAATAGGACTCATAGGGATACCATAGGAAGAAATTTTAGAATTTGTAGATTTGAAATTACAGAGTTCCAATTGTTTCAAGATCAAGCTTCTAAAAGCAAGAAAAAGAATGACTCGAATCAAGAAAACAGAAACACCTAGTAAGAAAAATTAGATGGATGATTTGAATAATCCGATAGAAGCTAAGATAAATGACTTCATATATGGAATGGAAGCTAATATAGATGGTTTTAAAGCAAAATTGAAAGGCAACATGGAATATTTGAAGAAAGACAAGGAAGGTTTGAAGGAAGGCTGGACAAAGTTGCTACAAGAAAGGATTCCTAATGACAAAAAGGTAGTAGAGAAAACTCATGATGAGAACAAAAGAAATTTTAATCATGATTTCATAGAACCTAATGTTGGATTGAAGACCCACCATATTCCAAATATTGACATGAGGAATTTTGATGGAAAGGATCCTGTAACATGGATACTACAGATGGAGAAATGTTTTGATATCCACAATGTGCAAAACACACAAAAGGTATGTATTGCATCTTTATATTTAGACCTGAATCAGTTTGTATGGTATAGAGGGATTTGTTCTCGTGAAACATTTTAATTTCAATCTAAGTAATTTAAATCAATAAAACTTAATTTCAATGCAAGTAAAAATTAACTGTAATCCAAACAAAAAAATTTAGAAATCTGAAATCAAACAAGACTAATTACCATTAAGTATCAAGTTTATGATAATTTCAATCTTAAACAAAACTAATTCTAATCCAAGCAATTATAAACTAAGGTAAATAGACAATCCAAGAAAACCAAATCTAATCACTAAGTATAAGTCTTAGGATGCAAGCCAACAAGAATTCAAACTATTTTTTTTTATCTTTCCTAACATTCAACTCTCAAACACTCAATGAAAACTAAAAACTTAAAATTAATGTTCTCATACACTTAAGAATCAAAGTTTATTCTAATTTAAAACTAAATGAAATAAACTTAGAAAGTATATTCCATGAAAAACATTAACCTACAACTCTCAATCCAACCATACTTCAACTCTAATTAAGCTACAACCATTAACATCTCGTCATATTATTGCCAAACATCCATACCAAATATGATATTACAAAACTTGTCTAAGTACATAATAACTTTGTATAAGCACGAAATGCAATATTATACAATTTAAATAGAATTGGTTTCCTAATTCGCATTTAGACAACCTTCATGCTTCATTAACACAGTCCTTAATGATTCATGATGAGATCCTTACTCAAATCTGAAAAGAAACAAACTTTGAATGTTA
The DNA here is from genome assembly GCA_031772625.1 of Pinus tabuliformis. Taxonomy (NCBI): domain Eukaryota; kingdom Viridiplantae; phylum Streptophyta; class Pinopsida; order Pinales; family Pinaceae; genus Pinus; species Pinus tabuliformis. Next base: position 224,525,799 of record CM062809.1, read on the forward strand.
CAAGTCATGCAAGTATATCAAAGAAACTATTCATACACGAAAAATCATCATTCAACACAACTTTTGCTAATTTCTAACTATTGAAAACTAATCTAAAGTGAGGAATGTTGAGCTTGTTTGGTTGGACCCAAACCATCCAACTCTCACTCTCTTAAAATTAAATCAAATTACAGAATGAAAATGATCATTAAAAAAATAGCTTTGGAGAAAGAAACCTGGCATTAGAAGTCTTTTATTAAAATGGAATCAATTCTTTACATCTAGAGCCATATGCTCCAGCTCCAAACAAGAAATATGAAGTTATACTAACATCTCCCCCCTTCACAAAGACCATGGCTAGGCCATTTATAAAATTTACAAAGCGAATTTTGACTCTAACAATCATTTTCCTTAATTTTGGAAAATTGCATATTTTTAACAATTTGGTCTCAAAGATATTGGTATGTCTTTCTAACTATGTCGAATTTTGGAAAACGGTTTGGAGGGAACCTAATTTGTCATATTTTCAGCCAAAACCTCTCTTATATTTGTCTCATTCAACTCCATCGCCTCAGAAAGTGTCCCCAAAGTTGGTTTGCCTCTTTTTACAAGATTCTAGAATTTTGGAAAAACATTTTTTTTTTAATGAAATTGCCTTAAAGACCCATGTGTATCTTTTGAAAAGAATGAATATTGAAAAACAATTTTGGTTTCATATAATTTTTTATATTGGTAAAAATCCCATTTTCTCAGACTTTCCAGATTCACCTCCAGCTGCACGTAAAATGAGGTCAAATTTGACAGTTTGAAAACTATGCAGATTTTGAACAATTTTTTTGATTTTATTCTAGAGACCCACATGTACAACCTGGGTGCAATCCAACTCATGGAAAGGTGTTAGAACATCATTTTGGACAATAAAATTCCTCATTTTTCCTGGGAAGCGTGCTGAAATGTCGAAGCCACAAATTGGTTGCTCTCTGTGCATGAATTCTAGCGTAGGGGTGCTATTGCAGGAACATAACTAAGTGCAACTAATTGTTGATTACATGTGTATCTTTGATCATTATTTCGTACACATTCCTGAAACAACACAAGCACCATCATCAATAATCATTTTGATGCAAATATTATTGAAATAAAGGAAATAGGTTAAATAATGAACACTTATGTGATCATGCTCCAAGTTTAAGCTACTGGTCCAACAATTGTGCAAAATGATAATAATAACAATGAAACCCATGAGTAAGCATTGGGTGAGAATGTGAGTTAAACATGACAATTTCGGGGCCTAATATCCCCCCATGCTAATCATCTTGCATGTCATTATGAAGCAAATCAACTGCTACTAATGTTCCCTTGCAAAAAAAAAACCAAAGTTGAACCATAAATGTTGCTGCAACCATATGTAAATAAATGTTCCATGCTAGATTTGACTATTCTAAAAGATAAAGCATGTTGGTTTGTTTTTGTACCGGATTATTTATTCATTAAGACTGACCCAAAGAAATTATGATACTAGGGTTGCTAAAAAAATGCTAAATTTGAAGGATAGTATCATAATGAAATAGCCAACAATACAAATTTCCATAAAGCATCTCAAGAGTAATCCAAATCAGTAAGGCTTCACTTTCAATAGCCTCATTATTATAAATAGAAGTGGCATTGTTTGAAAGACAAGGAATTAAAATCGATGGAAATAAGGAAAGATAAGTATGACGAAATGATACCTTCGCACGATGACCATCTTACCATTACCCAAGCATATAGTTGAATCTCCCCTTATTAAATCAAGGTGAATCACCTACACTAAGTGTTGGAAATAATACTAAGAGGGGGGTGAATCAGTATTATTAGATCAATAATTTTAATTTTCCAAATTGATTTATATATGCTACTTCAGCTAGGTGAACTATCGTGTACACGCGACTGTACTTAAAGCAACCAGTGCATATGCAGAGAACTTTTTGATTTAGAAAGTTTATCATGTATTGAAATTTAACCAGTATATCAAAGATTTATTAGAAAATGCAGTAAAAGCATAATAAAGCATCACACATAAGCAACACACAAGAACACCAAGATATAAGGTGGAAACCCAATGTGGGTAAAAACAACTTGCTATTGTCGTCTCTGTCTTCTTTTAATAATAAGAAAATATGTTTACAATCTTGTACTGGGGCAGATTCATACCAGTACGCAGGCACCCACCTACAGAAGGCTATAACCTTCTCTCTTTCTCCAGCTACTACTGGAAGGGAGCTGCAACCCCATAGCTCTTGTACTAGCCAATATGTTTACTAGTACGTAGGTTCCAGCCTAAAGAAAACTCCACTCTTCTACCAAGGACCAAGTTTCATGAATTTTTAGACTGGATACTCTTGGAACACAACACGACAATCTGAAGGCCACATCTCATTCAATTTTCATACTGGACCCATCAACAACATCATCATCAAGTACATCTGCATCAACCAATCACTGAAACTTAATCATCATAACCTGAATTTGATCATTCATAACACTGTCACCAGAATACAGTCACCAGAACCCAAAGGAGAACCCAGTACTCTGCAACAACAAACAAAAATAGTTGAAACATACTTCATAATATATACACTACTTCCATGTGTCGAACTAGCGTGTATACACGCTTTTATTAAAGGAAACAAACATACACATCTGCAAATATTAATTCATAATTATGTAGCTATTCTAGACTTCAGTTATACCCAGATCATAACATTTACATAATAACACATGCGTTAGTATTCAGATCTAGATTATAAATGATCAAACCATATAATGATAATTTATTTCAAGCCTTAAGATCCTGATCCATCATTATATCTTATCCCTCATCAACCACTCAGGTTCATCCTTGGTTCAGATCAGGAAAAACACCATAAGCCAATAACCTACATACTAGATCTCACACTTCATTAGATATTCGATACTTGCACATCTTAGCCTAATGATCTTCTCCTCCTTATATAGTTTTATGCCTTTCTCAATACCATGGATCAAAACCACTTAGGACCAATACCTTGGACCAAATACCTAGGGTCAATACCTTGGACCAAATACCTTGGACCTGTTATCACTCCAAGAAACTCTCCTAGGTTGTAGCTCAGAGATGCCTGGTAACATATAATATTCAATATTGTTCTCTGAACTATTGGAATAAATGATGGTTTGGATCAAGTTAGATAACCATTTTAGCTCTGTTTTCACTCAAGGCATGCAAGAACGCTCTCACCAATACAAGGCTTTAGACCACTAATGCTCAATAATTTATAAATTCAATGGATAGATGGAGAATACTGACTATACCAATAGATTTCATACATAAACATAAATGAATGGCTAGCTATAGGTAGCAAAATAGAATATTGATTGTACTGGCAGATGCATATATGACCACCTATGGATGGCTTGCTACAGGCAACAAAGAAGCTTGCAAATCTAATTTATCAAAGCAGAGATAAGATGATAGTAATCTGGCCTTAGACACAAAGAAAACATGAACAAATTGTTCAAGTGCAAACATGGAACATCAAAGAGAATGGAAAATGAACATATAATGGAAAAATAAGCTTATATTGCTTAGAATGAAGATGAGAAGCTTGAAGGAACAGAGGAGGAATAATCTCCAGAAGTTGAACCTCTATTACATCTTACTTTAAACTATTTATAACATGTTTACAATGCTCATGAGCTCTAAGAGGCTCAGAGTCTTAATCTGCCTGATATGCATTGTTTGACTGATTTGATGCCCTCAAGGCAAGCATGGGATCAGATTTTTCTGCTTCTGACAATAGAGTAACCACTTTAAGATATTTTTGGTGGATTGTTGTGCTGTTTGGGAGTTTTCCTATGCCATAGGTGCTCCATAATGTTTGTTGGTGTGGTCATTGTGCTGTCTGAGCTCCCTGAACTTTTTGTTTCGGGTTGTAGCATGTTGTGGCCCTTCTTTTTCCCTGTCCAGGCTCTGTTTCCTAGAAAACTGTCTCCTGGGTGTTGTTATATGGTGAAATAGGTCTTGGGGCCTTTGTGTTTCCCTCTAAACTACAAACAGTGACTATTTTGGTTATAAACAATGAAACACTGCAACACTAATAAATCTCGCCCATCACTGTGTATTTTGGACTTCAAAAGTCCTAAAATATGGTTTAATTATTCATCAGGTCCGCCCTCATCGCCATCTTAAGTCGCACTTGGCCTGGCTTGCGTATTTCTTTGTATTTCTAAAATACGTGAAAAACACCAAAAAACATTAAAAATGGCTTTCTTCGGATTTGAAAATGTATAAAATTTCATTCCAAAACCCATTAGTTCCACCCTTGGCACCGTCTCAAGTCACATTTGGCTTGGCCTATGTATTTCCCTTATATAATGAAATATGCGAAAACACTGAAAATGCATGAAAGAATGCTTTGGCGGACTTCAACTATCATACATTTCACTTCTCGGACCCTTTCGGGTCCAGGATTCATCACAATCGACACTAGCCAAAGGTTCCATCGTATTTCATTTAAACAACGAAAACACACAAAACATTAAAAGTGGGCTTTTGCAGACCTGGAAACATATATATTTTGCTTCAGGAAACCCATCGGGTCTGGGTTCCATCACTATCGCACTACCCCTATTTCCCTTTGTATTTCATTGAAACAAGGAAAATACAAAAAGAAAACTGAAAATTTCTTGGGCACAGATATCAAAATTTATGAATTGTCTCATATAATTTCGTTGGGTCTGGCCCATCGGGTTGCCCGTATGTATGTGCATAGGCCCTGCCCCTTGGTATAGAGACGATGCAATGTCAGTGATGCGATAAATCGCAATTGTGAGTCGCTCAATCCCCGAGACTCTATATATATAACATATGCTCCCGCTGATGCGACCCGCCAATCCGATCATCGGCGATCGCTGATCGACGGTGTCATGCGCTTGCCTTTAGACTGTCCCCTCTATTCCGCCAATTGCAATTAGCCACCTAGATGTAGGCCGTTGATCGGCCAGATCTAACGATGACTGTTCATTCACTGTTTAAGCCTGTGTTTTTTGGTTTTTCATGGGGTTTTAAACATTTTAGCCTCCTGATAATGCATTTATGCCCTTCCAAGGGCTCTCCTCTTGTGCAGATCTTGATCATTGGATGATCTTTGAGCAAAAATTGAAGTTTTCAAGCCCATTAATGGACTCATTGGCATGTTTTAAAGTGAATTTGGAGACTCTAAGAGCCTATATGGATCCATTTGTGGGCCTTTTGCCAGCAAGGCTAACACTGGCTCCTTCTGGGGATGAAATCCTCCCTATGAGGTTTCAAGGATCACAGATCAATGCCTTTCCTGAAAAAACAAAGTCAAATATTCCTTCTAGTGTTCCATTGGGCATGGAGTCCATTTTGTAATGAAATAAAAACTAGAAAAACATATTTACAATGACAAGGCTTTAAAGCCTTAAACGAAATAAAGTTTCAAGAACCACCCATTTATTGGGCTACCAAAAGTATCTCCTCCTAGACTGTGCAGAATGAATGTATTGTTCTACTGAATTTGAGCAATGACAAACGAACCTGTCCATAAGGATTCAAACTTGCCATGATTACCTTTATTTTCCTTAAATGCATCCCATTTAAGCACCCAATTGTAGGTTTTAACCCCATACAGAAATTACCTGCATACGAATTTTAAAACATAGAAAATAAACAATGTGAGAGCATAACACATAAAACACATATAGATAGAGATTTTCCTCTGGATCCCAAAACGGGACTACTAGCTTGATTTTTCATTATTTTCCTTTCAAAGTTACAATACATATTTATACATACCGAAGCATCCAATACCATGGACTGAAAACCATCGCATCCAAAAGCATGGACCAAAAACCATCGCGTCCAAAAAACATGTGCGAAAATCATGCACAAAACCATAGGTGGCTCCACCCAACCTAACATAGGGTCCAAAATCAAAATTTTCTGGGGCACTACCTCGGACCCCATAAAGTGGGGTTACGGGTACACCTCAAACCCCCTGTGAACCCCCCCCCCCCCCCCCCCCCACTACACAATCGGTGCAATGAAGGGGGTGCTCCGCCCCCCCTCTAACCCCCCGGTTAACTACATGGGCTAGTCATGGAAAGAATATAACACAACCCAACATTCTCCCACTTGTTGTTTTCTTTCCACAGGGGGCCACAAGAGAGCTTAGTCATTTTTCCAGCCCTGAAATGCCCATTGTTTCTCTATACCAAGAGAACTTCTCAGAGCTCACAGATTTTGTCAATGCATCTGCAGTATTCTTCAAAGTGTCCACCTTTACCAGCAACACCTTTTCTCTACTATCATATCCCTCACAAAGTGATATTGAACATCAATGTGCTTTGTCTTTGAATGATATGTAGGGTTATTTGCCTTACAACTTCCTGTACTAACCCCATACTTGAACACAATCTCTGTAACCAAACTACTTCCTTGCTTGCATGAGTGGCTGCCATGTATTCTGCCTCTGTAGTTGATAGTGCCGCTGTAGATTGTTTCTTACTCATCTAATTGACTGCACCTCCAAATAGGTTAAACACATACCCACTTGTAGAGTTTCTCTGATCCAAATCTCCAACCTAGTCTTCATCAACAAAGACATGAATATCTAGCACTCTGTCCAATCCTAGTCTTCCTTGGTAGCACAAACCATAATCACTAGTGCCACACAAATACCTGAAAACCTGCTTCATTGTTGTCTAGTGCTCCTTCCCTAGTTTTGACATAAACCTGCTCAATACTCCCACGACATGTGCAATGTCTGGTCTAGTACAGACCATTGCATATGTCAGGCTACCGATTGCATTTGCATATGGAACACGAGACATGTCCTCTTCCTCTTCTTGTGTCTTGTGACATTGTTCAGCAGATAACCTCACACCTACAGGAATGGGAACCTTCACTGGTTTACAATCCTACATATTAAACCTCTCCAGTATTGTCTCAACATACTTCCTCTAGTTTAACCAGAGATTCCTCTTTGTATGATCTCTTTTAATTTCCATGCCCAAAATATAGTTTGTAGCACCAAGATCTTTCATGTCGAATTTGGAGGACAATTGGGTCTTCAAATCCTAGATAATTTCTTTGTCATTTCCAACTAGCAACATATCATCCACATAAAAGACCAGATAAATAACACGGTCACCAATTAATTTAAAATACACAAAGCGATCCACTTTGCTTCTGATGAAGCCAAGTCCCCATATAAATGTATCAAATTTTTGATACCACATCCTTGGTGATTGTTTTAACCCATACAGAGACTTCTTTAACTTGCATACCAGTTTTTTCTTACCCTTCACTGCAAAGGCTTCAGGTTGCTTCATGTATATTTCCTCTTCTAGATCCCCGTGAAGAAATGATGTCTTCAAATCCATCTATTCTACCTCAAAATCAAAAGCAGCAGCAATAGATAAAAGTAATCTAATAGAAGTTACCTTGGCAACAGGAGAAAAAATATCACCAAAATCAATTCCTGGCACCTGGGAATAACCTTTTGCTACCAACCGAGCTTTGTATTTCTCCACTTTTCCTTCTGTATTTGTCTTCTTTTTGAACAACCATTTGTTGCCAATGGGTTTCCTCCCAGCTAGCAACTCCACCAGATCCCAAGCCTCATTTTTGTGCAAAGATGCCATTTCATCAGCCATGGCTTCTTTCCAGAGTTTTCCATCCTCTGAATCCACATTTTCCTTCACAGTTCTGGGATCATCATCACTAATAGATAAAGAAAAATTTGAAAAAAAAGCATATGGACTATACCTTTTAGGCTTCCTTCTTTCTCGAATTGATCTTCTCATAGCCGGAGTTTGTGGCTCTTCATATTCTGATTCCTCCTGTAATGTAGAGTTTGATTCTTCCTCCTTTAGCTCAAACTATATCTTCTTAGGTTCCTTTGGTTGGACTTCATGTTTAATAATATCTTTCACTTCTCTGAACACCACATCTCGGCTGTACACAACCTTCCTTGTTACTGGGTTCCAAAGCTTATAACCCTTTAAACCATCCTTATACCCAATAAAGATGCACTTTTTAGATTTACTATCCAACTTGGTTCTTTTCTCCTTTGGAACATGTACATATGCATCACATCCAAATACCCTTAGATGTGAAAGAGAGGCTTTCTTACTAGTCCATACCTCTTGTGGAGTATTATCCTCCAACACTGATGAAGGTGACCTGTTAACCAGGTAACATGCAGTATCCACCGCCTCTACCTAGAATTCCTATCCTAACCTGACACCACTGAGCATGCTTCTTGCCCTTTCCATCAACGTCTTATTCATTCTTTTTGCAACTCCATTTTTGTGAGGTGTATATGGAGTAGTCTTCTGTCATGCTATACCACACTTCTTACAGAATTATTCAAATTCTTGCTGCAAAACTCTCCACCATTATCTGTCCTCAACACCTTTATCTTCTTCTCTGTTTGATTTTCCACGAGAGCCTTAAATTCTTTAAACCTGTCAAAGGCTTCAGATTTATTCTTAAGGAAATATATCCATCTATTCCTTGAGAAGTCATATATAAATGATACATAGTACATAGACTTACCCAGTGATGGAACCTTCACAGGTCCAAACACATCACTATGCACAAACTCTAATATCTGTTTCGCCCTCTTACCACCAAAGGGGAAACTCACCCGATTCTGCTTCTCATATACACAATTTTCACAGAAATCAAAATGCAGAGAGCTATTACTCATACCTTCTACCATACCTTTACCATGAAGTACTCGAAGGCCCTTCTCTCCAATATGTCCAAGCCTTTGATGCCACAGCATGGTCTTCTCCCCAGAGACCACTAGATTTTCTGCTCCACTTTCAGGAACCACAGAACTATTGCACCCATCAATAATAGTGCTACCTTGTAGCTTGTACAGAGTTCCAATCCGAACTCCCCACATCAATACCAGTGCTCCCTGAACCATTTTGCAGGTATCCTTCTCGAACACTATTTTTACACCTGCACTATCTAGCTTGCTTACAAAAATCAGATTTCTAGCCAATGCAGGAATATGTAGAACACCTGGAAGTGTTCTAACCCTTCCACCTTGCAACTTCAACTTTACTTTTCCGTGACCAATGATTCTATCCTTCCTATCATCCCCCAAGAAGACATCACCACCATCATATTTCTCATACTTGCAGAACCACTCTCTATGGGGAGTGAAGTGAAAGGATGAACCTGAGTCAATCAACCATGCCTCATGATCTACGTGTGTACTTGAAGAAGCCAAGTACACCTCCCAACCTTCATCTAAGGTGGTTTTTGCCTCTGCAGAAGGAGCATTAGCAAATCCATTTCCTTTATCAAGAGCTTTAGATTTACAATCCCTTTTGTAGTGCCCTTCCATTCCGCATTTCCAGCACACCACCTTTACAGGTTTTCTTGGAGATTTAGATCTCCCTCTAGACTTAGATCTCCCACTCGATGACTTATTTTTGTTTCTGTTCTGGGATCGTCCTCGTACAGACAAGGCATCACCATTCTAGCTCTCCGTATTTTTCTGTCTTATCTCCTCTGTCAGCAAGGATGAGACTATTTCATCAAACTGCGAGGTAGTTGCATTGCTACCTATTGCAATAACCAGAATATCCCACGAATCTGGTAGAGAAAACAAGAAATTGATGCACTTATCTTCATCTGAAGTTTTAATATCAACAGATGCTAATTGACTTACCACAATATTAAATGCATTCAGATGCTCTGTCACCGAATCTCCATCTTTGATCTTCAAGTTATACAACTTTTTCTGCAGGAACTGTTTATTCACCAAAGACTTAGATTGGTACCAAGTCCCTAACTTATCCCACAAAGCCTTCGCTGTAGCTTCCCCTTATACATTCAACAATATTGAATTTGAGACACACAATCGTATTGTGCTCTTTGCCTTCCGATCCAACTTCTTCCATTCTTCATCAGACACTCCCGTTGGTTTAGTACCCAGATCTACCGTGATCAACTGATCTCTATCCACCAACAGATCCTCCATCTTGAGTTTCCACAAATCAAACCTTGACCATTAAATTTCTCGATCTCTATCTTTCCACTACTTGCCATCTTATTTCACCACTAGAATCAATCTCGTAGGTCTCCCACTGAACAAGGCCTACCACAAGCCCGACCGAAACCCCTCAACAACAAAGGTGTCCCCTTGAAGCCAAAACTGCTCTGATACCAAATGTAGGTTTTAACCTCGTACAGAAATTACCTGCATACGAATTCTAAAATAGAGAAAATAAATAATGCGAGAGCATAACACATAAAACACATATACACAAATATTTTCCCTTGGATCCCAAAACCGGGACTACCAGCTTGATTTTTCGTTATTTTCCTTTCAATGTTACAATACATATTTATACATGCTGAAGCATCCAATACCATGGACCGAAAACCATTGCATCTGAAACCATAGACCGAAAACCATCACGTCCAAAAAACATGTGCAAAAATCATGCACAAAACCATAGGTGGGTCCACCCAACCTAACATAGTGTCCAAAACTAAAATTTTCTAGCGCGCTACCCCGGAACCCATAAAGTGGGATTGTAGGTACACCTCAAACCCCCTGTGACCCCCTCCCGCTACATAATTGACGCAATGAAGGGGGTGTTCCACCCCCCCTCTAACCCCCCAGTTAACTAGGTGGGCTAGTCGTGGAAAGAATATAACACAACTCAACACTAATCACCAACTTGGAAATTGTCCACTTTCACCTTCCTGTCAAAGGTTTCTTTGATTTTCTTTTGATGAGCTTTTGACTTCTCAACTAGATGCTCTCTGATCTGCTATAGTTCAACCAGGTTATTCATTCTTCTTACTGTGTCATTCTCTTCATCTTGTTCTTCTTGCAAGAAATTAGCCATAGGGAGAATCTTCTAGATGGGGAAAACCACATCAGTGCCATAAACTAGTTTAAATGGAGAATTCCCTATGGACTTTTTGATGGTAACTCTATCAGCCCATAGTGCAAACTCCAACTTGGAATCCCAACTCTTTTTGTTGTCCTCTAACAATTTTTTGATTACCCTTACCAGACTCTTGTTAGATGATTCTGCCAGGCCATTGCCTTGAGGATACTATGAGGTAGAATGCACCACTTGAATGCCCATGGATTTAGTCATGTCCACCAATTCTTTTGCCTTGAAAGTGTTGCATTATCAGTGATTAGTTTGGTTGGGCAACCAAATCTAGTGAAAATATTCTCATTCAAGAATTTTATGACAACTTGATGATTGGCATTCTTAGTGGGTATATCCTTCATCCACTTGGTGAAATAATCAGTTGTTACTAATATCCATTTGTGTTGGCCACTGGTATGTGGGTTGATCTCACCTATAAAGTCCAAGCCCCACTGCTGGAAGGGGCCACTGACATGTATTGGCTTCAAGGGAAGATATTTTAGCTACTGTCTTCCTGCAAACCTCTGGCACTTGTCACAAGATTTTACAAAAGAAAAAACATCAGAAAACAGAGTAGGCTAATAATATCCAACCCTAAAGATTTTGTGAGCGGTGGTTTTCCAATAATGATGCCCTCCACAGATGCTAGAAAGGAACTGGTGTATAACTTCCACAGATTGTTCTTTATCTAGGCACCTCAAGATGATTCCTGATGGGTCTTTCCAATAAAGCAGATTTTTATTAATGTAGAATTTTTCTGATTTGAGTTTAATGGCACAAGCTTGATTTGAGATAAGCCCTCGAGGGACTTCTAGCTTTTGCAAAAAATTAACTATGTTGTAATACCATTCACATGTGGCTAGATTTTCAATCAAAGACTGATTTTGCATTTGCTCGTCTGCTGCTCCCTCTGTCTGCTCATCATCTGAATTCAGATTCATGGAATTTATATCTAACAAGCTACAATTTTCTTCAGCCATAAGTTTAGCCAAGCCCTCACCTTTGACAAGCTTAGTGGGCTTCACCTCTATGTTAAACTCTATGAATTTTGCAATCCATTTAGCTCTCTTCCCATCAATATTTGGCTGGGTTAAGACATCTTTTACTGAAGCTGAAGGTACATATGCAACTACTTTGGAATTCAGAATATAAATTCTGAATGCCTTTAAAGACTTTATGAGAGCATAAGCGTATTTTTCAATAAGGTCATACCCTAGTTCAGCATCACTTAAAGTTTTTCTGAAAAAGGCCACGGGGTGCTCTATGCCTTCATCATTTTTCTGCAACAGAACTGCTGCAAGTGTATCATAAGAGACAAAAGAGAAGATACAAAACTCCTTAGTGTAATCTGGGCTGATTAGTGTGGGAGCTTCCATGATAGATTGCTTGATGGCTTCAAAAGAGATTCTTGAAGCATCTGTCCATTTTATTTCTACTCCTTTCTTCAGCATGGAAATGATGTGCTTTACAAGCTCTGCAAAGTTTGGAATGAACCTCCTTATGAAGTTAATCTTACCCAAGAAGGATTGAATGTCACTTTTTGACCTTGGGATGGACAATGTTTGAATGGCTTGAATCCTTGTTGGATTAATCTTCACACCTTCAGCAGAAACAATATGTCCCAGAAGTTTTCCTTCTTCTAGAGCAAATTGTGAATTCTTTAGGTTCACTGAAATTCCAAATTGTCTGCACTTTAGGAAGACCTTATTTAAGATAAATAAGGACAAACTTGTCCTTCTCTCCCACAAAGTCTATGTCCATGGCCCTCTAAAAAAGTAGCCCCAACATTCATTAGTCCGAAAGGCATCTTGGAGTACCTGAAAGCACTCCAAGGAGTAGTGAAGGCGGTCTTTTCTTGATCTTTAGGATGTAAAACAATCTGATTGTAACCTGAAAATCCATCTAAGAAAGACATGACTCTAGCCCTTGAAACTCTTTGTAGCAAGTGTTCCATCTTAGGCAGGGGATAGTTATCTTTTTTAGAGCACTTGTTCAAATTTCTGAAGTCGACACAGTCTGATTTCTCCATTTTTCTTTCTCACTACCACAATGTTAGCTATCCACTTTGAATACCTTAGGGGAAATATGATTTTGGCATCCAACAGCTTCTTGATTTCTTTCTCAATCAAAGGCAGTAAGAGAGGGCTGATAGGTCTTAATTCCTGCTTAAAAGGGTGGTGTTCTTTTCGAGTGGGATCTTATGCTAAATGATGTTCATTTCATAGGTTTTGAGATCACTATATTCCCAGGCAAAAATATCAACGAATTGCTTCATGAGGGTGCAATACTTGGAATTCTGGGTAGAGGACAATTGAGTGGACAGATTTATGTATTTCGGATGGGCTGGGCTCCCTATATTGTGTTTACGAACAATAGACTCATTTTTGTTTCGACAGGCTTATATGGCACATCGTTTTGGTTGAACAACTTCTCTAGAGGCACTAATCCCTTTGGTATACGGTTACTAGGTAGTTGGATGATGCTTCCTTGGCCGATCTTGTTTTTTAACTTGGGCTGGCCACATTTCCCATGGATTCATTTTCTTGATCGATGTGCATTTTAGAAAATTCCTCAACGACTTGCAAAAACTTGTTAATTTCCTCATCGTCTTAAAAAACTCTCCAATATTTGACATTGTCAGGCAGAGACGATTTGTATTTTCCCTGAACTTCATATGTCAATTTAGGAGGCAAGGGAGGAATAAAAATTCTAATAGACATAGCAAGGGAGTCGACAAGCTAATTCTTCATTCTTGGAATATAAGAAATGCTAAAATCATTAAAAGAATCCTTGAGCCTCCATACCTCATCTCTGTATGCTTTCAGTCTTGAATGGTTAGCTTGGAAAGTTTTATTGACCTGTTGAATAATGAGGTCTGCATCTCCAAACATTTTCAGGCCTTTGATACCCATTTCTTTAGCAGCGTTTAAGCCCAAAATTAAGGCTTCGTACCTTGCTATGTTGTTTGTGACCTGGAAGGTTAATTTGAAAGATAAATGAATATATTCCTATGTTGGGGACACAAGGACTACACCTGCCCCTACAACTTCTTTAGAGAAAGCTCCATCGAACAACATGTCCCAAATCTGTGGGGCTTCTTCTTCAGCGATTTGGAAAATTGGTTTTTTAATCTGCATGGAGGCCAACTGGGATTATTTAATATGGAGAATACATGCTCCAAAATCAGTGTCAACAACATAGATGGGATGATTAGTAAGGTTCTTCTCATTGCTGATGATATAAGCCAACTGTGCCTCTCTGTATAATCTCTTGCTCTCACCTCCAAAAACTGAGACAGTAGCATAGGACAAATCATTTTGTAATGATCCACCTAATCTCTTGATCCAACCTCTAGAAACTAACATGCCAAACTTGGGGGGTACATTAGCTACCACAATATCCATGATCATGCTTTTCATAGGTAGCTAAGACAAAGTGATGGCTAGGTCCTTGATTAGTCCTAGACATTTCACTTTTCTAGAGTCAAAAGAAAACAGGTCATGATAAGGCTTAGTGATGTCAAGACCCAACTCATCCATGACAGCCTTAGGAATTAGATTATGGTTGGCTCTAGTGTCCAAAAGGCAATTGTGAAGGATTTTTTCATGAACTTGTTGTACTGTAGGGACAACATCTCTTTGAACAGGAGTTTCCTTGGCATTATTTATCTTTGACCTCAAATTATATCTTTGTTGATCTACAGTTTGTAGAATAGCTTCACCATCCCATTCTTGGCTAATCTGGTCATTGTATAATGACTTCTCATAGGCAGCTGAGGTAACAAAGGAAGCATTTCCTTTGTCTTCCAGACAATGGATCTCATCATCTTCTTCAAACTGCTCTTCTTCCATGATTGCATTCTGAAAAGGAGCTTTCATCCTTTGGTCTTCATTTGCATCTTTGTTTCTTTGCAAAATCTACAACTGCTCATTAGTTCTTCTATATGGATTTAGATTTAGATTTCTAGGAGCAAAGGAATTAGGCCCTCTTCCTTTACCCAGGTGCTACTCAACCTTCAATTTAGAGATTTCAGAGACTAATGACTCAATCATTTTGGTCATTTTATCTATTTTAGGATCAGAGGATGATGAAGACTCGCCCATCTGTCTTCTTCTATCAACATTTCCCTTAAGCTTCTCTGCAGCTATGATGTTTGATTCCACTTCCAAGGCTGCATCCTGCATGTTAGCCAAAGTAGCACATTGCCTCTCTCTCAATAGTAGGCAGAAGTCAAAATCAAAAGCACTGGCATAGGTGAGTTTAGCAGAAGTAGTAGTGGGTTTTACTGAAGCTGGTATCTTGCTGTACATACATTTAAACCTCTTATTAAAATCAGACAACAACTCACCATTGTCCCTCTTTAAGTTCCCAAACTATGTGTGGTAGTAGAGGAGATCCTTTTTATCCCCCCGATGCTTTAGGAATGCATCATCTAAAGCTTCAATATCTGCTATAGATCTTGGGTTTAGTTCTCTAAACCATTTTATAGCCTCTCCATCTAGGCTTTGGACAAAGACTCTCACCCATACATCATCTTCACTAATGTCCAGATTATCAGCATAGCTATAGAATGACTCAAGATGTTCTTCAGCAGTAACGCCTTTAGTCCCAGTGAACTTAGGCCTATATTTATGATATTCTCTCGTAGGCATGGCATTCAAAGGAGTGGGCAGTATTAGATGTCCATACCTAGAAGTGATGATCCTTTCCATTTTGGTAGGTGCTTGTGGACCTGCCATAGTTGTGGTGGCTAAAAGAGTACTGACATTCTGAATGATAGATGGCTGAGGAGTCACTGACAGGACTAAAGTAGTATTATGGGTAGGAGATGAGGTTTATTTTGGGCTTAAACCAAAAGGAGAACCTAAAGAATAAGGAGATTTATGAATCTTTGAGATTTTTTCTTCACTGCTAGTATTAGATGCTATACTCTCAACATGCATTTGTTCTATTACAAGCATTTCTTGAAGAAATATAGGAGATTGTTTAGGTTTACCTGAACTTGATTCTCCTTTCTGCAATACCTTTCTCTCTTTGATGATGTTTTCAAGGTTAGGTACTGGGTCAGCTTGTAGCTTTTGAGGATTTCTCCGAGTATGCCTCACAAACTAAGCGAGAACTATGAAGTAGAGTCACCAAGAGGTTCGACCTCCAGTAGAGTCGCCATATAGATGATTAAAACCAAAAAAGTGCCCAGACTTTGTCTGTCATCAAAGTTGGATATATGTCGTTTCCTGGGAAGCTGAGCTTCAATTTCCTCTCCCTGAAAAGGGTGCCAACTATGTTATCACTCCAAGAAACTCTCCTAGGTTGTAGCTTGGAGATGCCTGGTAACATATAATCTTCAATATTGTTCTCTGAACTATTGGAATAAATGATGGTTTGGATCAAGTTAGATAACCATTTCAGCTCTGTTTTCACTCAAGGCATGCATGAACACTCTCACCAATACAAGGCTTTAGACCACTAATGCTCAATAATTTATAAATTCAATGGATAGATGGAGAATATTGACTATACCAGCAGATTGCATACATAAACATAAATGAATGGCTAGCTACAAGCAACAAAAGAGAATATTGACTATACTGGTAGATGCATAAATCACCACCTATGGATGGCTTGCTACAGGCAGCAAAGAAGCTTGCAAATATAATTTATCAAAGCAGAGATAAGATGACAGTTATCTGGCCTTAGACACAAAGAAAACATGAAAAAACTGTTCAACTGCAAGCATGGAACAATAGAGAGAATGGACATTGAACATATAATGGAAAAAAAAACTTATATTGCTTAGAATGGAGATGAGAAGCTTATATTTCTTAGAATGATGTTAAGAAGCTTAAAGGAATAGAGGAGGAATAATCTCCAGAAGTCGAACCTCTATTACATCTCACTTTAAACAATTTATAACCTGTTTACAATGCTCCTGAGCTCTAAAAGGCTCAGAATCTTAATCTAGTTGATATGCATTATTTAACTGATATGATGCCCTATAGGCAAGCATGGGATCGGATTTTTCTTCTTCTGACAGCAGATTAAACGCTTTCAGATATTTTTGGTGGCTTGTTGCACTGTCTGGGAGTTTTCATGTGCCAAAGGTGCTCCATAATGTTTGTTGGTGTGGCTGTTGCACTGTTTGAGCTCCCTGAACATTATGTTTCAGGCCGCAGTGTGTTGTGGCCATTCACTTTCCCTTTCTGGGCTTTGTTTCCCAACAAACTATCTCTTGGGCACTATTATATTGTGAAATAGGTCATGGGGCCTTTGTGTTTCTCTTTAAACTGCAAACAGTGACTGTTTTGGTTATAAATAGTGAAACGCTGCAACATTGATAAATCTCTCCCATCACTGTGTATTTTGGACTTCAAAAGTCCTAAAATATGGTTTAATTATTCATCAGGTCTACCCTCGTTGCCATCGCAAGTCGCATTTGTCCTAGCCTGCGTATTTATTTGTATTTCTGAAATACGTGAAAAACACCAAAAAACATTAAAAATGGCTTTCTTTGGATTTGAAAATGTATACAATTTCATTCTGAAACCCATCGGGTCCACCCTTGGTGTCGTCGCAAGTTGCATTTGGCTTGGCCTGTGTATTTCCCTTATATAATGAAATATGCAAAAACACTAAAAAATGAATGAAAGAATGCTTTGGAAGACTTTAGCTATCTTACATTCCACTTCTTGGACCCTTTCGGGTCTGGGCTTCATCGCAATCGACACTGGCCAAAGGTTCCATCGTATTTTGTTTAAACAATGAAAACACACAAAAACATTAAAAATGTGCTTTTGCAGACCTGAAAACATATATATTTTGCTTCAAGAAACACATCGGGTCCAGGTTCCATCGCTATCGCACTGACCCTGTTTTCCTTAGTATTTTGTTGAAACAACGAAAATACACAAAAAACATTGAAAATTGCTTTGGCGCATATCTCAAAATTTATGAATTGTTGCATATAATTCCATTAGGTCTGGCCCATCAGGTCTTCTGTATGTATGTGCATAGGCATCACCCCTTGGTATAACGCCGATGCAATGTTAGCGATGCAATAAATTGCAATCGTGAGTCGCTCAATCCCCGGGCCTCTATATATATAACATATGCTCTCGCCGATGCAACTCGCCAATCTAATCATCGACGATTGCTGATCAGCGGTGTCATGCGCCTACCTTTAAACTATCCCCTCTGTTCGGCCGATTGCGATTAGCCACCTAGATCTGCGCCGTTGATCGGCCAGATCTAACGACCACTTTTCATTCATTGTTTAAGCCTGCGTTTATGGGGTTTTCATGGGTTTTTAAGCATTTTAGCCTTCCAATAGTGCATTTCTGCCTTTCCAAGGGCTCTCCTCTTGTGCGGATCTTGATCATTGGATGATCTTTGAGCAAAAATTGAAGATTTCAAGCCCATTAATGGACTCATTAGCATGTTTCTAAGAAAATTTGGAGACTCTAAGAGCCTATATGGATCCATTTGTGGTCCTTTTGCCAGCAAGGCTAACAGGACCAATACCATGGATCAAAATAACTTGGACCAGATACCTCGGACCAACAACTTAGTTTTCCAACATATACGCACTTTTCCTTCTGTGAAAATGCATGTGTACGTATATGCTACTTGTGTTCAGTGAACAAAGCATTTAATCATCAATATCAGTCAGAGCACCCATATCAGATCCTACCCCACTGTTTTTCTTGTTTGAAACACATATACGCTCCTTTACCCATAGAATCCCACATGTGTATGCAACTCTACTTCATGAAACACGCGTATAAGAGCCTTTTTTCTGAAAAAGTTGGATTTAACAACAGGATGATATAACAATTACTCCCAGAGTTTATCTGAGATATTCAAATGTCTCTCTGGGTAGTGGTTTAGTGAACATATCAGCAACTTGTTCTTTGGAGGGAACATACTTCAATTTGACCTTTTGTTCAAGTACTTGTTCACATAGAAAATGGTATTTGATGGGTATGTGCTTGGTCTTGGAGTGCATGACTGGATTCTTTGAAATACTTATGGCACTTGTATTATCACATAGAATGGATATGGGTGGAGTGCATGTGATCTGAAGGTCTTGCAAGGTTTGCATCATCCAAAGTAGTTGTGTGTAGCAGCCACATATTCTGCTTCAGCTGTAGATAGCGCAATTGAACTTTGTTTCTTGCTGAATCAAGACACTAACCTAAAACCCATATAGAATGCACCACCACTAGTGCTTTTTCTGTCATCAACACTTCCTTCCCAATCTGCATCTGTATATGCATGAAGAGTGAGATCTGTATCTCTAGGATACCATAAACCAAAGTTTTGTGTTCCTTGAAGATATTTGAAAATTCTTTTGACTAGCTGAAGGTGTGATTCCTTTGGGATTGCTTGGAATCTTCCAACTATTCCTACTGCATGCATGATGTTAGGTTGGGTACGTGTTCGATAAAGCAGAGTGCCAATCATGGATCTGTAAGTTGGTTGATGTACTGTTGTTGATTCATCATTTGAGCTGAGACTGCATCCTGTTACCATTGGGGTACATACAGGTTTATAATCTTCCATGTCGTACCTTTTCAAGATCTGTTTGAGATATTTGGTTTGTGAAATAAAGATACCTTCTTTATTTTTTTGAACTTGTAGACCAAGAAAATAGGTAGATTCACCAAGCAAGGACATTCAAATTCTTGTTGCATGATTGAAGAAAAATTCTGACTCATGGATTCTTCATTGCTACCAAAAATGATATCATCAACATAAACAACAATAATTAGCAATTTATCAGTGTCAATCTTTGTATATAGATTGCTATTTGTTGAACCTTTTGAAAAACCTTGTTGGTGTAGATATTTGTCAAGACGGTAATACCAGGCCCTTGGAGCCTATTTCATACTATAGAGAGCCTTTTTGAGTTTGCATACAAGTTTTGCATCATTTCCAAGAATGAATCCTTTTGGTTGTTTAGTATAAACTTCTTCTTCTAAATCTCCATTAAGGAAAGCAGATTTTACATCCATTTGATATACTTTGAATTTCTGAAAGCTAGAAAGAGAAAAAAAAATCATTATGGCTTCAATTCTAGCAACAGGTGCAAAAGTTTCTTTAAAATCTATACTTTCTTGTTGAACATTCCCTTTACAAACAAGTATGGCCTTGTTTCTAATGACTTCTCCATTTTCATTCAGCTTATTTTTGAATATCCATTTAGTTCCTATAATATTTTTATCATGAGGTCTAGGAACTAATTCCCAAGTATTATTCTGTTCAATTTGCTCAAGTTCTTCATTCATGGCCTTGACCCAACATTCAACTTTTCATGCTTCATTTAAACTTTGAGGTTCGGTGGAGGATAGTAATGCTAGATAGCTTGAGGTTTTTGTAATAGTTCTTCTTGTCTATATGCCTCCCTCTTTCTTCCCTAAAATTTGATTTTTTGGATGATTTTTCTAAACATGCCTGGATGGAGTCTTTTCTTCTACAGTTATCTCTTCTTCTGGTGCTTCATTGGTTTCTTCTTCAATATCATCATGATTTGATGTGGGAAAATACTCCCCATCTTCTTCATTGTCATAATCTTATGTTTTTGTTTGTTTTGGATTTTTCCATGCTTCATCAACTACGACATCAACACTTTCAACAATTTTCCCAAGTGTTTTATTATAACATTTATATCTTTCTCTTCGGGAAGAGTAACCAAGAAGAATACCTTCATCTGCTCTAGGCTCAAACTTACCAAGTTTTTCATCAGTCCTTTTGATATAACATTTTCTTCCAAAAACTTTAAAGTATTTTACAGTAGGAGTCTTACCATACCAAATTTCATGTAGAGTTTGAGTGTTATTTACCCAAACATTTTCTTAGTTGAGAATAGTTACGATGACGAATGCAACTTCACCCCAGAAGGTTCCATGAGTTCCAAATTCATCTAGCATAGCTCGAGCCATTTGTTGAACAATTATGTTCATTCTTTCTACCACTCCATTTTGCTGAGGAGTCCTTGCGGTGGAGAATTGCCTTTTTATTCCATGTTGTTCACAAAAGTCAAAGAATTTATCTGAGGTAAATTCCCCTCCTCGATTAGATCTGAGGCATTTGACTTTTCAATCTAATTCATTTTCAACCAAATCTTTGAAGGCTTGGAACTTTTCAAATGCTTCATCTTTATGCTTTAGCAGACCTATCCAACACATTCTAGAAAAATCATCAATGAACAAAATAAAGTGTTCTTCTCCACGAGGTGACTTTTTCCTTGATGGTCCACATAAATCAGTATCAAAAATTTCAAGAGGTTTACTAGCTGACCCTTCTTTTTCAATGAAGTGAGCTCTGGTTTTCTTACCGAATTGACATGCTTTGCATATTGTATTTTTAGGGATGGTGATATCTAGAAGATCACGAACAACCTTGAATTTGCATGCTTTTCTTATTTGAGAAAATCTTATATGTCCCAATCTTCTATGCCACAACCAGTTTTCATCATTTATTCTTAGATAGCACTATTGTTGTCCTCCCTTAAGTATGTATAAGTTGCTTGCAATTCTTGTATCTTTGATCATAGTCCCCCTGTATTGAGTTCACAAACAACACATCCGTTTGATCGAAACACCACTTCATTTCCTTGATCACACATTTGACTGACACTCAACAGGTTATGATTTAAACCGTCTACATACATAACATTTCCAGCTTTAACATTTTCTTTCAAGAAAATAGATCATTTACCTCTTATGACAGTAGGAGTGTCGTTTCCAAATGAGACATTCTTTTCCTTTTCTAAGGCATTATATGAGTGAAGTTTTTCTTTATCACTTATCATGTGTTTTGAGCATCCACTGTTGATGTACCACTGATTTCATTTCCTTATGCATACAAGGCTATACCACATCTTTCTATTTGATATTCTTTCCTTCTCCATATCTTGGGATTTAATGGAGTTTTCTCCTTTTGAGATTATTGCCAAAATTTTCTCCTGCATTCAGGTTCTTCATGACCAAAGTTGTTACAGATTCAACATTCTATTTCATTTTCAAGAAGAGAAAAGTTATTATAGGAAATTTTCTTGACCCCTGTTACATTCCTTTGATTTCATGCTTCTCTAGTCATGATGGTTTTGTAAGCAACACATTGAGTAGCTTTGTGTCCAACATTATGACATGAAAAAAATTGCCCATTAAAGAAGTTCCTGCGACTATCGAATTTATTGACCTAGTGATTGTAGTTTCTATTGATATTCATCTTTGGAGCAAATTGAGTATGATTTACCTGAGATTGGTTGTGGCTTCTATTCATACTTGGAATAAATTGACTTTGATTTACCTGGTGATCTGCTTTATGCCTTTGCTGATGATTGTCATATTGTTCACTGGTATTTGCTACATCAAGATAGATTTTAGTGGAGGTTGACGGATTCTGTGATTGAGATGCTTCTTCAGTACATCCAAGACCTGTCTTTGTTAGAGGAGAATGCTACACTTTGATAATTTCATCTAAGGTTTCTGATCCTTTAGCAAATCTAAGATTGAGAGATTTCGTTTTCTCAAGATCCTTTCTTATACCCACAATTTCACATTCTAGCTTTTCAATGTGTTTTTCTTTTTCAGCAAGTTGGTATTTCAAGGTATCTATAATCATATTCTTTTGTTCTAAATAGATTTTGAGTTTAGAAATTTCTTCATGAAGGTCGTCTTCTTCTAAATAATCCGAAAAATCATCATCGTCATAAGCCATTAGAAGTCTATAGTCATTACCATTTTCATCTTCATCACTATTTGATAAACCATCGCTATCTTCATGAGTATAGTAACTTCTTTTATTTACAACTTGTTTTCTATTCCATTTTTCAAGTTCCTTCCCTTTTTCATATTTATCTTTATGAGGACATTTGGAAGCATAATAATCGACTCTGCCACAAGCAAATCATTTGAAGGGTAGCTTACCTCTAAATCTTTCCAATCCCCGTTGAAGCTTCTTGACAAATTTTACCTCATCTTCTTCTTCTAAAATATGTCCTGATTCATTGTGTTCTGTTATGAAACCAACTCAAGAAAAGATAGAAAAGATAGATCAATGCCTTAGAATTCAGCCTCTTCGAGTGGGAAACCTTCTTTACATTACATAAATGAACAATTCTTGGATGATTCAAATGATAAAACCTCCTTTCTATATATAGGAGTCTAAGGAGTCACAATATAACCCAACCCACCTAACAATAATAATATAAAGCCACAAAAATAACAATAGAGTGATTCTATGGGGCATAGTAATAACAATATGGGGATAATAGGGGCACAACAGTATTAATAAGGGATGCAACTACAATAGTAATGGGGTAATCACTAGTATTATATGGACCCAACATGCCCCTCTCCTTCAAAAAAGTGTTGTCCTCAATGCTTGAGTAGCTCTGGATGCTTCTGTATAAAATTCTCATCCTCCCATGTGGAATCTTCAGCGGATAAGTTCTTCCACTTGATAAGATACTCCGAAATTGATACAATAGAGTGATTCTATGGGGCATAGTAATAACAATATGGGGATAATAGGGGCACAACAATATTAATAAGGGATGCAACTACAATAGTAATGGGGTAATCACTAGTATTATATGGACCCAACATGCCCCTCTCCTTCAAAAAAGTGTTGTCCTCAATGCTTGAGTAGCTTTGGATGCTTCTGTATAAAATTCTCATCCTCCCATGTGGAATCTTCAGCGGATAAGTTCTTCCACTTGATAAGATACTCCGAAATTGATCGATTTTGTAGCTGTTGAGTTCTTGTTTCTGTGACTGCTTTGGGTTCCAATATAATTTTTTCTTCCTTGTCAAGTTCTGGCAATATTGTTTGAACTGGGAGCTTGTCGCTTATAACCTTCTTTAAACATGAAACATGGAAAATTGGGTGTAATCGAGAAGCTGCAGGAAGCTCCAATTTGTATGTCATAGTACCAATCTTTTGCAACACCTTGTACAGACCATAATACTTTGGTGATAATTTATGATCCTTCTTAGCTTGCTTGAGGAACATTTTCTTATATGGTTGTAGCTGTAGGAATACCCAATCACCTACATCAAAACTTCTTTCGCTGCGATTTTGATCTGCCTGTTGTTTCATTCTATTCTGTGCCAACACGAGGTTATCCTTTAAGAGTTGGAGGACTTGTTGGTTATGTTCAATGTGATGTTCCATTGCTTGAACCTTAGAATTTTCTCTTAAATATGATGTGATGGATGGTGGCTGATATCCATAAAGTGCCATAAATGGGGTCATTTTTGTTGCTCTATGGAAGGAAGTGTTATACCACCATTCAGCCAGAGGCAACCATTTGACCCATTGTGTCTGTTTATCAGATACAAAGCAATGAAGATATCCTTCCAAACATTTGTTTACTATCTCAGTTTTCCCATCAGATTGAGGATGATAAGATGAGCTATGAGCTAACTGAGTACCAAGACAAGAAAATAATTCTGTCCAAAAATTGAAAGTGAAAATGGGATCCCTGTCACTTACAATAATCTTTGGGTGTCTATGTAGCTTTTGAATTGTTTCCATAAATGCAGTAGAAACTGTACTGGCTTTAAATGGATGTGATAATGCACAAAAGTGTGCATACTTGGTAAGTTTGTCAACTACCACCATGATGACACTCCTTCCCTTAGACTTGGGTAAACCTATGATAAAATCCATTGAAACCTCCTCCCAATGTTGGCTTGGAATGGATAAAGGCTGTAATAGACCCGGTGTCTTAATTGTTTCAACTTTATTTTGTTGGAAAACCAAACATTCCGCCACAAATTTTTGAATATCCGATTTAAGGCCATCCCAAAAAAATTCCTTCTTAACCCTGTGGTAAGTTTTTAAAAATCCTGAGTGCCCTCCTAAGGGAGAAGTGTGCAATTCCATAAGAATTTTTTGTTTTAGTTGGGAATTCTTATAGAGGTATAAGTGATCTTTGTACCATAAAGAATCATTTTGCCAGCTAAATGTACCAGACATATTGGAATCTTGTTGTTATGAAACCAACTCAAGAAAAGATAGAAAAGATAGATCAATGCCTTAGAATTCAGCCTCTTTGAGGGGGCAACCTCTTTTACATTACATAAATGAAAAATTCTTGGATGATACAAATGAAAAGACCTCCTTTCTATATATAGAAGTCTAAGGGGTCATAACATAATCATAGCCGCATAACAATAATAATGTAAGGGCACAATAACAACAATAGTGGGCTTCTATGGGGCACAATAGTAACAATATGGGCACTACATTGGTACATCAATATAATAAGTGGGTTGTACTAATAACCATAAGGGGTTACACTAGTAGTATAGGAGCCTAACATGCCCCTCTCCTTCAAAAAGCGTTGTCCTCAACGCTTGAGTAGTTCTTGATGCTTCTGTATAAAATTCTTGTCCTCCCTTGTGGAATCTTCAGCGGGTAAGTTCTTCCACTTGATGACAAACTCTGAAATTGATTTATTTCGTAGCTGTCGGGTTCTTGTTTCTGTGACTGCTCCAGGTTCCAATATGATTTTTCCTTCCTCTTCAATTTCTGGCAATATTGTTTGAATTGGGATCTTTTGAAACTTTTGAATAAGTGGCCATACTTCTTCGTCCTTCTTCCATTCATACATTGCTTCGTTTATCCATTCTGGTTGGATAATAGAAATAGCACAAAACAATTCTTCCACATCCTCATCCTTGAAGAGTCTTCCCATTCGGTAAGGTCGCCATTTTTTAAGTGCATGTAGTATTGCCAACATTTCCTTCTCATAAATAGCTTGCTTGAGATGTAGCAATAAAAATACTCAATCACCTACATCAAAACATTTTTCACTACGATGTTGATCTACCTATTGCTTCATTTGATTTTGCACCGAAGTGGTGTTATCCTTTAAAAGTTGGAGAACTTCTTGTTGATGTTCGATGTGATCTTTCACTGCTTGAACCTTTTTCTTCTTGATATGTCCTTCTATCTCTAGAGTTTGAGGAGTGGAAATTTCTTTCAATCCTTTACAAGATATGGTTGGATTCATTTCTTGATGCTCAATGTGATCTTTCACTTCTCGAACATTTTTCTTCTTGATATGTCCTTCTATCTTGATAGTTTGAGGAGTGGTAATTTCGACCAATGAATTACAAGATATGGTTGGATTCATTTCTTCTTTCTCGATGTGATCTTTCACTTCTTGCACCTTTTTCTTCTTGATATGTCCTTCTATCTTGAGAGTTTGAGGAGTGGTAATTCTTACCAATGCTTTACAAGATATAGTCTGATTCATTTCTTCTTTCCCTGGGGTGGGGTCCTGGCGTAGATCCTCTACTTTTGATGTTTTTTGATCATTTTCTTCCTCCTCTTCATATTCTATGTAAAATAATTTCTTCTCAGCACACTTATGACCTTTAGTGCATTTTCTATCAAACAAAGCCCTTTTTCTCTTTTTTCTTCCAATTGTTGTGGTGTAACCCTTGTAGGTTGTGGAAGGCTAGGAGAAACAACACTTACATATTTATAGTTGTGAGGGGTATGCTTCCTGGTTTCCATAATTTTTCTTTCCACTATGTCACAAAGCCCTTTTACTCTTTCCAATTGTTGTGGTGTTGCTCTAAAGAAGGTGTTTCTCTTTGTATCCTCATAATGTGCTATCATTTCCTCCGTGAAAATTGACCACGTAACAAGTCATTTACGAGAACAAAGCCCTTCATACCATAAAAATTGATCAGGTTCTAAATATGAAGATGAAATAAATACCTTTTGTAACAATGGTACACCATGTAGATCAAAATATTGCTCCATCTAAAGTATCCAATTTACCGGATCCTTGCCATCAAACTTCCTCGTCTTGCTTTTTCTTGATTTTAGGAGCTCGATATTGAAACGACTGTAACTCTGTACTTTCAGATCTTTAAGTTCTGAAATTGTGACTTGTAGTAGCCCTCTGTGTTCTCTTTCCAATGCCACTAGTTTGATCCAAATTGAATTCTCCAAGAAAGAGTTATGCACAATCTCCTGCAGTGACCTGATTGTAGTCTAGTTCAGTAGAGCGAACTTGTATGAAGTGCCACGTGTCACTATTTCGACCTTTGACTCTGAAAAATATATAAAAGAAAACTACAGTCTGTCCTCGTTCTGTACCTTGTTGCGAAATTTCAATCTGATGCTCATAAAGGAAGTTATGACGATTTTCCCCAGGTCATCTGTTTGGAATGTAATTCAGGAGTTTGCAAAAAGACCAACTTCCTCAGATCATATCTCCGCAAATATAGTGCGAAAAGCTCTGAAATTTGGACTCGAGGTTCAGTGCGATTTATTCTCAAATGGGTTTTTTTTGCAACTTCTGAAACGTCACAGAAAAAACGTTATAGCGAAAATGCCACGATGACCTGTTTGGAGCAGCGAAATCCTAGAATCCAAAGCTCTGATACCAATTGTTATGAAACCAGCTCACAAAAGATAAAAAAGAGAGATCCACGCCTTAGAATTCAGCCTCTTCGATGGGGCAACCTCCTTTACATTACATAAATGAACAATTATTGGATGATACAAATGAAAAGACCTCCTTTCTATATATAGGAGTCTAAGGGGTCATAACATAATCATAGCCAACATAACAATAATAATGTAAGGGCACAATAATAACAATAGTGGGCTTCTATGGGGCACAATAGTAACAATATGGGAACTACATGGGTACATCAATATAATAAGTGGGTTGTACTAATAACCATAAGGGGTTACACTAGTAGTATAGGGGCCTAACACTTGTTGTAACTTTCGAATAAGTGCCCACACTTCTTCGTCATTCTTCCATTCCTCCCTTGCTTCATTTATCCAATCTGGTTGGATAATAGAAATGGCGCACAACAATGCTTCCACATCGTCATCCTTTCTTGAGAGTGCATCTACCACCACATTTTGCTTCCCTTTTTTGTAGATGATTTCAAAGTCATAACCCAACATCTTTGTGACCCACTTATGTTGCTCTTCAGAGGATAATCTTTGTTTTAAAAAGTATTTAAGGCTATCATGATCCGTTTTTACCTTGAAGTGTCTTTCCATTAGGTAGGGTCGCCATTCCTTAAGTGCATGGAGTATTGCCAACATTTACTTCTCATAAATAGCTTTGTGTAAAAAGTTTCCCTTGATTGGACGACTTTCAAAAGCAATGTGTCTTTAATATTGCATTAAAACAACACCAAGTCCATTTCCTGAAGCATCACATTCCACAATAAAGTTTTTTGTGAAGTTCGGTGTACCTAAGACTGGTGCTTGACACATTGCCTCTTTAAGATGTTCGAAGGCCTTTGTTGCTTCTGGAGTCCATGAAAATGCATCTTTCTTTAATAATGTTGTTAGAGTTGCTGCTATTCTCCCATAATTATTAACAAACTTGCGATAATACCCTGTCAACTCGAGAAATCCTCGCAGATGCTTTATAGATGTGGGGATTTTCCATTCCTTAATGGCTTTAATTTTGCTAGGGTCTACCTTAACTCCATGAGATACAATATGACCCAGATATTCCACCTCTTGTACTCCAAAGAAACATTTGGATCTTTTTGAATATAATTGTTTCTCCTCCAACAGTTGTAGCACCCTGTCAACATGTTCAATGTTAGGATATTTCGACACATAGGATATAGTTAAGTTCAACTTGGTCTAGTGTAGAGTTAGGTATAGAGTTAGGTAAAGTGTGTTTCTTTACCGTTGTACATTTTGTAACTTACAATCCGACGGTCACGATATGTAGTGATCCGACGGTTCACTCTCTCCTCGGTATTACCAACACTTGATCCATGGCTTGACACCCGATTGGTCCATGAGTTCTATTTAAAGCGCATGGAGGGTCATTGTTCGGGTAATCCGTGCATGAGAGAAGCTTATGTAAATTTTCATTCTTTGATTAATAAATTGCCTGTAGTAGCCACGTTGGCGCAGGCCGTGGACTGTTTCCCTCTTTGAGGGTTTTAACCACATCAAAAATACTGGTGTATTGATCTGTGATCTGGTTGTGAGCGGTGTCCTTTTGGTGTTCTTTCTGAGGAACTTACCCTGTAAATTCCTACATGGTATCGGAGCTATTTGAGGGCCGTGTCCGTTGGTGATCCAAATCTGAAGCCGGTAGAACTGCATCCGACTGCTGTTTCCTAGATCTGTTGTTTATGACTGCTTTCGGGCCAAGAGGACTGCTCTGTTGTGTTCGGAGCATCTGTTCCAGTGAGGAACCCCTTTCGTTTCACGCGAAAAGGTTTCCGGTAGCCCTAGCTGCGTCTTTTTTAAGATCTGGAGGTATACAGTCTTTATTTGTAGTTTACTGTTATTTTCTCTCTGCTTATTTCGGTTTCGGTTTATTTAGTTTTTTTTTAACCGGATCTATACCTTTCATTTCTGAGTATGCTCTTTGCCCTGCGACTCTGTGCGATCTGGGCAAATCAGAAACAGAAAGGAAGGATTTTTCTCATGCGTATGCTCTTTTCCCTGCACCTTAGTGTGATCTCGGAAAATCAGAAACATTGAGAAAAATATTTAGTTTTTTGGCTAAAGCTAACTTTGAGCCGCAAGGTTCATTTTTTAAAATATCTAGTTTTTTGCTTAAAGCTAACTTCGAGCCATAAGGTTCGTTTTCTTTGCATGTCCGTGTTGGGTTTTGTGTTTTGTGTTTTGTAGGGAAAAAGAGCTTTCTCAAGGCAAGCACGCAAACCAAGGCCCCCCCCCCCCTCTCTCTCTCTCTCTCTCAAATTTTTTGTATAGATCAATTGGTTCAAAGCTATTTTAAGAGAGTAGAGGTCTTGGGTTCAAGTCTCCATTTTGTGGGGGCGGATTTTTTCATTTCCGCACATTCGCGCACTTTTCCGGCAACTTCAACAATATTTTTTTCAAAAAGCCATAACTTCTTCATCCGGAAGCCTTTTTCAGAGCCGTTTTTTTGAAAACCGCCTAATTTTTCGAGATCTATCCATTGGAACACTTACTTTCAGCATCTTCAGCTTCAGTTTTTAAAAAAAAAATGGAAAGTCCATGCCAAGTCATTCTTGACAACACTAACTACTTCCAA
This sequence comes from Pinus tabuliformis, assembly GCA_031772625.1. NCBI lineage: Eukaryota > Viridiplantae > Streptophyta > Pinopsida > Pinales > Pinaceae > Pinus > Pinus tabuliformis. The sequence continues at coordinate 224,555,785 of CM062809.1, forward strand.
TGGATAGCCTACATGGAAGATTTACTTAGAAGTAAAGGTCTCTACAGAATAGCCACAGACCAAGAGAAGAAACCAAAAGATGAAGACAAGGCTGCAAAATGGGAAAATAGACAAGATCAAGCATGTGGTTTGATAGGGATGTCTATTTCTCCTTATCTTAGATTCCATATTGCAGAACTTGAGACTCCTCATGAAGCATTGGAACAACTCACTAAAGTTTTTGGGATTAAAAATGAAATTATAGCCCATCAACTTGAAAATGAGTTGCTTACATTGGATCCTAATAATTTTTCTTGCATTGAAGATTTCTTGTCCAAATTCAATACCCTTAGATATCTCTTGGAAGGTGTTAAGGTTAAGAAAGAAGATAATAACCTTATTTATTCCATCCTTACTAAGTTGGGACTAGCCTACTCTGTATTTTTTTTCCACCTTCCATTCTACAAGGGAAGCTTTCATTTGTCAAGGAAAAGACTACAAGGCCCCTTCCTTTGACTCTTTTTGTGATTCTTTAATAAGAGAACAAGAAAAACTCTTACACCTTGGTCTTCTTAATCTTGGAAACTCTTCCAAGAAAGCGTTAGCTGCCCAGTAGCAACCAAATTCAAAGAATCCTAAGAAGTCATATCCTAAAAAGAATGGTCCTAAACCAAACAAGGGTCCTAAGCAAACTCAGCCTCAAAATGAAAGATCATTTCAGCAAAATGATAGGACCAATAAAAACAAATGGAAGAAGACTGATAGACATTGTAACTTTTGTAATCGAGATGGCCACTTAGAATCTAAATGCTTTAAGAAGATGGAAGCCTTGGAAGCCGCAATGAAGAAACATAACATCCATGTGGAGCATTCTTCAACTTCAACTTCAACTTCATCTTCAGGAATGGCACTTTCTGCATGTCGTTGTCAATCATCTCAGTCTGGTTATGCATTAAATGTATCTTCTTCTTCTCATTCTCATGAGTGGCTCATTGATTCTGGAGCCTCTTATCACATGGCCAAAAACAAAGCCATGTTTTCTTCTTTAAATGATTGTAACACCAAAAATATATATGTTGGTGATGATAGATCTCTTAATGTTGTAGGGACTGGAATTGTTCATCTAGACAATGGTCAGTTTAATGATGTATTATGTGTTCCAACCTTATCCTGCAACCTTCTATCTGTATATCAGATAACTCATTCAGGTGAAGGTAAAATTGTTGAATTTTCACCTCATGATGTTGTAATCAAGGATCTAAGAGATCCTAAACAGATTCTAGCTACTGGTATTGCTGATGATTCCACAAGGTTGTATAAGTTTCACAACTTTGGGTCATCAAATCTTCCCTCAGTATTTGTTGCTCATAATGATGAAGTGAGCAAACTTTGGCATGAGCGATTTGGTCACTTAAACTATCGCTCCCTTCAGCATCTATGTAAAGAAAATATGGTGACAGGTCTTCCTATGGTATCTTGCAGAGATGGTGTTTGTTCCGGATGTGTACTCGGAAAACATCATCGGGACAGTTTTGAAAAACGTGCCTCTTGGCACGCCTCAGCCCCTTTACAGCTTGTGCACAGTGATTTATGTGGTCCACTTCCTGTTGCTTCATTCTCTGGCTGCAAGTATTTCTTAACTTTCATTGATGATTTCTCCAGACGCACTTGGGTATACTTCTTAAAACTCAAGAGCGAAGTATTTAACACATTTTTTGCCTTCAAAGCCTTTGTTGAAAAACAATCTGGACATCAAATTCTTAAGCTAAGAACTGATAATGGTGGAGAATATGTTAAAAACACATTCATCAACTTTTGCACCGAAAATGGAATTCAAATGCAACATACTGTTCCATACACTCCACAACAAAATGGTGTAGCTGAAAGGAAAAATCGCACCTTAAAGGAAATGGCTAATTGTATGCTGCAATCTAAAGGACTCAGTCTTAGTTTTTGGGCCGAAGCAATTAATTGTGCAAATTATATAATCAATCGCACTCCTACTAAGGTTCTAAAGAATATCACTCCAGAAGAAGCTTGGAGTTCCATTAAACCAGATGTAAGTCACTTTCGTGTTTTCGGAAGTGAAGCATGGGCCCATATTCCAGATGAAAAGCATAAAGCTTTAGAACCTAAGAGTGAGAAATGTACTTTTGTTGGATATTCTGAAGATGTAAAAGGTTATAGACTTATTCCATTTAAGTCCAAAAATGTTATCATTAGAAGAGATGTAAAATTTGATGAAAATAAATCGGCCTGCGAGCCTAGTCCGGCGGATGTGCCACCTCTTCCTATCTCTTCTACTTTTGAAAACATTTCTTCTTCAGATGATGAAAGTGAGGATGACAATCCTCCCCCACCTTCTCAGGATCCTCAACTTCCAAGATGGGTCCGTGCTACTCGGGATGCAGCAGGTGATCTTGCCGGTGATCCTACAGATCAGCGACGTACACGTTCTCAGTTTGAAAGAGCCTCTTCTTTACTGGCTCAAGCTCCAGTAAATCCTGACACTTTTGCAGAAGCTTCAGGCCATCCACATTGGGAAGCAGCTATGAATGAAGAATATCATTCATTGTTGACAAATGATACATGGGATCTTGTTCCTCTACCAAAGGGACGCAAACTTGTTAGATGTAAATGGGTTTACAGAACCAAGTATGGACCAGATGGGAAAGTTGATAAACATAAAGCTCGTCTTGTTGCTAAGGGCTTTTCACAGGTTGAAGGCATTGACTACACTGAAACCTTCTCCCCTGTTGCCAAAATGAACTCTATCCGCCTTGTTCTGTCCCTTGCTGCCTCTTTAAAATGGGAAGTCCATCAGATGGATGTTAAATCTGTCTTCTTGCATGGGGACTTGCATGAAGAAATCTATATGGAACAACCCATTGGCTTCATCCAAACAGACTCCAGCCTTGTATGTCGACTTAAGAAATCTCTTTATGGTCTCAAGCAAGCTCCTCGGGCTTGGTATGCCAAAATGGATAGCTTTCTTTTAGAATTTGGCTTTTCTAGGTGTTATTTTGACAATACTGTCTACACCAAGAAAGTGGGCAACTCTCTTATCATCCTTGTTCTTTATGTTGATGATCTTATTCTTACTGGTAATGATCCCAACCTTATAAACCATGTGAAGTCCAGCCTTAAAAAGAAATTTGAAATGATAGACTTAGGACACTTACACTATTTTCTCGGTCTTCAAGTCTTGCAATCCAAGGAGGGTATTTCCCTTTCCCAGTCCAAGTATGCTTGTGATATTCTTCGTCATTTTCACATGGAAGACTGTAAGCCAGCTCCTTCTCCCTTTCAGTCTGGAGTAAAACTTTCAGTCTCTTGTACTTCTCCTGAAGTTGATGCTACCTTATACCGTCAACTTGTAGGAAAACTCTTGTATTTAACCCATACTCGTCCTGACCTTTCCTTTGTTGTTGGCCTTGTTGCTCGTTTTATGCAAAACCCTCGTGAAAGTCATTGGAAAGCAGCTAAAAGAATACTTCGTTATGTTCGAGGTACAGTACAGTTTGGGATTCATTACAGTGCCAAAGCAGTTCCTCCATTAGTTGGTTTCACTGATTCTGATTGGGCTGGTGACCCTGATGATCGGAAGTCTACTGCCGGTTATGTCTTCACTCTTGGTTCAGGACCTATTACATGGGCTTGTAAGAAACAGGCTGCCATTTCTCTTTCGTCAGCAGAAGCAGAGTATCATGGTGCCGTGGAAGCCAGTAAGGAAGCCTTGTGGCTTCGTCAGATCCTATCAGAGTTTGACTATGAGCAGCAGCATCCAACCACACTTTGGTGTGATAATCAAAGTGCCATTCAGCTATGCAAAGATCCAGTCCAACATTAGCGCAACAAACACATTGAACTACACATGCACTTCATCAGAAAGCTCATTCATGACCATGTTCTTGAAGTGCAATATTGTTCAACAGATGATCAGGTTGCAGACATCTTCACAAAGGCTCTCACAGAGGCGAAGTTCACTAAACTTCGATATATGCTTGGAGTTCAGGAAGTTGTCACTAAGGGGGGATAGGCTCTAGTGCCTCCTTCCTTCTCCTATTGTGTCATATTTGTAAATCCTTCAATCCTATCCCAAGTTGTTCTTAAGGGGGGATGTTAGGATATTCCGACACATAGGATATAGTTAAGTTCAACTTGGTCTAGTGTAGAGTTAGGTATAGAGTTAGGTAAAGTGTGTTTCTTTACCGTTGTACATTTTCTAACTTACAATCCGACGGTCATGATATGTAGTGATCCGATGGTTCACTCTCTCCTCGGTATTACCGACACTTGATCTGTGGCTTGACACCCGATTGGTCCATGAGTTCTATTTAAAGCGCATGGAGGGTCATTGTTCGGGTAATCCGTGCATGAGAGAAGCTTATGTAAATTTTCATTCTTTGATTAATAAACTGCCTGTAGTAGCCACGTTGGCGCAGGCCGTGGACTGTTTCCCTCTTTGAGGGTTTTAACCACGTCAAAAATACTGGTGTATTGATCTGTGATCTGGTTGTGAGCGGTGTCCTTTTGGTGTTCTTTCTGAGGAACTTACCCTGTAAATTCCTACATTCAACATGATCTTTCCAAGACTTGCTGTAGATTAGTATATCATCAAAAAATACTAATTTTTTTTTTCTAAGGAATGGTTTGAAAATGGAATTCATCAAACCTTGAAATGTTGAAGGTGCATTGGTAAGGCCAAAAGGCATGACCAAAAATTCATAATGACCCTCATGAGTTATAAATGTTGTTTTCGGAATGTCTTCAGTCTTCATTCTGATTTGATGATATCCTAAATGAAGATCCAACTTGGTGAAGTAAATTGATCCATGCAATTCATCCAGTAATTCATCAATGACGGGAATGGGAAACTTATCTTTAATCGTAAGCCTTTTGAGCTCCCTATAATCCAAATGCATTCGCCATGATCCATGTTTCTTGTGCACTAATACTACTGGAGCAGAGAAAGAACTTTGACTCAGTTGAATTATACCAACCTCTAGCATTTCTGTGACCATACGTTCAATTTCACTCTTTTGGGCATAGGGATATCTGTATGGCCTGATGTTTGGAGGAACACTTCCTTGAATCAGATGAATAGTATGATCATGATCACGAATAGGTGGGAGACCTTTGGGAGTCTCAAATACCTTGGAATAATTGTCCAATAATTTTTGGAGATCTGGAGAAATAGATGATTCCAATGTGGAAACATCTAGCGAACATAATTTTGCAATTACACCCCTTTGTTCTTATTTTAAAAGCTTTGTCATACCATTAGAGCTGGTTATCTTTCTTGGTTTCCCTGCAATACCCCTTAATTCCACTTCCTTTCCTTCCACAGAAAATTTCATGAAAATTTCTTGAAAGTTAAAAGCTATTGTACCCAAGGATTGTAGCCATTGGACTCCTAGTACAACATCAGCACCTCCCATTGGAATGGAAAGCATTGGGCTAGTCAATACATATTCTCCCATCGATAGTTTGATATTATGGCACTTTCCAGAGAAATTTATTTTTCCTCCATTTGCAACCATCACTTGACACTTTGGTGTTGGATATAAGAAGAAATTCAATTCTTTTGCTACCTTACAATGAATAAAATTGTGGGTACTTCCTGAATCAATCAACACTATTACCTTTTTCTTCTTGATTTGTCCTTCTATCTTGATAGTTTGAGGAGTGGTAATTCCCGCCAATGCATTACAACATATGGTCAGATTCTTTTCTTCTTTATCTAGGCTTTGTTCCTGGAGTATATCCTCTTCTTTTGACCTTTCTTGCTCCTTTTCTTCTTCCTCTTCCCAATCTATGTAGAATAATTTCTTCTCAGCACACTTATGACTTTTAGAGTATTTGCTATCACAATTGTAACAAAGCCCTTTTTCTCTTTTTTCTTCCAATTGATTTGGTTTCAACGTTATAGGATGTGGAAGACTAGGGGCAACAACACTTCCATATTTATAGTTGTGAGTGGTATGCTTCCTGGTTGCCATAATTTTTCTTTCCATTTTTCTTGCTAACCTGAATGCCTTCTCTAATGAATCAGGTTCCCAAAGGTGAACATCATGTTGGATATTATCCTTTAAAGTCCCTATGAACATATCAATCCTATGCTCCTCTAGAATATTTTTTACCCGTATGTTCAATTTTTGGAACTCCTCAATATGCTCCATTATTGAACCCTTTTGTTTGAGACTTAACAATTGGCTAAAAAAAGTGTTTCTTTTTGTATCCTCATAATGTGCTGTCAATTCTTTGTAAAAATTTCCCAAGTGATAATTTGTTTATGAGAACAAAGCCATTGATACCATACAAACTGATTTGGTTCCAAATATAAAGTTGCAATACGTACCTTTTGTGTGTTTTGCACATTATTGAGATCGAAAAATTGCTCCATTTGTAATATCCATGTTGCGGGATCCTTACCATCAAACTTCCTCATATCGATTTTTGGAATATGGTGGGTCTTCAATCCCACATTAGAGTCTAATGAATCATGATTAACATTTCTTTTGTTCACATCATGAGTTTCCTTTGCTACATTTTCACCATTAGTAAGTATTTCTTGTAGAAAATTTGTCAAATCTGTCTTCAAATCTGCCATGTCTCTCTTCAAATTTATCTTCAAATCATCCATCTTAGCTTCCACTCCCTTTATCTTAGATTCCACGTCATTTATCTTAGCTTTTGTTAGCTTTTGTGAGAGTGACATTTGTTGCACTTGTTCTTGTAATTTTGATATATCATGTAGCATTCCTTCCTCTTCTTCATGAGTCATGCTAGAGCTTTCAGGTTGCTTACTAGGTGTTTGCATTTTCTTTCCTCGGGGCATCAGTTAATGATATTAATGCTCTACTATGCCATTTGAATTCCTTCAAAATAAATTTTCAAACCAATCTTAAGCAAAAATTTAAAAGAATCTACACACCTTTTTTCACTTTGTAGGAGCTCAATATTGCCTCTGATGTATCTCTGTACTTTTGGATCATCCAGTTCTGAAACTACGATTTGTAGTAGCCTTCTGTGTCCTCTTTCCAATGCCACCAGTCTGATCCAAATTGGATTCTCTAAGGAAGAGTTATGCGAAATCTCCCACAGTGACCGGATTATAGACTAGTTCAGTAGAGCGAACTTGTACGACGTGCCACGAGTCACTGTTTCAACCTTTGGCTTTGAAAAATATGTACAAGAAACTACAGTCTGTCCTATTTCTGTACCTTCTTATGAAATTTAAATCCGATGCTCAGAGAGAATGTTATGACAAATTTTCCCAGGTCACCTATTTGGAATGTAATTCAGGAGTCTGCAAAAAGACCAACTTCCTCAGATCTGAAATTCAGACCCAAGGTTCAACGTGATTTCTTCTCAAATGGGTTTTTTTAGCTTCTGAAACGTCGTAGAAAAAAGTTATAGTGAAAATTCCACGATGACCTATTTGGAGCAGTGAAACCCTAGAATCCAAAGCTCTGATACCAAATGTTATGAAACCAGCTCAGGAAAAGATAGAAAAGATAGATCAACGCCTTAGAATTCAGCCCCTTCGAGGGGGAAACCTCCTTTACATTACATAAATGAACAATTCTTGGATGATTCAAATGACAAAACCTCCTTTCTATATATAGGAGTCTAAGGAGTCACAATATAACCTAGCCCACCTAACAATAATAATATAAAAGCCACAAAAATAACAATAGAGAGATTCTATGGGGCACAATAATAACAATATGGGGATAATAGAGGCACAACAATATTAATAAGGGATGAAACTACAATAGTAATGGGGTAATCACTAGTATTATAGGGACTGAACATCTTCCTTTCCTTTTGCTGAAGCTTTAAATGCGGCTTCTCTCATATTTGATGGACCTCCTTTTCTCATCTCAAAGGTAGTTAAGATTCTATGAAGTTGTGTCATAGTGATAGTTTGTAGATCGTGCTTTTCTTCTATGGCAGACACTTTTGATTCAAATTTAGCAGACAAGGATCTCAAAACTTTCTCAACTAAGGTAACTTCCTTTATGTCTTCACCCAAATTCTTCATACAATTAACAACCTCATCTATACGTAAGAAGTAACTAGATATACTTTCATCACTGTGCATCTTAAGAGTTTCATACTGAATTCTGAGAGTTTTAAGTTTAGCACGTTTTACCTGAGAGTCTCCTTCATAGCTCAAAATGATTTTGTCCCATATTTCATTGGCTGATTTGAGCTGCATGACTTTGACAAACTTTGATTGTGACAGACTTCCCAATAAGGTATTGATAGCTCTGGCATTGGTTTCATATTGCTTCTTACCTATCGTATCTGTAGGAATTGCAGTTGGAAATGTATATCCTCCTTCAACAATTTCCCAGACATCCATTCCAAGTGATTGTAGATAGGTTGTGGTTCTTATTTTCCAATAAAAAAAGTTTCTCCCATCAAAGATTGGTGGTCTGATGGATCCCTTTCTTTCTTGATTACTCATGATGATGGATCTCCCTTCAAGTGATCAAGATTCTTTTGAAGGACATTCTCTGATACCAATTGTTGGAAATAATACTGAGAGGGGGGTGAATCAGTATTATCATATCAATAATTTTAATTTCCCAAACTGATTTACATACACATCTTTAGCTAAGTGAACTAGCGTGTACACGCGATTTTCCTTAAAGCAACCAACGTATATGCATAGAACTTTTTGATTTAGACAGTTTATCATGTATTGAATTTTAACCAATATATCATAGATTTATTAGACAGTGTAGTAAAAGTAGAATAAAGCATCACACATAAGAAACAAACATGAACACCAAGATATAAGGTGGAAACTCAATGTGGGTAAAAACCACCTGCTGCTATCATCTCTATCTTCTTTTAATAATAAGAAAATCTGTTTACAATCTTGTATTCATGTAGACTCATACCAGTACACAGGAACCCACCTGCAGAAGGCTACAACCTTCTCTCATTCTCCAGCTACTACTAGAAGGGAGCTACAACCCCCTAGCCCTTGTACTAGCCAATATGTGTACTAGTACGTAGGTGCCAGCCTACAGAACACTCCACTATTCTACCAGGGACCATGTTTCATGAATTTTCAGACTCGATACTCCTGGAACACAACACCACAATCTGAAGGCCATGTTTCACTCAATTTTCATACTGGACCCATCAACAACATCATCATCAAGTACATCTGCATCGACCAATCACTGAAACTTAATCATCATAACCTGAATCTGATCATTTAGAATACTGTCACTAGAATACAGTCACTAGAACCCAAATAAAAACCTAGTACTCTGCAACAGCTGAAACATACTTCATAATGTATATGCTACTTCCATGTGTCGAACCAATTTGTATTCACACTTTTATCAAAGGCAACTAGCGTACACATCTGTAAATATTAATTCATAATTTTGCAGCTATTCAAGACTTCGGTTATACCCAGATCATAACATTTACAGAATAACACATGCGTCAGTATTCAGATCTAGATTATACATGATAAAACCATATAATGATAATTTATTTCAAGCCTTAATAGCTCATTCCATCATTAGATCTTATCCCTCATCAACCGCTCAGGTTTATCCTTGGTTTAGATCAACCAAAGCACCATAAGCTAATAACTCGCATATTAGATCTCACACTTCATCAGATATTTGATACTTGAACACCTTGGCCTAATGATCTTCTCCTCCTTATATAGTCTTAGGACTTTCTCAATACCATGGATCAAAACCACTTAGGACCAATACCTTGGACCAAATACCTAGGGTCAATACCTCGGATCAAATACCTTGGACCAATACCATGGATCAAATTACCTTGGCCCAGATACCTTAGACCAAAAACTTAGTTTTCCAACATATACATGCTTTTCCTTCTGTGAAAGTGCATGTGTACGTATACACTACTTGTGTTCAGTGAACTTGTGTGTATATGCAGCTTGGTCAAGGTGAAATTGCATATACCTCTCTTTCTTCATCCTTTGTAGTCTGATCTGTAATTATTTGTTGTTGACATGCTGCACTGTGATCTTTCATCTAAGTGAGTTTCCATAAAGGACAACACCTGTATCATAATGGAAACACTAAGGGTCCCACATCCATAAAAAACAAATTATTTCTTAAATATATAACTCCAAAGCATATTATTGAAAGGATCTTAAAACCATTCTCGGAGAGAGATGATAATGAGTTTAGGGAAAGAAAAAAACAACCAAGTAAATCATAGTGTAAAATTAACTTTAATACCATAGGCATGGCCCTACTACCAGTAGGCATCTATATCCTTGACAGGGATGCCTTTTAACCCCACGAAATTCCTGTGTCCCATCTATTATACATAAATTTAGATTCAATTGAAAGCATTTACATTTTTTTTATAATTTAATTGAAGGCCATTTTCCTGGCTTGGTAACTAAATAACAACAATGCCATTCACAAGAAATAACAAGAATGAATAAGCCGACTCGTGATGAGATCTCTTGTCTTCCAGCTTCTCAATTTAAAGCAATTACCCTGGCTTGGTGACCAGTAACAATGATTTCATTCTCATTAGGACCCATGATCATGTTAGGTCGGCTCATAATGAGACCTCCCATACCTCAGTTAATCATTTAAAAAGAAACTTTGATTATAATTAACCTTAAGTAGGTTACTTAATAGGTCGGGAGGCAAATTTGCTCCTTAAGAGCACGAGATGGCGTGAAAAGTTTTTAATTACTGATGTTTACTGATTGGTCCTTCTACCCTAAAGACTCATTCTAAAGAAAACATCTCGGATAATGATTGAAATATTTCTTAACTTGATTGTGCTAGGGTTCTCATGAGAGCTTATTAGGGTTTTATAGGAGTGGTCCACCATAAGAGGCTTTTCATCAATACCTTCAAAGAGAAACTTGAAATTATTTATTGGATGATAATTTGTTATAATGAATAGGTCAAAAGTAAGTTCTTAAGCTTATGAATGGAAAGTATTAAATATAACAATATGTTATGAAACCAACTTACAAAATAGAATAAAAGATAGATCAACACCTTCAAAATCAGCCTCTTCAAGGGGAAAACCTCCTTTACATTACCTAAATGAACAATTCTTGGATGATACAAATGACAAAGCCTCTTTTCTATATATAGGAGTCTAAGGGGTCACAATATAATTAAAGTCGACATAAAAATAATAATACAAGGGCACAACAATAACAATATTGGGCTTTTATGGGGCATAATAATAACAATATGGGGACAATAGGGGCACAACAATAATAATAAGGACTACAATGACAATAGTAATGGGGGAATCACTAGTATTATAGGGACCTAACATGACCCTCTCCTTCCAAAAAGTTTTGTCCTCAACGCTTGAGTAGTTTTGGATGCTTCTGTATAAAATTCTCACCCTCCCATGTGGAATCTTCAGCGGCTAAATTCTTCCACTTGACAAAATACTCTGAAATTGATTGATTTCATAGCTGTCGAGTTCTTGTTTCTATGATTGATTCAAGTTCCAATATGATTTTTCCTTCCTCATCAAGTTTTGGTAGTATTGTTTAAATTGGGAGTTTGTCACCTATAACCTTCTTTAAGCATGAAACATGGAAAACTAGGTGCACTCTTGAAGCTGCATGAAGCTCTAGTTTGTATGCCATAGTACCAATATTTTGCAACACCTTGTACGAACCATATTACTTTGGTGATAATTTATTATCCTCCATAGCTTGCTTGAGGGACATTTTTTATATGGTTGTAGTTTTAGGAATACCCAGTCACCTACATTAAAACTTCTTTCGCTGCGATGTTGATCTACCTGTTGTTTCATTCTATTCTGCACCAAAGTGGGTTATCCTTTAAGAGTTGGAGAACTTCTTGTTAATTCTTGATGTGATCTTCCACCGCTTGAACCTTAGAATTTTATCTTAAATAGGATGTGATGGACGGTGGATGATATCCATAAAGTGCCATAAATGGGGTCATTTTTGCGGCAGTATGAAATGAAGTGTTATACCACCATTTAGCCTGAGGCAACCATTTTAACCATTGTGTTTATTTATCAGATACAAAGCAACGAAGATATCTTTCCAAACATTTGATTACTATCTTAGGTTTCCCATTAGACTGAGGATGATAAAATTAGCTATGATCTAACTAAGTACCAAGGCAAGAAAATAAATCTGTCCAAAAATTTCCCGTGAAAATGGGATCTCTGTCGCCTACAATAATATTTTGGTTTCCATGTAGCTTTTGAATTGTTTCCATAAATGCAGTAGAAACTGTACTAGCTTTAAATGGATGCGATAGTGCACAAAAGTGTGCATACTTGGTAAGTCTGTCAACTACCACCATGATGACACTCTTTCCTTTGGACTTGGTAAGCCTGTGATAAAATCCATTGAAATATCCTCCCAACGTTGGCCTGGAATGGATAAAGGTTGTAATAGATCTGCAGTCTTAATTATTTCAACTTTATTTTGTTGGAAAACCAAACATTCCACCACAAATTTTTGAATATTTAATTTAAGGCCATCCCAAAAAATCCTTCTTAACCTTGTGGTAAATTAAAAAAAAAAACTTGAGTGCCCTCCTGAGGGAGAGGTGTGCAATTCCATAAGAATATTTTGTTTGAGTTAGGAGTTCTTACATAGGCATAAGCGATATTTGTACCATCACGAATCATTTTTCCAGCTAAATGTATCAAATGTACTGGGATCATGTTGTGGCTTTTGAATGAGTTCCCACACTTCTTCACCATTCTTCCATTCATCCCTTGCTTCATTTATCCAATCTGGTTTGATAATAGAAATGACGCAAAACAATGCTTCCACATTCTTAGCCTTTCTTGAGAGTGCATATGCCACAACATTTTGCTTTCCTTTTTTGTACATGATTTCAAAGTCATAATCCAACATATTTGTGACACATTTTTGTTTCTCTTCTGAAGATAATCTTTGTTCTAAAAAGTATTTAAGATTATCATGATCCGTTTTTACCTTGAAGTGTCTTCCCATTAGGTAGGGCCGTCATTTCTTAAGTGTGTGTAGTATTGTCAACATTTCCTTCTCATAAATAGCTTTGTGTAAATACTTTCCTTTGATTGGACAACTTTTAAAAGCAATGGGTCTTTCTTCTTGCATTAAAACAACACCAATTCCATTTTTTGAGGCATCACATTCCAAAATAAAGGTTTTTGTGAAGTCTGGCGTAGCTAAGACTAGTGCTTGGCACATTGCCTCTTTAATATGTTCAAAGGCCTTTGTTGCTTCTGGAGTCCATGAAAATGCATCTTTCTTCAATAATCTTGTTAGAGGTGCTGATATTCGCCCATAATTCTTAACAAACTTGTGATAATACCCTGTCAACTCGAGAAATCCTCAGAGATTATTTATTGATGTGGGGATTTTCCATTCCTTAATGGCTTTAATTTTGCTAGGGTCTACCTTAACACCTTCATGAGATACAACATGACCTAGATATTCCACCTCTTGTACTGCAAAGAAACATTTGGAGCTTTTGCATATCATTGTTTCTCGTCCAATAGTTTGAGCACCCTGTCAACATGTTGAACATGATCCTTCCAAGACTTTCTATATATTAGTATATCATCAAAAAATACTAACACAAATTTTCTAAGGAAGGGTTTGAAAATGGAATTCATCAAACCTTGAAATGTAGAAGGTGCATTGGTAAGGTCAAAAGGCATGACCAAAAATTCATAATGACCTTCATGAGTTCTAAACGCTATTTTTGGAATGTCTTCAGTCTTCATTTTGATTTGAAGATATCTTGAACGAAGATCCAACTTGGTGAAGTAAATTGATCCATGCAATTTATCCAATAACTCATCAATGATAGGAATGGGAAATTTATCTTTAATAGTGAGCTTGTTGAGCTCCCTATAATCTGGAAACATGCGCCATGACCCATCCTTCTTGTGAACCAATACTACTGCAACAGAGAAAAAACTTTGACTAGGTTGAATTATACCAACCTCTAGCATTTCTACAACCATACATTCAATTTCACTCTTTTTGGCATAGGGATATCTGTAAGGCCTGATGTTTGGAACACTTCCTAGAATCAAATGAATAGCATGATCATGATCACGAATAGGTGGGAGGCCTTTGGGAGTCTCAAATACCTTGGAATGATTGTCTAAGGCTTTTTGGAGATCTCGAGAAATAGATGATTTTGATGTGGGAACCTCTAGAAAACATAATTGTGCAATTACGCCTTGTTTTTCTTTCTTTAGAAGATTTTTCATTATGTTAGAGATGATTATATTAATTGGTTTCCCTGTGATACCCATTAATTCAACTTCCTTGCCTTCCGAAGAAGATTTCATGAAAATTTATTGAAAATTAAAAGCTATTGTACCCAAGGATTGTAGCCATTGGACTCCTAGTACAACATCAGCACCACCCATTGGAATGGAAAGCATTGGGCTATTCAATACATATTCTCCCATGGATAGCTTGATATTATGGCACTTTTCAAAGAAATTTATGGTTTCTCCACTTGCAACCATCACTTGACACTTAGGTGCTGGATATAGGAAGAAATTCAATTCCTTGGCTATCTTACAATGAATAAAATTATGGGTACTTCCTGAATCAATCAACACTATTACATTTTTCTTCTTGATATGCCCTTCTATCTTGGTAGTTTGAGGAGTGGTAATTCCAGCCAATGCATTACAAGATATGGTCAGATTCATTTCTTCTTTCTCTAGGGTTTGTTCTTGGCGTATATCCTCTTCTTTTGATGTTTCTTGTTTCTTTTCTTCCTCCTCTTCACAATGTATGTAAAATAATTTCTTCTTAGCACACTTATGACCTTTAGTGTATTTGTTATCACAACTGTAACAAAGCCTTTTTTCTCCTTTTTCTTTCAATTGTTGTTGTGTCAACTGTGTAGGTTGTGGAAGGTTAGGGGAAACAACACTTCCATCTTTATAGTTGTGAGTGGTAGGCTTCCTTGTGGCCATAATTTTGCTTTCCAACCTGAATTCCTTCTCCAATGAATCAAGTTCCCAAAGTCGAACCTCATGTTGGATGTTATTCTTTAAAGTCTGTATGAACACATCAATGATATGTTCCTTTGGAATGTCTTTTACCCTTATATTCAATTTTTGGAAGTCCTCAATGTGCTCCGTTATTGAACCCTTTTGTTTGAGATTTATCAATTGGATATAAAAAGTGTGGCTTTTTGTATCCTCATAATGTGCTATCATTTCTTCTGTAAAAATTGCCCAAGTGAAAATTTGTTTACGAGATCAAAGTCATCGATACCATACAAACTGATTTGGTTCCAAATATAATATAAAGTTGCAATGCATACCTTTTGTGTGTTTTTCACATTATGGAGATCGAAATATTTCTCCAACTGTAGTATCCATGTTATGGGATCCTTGCCATTAAACTTTCTCATATTGATCTTTGGAACATGGTGGGTCTTCAATCCACCATTAGAGTCTATGAAATCATGATCAACATTTCTTTTGTTCTCCTCATGAGTTTCCTTTACTACCCTTTCAACATTAGTAATCATTTCTTGTAGAAAATTTTTCAAATCTTCCATGTTGCCTTTAATTTTTTCTTTTATACCATCCATCTTAGCTTCCATGTATGTCTTCAAATCTTCCATGTTGCCTTTAAGTTTTTCTTCTATACCATCCATTTTAGCTTCCACGCCTTTTTTAAACCATCCACCTGAGCTTCCACACCTTTCTTTAAACTATCCATCTTAGCTTCTGTTACTTTTTGTGAGAGTGAATTTTGTTGCACTTGGTCTCGTAATTTTGATCTATCATGGTGCATTTCTTCCTCTTCTTCAAGAGTCATGCTAGACCTTTCAGGTTTCTTACTAGGTGTTTCCATTTTATTTCTTTAGGGCATCAATTAATGATAATAATGTTTCACTATTCCCTTTGAATTCCTTCAAACTAATTTTTCAAACCAAACTTATGCAAAATAAAATAAAAAAACTACACAACTTTTTTAACCTTGTAAGAGCTCGATATTGAACCTGTTGTATATCTATAATTTCAGATCTCCAAGATCTGAAATTGCTTCCTGTGGTAGCCCTATGAGTCCTCTTTCCAACCCCACAAGTCTGATCATGATTGTATTCTTCAAGGAAGAGTTATGCTAAATCTTCCACGATGACCTGATTATATATTGGTTTAGTAGAGCGAACTTGTAAAAAGTGCCACATGTCATTGTTTTGACCTTAGGACCTAAAACTGATATACAGAAAACTACAGACCATTCTCTTTCTTTAACATCTTACAAAATTTCAATTTGATGCTTACAAATAAAGTTATGACGATTTTCCCCATGTCACTTGTTTGAGATATAATGTGGGATCTTGCAAAAACCCTAATTTCCTTGGATCATATCTCCAAAAATATAGTGAGACAAGATCTGAAATTCACAGCCCACGTTCAAAGAGATTTCACCTCAAATGGGTTTCTTTTTAGCTTCTAAAACATCGCAGAAAAAAGTTATAGCGAACATGCCATGATGACTTGTTTGGAGCAGCAAAACCCTAGAATCCAAGGCTCTGATATGAAATGTTATGCAACCAACTCACAAAATAGAAGAAAAGATAAATCGACACCTTCAAAATCAACCTCTTTGAGGGGGAAACCTCCTTTACATTACACAAATGAACAATTCTTAGATGATACAAATGACCAAACTTCCTTTCTATATATAGGAGTCTAAGAGGTCATAATATAATCAAAGCCGACATAACAATAATAATATAATGGCACAACAATAACAATAGTGGGCTTCTATGTGACACAATCATAACACTATGGGGACAATAGGGGCACAAAAATAACAATAAGGGCTACAATGACAATAGTAATTGGGGAATCACTAGTATTATAGGGACTTAACACAATAACAATCCCCCTAACTGACCCAATGATTAATCTCAACCAACAATCAAAATCACTTTATAGAATATGAAGCATTAAGAGTGAATTGGTTCTCACAAGTCTTACCACAAGAGTGCTTAATGATAGAAATTCCAAAAGTTGTGCCTTAAGAATTGCAGTTTCAAGAGTGCTGCTATTTCAAATGGCATTTTTATTTATTGTTCTAATACTACCCTACCCTAATTTAAATAAAGGAAGGTCTCCTTCAAGTGTAGGAGTACTTCCAATGTAGCCATGTGCATAAAAAAATGTTAAATATACTCACACTCAGTTTTAAAGAATAATATTCAACACATACCAGAGTATGAGAAACCAATTGCTTTGATTGATATGGTACCAAGAGTTGTCGAATGATGAGGAAATAAGGTGTGTTGATGACTGCTTGAAACCAGGATTCAATGGGATCCACATATTCATGATTCTCCAACTGATGGAAGCCTTCCACAACTTGATAATCACTCTCTAAGAGGCATAAGGGATCTAGTGAAAGCCAAAAGAAAAATCCCTCAAGTTCGGGCTCAAATATTTTCTTTTTAAATTGACAAGAATGGTTAAGGGAAATTTTAGGGTTTTTAGCTTCAACAACAATTTCAGAATAGGTTTCAATCAAATAATTCTCCTCTAATGGTCTTTGAATTATTCTTCCCAGGGTGAATGTTCTATAGTGATAGGGGGTGTTTCCAAGCTCACCCCTTCCTCCAACCTCAAAGATATATCATTTCATTTAGTAGGGGAATCAATGGGAAGAATAAGTGTTTTAGATTGTTGTGCAACCTCCTTGTTTAGATTACGGTTTGGGCTATGGTTTAGGCTAGGGTTTAGGTTAAGGCTTGGACTAGGATTTGGATTTGGATTAGGATTTGGGTTAGGCTTTGGACTAGGGTTAGGTCTAGGGTATGGATTAGGTATAGGTCTAGGGTTAGGATAATGGCTAGGATGTGGATTAGGGCTAGGGCATGGATTAGGATAAGGGATAGGGTATGGATTAGGGTCAGGGTATAGATTAGGGTAAGGTTTCTCAGTTAGATGAGACCATGGAGGAGGATGATTTGGTAGTGCATTGAGTGGAAATTGTGGTTTTTGTTGATTTTTCATGAAAGACTACCCTAGGGAAAAGGCTCTAAACCATTCTTGAGGCCATGGGGATATCTGACTCAAAGAAGAAGTCCAGGGAGAGAGCCAATTAGGCCATGAAGTAGGATATTTAATTGGAGGAGGATTACAATTTTTCCATGGAACAACATGATTATAAATTTGTTGAGGAACCTGCTTAGGATAATAATCATTAGTCCAAGTATTAAATGGTGATGGGTTTTGAGTTATACCTAGTGGTTGATTCAATTCCTTACTTGATTTCCTGAGTATGTTTAGTAATCATGGAAGTGATGGGAAATGTTAAGTTGCATGACCATCCTCGCAAATTTTGTGAACTTTCAGATTGCTAAGTGGGCACTTTCCAAGGAAGTGCTTCTTTCTACAGTTGGCACAATAAATCAATAGTGGTTCTTCATCCTTTTTATTTTCTTCCTGTAATCATCAAATGTTGCAATCAAAGATTTAATAATATTAAATTTATGTTCAAGAAAAATATTAAATTATGCACTTGTGAGTTCTTCATTGGATGATTTACATGTCCCTGTAATAGCATCAAAACTCCTCATTGAATGATTCCTCAAAATACCTTTTTCCTGTTCTCAACAAGCGAACTGGTATATTCTGTCATCACATGGATTAGGATATATAGGTTGTTCTTACAACACCCAAAATGTTTTATCTTTATAGGGCTTGCATTTCTAATCTAAATGAGTTAAAACTAATTGCAATAAAACTCACCAAACTTGGAATCCTTTCTTACTTGGACAACTAGACTTTGGAGAGACCCCAAACCAAAGCGGATGTGTGCCTATTTACTCACATCTTACCGTATTCTTTGCACTCTAATTGTCCTGCAACTAAGATCACACCAAAAACTTGTGAAAGAAACTACACTCTAATCCCTTTAGCACCTCCCCGACAACGATGCCAAAAATGTTGGGGAAATTATATGTGTTATAATTCCAACATTAAATTATCAATCTGGGGTCGTAAGACTTAGAGGCACAAGCGCAAGTAACGTAGGATTAGAACATATAATCTAAATTAATATCAAATTCATATTTATAAATTAAGTACATAATGCAAATACACAATTTTAATCTCAATCTAAGTAAAGTAAATCAATCAAAACTTAATTTCAATGTAAGTAAAACTTAACTGCAATCCAAACAATAAAATTTAGAAATATGAAATCAAACAAGACTAATTACCATTAAGTATCAAGCTTATGATAATTTCAATCTTAAACAAAACTAATTCTAATCCAAGCAATTCTAAACTAAGGAAAATAAACAATCCAACAAAACCAAATCTAATCACTAAGTCTAAGTCCCGGGATGCAAGCCAACAAGAATTCAAACTAGTCTTTTATCTTTCCTAACATTCAACTCTCAAACACTCAAAGGAAACTAAAAGCTTCAAATTAATGTTTTCACACACTTAAAAATCAAAGTTTATTCTAATTTAAAACTGCATGAAATAAACTTAGAAAGCCTATTCCATGAAAAGCATTAACCTACAACTCTCAATCCAACCATACTTCAACTCTAACTAAGCTACAACCATTAACATCTTGTTATATTATAGTTGTACATCCATATAAAACATGATATTACAAAACTTGTCTACATAGAGAATAACTCTGTATAAGTACAAAATGCAAGATTATACAATTTAAATAGAATTGGTTTCAGAATTCACATTCAAACATCCATCATGCTTCATTAACACCAATGTTGCACAACTCATACTCATATAAGAATCATCACGGCATTGAATTGTTGAATCATATAAGACTCGGGAACGACCCTTATAAGAGTTGTATAAGACTTGTCAAAATATAAAAAAAAAACTTAAAATATGGTAAATTTTAAGCACAAAAAAGAAACCAATGACAATTCTAATCATCTCATATCTATAAAAGTACAACATAACATATTCGATTTTTGTAAGCAAATCATTTAGATACTGAATAAGAAAAGGACTCATGATTCCATAATTAAAAAAATGTCAACAAGTTCAAAATTCAAATACATATGTCATAAATGATAAATGATTATAGACTGACTCTGTGCAAGAGAATCTAACATGTTCTAGTGTTGTTATATATAATGCCAAGTCTCCACAAATTTTGAGGAAATAAGTGTTTGCGGAATATTCATTAATGAGGTGTCTTTTTTGGCCTTGAAATGGAATTCTCCTCATGGCCTCAATAACAACCTTTGTCTGAATCAAATAGCTGAGAGGGTCTCTGTTTCAATAAAATAGAGAGTTGGCACTAGTGGAAAACTCTCCCTGATGGGTTGGCATAGTTCAATCTCCTAAGATTATAATTTGATGTCGTTTATGGTTTAGGCATGGGGCCTTATCTGCAAGGCATATCTCTATGGCATGTAGGAGAAAATGATGAAACTCTAGGACATTTACTATAGTAAGAATAAATGACTATTTTAAATGATTATAATATTTTTCAAAATTAATATTAAAGCTTTTTCATGCTCATAAGCTTTTTAAAATTCTGACCCATTCCATTCTTTCTTCCAAAACTAAGTACATACAAAAATAAAAAAAATAAAAAAATCTGAAGAGTTTATGCCTTTTAAGGCTCGACGGGTCCTATACGGGTCCAATACAGGTTTTATAGGCTACCCATGGGTCCTATAGAAGTAGGCTACCCACGGGTCCTGTACGGGTAGACAATTTTAATGATAAACCCACTAGGTAAGGGTCTTAACCACGGGTTCTATGCGGGTGAGCCGACTTGGTATAGTACCTATGTAGAACCACGGGTACTCACATGTCTTATGTAGGTCATGTTTCACTGATTAACATAGTCCTTAATGATTCATGATGAGATCCTTACTCAAATATAAAAAGATACAAACTTTGAATGTTTTGAGTCATGCAAGTATATTAAAGGAACTATTCATACACAGAAAATCATCATTCAACACAAATTTTGCTAATTTCTAAAGATTGAAAACTAATCTAAAGTGAGGGATGTTGATATTGGTTAGTTGGGCCCAAACCATCCAACCCTCACTCTCTTAAAATTAAATCAAATTACAGAATGAAAATGATCGTTAAAAAAACAATAGATTGGAGAAAGAAACCATGCATTAGAAGTCTTTTATTAAAATTGAATCAGTTCTTTACATCCCAAGCCATATGATCTAACTCCAAACCAGAAATATGAATCTATAATAACATCTACTCCCTTCTTATAGACCATGGCTAAGATTTAGAAAATTTACAAGCCGAATTTCGACATAAATAGTCACTTTCCTTAATTTTGGAAAATTGCATATTTTTAACAAATTGGCCTCAAAGATATTGGCATATATTCCTAACCATGGTGAATTTTGGAAAATGGTTTGGAGGGGACCTAATTTGTCATGTTTTCGACAAAAAAATCTCTTATATTTGTCTCATTAAGCTCCATCTCCTCTAAAAGCGTGCCTGAAGTTTGGTCGTTTGGCTCTTTTTACAAGATTCTAAAATTTTGGAAAAACAATGTTTTTTTATGAAACTTCCTTAAAGACAGACGTGTAACTTTTGAAAAAAGGTGAATATTGAGAAACAGTTTCAGTTATAGATAAAATTTTATATTGGTTAAAAACCCATTTTCTCATATTTTCTCATATGGGCTTTTACCAGATATCTCACCTTCCAAAGGAAGGATAAATCCAGAGGCTACCTGGCCCGATTATAGACTATGCCTGAAGAAATAAAATGTAAACACTTTCTGAATAATAGATCTGATGATCAACTCTGCTCTGATACCATGTAGAAATTTTGAATAATTAATCACTTATTCACAGAGATTATCCCGATTATACACTATTGCAGAATACATGCATAATACATAACCTCCTCTACATTGATCATCAATTTAGCAGCATTAAAAACAATGAAACATTAATTGCATGCGCACATTAACACAGTATGTAACCTGGGGAAAGGTTACAGCTGAAAACCCCACAATATCTGTATATTATATTTATTGAGAACATGTAATAATACATAGTATAATACTCCTCACAAGTACTCAGTACTATCTCCACCTGTTACACACAAACTAGCTGAAATCTAAAGTGCTCCAAGAGGATAAGATAATGTAGAAATTTTGAATAATTAATCACTTATTCACAGAGATTATCCCGATTATACACTATTGCGGAATACATGCATAATACATAACCTCCTCTACATTGATAATCAATTTAGCAGCATTAAAAACAATGAAACATCAATCGCATGTGCTCATTAACACAGTATGTAACCTCGGGAAAGCTTACAGCTGAAAACCCCACACTATCTGTATATTATATTGATTGAGAACATGTAACAATACATAGTACAATACTTCTCACAAGTACTCAGTACTATCTCCACCTGTTACACACAAACTAGCTCAAATATGAAGCCTCAAATCTCCTCCACTGTTTTCCTGCCTCCACTACGCAATCCTGCAAGAGAATAATGATGAATGGCTGAAGAAAACTCATATTTCCTTGGCTAAACCACGCAATCCTCATTGGCATTACTCAATCCCACTGATTATGCAAGATATCATGCACAACTATAGTCACAACTGATAGCAATCTCAACCTCTGACACATGTCTCCACTGAACTGTCCATGCACTGAGTTAACTGATGTATTATTTAGTTGCTTTATTAGTTAATAATTAGTGAATTAATTTAACAATTAATTCACATCACTCATCACTAGTTTGTTTGCAGTTAGACTAAATAAAACTAGTTTAACCAAGTCACACTGAACACAACTCCATCAACTCCACAATCAACTCCACCAAACTCAACCACATGAGTTCTAACTGAAGTCATGCATGCAATAGCTCAACTGACCCATAAGAAAAGCGCATTTCCTTCTGACAACTGCATGTGCCTCATATGTAGCTCAAACTGAAGTGCTCCAAGAGGATAAGATAATGTTTATAGTCCAAATACTATTATGAGACAATAATATTTGACTGTTCTATTTTTAGCCTTGCAGTCTAAAAATAGAAACCGCCTATATGTCTAAAAATAGAAGTCCATCTATTTTTACCAACATGACCAATCATCCACAAATAGCATCCTGCAACTCATAGACCATGGTCCATATGTCTAAAAATAGACTTTGCGCCAAAAATAGCCTGCGGGCCCACTTAGTGAAGGCGACTTCTTTCCACTAAGCTCCATCATCTTGTTGCATTCTCAACATTCACCTCTAGTTGTATGCAAATCAAGGTCAAACTTGGCCGTCTGAAAACTGTGCGGATTTTGAGCAGATTTATTGATTTTCTTCTAGAGTCCCACAAGTGCAACCTGGGTGCAATATAACTCATGGGAAGGTGTTATAAAATCATTTTGGACAATAACCTTCCACGGTTTTCCTCGAAAACGTGCCAAAATGTCGAAGCCCCAAATTGGTTGCTCTCTAGTGCAGGAATGCTAGTGTAGGAGTGTTGGTGCAGGAACAAAAATAAGTGCAATTAATTGTTGATGCATGTGTATATTTAATCATTATTTCATACGCATTCCTGAAACAACACAAGAACCATCATCAATAATCATTTTGATGCAAATATTATTGAAATAAAGGAAATAGGTTAAATAATGAACACTTACGTGATCATGCTCCAAGTTTAAGCTACTAACCAAAAATTGTGCAAAATGGTAGTAATAAAAATGAAAACCATGAATAAGCATAGGGTGATAATGTGAATTAAACATGACAAATTTGGGGCCTAACATACATTATGAAGATACAAAGAGCAACACCTTCTTTAGTTAATTGATAAATCTCAAACAAAAGCATTCAATGGCGAAGCACATTGAGGACTTCCAAAACTTGAATATAAGGGTAAATGATATTCCAAAGGAGCATAGGATTGATCTCTTTATAGGGACTTTAAAGGATAATATCCAACATGAGGTTCATCATTGGGAACCTGATTCATTGGAGAAGGTATTTGGGTTGGCAAGAAAAGTGGAAAACAAACTTATGGCAACAAGGAAGCCTACCACTCACAACTATAAATATGGAAGTGTTGCTGCTCCTAACTACAACACTTCCACAACCTACAAGGTTGAAACCACAATGGTTGGAGGAAAAAATAGCAAAATGAATTTATTACACTTGTGATAGAAAATATACTAAAGGTCATAAGTGTGATGAGAAGAAATTATTTTACATAGATTGTGAAGAGGAGGAAGAAAGAGATCGAGAAATGTCAAAATAAGAGGATATGCACCAGGAACCAACCCCAAAGAAAGAATAAATGAATCCAACCACCTCTTGTAATGCACTGGCACGAATTACCACTCAAACTCTTAAGATAGATGGACAAACGAAGATAATGAACAAATGTTTGGAAGGATATTTGCGTTGCTTTGTATATGATAAAAAACACTATGGGTCAAGTGGTTTCCTCTCATTGAATGGTGGTCTAACACTTCCTTCCATACTGTAGAAAAAATGATCCCATTTATGGCACTCTATGGATATCATCCACCATCCATCACATCATCTTTAAGAGAAAATTATAAGGTTTAAGCAATGGAAGATCACATCAAGCATCAACAACAAGTTATCCAACTCTTAAAGGATAACCTCACTTTGGCTCATAATCGAATGAAACAATAGGTATATCAACATCGAAGTGAAATAAGTTTTCATTTAGGTGACTCGGTATTTTTACGGCTACAACTATACAAACAAATGTCCCTCAAGCAAGCTAATAAGGATAATAAATTATCACCAAAGCACTATGTTCCTTACAAGGTGTTGCAAAAGATTGGTATTGTGGCATAAAAATTGGAGCTTCATGTATCTTCCCGAGTGCACCTAGTTTTCTATGTTGCATGGTTAAAGAAGGTTATAGGTGACAAGCTCTCATTTCAAAAAATATTGCTGAAACTTGAGGAGGAAGGAAAAATCATATTGGAACCTGAAGTAGTCACGGAATAAAGAACTTGACAACTACATAATCAATCAATTTCAGAGTATCTCATAAAGTGGAAGAACTTACCTGCTGAAGATTCAACATGGGAGGATGAGAATTTTATACAGAAGCATCTAGAACTACTCAAGCATTGAGGACAACACTTTTTTGGTGGAGAGGGGCATGTTAGGTCCCTATACTACTAGTGTAGCCCCTTATTGTTATTATTTCAACCCCCTTATTGTATTGTTGTGCCCATGTAGTCCCCATATTATTACTATATGCCCCATAAAAGCCGACTATTGTTATTGTTGTGCCATTACAATATTATTGTTATGTAGGCTCTGATTATAATCTGACCCCTTATACTCCTATATATAGAAAGGATGTCTCGTCATTTGTATCATCCAAGAATTGTTCATTTTTGTAATGTAAATAATGTTTCCATGTCAAAGAGGCTTATTTTGAAGTCGTTGATCTATCTATTCTTCTATTTTCTGAGCTGGTTGCATAACACTCTCTAACGCCTTGTGGGAGAAGCCAAGGTTAAAATACCTTTGCTTCAGTAATGAGGCTCCTTTATAACTTGAGGCATGACTTTCATATCCTCATGACTCTTGAATTTACAACTTCTAATGACCTTTGGACTTCTATAACTCTTGAAGATGGATCTCGACTTATTGAGAGAAGGGGAGGTTCCCCTTCAGAGAATTATTTATATAACTTTCGATATTGGTTTTCTTGCTTTATGTTTCCCTCTTATCCTTTCTCTACTAGATTAGAGAAGCATGTAACACACCAATTAGTTTTAACAACAAGTTGAGGAGCTCGAATACTAGAATATATGCGTGTCTAATAGTTTCCCTCAAGTTTTCATTTTTAGGTGTATCATATTTTCTGTTCGGACCTAGCTCAACCTATGGCATATTCCCAAATAAAGAAGGAAAAATAATTGATAGCCAAGTGTTTTGGTTGTCACATTTTCTCTTTATTCCACCAAAAATCCCTTATGAGACATGCACTTTTTCAGACAAGGTCTTATTTATATACAATGACTAGGACAAAAAACATGAAAGGACATGACTTGAAAAAAAACACATAAGAAAGATAAAAAATGATAAACAAATTGTACAAGAAATGCAACTTAGAGCTGCTACTAAAAATAGAGTTTCAAATCTTGGTCATTTATGGGAAGAGGATCAGTCCTCCCATCTAAGGATTTCAATTTGAAAAAAGTATGACTGAGGTTCTCTTCGATGGTATAGGGGTCAATCCACAGAGATTGGAACTGCATGTGTTTTCCTTTCTCTTCGTGGGATTTATCCCACTTCAATACTAAGTCACCCACATCGAAACTCTTAGTCCATGTAGATTTTTTATCAAACCAACACTTAATGTGGATTCAGTGTACGAAAAATCTTTCTTTAGATTTGAGCCTTTCTTCCTCAAGTGTAAGAAAAGTATATATCCTGCTTTGAGCCAGAAGACAAGATCTACCGTGAGACTCCTAAGAGAGTTGCAAGTTTGGGAGATATATGTTAGGAGGCAAGATAACTTCTTTACCATAAACTAGGAAGTACAATGAAGTTTTGAGGGAAGATTTTAGAGTTACACAGGAAAACCATAATGCATTTATCAAAGCATCGTGCCAATGCATTTGCTCAAATAAAATGGTTTTCTTGATTATGCTAATGTAATTTTTTTTTGTTGATTAAGCTGAACCATTTCCATGTAGGTAATAGTTAGATGCATGCTTTAACACCATGCCATTTTCTAATGTGAATTCATAAAGTTTCAATGAAGAAAAATAAGTTGCATTATCAAAGATAAGATACGTTGGAATTCGAAACCTAGTTATAATGTTTTTCTTTAATAATTGGATGACTTCTTGGTCATTAAATCATCTTAAAGGAACTACTTCTGTCCACTGAGTAAAATAATTTGTCATTGTTAAAATGTACCAGTGTTTCTTTGAATAATGTGGGAAGATTTATCCAATAACATCTAGTCGCCAATGTTGGAACGGTTCCTCAACTACTACTAGTAGTAGTGGGGTGGCTGACTTCTGATCTTGACTACTACATCTCTGACAAGTTGAGCTATTACATGCATAGGCATGAGCTTCCTTAAATAAGGCGGGCCAATAATAACCGACCCTAGTTACTTTATACATAGTTGTATCGCTCGCATAGTTCCCACCTACCGTTCCATTGTGAAAATATTTTAATACCTTCTCTGTGTCTTGAGGCTCAAGGCATCTTGGCAAGACACCATTGTGGTGATTTCTAAAAAGCACTCTATGAATGAGTTGATAAGATAAATTTTCTAACCAGATTGACCTATTTTATTATTCTATAAATTCATGGGAAAGGTGCCATGCTCTAAGAATTGTTGTATATTTGAATACCATGGTGACGTTGAGCTTGTCTGGGGAAATTTTTCAATGTTATACATCTCTATTTCTTGCTCCCATCTTGAAAGATCTTACTCTGGAGCATCTCTTGGTTCTATTTTTAATTGACAGAGGTCATGACCCTTAATGGTATGAATTAGCTTAAACTCCAAATCATATTTTTGCAAATAGGTCATACAATTTTCCCTCTTCCCATCCAACTTTTATTGCATAAAGAGTGTTCTTACCGTTGGATGAGACACATATATAATCATAGGAGATTTAAGGAGGTAGGGTTTGAAATGTTTTTCTACCTTATATATAACATAAGATTGTTTATCGATGGCAGGGTAATTCAACTCTAAGCCCTATAATCCAACACTCATGAAAGAATAGGTTGTTCATTTCCTTCAATATCCTTCTGAGTCGATACAACCGCAATAGATGAATTTGAAGAGAAAGTATAAAGTATAAAATCCTTGCCATAATCAAGACTAAACAATATAGACACATCAACAATAACTTGTCTATTATGATAGAAATCATCCTTTTCCCTTTTTCCCCATTTATAGGTTGAATCTTTCTTCATCATTTCCTGTAATGGTTTAACTATCTGAGCATAGTCAACCATGAACTTTTGTAGGAAATTAATCTTCCCTAAGAAAGATTGCATAACCTTCTTATTTACTGGTAACGAGATTTGAGTTATATATTTGACCCTTTTGGGATCAAATTTGATTCCACTCTTAGCAGTGATGTGTCCTAAGAGATTACCTTCTGACACACCAAAGAATATTTTCTTGGGATTAAGATAAAGCCCATATTTGTGACCTCACTCAAATATTTGTTCTAGATGACGCCCGTGGTATGATATTCTTTTAGAGAATATAGTAGCATCATCTAGATAACAGCTACACTTTGGCCAACCAGGAAATGAAAAACAATATCCATTGCTCTTTGAAATTTTGCACCAACATTGATAAGGCTAAATGGCATGCACTTAAAGGCAGATGTTCCCCACTTGGTGCTGAAATTGGTTTTGAAACATCCTGGTTCTAGCACTAGCACTTGATTGTAGCTAGAAAAACCATCTAGCTGCGAGAACATCTCTGACCCAAATATTGTTTGGAGGATATGTTCCATGGATGGCACTAGGTAATTGTCTTTTTCTGAGGCTAGTTGAGATTACGAAAGTTGGAACATAACCTTATCTCACTGGACTTCTAGCATTCCAACGTTAGATGAACTTTCCTTATCTTATGCTGAAAAGGATTCACCCCTTCTTTAAAGGGAATGGCATACTGGATAATATGAACATCATATGCCTTTGAATTGTCATAAGTCTATGCAAACACATCTCGGTAATATTTGAACAAGAAGATGAATTCTTGTCGTTCTTGCGAGGGGAAAACATGTACTGAGGCTTAAATATTTCATATCGTGTTGAGTTCCCAAATTGACTTGTTCAAATAATAGCTTCGAGCTTTGAGTCTTAGTATTAATTGATCCTCTAAACCACTTTTGTATGTCATATAATTTTTCTAGGGACACTACACCTTTAGGCATAGTGTTGCATTTCATTGTATCAGATGATTCCTACAAATCCTTGTCTTGCTCCTCCACCTCAATGGAAACATCTTTAAACACGTCTGCATTAGCCATAAAAATCAGTTTCTTTTGGTCATCATTGAAAACACAAAAATTAGTTATGTTATTAGGCACAAATAATTTATATAATCTCTACAGAAAAACCATTTTTCAAAGAAATACTTATAGCGACAATGTTAGCTAATGTGTGTGTTGTGACGTTTCTAAGTCTAGGAACAAAAATAATATTAAAATATTTAAAATAAGTAATCAATCACCATACCTCATGGTTGTAGTTTTTAATATTTGGTGAAATAGAGTGGATAATATCCCATACCTGTCGAGTAACTACTTATGAGTCACCAATTACCTTAAGAAACTCTACATTCGCGTCGATGGATTTCTTTAACCCAAGAATGAGTGCTTTGTATTCAAAAATATTATTTGTGCACTCAAACTCCAAACGACATGATAGGATGTACTTCTTATTATTTAGGTCTATGAGAATGAAACCAACTCTAGAGCCATCCTGCATTTTTGATCCATCATAGTACAAAGTCCAAATATTATCAACTACTA
The DNA here is from genome assembly GCA_031772625.1 of Pinus tabuliformis. NCBI lineage: Eukaryota > Viridiplantae > Streptophyta > Pinopsida > Pinales > Pinaceae > Pinus > Pinus tabuliformis. The sequence goes on from CM062809.1 coordinate 224,585,315, forward strand.
AATTGTTTCCTATACTATTGTTAATATTATGTACATCTATGTTACAAGATCCATTAAAACCGATTGGAGTACAAGGAAGAATCTCTAGTTGTGTATTTGGTGAGATGGGTGATGGTTGTGCTTGATAACGTCCGTGATCAATTTCCAAGAATTTTTTTCCAAAGATTAGATTTGCAAAGGCAACATGCTCATTATGACCCTCAAGTGGTGCCACAATATATTTCATGTATGGTTCACTCTCCACTCGAATATTATTGTTTCCGCCCTTATATGGAAGCCATAAGTGTGACCAATCTGTAGCAAAATACCCTTGTAATTTACTAGGCCAATCTCGACTTAGGAGTATGCCATAGTCTTCAAGGATGTCTACAATTACAATATGTCTACATTGGTGTACCCAGTGATCAGATGAAAAACACATAATAACATTCTTGAGTTCACTAATAGCTTGGACAAGGGATTTTCCCAGCTGAATGATTGGTGCATTAGTTTTATCCCATTTAACATTAATTTTGTTAGCAATAGCTAATGGAATTGCATTCACAAATGCACTCGAATCAACCAAATAATTATGGACATTGTAGTTAAATATTTCGAAAATTAGAAAAAATGGGGGGCAAAGATTGTTAGAATCTAAATTTACATGATTAACTACATATTCGAGAGTTCTCGAAGGCTTACTAGACACCTGCCTGATATGTTAGGTCCCTATACTAGTAGTGTAACCCCTTATTGTTATTAGTGCAACCCCCTCATTATATTGTTATGCCCATGTAGTCCCCATATTGTTATTATTGTGTCCCATAAAAGCCCACTATTGTTATTGTTGTGTCATTACATTATTATTTTTATGTCGACTGTGATTATATTATGACCCCTTAGACTCATATATATAGAAAGGAGGTCTTGTCATTTGTATCATTCAAGAATTGTTAATTTGTGTAATGTAAAGGAGGTTTCCCCCTTGAAGAGGTTGAATTCTAAGGCGTTGATCTTTATTATCTATCTTTTTGTGAGCTGGTTTCATAACATTTGGTATTACATCTTTGGATTCTAGGGTTTCACTGCTCCAAACAGGTCATTGTAGAATTTTTCCTATAACTTTTTTTCTGCGACGTTTCAGAAGCTAAAAAAACATCCATTTGAGAAAAAATCTCGCTGAACCTTGAGTTTGAATTTCAGATTTTTTCTCGCTATATTTTCGGATATATGATCTGAGGAAGTTAGGGTTTTTGTAGACTCTCGAATTCCATCCTAAACAAGTGACCTTAGGAAAATAGTCATAACTCTCTCTGAGAATTAGATTGAAATTTCGTAAGAAGTTACAAAAAGAGGATGGGTTGTATTTTTTTGGGTATAATGTTCAGAACCTAAGGTTGAATAAGTGACACGTGGCATGTCCTACAAGTTCACTCTACTGAACGAGTCTATAATTACGTCATTGCAGGAGATTGGGAATAAATCTTTCTTGAGGAATCCAATTGTGATTAGACTTGCGGAGTTAAAAAGAGGACTCAGAGTGCTATTACAGGCCAAAATTTCAGAACTTAAAGATCCAAAATTACAGAGTTATGGTCGTTTCAAGATCGAGCTCCTAAAATCAAGAAAAAGAAAGATGAGGAAGTTTGATGGAAGGATCCGGTAAATTGGATACTACAGATTGAGAAATATTTTGATCTACATGGTGTACCATTGTTACAAAAGGTACGTATTGCATCTAATTATTTAGAACCGAATCAATTTTTATGGTATAAATGGCTTTGTTCTCATAAACCACTTGTCACATGGTCAATTTTCATGGAGGAAATGATAGCACATTATGAGGATACAAAGAGAAACACCTTCTTTAGCCAATTGATAAATCTCAAACAAAAGGGTTCATAGCAAAGCACATTGAGGACTTTCAAAAATTGAATATAAGGATAAATGATATTCTAGAAAAGCGGAAGATAAATAGTTTTATCTATGCCATGGAAGTTGATATTGATGGTATGAAAGCATACTAGAAGAAAGGCATGGAATGTTTGAAGAAAGACATGGAAGGTTTGAAGGAAGGCGGGACAAAGCTGCTACAAGAAAGGCCTCCTAATGACGAAAAGGATCAATAAACATCAAAAGAAGAGGATATACACCGGGAACCAACCCTAGAGAAAGAACAAATGAATCTGACCACATCTTGTATTGCAATGGCAGGAATTACCACTCCTCAAACTCTCAAGATAGAAGGAAATATCAAGAAGAAGAAGGTTCAAGCAGTGAAATATCAGGAAGAAAAGTATAAAGAAACATCAAAAGAAAAGGATACTCACCAGGAACCAACCCTAGAGAAAGAAGAAATGAATCCGACCATATCTTGTAATGCATTGGTCAGAATTACCACTCCTCAAACTATAAATATAGAAGGACATATCAAGAAGATAAAGGTAATAGTGTTGATTGATTCGGGTAGTACCCATAATTTTGTTCATTGTAAGATAGCCAAGGAATTGAATTGCTTCCTATATCCAGCACTAGAGTGTCAAGTGACGGTTGTAAGTGGAGGAACCATAAATTTCTCTAGAAAATGCCATCATATCAAGCTATCCATGGGATAATATGTATTGAATAGCCCAATGCTTTCCATTCCAATGGGTAGTGTTGTTGTTGTACTAGGAGTCCAATGGCTACAATCCTTAGGTATGATAGATTTTAATTTTCAAGGACTTTTCATGAAATTTTCTTCGGAAGGAAAGGAAGTTGAATTTAGGGGTATCATAGGGAAACCAAGAAAGATAATCAGCTCTGACAGAATGACAAAGCTTCTAAAGAAAGAACAACGATGTGGAATTGCACAATTATGTTCGCTAATGGTTCCCACATCGAAATCACCTATTTCTCCATATCTCCAAAAAGTCTTAGACAATAATTCCAAGGTATTTGAGACTCCCAAAGGTCTCTCACATATTCGTGATCATGATCATGCTATTCATTTGATTCCAGGAAGTGTTCCTCCAAACATCGGGCCTTATAGATATCCATATGCCCAAAGGAGTGAAATTGAACATATGGTTGCAGAAATGCTAGAGGCTGGTATAATTCAACCTAGTCAAAGTTATTTCTCTGCTCTAGTACTATTGATGCACAAGAAGGATGGGTCATGGCGCATGTGTCCGATTATAGAGAGCTCAACAAACTCACTATTAAAGATAAATTTCCCATTCCTGTCATTGGTGAAGTATTGGATGAATTGCATGGATTAATTTACTTCACTAGGTTAGATCTTCAATCAAGATATCATCATATAAGAATAAAGACTAAAGACATTATGAAAACAACATTATTTAAGAAAGACACATTTTCATGGACTCCAAAAGCAATAAAGGCCTTTGAACATCTTAAAGAGGCAATGTGCCAAGCACCAGTCTTAGCTACGCAAGACTTCACAAAAACCTTTATTGTGGAATATGATGCATCATGAAATGGAATTGGTGATGTTTGACCGCAAGAAGAAAGACCCATTTGTTTAAAAAGTCGTCCAATCAAAGGAAAGTATTTACACAAAACTATTTATGAGAAGGAAATGTTGGCAAGACTACATGCACTTAAGAAATATCGACCTTACATAATGAGAAGATCCCAATTCAAACAATATTTCCAGAACTTGATGAGGAAGCAAAAATAATATTGGAACTTGGATTAGTCACAAAAACAAGAACCTGACAGCTACAAAATCGATCAATTTCTGAGTATCTCATCAAGTGGAAGAACTTACCTACTAAAGATTCCACATGGGAGGACAAGAATTTTATACAGAAGCATCCATAACTACTCAAACATTGAGGACAACACTTTTGAAGGAGAGGGGCATGGCAGGTCCCTATACTACTAGTTTAACCCCTTATTTTTATTAGTGCAACCCCCTTATTATATTGTTGTGCCCATGTAGTCCCCATATTGTTATTATTGTGCCCCATAGAAGCCCACTATTGTTATTGTTGTTTTGCTACATTATTATCGTTATGTAGACTCTGATTATATTATGACCCCTTAGACTCCTATATATAGAAAGGAGGTCTTGTCATTTGCATCATCCAAGAATTTTTAATTTGTGTAATTTAAAGGAGGTTTCCCCCTCAAAGAGGCTGAATTCCAAGGCGTTGGTCTTTCTTTTCTATCTTTTTGTGAGTTGGTTTCATAACATGATATCTTTGTGAGATCAAAGATATAAATGTTGGCTTGAGCTCTTTTCAAGTATTCAATGATATTATAATCAATCACTTCATTTTAGCAGGAAATGATGAAGTGTATGGAGGTGTAGCTTATTAGAATATTTTAGAGTTAGAATTGTTTTTGATGCTAGTGGAAGTGTTCTTAGAAGAGGCAACATTTCTAGACTTGTTTTGTGTATTATGAGCAGGATTATTCAGTGGTGCAAGCCTTTTTAATAGTTGATCATTTAATTTTTGTCTCATCACCTCTTGTTTAGAAATGGGCCCTTTTCTCCTCAAATTGTAATGACCATTTTTTTCTTAGGAGGGGCTTCACTTTGAGGTGGTTCTTCAACACTATTCTTCAAAAGTGTTAACTGAGTGTCCAATACCTATACTTTTCTCAGTCGCCGAAGGCTCATTTGTTTCTTCTATCTACTCAGACTACTCATTTTCTAGGAAAGCATCAATGATATACACTTCCAAAAAATTCACTTTGTGGTTCCACTGTGGGAAATTTTTCTCTAAGTTCCATTGCTAATGGAAGAAACAGTAGTTATCCATGGAAATACTTTCAACATTCAACACAACATTGGAAATCTGGGTAGACTTAGCTGGATGATTGTTGTTTTTATTATTCCTTCTAAATAAGAAAGACTTGGGGGGATTTCTACTTGTAGAAGTCTCACTTTAATTTCTATTTAACTCTGAGACTTCATTGGGGAGTGCCTTTAAATAATTAGTCAACCTTTCAATATCAACAAAATCCTTTTCTTTAGTCTTACTTGAAGATGCTTGAGACTTATTTCTAGTTTCCTTGGAGTCTTTAGGTTCTTCATCATCAGTAATTGCTCTAATGGCATGTAAGTGTTTCTCCATGATGATTTCTTCTACATAGTTTAAAACCATTGTTTCCTTTGCAGCCGTTTTAACAAAAGTAGAAATTTTCATTGGCAAGGAAGCACTGTAATAATATATAGAGATATAATCCTGAGGTTGTGTGTTTGGGGGACACTTGTTTAATATACACTTGGACCTTTTATTGAAATCCTTTACCTTCTCCTTTTCCCCCATCTTAATATTTCCGAGCTCTTTTAACAACATTGCAGGAGTCTTATGATCGATCTTTTTTTTCCAAAACCTATTTCCTGAACCCCCTCCAACCATGGATTGAATTAACAAGTAGACTATGGTACCATGTTTCTTCTCTACCTTCTAAGGTGAAAGGAAAAATCCTACAATCAACATCATCATACCATACCTCTAGTAGTCATAGATGCATGTAGAAATCATTGATATGATCTTCTAGCTTAGTCTTCATGTCAGCATCAAACTTAGATAAGAACTTCTCTAGATGTCTAGGCATTCTATGAAGATTATCCAAAAGAGTGAGTGGTCCTTGGGCCATCCAATCCAAGCCCTGATTAGCCATGTCTTCATATCCTTGTTCCTCCTTTTCCAAATATAATGAACCCTCTCCTTCACCATCCAGGCCTTCATTAAATCCAAAATCAATGGGCAATTTTTCTTTGTTAGAAAGAATAATGTATTCCTCTTACTCTATGTGAATGGGTGGAAGTGACTCTTATTGGACTGTGTCTTCTAAAGACTTTACTAATTCCTCAAGAGTGGCAAATAAAAAATCTTCCACCAATGATACTAATATACCAGTACAAGTTGTTTCTTTATTCTTGGGATGATGAGGAAGATTATGAGAAATGTGGAGTAAATTGATAGCTTTCACAAATTGATGGGTAGTAGGCCGAATTTCCTAGAGTTGTTCAAAGGCAACTTCATAGGCCAACTTAAGACCAAGTTGAGAAGACCCTCATAACTCAGGAATAGGAGTTGGGATGGTGCTTGAGATATTACTACTTTGTCTAGAAGATGAATGATTGGGATGTGATGGGCTATTAGCCATAAAAAATTGAATTCCCTCCTTTGAGCGCTACAATCTTGATGACACTGAATACCACCAACATACAAGGGATCTCCCTGATCTGAGGTCCCAATTAGGCCTCACCTAGTTTGGTGTAGGAGACACATTTGGAAATATGACCCGACCACTGTTAACTTAGAGATTTGCCTTGGCTTAATATATTAGCATGAGAGAATAGCATACATGTTATTTTGAATGAGCAAGAGAGTGTGCCTTATTAACTATTCAATTGTAGATGCATCAAGATTCTTTCACTGCAAGGGAGAGAAAGTGAGCCTCTTAAAGAAAAGTAATAATACTAATATAGTGGAGACACACACACATAAAAAAGAAACAATTGTTAGAAACCATGAAAAATAGTTCACATAGATGCTACAATCATTAAAATCATCACAACACATATCCAACACTCAAGAGGGTCAAGGAGGGCACATAACGGAATGCTAAAGGCTAAAGGGGTGAGGCTTTGACCTTCCCAAGCGCTCCATGCGATCAACAAGGAGGAATGATTTATTTGAGGGTGTAGTTTAGAAAAAGGAAGGGGAATGGTTCTTGGGAGTGTGCTATTCACTATTGGAGGGAGCAGAGCACACTTATAAACAATGAAGGAGTCTTGATCAAGGCTTAAGAGTGTGGCATGCGCTCCTAGCCTTAATGATTTAACTTGTGCAAACAAAATTTGTCTAAGTTTGGAAGATAGAACAAGGGGTGAGGACAATGAGTCTAGACATGAAATCAAGTGCAACACACACCAACTCCTCATTAAGACTTAGAGAGGCTTAAACAATGAAAAATACACATAAAAATGCCATTTTACAAACACTTCCCAAGCACAATGAACAAAGTGTGTGTGATTGTTACCAAAGTGTCATTTTATAATAAACAAATGTGTTACAACCATGAAGTATGCTAGAGGTGTTCTAAAAAATGTGATGATACTTAAGAATGATCAAGAACACTTGAAACAAGTAGAATGACTTGAAATGACACTTGATGATGAAAGTGACACTTATGAAAAAGTTAGGTAGGCTCCAAAATTTGAACATAGTGACATTTTGGAGGGTGTTGTAGTAGCGACAATAAGTATCTACTCCACTAAGATGCATTCCCCCATTATAAGAGGACATCTTCAAATTGAATATTTGGTCAAGGAAAAATTTTAGCGTAAGAAAGTTCGCTGTAAATCATGTAATTATTAATAAAACATGCTCTTTCCCCCATTTTTCTCCCTTTTAAGGTCGACGACCTATGGGTGGTTCTAGAGGTTATAGTTTTTCATTGTTCCATTGTTGGCTTAGTTTGGGCTGACCCAGGTTTGATCTATATTTTGCACCAACAAAAAACCTCAATCACTAACCCGATCGACAACGAATTGAAAGAAGATAGTTGTCTCAGCCAAAGTGATTATGGGAGGATGCAAAACCAGGTTCATGCATCCTTAAAGGATGTGGAGATGTGGTATTTTTATTTTATTTTATTGTTAACATTCATAAATCACTTCGCCAAATTACATTAATCACTTAGGCATATCATATCAAACCATAAACCATCATTGTGTTGAAATCAAACGCAATTGTAATAACTGCAACTCTAAAAAAGATAATAAGAAAATATACACATGAAGACACCAAATTATTGTGGTTCACCCCAATGTGGGGCTACATCCACAAGAACTATTGCTAATATAATGAATCCTTGTACAACAAACAATTCTTGGCTTGTGCACTTAGTTGCAGACTGAAGCCTCTATGTACTCATCTGCAAAGCCTCTCCTTTGCTACAAAACTATAGATCACAATAATACAACCATAACACTAATCTGGATCAATTCAATGGTTTTCTCTTTATTATTTCACTGTATGTATACTATTACATTGAAAGGTTGCATCATCACAATACCATGGTCCAAATACCATGGACTCCCTAAAACAAACAACTATGGCCCAAAACCCTTTACAAAATCGCACTATTACAAAAAGGAGGGGCTTAGACCCACCTAAAAGCCCTTATACCATGTGGTATACTCCAACTGCTCCACTATGTGGTCCACTTTGTGTTTTTCTCCTCTACTGCACACTCTTTTCCACAAAATGTAGTCTTTGCCAAAATCTAGGCTAAATTGGGATGCTTCCAACAGGCCCCCAACACTCACATGTGACTCGTCCTGAGTCACTCAACCATTTTGCATCTAATTTTTGCTACAATGTTGTTTGTTGAGAAATGGCAAAAAGAAATTCCAGTTTCATTTGTCCTTGAATTAAACTAAGAATTAAAATCAAACTCTATTCTCATAGAAAATTGTAAATAGTTAATTAATTTTAATTAACTTAATTAGCTCAGGAATTTCAAGTCGGAAGTATTTTTGTAGTAATGTATATGTTCTCCCTAAATTTTATGGGTCTAGTATGAGTTTAAATTGAGTTAGAAATTAGATCACTCAGTTTACTGAGTTAAGTTAAGTTAAAATACTTCCAAATTGTTTGAGGAACTAATAAAGAGTTAACAGTCAGCTGGTGCACTAGTGCATACACAAGTGCCACTCTAGTTAACTGAATATTCCCTCATCAAAAACTCATGCATGTCAATTCTAAGAAAGACCCAGTTGAGACTAGAGTGCAGGGACAATGTCCTATCAGTTGTATTATTTACTAGAGTGTAAATATCATGCATGCATCAAAGATTGATCCTATGCTTGGATTTCACAGTTTTGGAAGCATGAATTCCCTTTAAATACAAGTTATTCATCCTAGGAATTACACAAGAGATTAGGGGCTTGGATAGCTATTGAATAGGCTAAGGATTTGGCTTGAGCTAGCTTGTGCGCTGAGAGTGTTGAGTAGACTTGTGTGGAATTGTTTTAGTGAGAAAAAGCTTTGTATATTCACTCATATCTCTGATATATGCAATACAGATAGTGGGGTTTTGAGCAGTGGATTTCCCAGATATATCTTGTGTTATGTGCCATTGATTTATCTTCTTCTTGTTCTTATTGTTTTCATCGATCTATTGGCTTATGTTGGTTGAAAGTAGAAGTAGATTCTTATCCTGTGCATTAATAAATTGCATGATATTGTGAATCTACAAGATTTTCTACATGGTATCGGAGTTGAGAACAATATACTAGAGGAGATTTCGATGTTTTGTGTTTTGGGTTAGAGGTGAAATTCGAATTTGAAATACACACTTTAGGAAATGAAGATGACATTCTACGGTTTGCAGATTGAGTACGCCTTAGAAGGCAACTCGAATTGTATAGCCTAGAGGTACAAAATGGAGGTTGTGTTGGAGGATAATGGCTTGAAATGATTCGTTGATTAAGAAATTCCTAAGCCAGTAGCATCAGATGCACATAATTTTGCCGAATGGAAGAAGTGTGTGGCAAGGATGAGGCAGATAATCCCTAATGGATTTTGAGACCACATTGTCTTGAGTCTCCAAGGCAAGAAAACTATGTATGTTATGTGGAAAGCATTGACAGACTTGTATCAGAACAACAGTGACCAAAGGAAATTGGCACTAAAGGACAAACTTCAAAAAATCAAAATGGAGAAAGGTGAGATGATTCCAAAATGATTGACCAAGTTCACTCAGTGTTAAGGATGATATGGTGAGTCTTTCTCTTCTAGGATTCCCAAAGAGTTGTCATAGTTATCAGGACTCTTTCAATGGTCGGGAGATGTTTCTAGATTTGGAATGAATATGGTTGGATTTGATGCAGGAAGAGGTCAGGAGGAACACCAAGGATGGCTCTTCATCAAAGACTGATGATGAAGAGAACTATGCCTTAGCGATTAAGGTGAGGAAGGGGAAAGGGAAAGCTTCCCGTTCCAAATCAGATTCTTATCATGGAGGTAAGAAGAAAGACATGATGAAAGTTAAGTGCTTTCGTTTTCATGATCTAGGCCATTTTCTTACAAATTTTCCACTCAAAAAGTCCAAGAAGAAGTCCTCAGGAGGAGCGGTGGTTGATGCTTTGGCCTCTCAATTCGACTTGTACTTTTCCCTCATTACATGCATGGTGTCATCAAAGATGGGAAGTGTAGGGTACTTAGACAGTTGAGCTTCATTCCACATGATTGGTGACAAAGAGTTATTCAGTGACCTGGAGGAGAAAGATCTCCATATGCATATCAAGATGGGTGACAATGAGAAGTATAGTGTTACTAGACTGGGCACAATTAATTTTCAGAGGGAGCATGGGGCTCCACTCACCTTGAAGAATGTTATGTATGTGCCTGGGTTGAAGAAGAACTTGGTATTCCTTTCCATGCTTGAGGATAGAGGCTGTGATGTGATCTTCTTGAAAGGAAATGCATTCCTTCTACACATAGCCATGGGTGAAATAAAAAATATATGGATTTGGGTGAAGAATCTCTATAATATAGAGGTAGATGTGTGTGCTTCTTTGAGAAAAAAAGTAGAAAGGGTGAAAAACTTAAACATTGGTGAGTTGTGGCATAGGCGATTGGGCCACTTGTATCATAGGGCTTTAAATATATTACAGAAGATTTATACTAGTCTTCCCTAAGGTATGCTTGAGCAAGTTGATACATGCAAGGGGTGTACTTTGGGGAAATACACCAAGTCTTCCTTTCATGACAGAGATAGTCAAGTAGAGGTTATTCTAGAGAGACTCCATTCAGATGTGTGTGGACCATTCTTGACAACATCCATGGAAAAACACACATACTATGTTATATTTGTTGATGACTATTCTCGTAAATGCTAGATATTTTTCATGCAAAAAAAGGATCAAACTTTCACAAAGTTTTGTGAGTTTAAAGAATTGGTGGAGAAAGAGTAGGTTAAATATCTATGGAGAGATAATGGTGGTGAGTGTTAGCACTTGAAATTTCACCTCAGGCTGAGAAAGGCAAACCTCAAGGCAACATCAAACCACTTAGCCTCGTAGTTAGCCCTACGGGGCTGGAGAGGGCTCTCTCCGGTCTATCTCGGTGAAATCTTCATTGGATGAGATGACCAATAGGGTAACACTGATATTAGGCTAGTAAACTGATCAAAGAGTTTGATTTGGGGTTTTGGGTTTTTGGTGGCAAATTGAGGAGAGGGCAATTTTGGGTGCGGGGATTGGACACAGTTTCTGCAGGGGGTTCTTTGGGGCGAGGTAGGAGACAGTATTGATGCCTTTGATTGAGGTGAATGGTCAAAAATGAAAGGTGAGGAGCTAAAGAGAGCAAAAAATAACTTTGAATTCTCTTTAGACAGTAGAAAACATTGAAATTAAACAAACTTAAAAGCAGAGCATGGCAGGCATGAATTCTTACTTTAAGACTTCATTTGTTTAATGTGCAGAAGTAAAAGAAAGGAAATGAGTCACATAACAAGCTTAAAAGTACATTGAGAAACACACCATCAACACATGAGTCCACAAGAATCCCAAAGAGGACTGAAAAACCCTGGTCTTCCTTAGCCAAAAATTGCAGAGATACAGTGAATAATACAATGATAGCTTCTCCCTCAAGAGTCCAACCATGAAAATGAGAAAGAAAGTACATAATATAGATGATATAACCTCTTTCCCTGCCTCCATGGGTCGAGATCACTATCCTAGGAGCTGTTTCAACCACTTCTAAACTAAGCACTACAAACTAGGCAGTCAAAACAACTTGCCTCTATAAGCTAGGAAACCAATTCATTCATTTAATATTTACCCTTTTCATGAATGAATCTTCTAGAAGTGTTACATAAGAGTAAAAGTGTCTTAAAATAATTACATCAAAGAGAATCATACTTCACCCCAAAAAGTCAAACTGAGTTTTTCTGAGCTGTACAGTGCATTTTGGAAAAATCTGCCTGACGGGTCGCGCGCCCTTGCCTGACGGGTCGCGTGCCTTTGGAGCCACTTTTGGGGCACTTGCAGGTGTCCAAATTGGGCAAGAGTAGGATTTTTGGAAAGGTCTGTGAGTCAAATTTTTAACCTAACTGGAATTTTTGAATTTGGAGTTTATTTGCCCTGTCAAAAATCAAATCTCCCAAGACTGCTTTCTGCAATTCAAAAAAGTGGCAGAAAGTCATTTTTTGTTAGTTTTTTGACTTTCTGGAGGCCCAAAACTTCACCAAATCTCAAGTCCATCCATGAGCATGTGTAAATTTGCATGAAAAATCTGGAAATGGTGAGTTTTTGCAAAATGGAGTTGCCATGATGAAGGGTCGCGCGGGGGGTGAGACCCGTTAATGGAGAAAACCTGTGTTTGGCATAAAAAATTCACAAATGACAAAATTTTCTCGAAATTTCTTGAAATTTGGGCTGGGAGTCCCCAATCAAGTACCATGCTCATTCAAAGAGGCTTTGGCCAAAATTTGGAGTGGATCGGGCGTTTTCCTTCGTTTTTGTGCTTTGGCCAACCGTCCTTGGAGCACCTTCGTTCTCGCTGGTATTTTTGACATTTCTTTAAAACCATGACACCTGTGCAAAAAGTGAAGGAGGTTTTTCTTCCTTGGAATGTTGTGGACAAAAACCTCTCTCAGTTTTCCAAAATTCATCTTTTATTGCTCTGGAACATCATTTGAGTGCGACTTGTCCCGATGTGTGAAACAAGGAATTTTGTCGAAATGGAGCGAAATGAAGGGAGTAGGGGGCTTCTAAATTCTTGGGGAAATTTTTGGAAGTAGGGAGGGATGTTAGGAAGCAGGGGAAAGTGGAATCTTAGAGATTGAGTGAGGGGAAGGGGTCCAAAAGGGCAAAACATAGGCCCAACCTAGAAAATTGCCAGGTTGTAGCTAGAAACTAGGGTTTGTGCAAAAATGAGGAATTTGGCGGATCTAAGGGATGGGAAGTGTTTGATAAGGTACTTTAAAGATAGGGGAAGGTGTATGAACATCAGGAAACAAGTTTTTCCAGTGATTTGACCATCCAAGAGAAATTTCCTTCAAAACCCTAGGAGAGGGAAATGACCTTGCCTAGGCACAATTGAAGCATGAATAAGGTGTAACATGACCCAATGGAACCTAATATGATGATAGCAACCCTCTGAATGATGATAGGCTCAGCTGAATGATGACATTGAATGACATTTGGACAACTTTGAAAAGTGTGAAAGCAAACCCTAGACCTAATGCCTAGTGACCAAATTTTTCTTGAAGACTCACTGAAATGACAAAATTTGACCCTGACACTTCAAAATCACTTTGTAAGAGCATATTTGATCACTGGAGGAAGGCTGGAAAGACTGAAACTAATAGTGAGTATGTCTCAAATGAGTTTAAGAACTTCTGTGTAGCCAAAGGGATTAAATGGGAGTTGATGACACCCCATAAAACTTAGTAGAATGGGGTGGTCAAGAGGAAGAACAAAAGCATAGTAGGGGCAGCAAGGGTGATGTTGCATGATCACGACCTACCATTTCACTTGTGGGCTAAGGGATACAACACATCAATTTATGTTTAGAATCATAACTCACGTTAGATACTTGAGATGAAGACACCAGAGGAGGCTTATTCTAGTAAGAGGCCAAATGTTGGTCACTTCAGGATTTTTGGTTCATCGGTATATTTCCATGTGACCAAAGATGCATAGAAGAATCTTGAGCCTACAACAGAGTTGGGGATATTTGTGGGGTACACTGATACACCTCACAAATATCGGGTGTACTTTTTGACCAACAGGATGACGATGGTTTGTAGGGATGTCAGATTTGATGAGTAGAAGGGCATGTGAGTTTCCCTTGAGAGGGAGCTTGAGCTACATGCGAATGAGGAGATTTTAGATCCTAAGGTTGAGGAGCCTCAGAATGATGTGGAGCAGCCACATGTAGCGAATCCGAGAGTGGAGACATCCACTCAGGTAGAGTCTTCCAGAGAGGGAAGAAAGAACATGGAGAGGATGACAAATTGTTGGATGATGCATAGGAGAATGTGGGAGCACCCACTTCTCAACACAGGCAGAGGAGGTCACCTGAGAGGTACACTAGATACATGGATCTTATGGGCGAATGTGTTGTAACAGAGCCATCTTCCTTTAAGGAAGCAATGCAACAGCCGGTTTGGGTTGATGCCATGGTGGAGGAGTATGACTCCATAGTTCATAATAGTGTTTAGGATGTGGTCCCAAGACTAGAGGACAAGTCAATGGTGAGCTCCCATTGGCTTTACCAGGTAAAGAAAGTTGCAGATGGTAGTGTGGAGAAGCATAAGGCTAGATTTGTGGCTTGTGGCTTTTCACATGTAGAGGGGACTGACTATGATGAGACCTTTTCTCTTGTTGCAAGGTACTCGTTAATCATATCTATATTGGTTCTATGAGAACATATGGGTTGGAAGATACATCGATTGGATGTGAAAAAAACCTTCCTTAATGGCATGATTAAGGAAGAGGTGTACATAGAGAATCCTGAAGGTTTTGAGACCTTTGATTGTGAGTCTCATGTGTGTCAACTTAAGAGAGTGTTGTATGGGCTGAAGCAAGCACCCATGCTTGGTACACCAAGATAGAAGGTACTTCACCAGGTTGGGCTTCACAAAGAGTAAAGCAGATGCAAACCTATACCACATAGTGGGGGAAGGTAAATTGTTGATCATTGTACTTTATGTTCATGATCTTATACTAACAAGTGATGATCAATTGATCAAGTCTTGCAAGGAGGACCTTGCAAGAGAGTTTGAGATGAAGGACATGGGGCTCATGCATTAATTTCTTGGCATGGAGGTATGGCAGGGAGATGGTGATTTGTTTGTCTCAAGGAAAGTATGAAAATAAGATGCTCAGTAGATTCTGCATGGAGAGAAACAAACCATGGAGACTCCTCTAGAAGGTAACTAGAGGAAGGAGGATGCTACTTCAGGGGAAGTGGTGGAATATATTGTTTACAGGTAGCTTGTGGGTTTACTCTTGTATTTGGTGAACACACAATCGGATATGTGCTATGCAGTTAACCAACTTAGTCAAGCGATGGTTAGGCCTACCAATCTATATTAGAAGGAGGCAAATCATGTGTTGAGATACCTCACGGGCACTTCTCATTATGGATTATGGTATAGAAAAATAGAGGGAGTGAAGATTCAAGGCTTCACCAATGCAGATTCGGCAAGGAGTCCATTTGATAGGAAGAGCACATGAGGAGGGATCTTCTTCAGTATTAGGTCAGTGACAGATTCTTGGTACAACAGGAAACAAAGATCGGTTTCACTTAGTTTAGCAGAGGTAGAGTATAAGGCTGCGAGTTAGGAAACATGTGAGGCCATCTGGATGAGGAAGATCCTGGTTGGTTTGTTTGGTCAGCAGATGGATCCAACTATGATTTACTATGATAATCAGAGTTATATCAAACTCTCTGGAAATCTAGTTTTTCATGATCGGTCCAAGCATATTGATATATGATATCATCATCTCAGAGAATTTATATTGATTTGATTATGTTATTAGAGTACATTCCTATGAAGGAGCAAGATGCTGTCATTTTGACAAAGGTATTGTCAAGATGTAAATTCGATTTTCACAGAGACAAGATCATGGTAGCTTATAATCCCTTTCTTGTTGAGAGGGAGTGTTGAGAAATGGCAACAAGAAATTCCAGTTTAATTTGTCCTTGAATTAAAATGAGAATTAAAATAGAATTCTATTCTCATAGCAACTTGTAAATAGTTAATTAAGTCTAATTAACTTAATTATCTTAAAAATTTCGAGTTGGAAGTCTTTCTATAGTCATGCATATGTTCTCCCTAAATTTTAGGGATCCAGTATGAGTTTAAATTGAGTTGGAAATTAGACCATTCAGTTTACTGAGTTAAGTTAAGTTAAATTAGTTCCAAAATATTTGAGGAACTAATAGAGATTTAACAGTCAGTTGGTGCACCAGTGCATCCAAAAGTGTCACTCTAGTTAACTGAAGATTCCCTCATCAGAAACTCATTCATATTTATTATGAGAAAGACCCAATTGAGACTAGAGTGCAAGAACAATGTGCTATCAGTTTTATTATTTACTGGAGTGTAAATATCATGCATGCATCAGAGATTGACCCTATGTTTGGATTGCGCACTTTTGGAGGGATGAATTCCCTTTAAATATGGGCTATTCATCCTAGGAATTACACAAGAGATTAGGGGCTTGGAGAGCTACTGAATAGGCTAAGGATTTGGCTTGAGCTAGCTTGTGAGCTAAGAGAGTTGAGCATACTTGTGAAAAATTGTTCTAGTGAGAATAAGATTTGTATCTTCACTCATATTTTTGATATATGCAATATAGATAGTGGGGTTTTGAGCATTGGATTTACCTAGATACATCTTGTGTTATGTGACATTGATTTATCTTCTTCTTATTCTTATTGTTTTCATCGATCTATTGTCTTATGCTGGTTGAAAGTAGAAGTAGATTCTTGTCTTGTGTTGTAATAATTTCCACAAGCTTGTGAATCTACAGGATTTTCTATAGTAGGAATCGTTGAACTGCTGCAGAATATCTATGACCTTCTTCTCTTCAATGTGCACTTCCTCCATCAATACTTTTGTCACATGTTTTGTAGCTTGTTGCACTGTTGTTTTCCCCCTCTGTCGAAGCTCTTGAATCTTCTCATCTACTTCTTAGGACAGTTGGAGAGCCTCATCCTGCGATTGATAATTTCTCTTTGTTATAACCTACTCTTCCTTCCTCAACTCCTCTATCTTCTTTTGGAGGGAATTTCCCTCATTTATCTTGGTGAGATTCAACGATCTTGGTAAGGTCTTTGTAGTTGCTGGAATCTCTTCTAGTTGATGCTACTTTTGTTGAATATCTTCCTGTAGTTTATGCACATTTGGATCATCCTACAGCGAAGTCCAAATCTATAAGCTCTAGGAGGGGTAGAGGGACGAGGAGGGGGAGGGAGAGATTGAGAGCCAAAATTACCCTGGTCATTACTAGATTCTAGCTTTTACGAACTCTTAGAATGGAAGGGTGAATACTGCGAAGTTACTTGAGGGTTATCAGGGAGGTTTTCTTCACTTTCATATTCACTCAAAAGAGGGCTATATTTAGTCTTTATGAAATTCTTCGGGTCTTGTCCATGAGATCTATTTCTGGTATCTACTCTATATCTCTTTCCACTTCGCGTTGTTCCAAAACCTTGCTCATATTTATTCCCTCTTCTTCCAAACATAAGTAAACTAGCAATTTGTTTGCATCTGTAAAACTCCCTTTTCACACATAAGCATCTTAATCAAGAGTTTTAGAGATCTTGGTTTAGGCTAACCCAGGTTTGATCTATAATGTGCACCAATAAAAACCCTCAATCATTGGCCCTCTCGGTAATGACCTGCAAATAGATCATAGTCTCACCCAAAGTGACCATGGGAGGATACAAAACCAGGTTTCCTAACCTTGAAGGATGTGGAGATGTGGTATTATTAGGTTCTTTTATTCTTAACATTCATAAATCACTTTTCCATATTACATTAACCACTTAAGCATATCATATTAAACCATAAACCATCATTGTGCTCAAATGAAACGCGGTTGTAATAACTGCAACTCTAAAGCAGATAATAAGAAAATATACACATGAAGACACCAAATTATCGTGGTTCAACCCAATGTGGGGCTACATCCATAAGAAATGTTGCTAATATAATGAATCCTTGTAAAAAAATTAGTTCTTGTCCTGCACACTAAGCTGCAGGTTGTTTGCGCACTCAACTACAGACTCAAGCCTCTGCGCACTTAGCTACAGAGCCTCTCCTTCACTACAAAACTACATATCACAATAATACAACCATAACACTGATCTAGATCAATTCAATGATTATATCTTTATTATTTCACTCTATATATACTATTACATCGAAAGGTTACATCATCGCAATACCATGGTCCAAATACCATGGACTCCCTAAAACAAACAACTATGGCCCAAAACCCTTTACAAAATCATGTTATTACAAAAAGGAGGGGCTTCGACCCACCCCGAAGCCCTTATACTGCACAGTATACTCCAACTGATCCACTGTGTGGTCCACTTTGTGTTTCTTTGATCTACTGCACACTCCACTACACACTTCGCTCCATAAAATGCAGTGTCTTTGCCAAAATCTAGGCCAAGTCGGGTTGCGCCTAACATCCATATACATTTTCATTGACCTAATTTTTCTAACACCTTCAAGGATGATACCCAAACAATAAGTTGCACATGGTCTCAACTAAATTGAGTGTTTGTTCTCCAATAAATTAGCCACTAAAACAAAGAGGTAATGTTCAAAATGTTGTTTGCAACATTCTCCAATCCAACCCCTTCAACTACTTGATTGAAAATATGACATTGTATTGTTTTGCATCCACAAGTGTCACTCTAGTTAACTGAAGATTCCCTCATCAGAAACTCATTCATATTGATTACGAGAAAGACCCAATTGAGACTAGAGTGTAGGGACAGTGTGTTATCAGTTGTATTATTTACTAGAGTGTAAATATCATGCATGCATCAGAGATTGACCCTGTGTTTGGATTGCGCACTTTTGGAGGGATGAATTCCCTTTAAATATGGACTATTCATCCTAGGAATTACACAAGAGATTAGGGCTTGGAGAGTTGCTGAATAGGCTAAGGATTTGGCTTAAGCTAGCTTGTGAGCTAAGAGAGTTGAGCATACTTGTGAAAAATTGTTCTAGTGAGAATAAGATTTGTATCTTCACTCATATTTCTGATATATGTAATATAGATAGCGGGGTTTTCAGTAGTGGATTTCCCTAGGTAGATCTTGTGTTATGTGTCATTGATTTATCTTCTTCTTGTTCTTATTGTTTTCATCGATCTATTGTCTTATGTTGATTGAAAGTAGAAGTATATTCTTGTCCTGTGTTGTAGTACTTTCCACAAGCTTGTGAATCTACAAGATTATCTATAGTAGGAATTGTTGAATTGCTGCAGAATATATGTGACCTTCTTCTCTTTAATGAACACTTCCTCCATCAGTGCTTCTGTAGCCTTCTGCACCATTGTTTTCTCCCTCTATTGAAGCTCTTGAATCTTCTCATCTATTGCTTGGGACAGTTGGATAGCCTCATCCTGCCATTGATAATTTCTCTTTGTTAAAACCCGCTCTTCTTTCTTCAACTCCTCTATCTTCTTCTGGAGGGAATTTCCCTCATTGATCTTGGTGAGCTTTTGCGATATTGGTAAGGTCTTCATAATTGTACGAATCTCTTCCAGTTGATGCTACTTTTGCTGAATATCTTCCTATAGTTTATGCACATTTGGATCATCCTGCAGCGAATTCCAAATCTATAAGCTCTAGGAGGGGTAGATGGAAGGGGAGGCTGAGAGCCAAAATTACCCTGGTTATTACTGGATTTTGGCTTTTGCGAACTCTCAGGCTGGAAGGGTCAATACTACGAAGTTACTTGAGGGTTATCAGGAAGGTTTTCTTCACTTTCATATTCACTCAAAAGAGGGCTATAATTAGTCTCTATGAAATTGTTTGGGTCTTGTCCATGAGATCTATTTCCGGTATCTACTCTATATCTCTTTCCACTTCGCGTTGTTCCAATATCTTGCTCATATTTATTCCCTCTTCTTCCAAACCTAAGTAAACTAGAAATCTGTTTGCATCTGTAAACTCCCTTTTCACACAGAAGCATCTTAATCCAAAGTTTTATAGATCTTGGTTTAGGCTAACCCAAGTTCAATCTATAATGAAGACCAATAAAAACCCTCAATCATTGGCCCTCTCCGCAATGACCTACAAGCAGATCATAGTCTCACCCAAAGTGATTATGGGAGGATACAAAACCGGGTTTCTATAACCTTGAAGGATGTGGAGATGTGGTATTATTATGTTATTCTATTCTTAACATTCATAAATCACTTCGCCACATTACATTAATCACTTAAGCATATCATATCAAACCATAAACCATCATTGTGCTCAAATGAAACGCAGTTGTAATAACTGCAACTCTAAAGTAGATAATAAGAAAATATACACATGAAGACACCAAATTATCATGGTTCACCCGAATATGGGGCTACATCCATAAGAAATGTTGCTAATATAATGAATCCTTGTAAAAAAATTAGTTCTTGTCCTACACACTAAGCTGCAGTCTGTCTGCGCACTCAACTATAGACCCAAACCTCTGAGCACTTAGCTGCAGAGCCTCTCTTTCGCTACAAAACAATAGATCACAATAATACAACCATAACACTGATCTAGATCAATTCAATGATTCCCCTTTTATTATTTCACTGTATATATACTATTACAACGAAAGGTTACATCATCGCAATACCATGGTCCAAATACCATGGACTCCCTAAAACAAACAACTATGGCCCAAAACCATTTACAAAATCACGTTATTACAAAAAGGAGGGGCTTCGACCCACCTTGAAGTCCTTAAACTATGTGGTATACTCCAACTGATCCACTACGCGGTCCACTTTGTGTTTCTTTTCTCTATTGCACACTCCACTACACACTTCGCTCCACAAAATGCAGAGTCTTTGCCAAAATCTAGGCCAAGTTGGGTTGCACCCAACATCCATATACATTTTCATTGACCTAATTTTTCTAACACCTTCAAGGATGATACCCAAACAATATGTTGCACATGGTCTCAACTAAATTGAGTGTTTTTTTTTCATTAAATTAGCCACTAAAACAAAGAGGCAATGTTCAAAATGGTGTTTGCAACATTCTCTAATCCAACCCCTTCAACTACTTGATTGAAAATATGAAATTGTATTGTTGTGCATCCATCCCTTGATTGAGTGCATCTACTATTTTTAGAAACATAATTCCTTGTGGGAAAGAAGTGATGAAAATAATAATATAAGACTTTCCATCAATAAGTCAATATGAAATGATGATGCAACTTGTTTTACTCCACTATTGTTCAAATTAAATGTGGTATTCATCTATTCTTTGACCATTTTTCTATAGAAGTTCCCCTTTAACATCATGAAAAATGGGGCATTTAAAATTCATGCCACATGAAAATAGGATGATTATACAAATAGTTGGTATCATTGATAGGTACTTTACATCATATCACCATCTAGTCATGCATTCACAAATATCCTTCTTTCCTTCTTCCATTTACTGTGAATAGTGCATTCGCTGCTATGGATGGAGAAGTGGTGTAAGGTACAAATAAGTCAACCCTAATTCTCTTTTGGGTGTACTAAAGACAACCTATTATCTAAGAGGTAATAATGACACTTTAAAGAGAACATTAATTAAGAAAGGTGGGGATTCTTCCAAACTAAGGTTGTTAATCTTATGTATACTTGAACTTATCCTTGTCTCTTTTTGAACATGTTTATTATTGGTTTTATAAACTTGGTAAGCATTGATAATAACATACATTTCAACTCTTATTTCAAGCAAGGTTATAAGTGAGGTTTAATTTTCACTCTCATATTTTCTTCAACATGTAAACTCCCCCATAGTTTTCCTTGTAACAATGGTTGTATATTATTGTATTTGGGAAGCTTTTTTTTCTTTGGAGCGAGGTTGATTTATTTTCCTGTCAAAATAATTTTTCATTATAACCTTGCTCTCCCATATATTTCTAGGGAAAATATCAGTGTTATTTTGGTTGAGAGAATGAGGATTACATGAACATTTTTACCTTCACAAGACCTAAATCAAGACTTTAGATAAAAAAAAGAACTTTCCAAATAAACACAAATAAAATATCAAAATCTAAACTTTGAATAAGTCAAACAATAGGTCCAAATCAACAAAATAGTAGCTCCAAGATAATTTGAAAAAAACTCTTCAAATCGTTGCTCAATTAACCCAATAAGAACTTTGAATTAGTGCAAGAATCACTCTAATTCCACAAGTGAATGCTGTTGATTGTACTCTTTCCCAATTCTTAACAAACTCATAGTTGATCAATCAATGAGATGGAGTAGGGTGGGGGTTTCATTAAATAGTAAGGGAAGGGTTTAGGGTTTTATTTTTCCTTTTTTTTTTTTTTTATGGAGGGTGTTGTTTGTGGGGTTTCAATGGGCCTAGTGTACATTGGTATAAAATTCGTTGGTTTGGCATGATACCGATCAATTCTAGTTCAAGGGGCTGATTTTGTTTGGAAACCTCCCCAAACTTCTTTTACTAATTTGTTTAATAACAATGGTACAAAGCATCTCCAAAATAATCATCCATTTGCACACACATTTGATAGGTGGGTGATTGGTTGCTATGGGTGTGGGTGAGAGTGTGTATTTGTTCATAAACTATCATGGTTGAGCTCGATTACTATAGGTTAATTTTTTTGGGAAATGGCCATTTCCTTCATTAGTCATTGCTATGTCCATAAAAATGCAATCTGCTAACAAATGTTTTACAATTGTTGGGATTCCATGCATAATCCTATGGGCTACCAATTATAAATAACATAACAAAAAGGCAATCCATTTTAAGTGTTATCATTTATGATTACCTCTATTTTAATAAGTTAATATAATGATGAGCCCTAAGAAACCCCAAAGATATATAATCCTTGTAATCAAAAGCCAATGCTTATTGGGAGCTAAGCCCTTTGTAGGTTTGCTAATAGGAAATCCCACAGAACATGTACTATTTATGAGTCTCCACTTATAGTTTTTCCAATTAGTAAATTCTTATTGGAAGCTAAATTAGTAAATTCTTATTGGAAGCTATGGGTTGTAGGTTGGATGTAATTTTCTCACCCATCATGAGAGTAAAAATTTCATTGAAATTATGTTTCTTTTTACCTTTATGTTCCTTTTACTATTTGTTTCTTCTTAGCATTATTTCTTCTACAAACATGCACACCCTCACCCTTCGGAGGGACAACAATTCTATGGATTATTAGATAGAAATTTCATATCAATACAATATTTTCTTCTTTAGCATTTCTATGATTATTGTTTGAGGCTATAAAATATTCTAGATACATCATTTTTATATTGATTTCATTGGTTTTTTTTATTTAGACAAATTTGGTTGATCATTTAGATCAAAATGATAAATAGTGTAGACACACTAATCATATT
This sequence comes from Pinus tabuliformis, assembly GCA_031772625.1. Taxonomy (NCBI): domain Eukaryota; kingdom Viridiplantae; phylum Streptophyta; class Pinopsida; order Pinales; family Pinaceae; genus Pinus; species Pinus tabuliformis. The sequence goes on from CM062809.1 coordinate 224,608,395, forward strand.
TTGTTAATTAATATTAACTATAAATTAAATTAAATGAGAATGAAAGTTTTTCAAATATGACTATCATTTTGTTAAAGTGATTTAACTTAAGATTCTAATAGTTATTTTAAAAATGGTTGCTAGTTAAGATTATATATATCATATAATTCTATATCATAGAGATAATAAATAAAGAGACACTATTAATATATTTTTAATTAATATTAATTATAAACGAAATTGGATGAGAATTAATTGATTTTTTTGAGTCATCCATCATTTCTTTAAAGCCACTTAATTTAAAATTCTAATAATCTTTTAAATAAAATTATTAAGTTAGCTAATTTATGATTTTAATGTATCAGATAATTGTATATCATAGTGAAAATAAATAAACTATAATTTGTATGATAAATAGAACATTTTGACAAAAATCAAACAACTTAAGAAATTGTTCATACAAACACATCAAATATCATTGCGCTAGTGTATCGTGTGGTTGAAACCATAAAAATGGAAACAGTGCATGACCTAAGTCACGGTCACTTGAGATAATATATTAATGCAAAAGGAAATAATTTTTACATATGAGTTTGTCACAATTGATCATCAGTAAATGAATTTCCATATTGTTTAAATGGAGACCAGGGACCAATTGAATGTTAAACCATAGTTCAACATAGTTGTTAGTATTGAGGAGAACATGAATCATCAAATCACTTTATGTGTATAATATGTTGTGATGATCAAACTACATAACTATAAACACATACTAATGCACACTAATTATAATTGAAAAACACACTTTACCTAAAACCATATTAGACCAATCTGATTTATCTAACTCCTAGTTTTCTAATATCCTAACATTACCCCTTAAGAACAACTTGGGATATGATTGAAGGATTTATGAAAGTGATGCAATAAGAGAAGGAATGACGCATTAGAGCCTATCCCTCCCTTAATAAAAACTTCCTAAATTACTGACATAGGCTGAATTTTAGAAAGCTTCACTTTTGTAGGAGACTCTATGAAACTATCCATAACTTGATCATTTGTAGGGAAAAACATAACTTCAAGAACTTGAACATGAACAATATTTTGATGAAGGTCATGTGTTTTTTGCATTGATATTGAATTGGATCTTTGGAAAGTTTAGTTTTGTGACTTTGATTGTTGCACTAAAGTGTGGTCAAACGTTGACATGGTTGGAATTCAAACTTTGAAGGAATCTACTGAAGCCATAAGGCTTCTTGACTTGTATTTTATACTACTTGGTATTCTACTTCTGTTCAAGAAAGAGAAATATCCTATTGATTATTACAAGACTGAGTGGCAATTCTATGCCTAAGATTTTACATTAGACTTCTAATCATCAAGGCTCCCAACCCAATTGAAATTAGTTAAACCAATCAATAAAGGAGCCCCCCCCCCAAACTATAATCTATCCCAAATTGAATTGTTCCTCAAATATATTGAAGTATCCTTATAGTTTCTTTCTAATGGATCTGATGGGGGTTTGCATATTTGAAGAAACAACACCAACAAAAAACAATATATCAAATGGTTATGAGAAACATAAAAAAGGCTACCTGATGCAGGAACATCCTTGGCCTCAAGAAATCCTCATCAACCAAAACAAGTTTTTGTTGAGTTCTAATAAGTATTGTTATTGCCATGTGTTTTAAGGTGTCAATACACCTATTATATTAGTTATGATACACCTAACTAGTAGTTCTTGCTACTCCTATAAATACATTTTATCAAAGTGACCATTGACCTTGAGTTTCTAACACTCCCAGGATCATGTGTTAATACTCCTGCTAGGTGTAGTTGATGACACATCTAAAATCGACAATTTTTTAGTTTCATTGCTATAGGACAAACCTTGCTAGATGCACTGCCAAAGTGAGATGAAGTTACAAAACTTGTTTTTACGCATGTTGAGAGGAAGAAAATAAGTTCATTTCAGGAAGGTGAAGAGGTTAACGACATAAGAAATGAATTATTTCCATTTGAATGCAAATAGGTGAGCAATGTGATAAAAAATTGTGGGAACGTATAAGAAAATGGAATTTTGATTTTTCTTTTACCTTTTCCTATTTCCTATTGGTTTTCTGTGGATTTTTTTCGGGCTATTGGCTCTTGGGTTGTTGGAATTGGTCTTGGATACTACACGATTTTTAGAGAGAGTGACTGGTTTTTGTACTACTTGGTGAGTGTGCCTAGTTGCTGTGTAACAACGTAAGTAATTCAGACGCTCTAAATACGTTGTTCTATAATATGAGTTCTTATATGTAGCAACACATTTTGAATTAATAAAAATATATTTGAATTCCTTCTTGTGTTCTCATGAGCAAACTTGAATTACTCATTGTTTGTGCTATGTGATTTAATTACGAATTAATTAATTTAGTGGAGAAAATCCAATGGCCACGATTATGTTCTCTATAAAAACAATCCATATTTTGCAGGTGCAGTGAAAGCTATAGAACCTGGATACATGAAGTGGTATCAAATCAAGATTCCTTCTAGGATTTTCACCTTGAATTGCTTCGTGTAACAGGGTACTGGGAAACCTTGTTCATGGTTGCATAGTAGGAGTATTGAAGATACAAGTTGGGTCGCATAACCTAGGTTGAGGTCTATGGATGTTGGTGAGAAATTTACAACTTGTAAGTTCCAACAAGGAGAAGAGGCACAAGATGAGGAGATGTAGGAAATTGAGAGCTAGAATAATTAAGACGAAGAATAAAATATTTGGAGCGTAGAAGAAATGGAGATGCATAGATAGAGTCAGAGCGTAAATAAGAAATCAATGAATAACAAGAGGTTGAGGAGAGAGACCCAACCACAATGTTCATTTCATATTTGAACAATAGAGGCAGTACAAGAGTTGAATTTTCCTATTATGATGGTGATCTAAGAGCTAATGTGCTCATCAATTGGATTGGAGAAATTGAAAGGTACTTCAAGAATGAAAATGTTTAGGATCCAAATCAGGTGAAATTTTCCATGACGAAGTTGAAAGGTCATGTTGTACTTTGGTGGGATATGTTGCAGAAAGACAGAGTAAATAATCAACTAGAAAGGATCAAGACGTGGAAGAAGATGTTCACAAAACTCAAGGAATTTTTTTTTCTTTTTGATTACCAGCAAAAGTTGTATAGACATGTCTAGAATATAAGAAAAGTAGAGATCTATGTTCGTGAATAAACCAAGGAGTTTTTCAGACTGTTGCTTCAATCAGGTATAAGGGAGACACAATTTTAAAGGGCCCCAAGGTATGTGAATAAACTGAGATAATTGATTCAAGATGAAATGTGTAAACATTATTTCTAAATTGTTGATGAATCCTATCACATTGCCTTGAAGATGGAGGAAAAGTTGAATAGGAAAACACAACAGAAAGGAAGAGGAAGAGGTTTTAGAGGTTGAGGTAAGGTAGGGACTGCCAGTGGTAGTGAAAAGGAGGAAAAATACACCAGTGGTCAAGGTTGGAAATAGTGTTGGAAGAGGAAAATGAAGTCTTAGAAGAGGAAAGGGAAAGTATGTAATTAATTGTTATCATTATGGAGCTTAAGGACATAAGAGATTTGAGTGCTCAGAAGGACACAGTTTAGGGAGAATGGATGAAGCTAGAACAAAAGTTACACAAGTTGATGAAGCTTTTGTTGCTAGACAAAATGTGATTGTTCTTCAACAAGAACAGGGAGAACATTTGATGTTTCATAGAAAATTGTTTAACCCTGAGAAGAAGATGGTGGAGGAACTAGAGAAAAGAAGGAAAATTTTCAAAACTAAATGTAAGTTCCAAGGAAAGTGTTGTAACTTGGTCATAGATGGTGGACAATTCAAAACTCAAGAGTTTAGTCCATCCAAATTTGTACAAAGTCTCATGGTTACAAAAGGGACAACAAGTGCTTGTGATTGAGCAATGCTTGGTGAATTTTCTGATGGGAAGTTTTCAAGAGAAAGTACATAGCGATGTGGTTGATATGGAAACATGCCACATGCTTCTGGGAAGACCATGTCTATTTGATACACAAGTTTACCATGATGGTCAACAAAATACATATGAGTTCAAGAAGGATGATTGACAATACAAACTCACCGAAATGTTGGAAAATATAGTTGTAACAACATGAAGTTGTGGAAGTAATAACACATGTAACAACAAAATCATGTTGTGTTCAACCAACAAGTTTTTGCATGAGGAATGAAAGGAAAAATTTTGTTTAGAAGTGATTTCAAAGGATATGCGAAAGGAAGTGAAATTAGCAACCATCCTGATATAAATCAAATCCTTGTTAGATTAATTCAAGGATATTATTGTTGATGAATCTCCAAAAGGACAACCTCCCATGAGAAGTATCCAGGATCGAGCTTACCAGAAAATATACCTTATAGGATGAATCCAACAAAGAATGAGGAAGTAAATAAATAGGTACAAGAGCTTCTTGATAGAGGAATGATAAGAGAAAGTTTTAGTCCATGTGTTTTGCCAGCTATATTAACTCAAAAGAAGACACGTGAATGGATGATGTGAACAGATTCTAGAGCCATTAATAGGATAACCATCAAGTACCAATTTCCCTTTCCAAGGATGGAGGATATTATGGACTTTTTTAGTGGGGATTCATATTTCATAAAGATAGTCTTGAAGAGTGGTTATCATCAAATCCAAATCAGGGAAGGTGATGAGTGGAAAGTTGCTTTCAATATGAAGGATGTATTATTTGAATGGTTGTTTATTCCATTTGGGTTGACTAATGCCCCTAACACGTTCATGAGGCTCATGAATTAGGTATTGAGATGATTCATGGGAAGATTTGTTGTAGTGTACCTATATGACATTTAAATTTTTAGAAAAAACAAAGATGAGCACTTGGAACACATAAGGAAAGTATTGCAATGATTAAAGGAAGAGAATTTGTTGACCAACATAAAGAAATGTATATTCGTGCAGGACGAGTTAGTGTACCTGGGATTTGTGATTTATAGGGAAAGTTTGAAGATAGATCTGGATAAAGTGAAGGCTATTTTTGAATGGCCAACACCTCAATATATTTTTGAGGTGCAAATTCTTCATGGTTTGGCTAGCTTCTAATAGAAATTTATTAGAAATTTCAGCCTGAGCACATGAAGAAAAGAAATTTTAAATGGTAAAGAACAACAAGGAAATCTTTTTTATATATGAAAAAGAGGGAAACAAAGTAACCTATTTTGGTGCTTCCAAACTTTGATTAAATATTCCAAGTTAACTTTGGTGCAAGTGGGACAAAAATTGGAGTTGTTTTAAGTCAAGAAGGTAGACTAATAGCATTGTTCAGTGAGAATTTGAACAATTCCAAGGACAAGTATTCTATATATGATCGGGAATATTATTCTATTGTGCAAGCCTTGAAAAAGTGGAGAAACTATTTTCTACCCAAGGAATTTGTCTGATTTATTTATCACAAGACATTACAATATATCAACAGTCAAGGTAAGTTGAACCATAGGCATTCTAAATGGGTTTAATTCTTGCAAAACTATACATTGTTTTGAAGCATAGGTCTAGAAAGTCAAACAAAGTTGTAGATGCCTTGAGTAGGAGAGTGTTGTTACTCAACACTTTGTCATTATAAGTGGTAGGTTTAGAAAGCATGGAGGCGTTGCATGTAGAAGAGGTCAAATTTGAAGAGGATTGGAAAACTTTTCAAGCACTGTGGAGTGTGGATAGGACCATGTTCTTGGACTACAATAGCAAAGACGGGTTTTTGTTTAAGTATCAAAAATTGTGCATTCCTCAAGGGTCAATGAGGTTGAATCTTATTAATGAGATACACGGTGGAGGCCTAGGTGGACATTTTGTAATGGAAATACTACAATGTTGGTAAAGGAGAGGTATTTTTGGCCTAGCATCAACATGGATGTCATAATGTTTGTAGAGTGCTATAGATTTTTCCAGCTTGCCAATGGTATAAGTCTAAATAAAAGGTTGTATACTCCATTGTTGGTACCAAAAAAGTCTTTGGAGGATGTGATCATGGACTTTGTCTTGGGATTTCCAAGGATGAAAAGGAAGCATGATTCAGTGATGGTTGTTGTATATATGATTTCAAATATCGCACATTTCATAGCATGTAAGAGAAATAGTGATGTTACTAACGTGACTATTTCATTCTTCAAATAAGTAGTGAGACTTCATGGGTGGCCAAAAACCATTACTTCAGACAAAGATACAGTATTTATTGGTCACTTATAGAGGATTCTATGGAGGAAAGTGGGATCTAGAGTATTATATAGTTAAACCTATCATCCATAAACATATGGATGGACTGAAGTAGTGAACAAGAGCTTGGGGAATTTTCTTATAAGCTTGAGTGGTGAAAAGCCCAACTAGTGGTATATGGTCTTGGCATATGCAAAGTTTACATACAATGACTTGGTGAATATATCCACTAGTAAGTGTCTATTTTAGATTGTTTATGGGTAGTAGTTCAATGATATTGTGGACTTGATATAGTTTCCAAATTTGGGGGAAAGAAAAAGTGTTAATGCAAGTAATTTTGCAGACAACATGAAACTGATACATGAATAGGTGAATAAAATATTATAGCAAATAATGACAATTACAAGGAGAAAGCATATTTGAAAAGAAGAGAAAATGTTTTCGCTAAAAGAGAACTAGTAATGGCACATCTATGGAAAGAGAAATTTCCTAGGGGTACCTACAACAAGTTAAAATATAGGAAAATGGATCCATGTAGTATTTTTTGAAAAAATTCTAAAAACGACTACAAGCTAGGGTTTGTAAGAGACTTAGATATCTCTCTGATATTTAATGTAGCTGATCTATATGAGTTTCCTGAAGGAGAAGGTAGTGAAGAGATAGGTACACCCACTAAGTGGAAGAAACAATTACCAATCAAAGTTGTTGAATAAGTGGAAGAAATTCTGGCCACTAGGGTTGGAAAGAATACTCACCATAGGGAGTGTCTAGAGTATTTGGTAAAATGGAGAAATAAGGGATTTGAGGATGCATCGTGGGTGATTGAGTAAGAGATAAAAAAACCTATAAGGGACTTCAATATCCAAAGGAAACACCACATGAGTTGGTAGCTCATATTTTCTTGCCAAGGGTATCTGATGTAGGAGCATCCTTGGCCTCTGGAAATACTCATCAACCAAAACAAGATTCTATTAAGTTGTAGTAAGTGTTATTACTCCCATGGGTTTTACGTTGTCAATACACCTATTATGTTGTTTACTGATACACCTATATGGTAGTTGTTTCTACTCCTTTAGCTACATTTTTATCAAAGTGACTTGAATTGCTGACAATCCCAGGATCATGTACTAGTACTCTAGCTGTGTGGAGAAGTTGAGACATCCAAAATTGCCAGTTGTTTAGTTGTGTTGCTACATGACAAACATTGTTAGATGTGTTACGAGAATGAGATGTAAGTTACAAAATTTTGTTTGTTCGAATGATGAGAGGAAGAAAATCAGCACAGTTTAGGAAGGAAAATAGGTCGAAAACATAGGAAATGAATTGTTTTCGTTGGAATATGAAGAGGTTAGCAACATGATAATAGATTGTGGGCATACAAAAGAAAAGGGGCTTTTTCTTTTGCTTTTGCTTTTTCTTTTTCCTTTTCTTGTTGCTTATTGGTGGTTTGTGGGTTCACCTCGAGCTATTAGCTCTTGGATTATTGACATCAGTGTTGGCTACTACAAGATTTTTAGAGAGAGCGACTAGTTGTTGTATGAGTTGGAAAGTGTGTTTGGTTGTTGTACATGGTGCTTTTATGTAACAATGTAGGAAATTCAAGCACTTTGAGGGAATTTTTCTACAATTCGAGTTCTTATCTGTAACATCACATTTTAAATTAATAAGTATATATTTTAATTGCTTCATGTATTCTCATGAGAAGACTCAAATTACTCTTTTTTTGTGCTCCATAGTCAAACTCCAATGGCCTAGGTTGTGTGCTTTGTAACAAAAATACAGACTCTGTAGGTGTTGTGAAAGCTATACAAGCTAACTATGTCACTACCAACTAATTGATATCACATAGTGTCACATACTTCAAGTGTACTATGAGTCGAAACATGTTTGATTCTATACTAGAAGTGATACGAGAATGGTTTACAATCTTTCTAAAGCGAAAAACAATGGTCACTTTCAACATCTAAAGAAGAAAATAGAGTATTATCATTGATAGGAAAATTGTGAATATAATATGGGGAAAACACTAATGATATATTGAAGGTCAAATATGACACAAACATTGAAATCAACTCACATGCCAAGAGACCTTTGTCAAAATTAATATCTCTCCTAATAATAATTTCATTGGAATGTAGTTGAAAAGGTTTATAACCTTTTACGTGTTCAACATATCCAATGAAATTGAACATCTCACTTTTAGGTTGTAATTCTTTCATTTTCTCATCATGAATGTGAATCCATGCTTTACTACCAAACAAATGAAGGTGGTTTACATTTGGTTTAATTTTACTCCATGCTTATTCTAGTGTTAGATTTTTAAAATCCTTTCTGTGAGTATGATTGACTATTTCATTGGCACAATTTGTGGCTTCCACCCAAAAATGAGGAGATGTCTTAGATTAGATCATAGAATGTGCCATTTCCTTTAATTTCAATTCTTTCTCTTAGCAACATGATTTTGTTGTGGTGTAAATAGAATATTTTTTTGCATGTGAATTGTTAGGACATTTAAACACTCATGAGTTAGTTAAGTTCAACTTGTCCTAAGTGTATATTAGGTAAAAGTGTGTTTCTTTACTATGCATCAGTATGCAATTGTAATCATCTAATTCGACTATCACTAGTTTTAGACATAAATTGATTTGATGATTGATATTATATTCCATATTAATGGATATTGATCCATGGATTAACACCCAATTGGTCCATTATCTCTATTTAAATATCATGGGGTTCGTTTGGTGATGATTAATTATGAGAAGCTATATTATGTAAAAAAATATTTTTTGTTAATAAAATTGTCTCAAGTGGCCATGTTGGTTGGGCCCTTGGATTGTTTCCCTCTTAGAGGGTTTTAAACACATAGAAACATTGGTGTTACAATCTTTAATATGTTTGTATGATTGGCTACTTCGAGTGTTCATCTTGTGTTGAAATCCTTGCTTTACAAAACATGATATTATATCTTGTTTGAAGAGTTACTCCCTTTTCTAATAGAGATCCTGAGGTTGTGTTACCACATTTTTAGGACCTGCTATTTCCATGCATTTTTGGGTTGAGTGGATTATTTCATTGCATCAAAAGTTCTACTTTTAGTTAGAAATGCTTTTCATTTCACTCAAAAATGTTTCCATTCACTTGAGATATAACATTTTTTTATCAGATCTCAAGGTATATTATTTGAATATGTCAATTGTAATTTTTTTATCTATTTTTTATGGAGTTCTAAATTGTAGCAAGAAAAGGCTTCATTTGACTTGTGCCTTATTAAAATGGAGATATTTGAATTTCCACATCAGTAGGATGGCTTGAGTTACAATTAGCAGGAGTGACATGGCCAAGTCACTTAGTTAAGTTAGTCAATTTGAGTTTGTGGGAAATAAGTAGAGTTGTGCATGGGTTGATTGCTAAGATCTAGCAATCTAGTGGAGTTATAGTTAGTGAAACTCAATTATCTGAGCTCTAATCATGAATCGAGTCAGTAGGATTTCAGTTGAGTAGTTGTAACTATTGTTAACTCACTAATCTCTTAGTTATCTTGTCAATTTACTAAAAATAGCCCTAGTCATGCATGCAATTCGAATTGCCTAGTTGAGTGGCGGGAAAAGACATAATTGTATTTATTGAGGTATACAAGTGAGAGTACATAGTTTGGATGTAGAAGTTGAGCCATTTATCTTGGGAATTGCTCAAGAAAATAGGAGCTTCCCTATTCTTTAGGAGTAAGAATTGCACAATGGAATAGGAGGAAGAAGGAGGCCTATATTGCCTAAGTATTGGGCAGAGCAGATCAGCAGAAGGAGATTAGTATTGTAGTTTAGGTTGAGCTTCAAGGATTGAAGTAGTCATTGTAATAGATAATTTTTCTCGTTTGATATAATACAAATAGGGGAGGGGTTTTCCCTAGCTGGTTTCCACAATATAAAAAATTACGTTCATTGTGATTGAATGATTGGATTTGTTTCTATTTTCAGTTTCCTTCTGCGAAATTAGTAGAATAAATTTGTGTTCATTGATTTCAGTGTGATTTCATTAGAAGTTGAAATTTTTGAGTTATTTATACATGGTGTCATAGCCATTTAAAACTACATAGAAAACATGTTCCATATCTTCCCTTAGATAAATTTTGAATAACATATTTGTGGTGTGGTTGTTGTTGTTGTCGTCGTTTTTTTTTTCTTTTTCTGTGCGGGAACATTGTCTTTCTATGGATTGAGGCTTGAGTGTGCATTAGAGGTAACTTCTTATTTCATAACTTAGAAAGACAAAATTAAAGTTGTGCTAGATGACAATTGAGTATTAGAGTATAGACAAATTGATATTCCAAAACCAACACAAACAAAGAGTAATTTGAATTTACTAAGATCTAGAAATCTAGTGGATTTATAGTTAGTGAAACTAGTAAGTTGACTAGTTAACAAATTGATCTCTCAGTTAACTAGTCAATTTACTAAAAATAGCTCTAGTCATGCATGCAATTTGAATTTTCTAGTTGAGTGGATGGAAAAGACATAATTGTATTTATTGATGTATACTAGCAAGTGTACATAGTTTTCATGTAGTAAGTGAGCCATTTCTCTTAGGAATTGTGCAAGAAAATAAGAGCTTCCCTATCCTTTAGGAGCAGGAATTGTGCAAGGAAATAGAAGGAAGCAATACACGTATTTTTCCTAAGTATTGGGCAGAGAAAACTTAGGAGAAGGTGATCAATATTATAGTGCAGGTTGATCTTCAAGGATTGAAGTTGTCATTGTAATAGATCATTTTTCTCATTTGATATAATAAAAATAAAGGAGGAGTTTTTCCTAGTTGGGTTCCCCAGTAAAAACATTTGTGTTCAATGTGATTGAATGATTGCATGTGTTTCTATTGTGAGATTTCCTTCTGCAGAATTAGTAGAAGAAGTTTGTGTCTATTTATTTCAGTATGATTTCATTAGCAACAACAAATTTCAAGTTATTTCTACATAGAGTTAATATTTTAATTTTTTTTTTAGTGTTTGCTTCTCTTTATGGTTTTCATATGTTCCTCACCATGTGCTTTGTGCAATCTTGACAAATAAAAAATAGAGTGGAAAGTGTTTTGTTTTTTGTGTATAAGTTTTACTATGTGTGGTCTTGGAAAATAAATATTGGATAGAAAACTTGCATTTTCCAACTAAGCTAACCGAGATCAAACCTAATTATTGTTGAGATTCAGAAAATTTGTTCTTGAAATATATATATATATATATATATATATATATAGATATATATATTATATTATATATATATATATATACTATTATTATTTTATGTGGCCATGTGAAGTTTTATTCAAACATAAACAAGGCTGTTAGGGGTAAGGATGCACTAAAAATGGAAATAATATTAAAAAGGAAAACAAAAAGGAAAGAAAAGGGTTTTCCTCCTCCATCTGAGTTTGTATATATTTTATATTAGATTAACTTGTTAAAAGTTACTTTATTTATAAAATATCTTGAATTCAAGTATCTTGTTTTCAATTTTTTTTTCAAATGTTCATGCAATATTGAGTTATTTCATAGTTTTATTGTAAATTGTATTTCACTTAAGTTATAAAGGGAATCACTATAAAGTAATTTTTTTTTACGTTATTTTTTGTATGAAATTTTATTTTATAAAGTAACTGCATTGTAAAATTGATTTTCACTTTATAAAAATTGATCACTTCATAAGTAATTTATTTGTGAAAGTAAACTTATAGAAAAAGTTAAAGAAAGGAAGGAATACTTTTCTTATCGAAAAAGATCATTATATGTCCATCACCACATGGACCAACTTCTTCCTACCATAGACTGCTTTGGTTGCCTTTTATGCCTTTTCTAAAAGGGCATAACTTTCACATCTAAAGTTCGTTTTCATAGTTGTTTTTTTAATCAACCTATTTTCCAAGATATTTCACTAATAAAAATTGATCCATTTTTCAACGAACGTTTTTCGCTATTTCCATGACATTTCATTGATATAATGACAAAAGGGGGTTTTACTAAATGTCGAACATGGTACAATCACATTATTGATATTTTCCAATTTCATCATAATTTCGATGCCTACCGCACTTTGGTTAACTAACAAAAGGATGATATTAGCACATGTTAGTAAACCGGAGAAAGGGTGATCTTCTAGTGTCACATGATCAATGAAATTTGTCATCAAAATACCCACAAATGTGGGAGTCTTTTGGTGTTGCATGATCGATGAATTGTGGTCAGTCTACCACCGAAAGTATAGATACTTCAATTAAATGGGTTTTCTGAAGACCGACAGATATTGGAGTCACTCTACCAACATCTATAGGCATAATGTTCGAAAGAATGATGAAAACATTAGCGTTCGTAAATTGATGACATTTGATTTTTTGCAACAAATGTGCTATATCATCGAAATTAATAGTTGTCATAAGAAAGATGAGGATGGAATCATAAGGCCGATGAGGTCTAGTTTTTTTCCTTTGAATATTCATATATATCTCTACCCACATGTGATTTCATTAGATTGGTTACATAACCAACTGAAGAATCAATTGCTAAGGTTGGTAGGTCTACTCATAGGTATGGATATGCAATTTCTAGTGCATCTTTCACACAAGAAACCACTGATGAAACTACTTGAAGGTGGTGGTGAAACTCTTTCTATTGATTCTTATGGATCTGCTTCTTTAGTTGATTGTTGGTTATTCCCTGCCCTTGCAACCAATCATTTAGAGTTAGCTATTTTGGTTCCTTTTTGTGTTTTGCTAGGGTTGATATCGACGGATCATTGGGCCAAGACCTTCTTACCTTACGAACCCTAGTTTTATTCATTGTTTGTTTTTGAATTATCATTGAATCACTCTTAATATTATGGTATCAAAATGGATAACATCATATTTTATGATTTGTCATCACGTATCAAGTTAGAAAAATTCCTATGGGTACCATGATAATGAAGTAATGAATTCCAAAAGTTAAACTACCAAAGTGATGCTTCAAACATTGCATGAGCACATGTGCAAACCAAGAGGAACATTAAGAACTACTAAAGGAAGGTTTAATCGATAACTATGCAATGTTAAAAGGTAACAATCAACACACACACACTATCAATGAATGGGTTTTGACATAAAGGCTATGAGAGGGAACCTAGGGATAAATAAATATACACAAACAAATTTATAATCCTTCTAATTATTTTGGAGTTCATGGTAAGATATGAGAATGAATCAAAGGTAAAATCACTTGGTCAAATTAATAGCTACCCACATTACTTTGCATGTAGTACAAGTGTGATGAATATATATTGATGCATAGTGAACATAAGGATGGTTTGGATGTCTTACCAAGGATACCTTATTATGGTCTCATTGCATCTAAAGAAAAGTGGATTTTCAATCAGTGTTCTAAAGACCAAAACCACTTACATTTGGTATTCCATGCTCATAAAAAAGGATAATTGTATATGGCATGAAATCATGTTTCATCATTTCAAACTTCTTGAGATTTGAGATTAAGATTTTATATAAATTTTATGCAGCTATCATTTGTGTTCTACTTTTAACCTTTCGACTCACCACTACTATTTTTTGGCACCAATGTATTTTAACTTTTAAATGGTACCTTTACACATATTATTGACATATTATCATTTGTAAAGAAGGGGTAATTACTTTCACTTAAAAAATTTTGAGGGGAATTGATGAGGCTCATCAATGGATAAAATATATGGACCTTAATGCACCTCCACCTTACTAAAATCAACTCTTTTCATAATTATTTACATGTTTTAATTATATTTTTCTTAATGAGATGAGTAAAAGTAAGATGTCATGTCTAGTGGTCTAATGTACATTGATTGCAGGTTTTTGGAGAAAATTGTGGCTAATTAGGATGAAAGAACTCGAATGAGACAAGTAGGAGAGATTATAGGAGATAGGATCTCCCTCCTTAACTCCTCACTCACTTGAAGATTCCTCTATCAAATCACACTAGCTCGGAGTTGCAAGCAGCCAAGTCATGAGGATCATTGGCAACCAAGCCAGTGACATTTAAGAACCAGTTAATCTCAAGATTGGGAGCCAAGCCTCCCTAGATTTAAGGAATTTGTTGGCAAATTCAGTGGTATAAATAAATAGGCCTAGAGCCTCATTAGGATTCATTTTTTTTTTTGCAAGATAGCTAAGTAGTTTTCGAGTTGAAGGATTATGACCAAACATTTTGATGTATTTTTGATATGTTAATGCAAATGAGTATCATTCCCTTGATCCAACACTGAGTTGACTCAGAGGGCTGAAGCTCTTGGGTTATGGCCCAGCCCTTGCAATAGAGGTTCATCTTACTATATATGTATGCTTAGGTTATCTCATAGTTAGTTGTTAAACTGAATTTGGTGTTGTTAATTTGCAAGTATTGGTAGATTTGATTAGTTTGCTTCCATTTGTGAATAGATTTAATAATAGAATTATAGGTATAATAAAATATTCAAAAAATTCTGATAACTGGTGGATCTTGCCTCACTCCTCCCTTCCTGGGACCATGGCTTGAGAAATAATTCCCATTCAGCCCAAAAAAGACAAAATTCTGGTTTCTTATGAAATTTAGGGTTTTTCTGCTAATTAGGTCATCATCTTTCAGTTTTAGAGGATAGGTTGCAATTGAAATTTCTGATATCTTAGGTCTTGAATTGGATTTCATGCTTATTTCATAATGGCTTCAAGTATTCCCATGCATAAAAATGACAAATGAATGATGAAAATTATGTTTTCTTCTATTTTAGTAACCCTTCTTATTTTGAGATGAATTTATGGACAAATGCCAACAATGATGTGTATGGTGTAGGAGTTTCTATATTGCAGGAAGACCTCATATCATTAGCCTCAGCCTAACCATATCCACCCATGATCACCAAAAGCCACTAAGTTCTCAATTTGGATTCTTGTTTTACAAGGAAAACTTGCCATGTTTCTTGAGCAAATCCAACCATCGTAAAGCTTTGGTTTGAGTTCTGAGTGAGTGCCTACCACTCCCTTGCCTTATTTCCTCCTTACTCACCTTATCCAAGCCCCATACCACCCTTTTAAACCACTCCCTATGCTTTTGGCCTGTTCTTGTAGGAAAATAGGGGATCCTATAGGTGAACTAGGACATCCTGTAGACATCCTATAGGAAAACCTATAGTGGCCTATTTTGAGCCCGCATTGTGAAAAACGCATCACGAAAGCTAGGAGTAGATCCCTACTTTCCTCCCAAGACATTTGACCCATTACACTCATCTCTCTCCACACCTATCTCACCTACCATGCAACCAAGAAGGATCACCATTCACATTTTTACGAAAAGCTAAAAAGAAAAAGTTTTTATATTCATTCATGCACACATAGTTAAGTGCTTGTTTAGATCTGATTTCATGATTAGGTTAGTTAAGACTTCACATGTGTTAAATTAGAATTATTTTGAAAGTAAGGTATATTAACAAATAGCTAGATGAGCTATGTGTTTTGTAGGCATTTCTTTCAATCTTTCATTACCGCAGTAAGTAGAATTTCAATTCTCTCAATTAGGGTAAAAATTTTCTCTCTCAATTGGTAATCAGACTTATTCTAATCAATAAAAGGCTAGCTTGAGAAACCCTTGTGGTCTATTGCTCCAACTCAACAATGACAAACAGTGGACCCATTACATATATTTGTGTATACAACACTTTCACCTCTAATTTTGTACGAACCACGGGTTGATGAAGTAACGTTGGTATCCTAGGAGTTGCAGCATCTTTGCTGCAATATTGGTGCTCATTACTTTTTGGTGCCGTTGCCAGGGAGTTGTCTGAGTAGATGTGATTTCTACTTTCTTTCTTTCATTTCTTATATCTTTGATTCTGTTATTAGTTCCATTCTGCATAGTATTTTAAGTTGGGTTTCTTTCCTTTCCATTATGTAATTGATTCCATTCAGCAGTTAGTTTCAATTTAGTTTGTCTTTTAGATCTTGCAGTCAGTCTTAAATCTTGAAAAACAAAACAAAAACACTCCTTTCATGCCTCTTAGGAATAGGGATAACTTAGGAAAATTTCTACCAAATACCTCCACCACTTCAAACAACCAACCTTCCCTCTTCTTCGGTGGCTATGAATTAGAGGACCCCTTAGGCAAACAACCATAGATTTTTGAAGAGCCTATAGGGGAATAATAAGAAACCATTCCAGCTGACATAATGGCTGAAAATAGAAATGAAATGGGAGATAGAGAAAGAATTGAGGGTGCTTTTCCCATCAGAGAAACCAATGGGGATGCCAAGATGAAAAACATAAGCCCCTATACTCTTCCTCACTTCCGTGGCATGACCTCAGAAGATCTAGATACTTTTTTGTTTAAATTTGTTGTCATATGAAGAACTTATGATTACACCTATGATGATCAGAAGTTGAAATTATTCCCATCCTCTCTCAAGGATGCAGCTCTACACGGGTTCGTGGGTTTACCTGAGGATAGTATCTCCACTTGGGCTTAGATGCAGCAAGCTTTCAACAACAAGTATAGGGATTACTGCAGGTCCAAAGATACAAAAGAGGAGAATTTTAGAATGACCTTGGGACATGATGAGTCATTAGAGGATTATGAGGAAAGATTCTGCCTTAGCTATAAAAGGGCTAGGTGCACACTTGATCCTGAGTCACTTAAGCTAGTCCTTCTCATGGGGATTAGGGAAGATCTCCTAGAAACCCTAAACCTGCTATTAGGAGGGGACATCTACCAGCTACCCTATTAGGATATCAAGACTGTTTTTAAGAATCATTCTAAGGTAGCCATAAAAAGGGGTAGGATTAGTCAAATAGTGGCCAACTCATCCTCTTCCAACACATCTATAAAAAGTTAAATTGGGAACATGTTGGAAGGTTTTAAGAGTGAAATGTTGCAAACCCTTGACTTGCAGATGGACACTATTCAAATCAAGAGGAAGCAACAGGAAGAAGAGAGATAATTAGCCATCTTCTACCATATATGCATAAGGAGGCACCCTAGGAATGAATGTGCATTGAACCTTATAGAAATCTACTTAGTCTGTGAGGAAAACCACTCCACAGGCAAGTGCCCTTCTCTGCCTATACTAAAAGCTGTGTATCAAGGAACTGAAGGGGTGACTGAACAACTCTGCTACATAAATCAAAGGAGGCCTCATGGGCCTCAACCATACTAGCAGGGCATGTAAGGGTCATCCTATTCATATTACAACCATAATCAAAACACATCTATTCCTTCTTGGTGCCCCCCTGCTCATCCCTCCTTGTCTACACCTTCTCCTTGGTCTTTTGCACCTCAATACCATTCCTAGCTGACCAACCAGCCATTTCAGCCATATACCCCTCCACAACCTCAGTGGAATGCACCACCCTAGGGATGGAGGCACCCATACAACAATGCTTCAGCTTTATTGCCTTCACCTCCATCTCAAACACAACTTTTACACCTTGGTCCACCTAAACAACCTCAAATGCCTGCTCACCAAACCCTAACAACAAACAGGTACAACAAGTCTACAGTGGAGAGACATCCTACCCTGCTTATGATGTGGAAATTCATGAAATTAACCTTAGGTCTGGGAGAGTGCTCCCAGATAACCAACCTCCATCTCCACCATGGGAGAGTGAGGAAGAAAGAGAGGAAGGTATGCCTAAAGTAAATCCACCACCCTTTCCTAGAAGATTAACCCATCTAGTCTACCATACTCCATAAGAGAATGAACTTCTGGGTGAGTTGAAAAAACTATGTGTCAAAATCCCACTTCTCCAAACTATTAAAGATGTACACATTTACAACAAGTTGATTAAGGAAAAGTCTTTCAAACATCCAGGGAGGAAAAAAAGAGACACCCCTACCATTAATTTCATTGGACATGTGTCTGATTTAATGTTGGGGCAGGTAATTTTCCCAAATATTTAGACCCTAGAAGACATGTAGTAAATGTACACATTGATGGAACCATTTTCCCCCATACCTTGATTTATCTTGGGGTTACCATCAATCTAATGACTAAGGACACTATGCTCAATCTGAATCTTCAGGGATCATTAAGAAAGACCACGACAGTCTTGCAGCTTGTAGACTGATCCACAGTAGCCCCTAAGGGGATTGTTGAGGATTTGATAGTCGCCATTGATTCATGGGAATACCCTGCAGACTTCTTAATTCTCCAGCCGAAGACCAAATTTAATGGTTATCCTCTCATCCTTGGGAGACCTTGGTTACCCACTACTGATGCCTTTATAAGATGCAAGGCTGGAAATATGACTATAAAAAATGGGAATCTATCCAAATATTTGGTCATGTACCCTCCTGCTCAGCCATATCTAGAACCTGACTTACCTTTATGGCTAGAAGAGGAGGAAGAAGATGAAGTCTACTCCTCCCAAATATATACTCTCGAAACTGCCATAGGAGGAGGGCAGCTTGATGAAGATGATTTCATTGAACACATCCTCCAAAATCCAACTCCCAACACCATGTCTCTGGAGTAAGTAGTGAAGGAAACCAAGGAAAACCATCAGGTTGATTTATGCTTAGTTGAATCAAACCCTATTCATTTCAAGACAATATAATTTGACCTTGAAAGAGCATTGAAAATAAACCCCTCTCTCTCTGTACACCAAGAAGAAGAGTTATGTAAAATGCTAAGAGATAATTTGGATGCCTTTGCTTGGAATTACAAAGGAATGAAGGGAGTGCACCCCTAGGTGTGTACTCACCACATTTACGTCAAAGAAGGTTGCAAACCATTCTAAAAACCCCAAAGGAGAATTAATCAAGCTTTCAAGGATATAGTGAAAGAAGAGTTATAGAAGCTGTTGGATGCAAGATTCATTTACCCTATCTTGGACAGTGAGTGGGTGTCTCCTCTGGTGTTGGTTCCAAAGAAAAATGGAAAGTGGAGGACTTGTGTCAATTACCAAGAGCTAAATAAAGCCATAAAGAAGGACCATTTTCCTCTACCTTTCATTGACCAAGTGCTAGATGGTCTGGCAGGAAAGAAGTTCTTATCTTTCTTAGATGGGTTCAGCATGTACAATCAAATCCAGATCAACCTAAAGGACTAGGATAAAACCACCTTCACCTGTCCTTGGGGTACTTTCGCTTATAGGGTCCTTCCTTTTGGTCTATGTAATTCCCCTACCATTTTCCAGAGAGAAGTCCTAAGTATCTTTGCAGAGCTAGTCCATGATGCAGTAGAAATTTATATGGATGACTTCACACCCTATGGGTGTGATTTCTAGGAGGCTCTCCTTAACCTAGGTAAGGTGCTGAACAAATGCATTGAAATGGACTTATCCCTTAGTCCCAAAAAATGTGAGTTCTTGATGATTGCACGGACTGTTCCAGGTCACCCAATATCCCAAGAAGGATTGTAGGTAGACCCAAATAAGATAGCCATCATCAAAAGGGTCTCCACTCCACAAAAACAAAGGGATGTCAGAAGCATTTTAGGTTTAGTCAGATAATATAGGAGATTTATAAAATATTTTAGCAAGTTAGCTTCTCCCTTATTTGGGTTATTGCCCAAAGACTCTGAATTGTTATGGTCAGAAGTATTCCAAGTAGCCTTGGACACCCTGAAGGACAAGTTCACTACTGCACCTATTCTTCGAGGCCCAAATTGGACTCTTCCTTTTCATACTCATGCCAATGCCTCTCACAAATCTATAGGAGCATCTCTAGGCTAGATAGATGAAAAACTACCTTATGCCATCTACTTCATCAGTAAGAATTTGTTGAAAGCTTAGCTAAACTACACATTGAATGAAAATCTCCTAGTTGTTGTGCATTCATTGAATAAATTTAGACATTACATCACTGGTTACCAGAAATTTGTACATCTCGACCATGCTGCAACTAAATACTTGATTAATAAACCTAATGTAAATGCCCAGATTATTAGATGGTTACTTTTATTTCAACAATTTGATTTAACTATTATTGATAAGCCTGACAAGGAGAATGTAGTTGCAGATTTTTTATCCAGATTGACTTTTCCTGTAGGGGATGAAGGAATGGTTGATGATTAGTTACCAGATGAACATTTATTCTCCATTTCAATTCTCTCTCCGTGGTTTTCTGACAAACAAAAATTACTTGGTATCTACACAGATCCCCCCAAACTTGTCCTCTAAGGAAAAGAGCAGAATCATAAGAAAAATTGCCCCATTCACTTGGATTAGGGGTAATCTCTTCAAGCTAGGTCCAGATCAAATTCTGAGAAGATTTGTTAGGGAGGAGGAAGTCTTAGACATCCTTCTAGCCTGTCATGATGGGCCTTGTGGAGGTCACTTTGCAGCCAAAAGAGCAACATTCAAGGTATTACAGGTTGGTTATTACTGGACCACCCTTAACCAAGTTGTAAGGAAGTATACCAGCCAGTGTGATCGATTCCAAAGGATGGGGAAACCTACCCCAAGGGATGAGATGCGTTTGCAACCTCAAGTGACTTTTGAGCCATTTGACAAGTGGGGCATGGATTTCATCGGGCCCATTAACCCTCCATCCAAACAGAATCATTACATCATTGTTTGAAATGACTACCTAACAAAATGGGTTGAAGCCAAAGACATCAAAGTAACAACCAAAGAAAAAGTGGTTGAATTCTTAAGGGAGAATGTGTTTTATAAGTTTGGGTACCCTAGAGAGTTGGTCACTGATTAAGGTAGTCAATTTACATCTCACATGATTGAAATATTTTTACACCAGTACAAGATCAAGAACAAAAAATCCACCCCCTACCACCCATAGGCTAATGGAAAAGAGGAAGTAACCAACCGAGCATTGGAAGGCATTCTGACCAAGGTGATCAACAACAACAGAAAAGATTGGGTAGACAAATTAGTTGAGGTCACTTGGGCCTACAATACCACCTAGAAGACCACCATTGGCTTCACTCCTTATGAGCTGACCTATGGGAAGAAAGACCTACTATCCATTGAATTTTAATACAACACCTTAAGGATGGAAACACAACTAGATCTATATATCACAAGGGCACAATAAGAAATATTTCTCCAGTTGAATGGGTTAGATGAATTTAGGATGCAGAGGATATCCCTTTGCTTGTCAATGAGTTCAAATTAAAAATCTACAAAAATTCCTTATCAAAGAAGGAATCCATCAATAGCATTAGCAAGACAGTGATGGTGGTCAATCAAGTCTCAGCTTCCACCCCACCAAGTCCCTGAAGAAGAAGAAAAAAAAGAAAAAAGAAAAAAAAAAAAATAAAGAGACTCAGGTGAAAACCTCCATGAGGCACCTTAGTACAACTGTTGGGTTGAAAATCTCTTTGAGGCAGCCCAAAAGTGTTCCCAAAAAAAAATAAAAAATCTTTGGGTGAAAACCTCTTTTGAGGGACCTAGGGCAAGCAACTAGGATGAAAACATCCTTAGAGGCAAACTAGTTGTTTTTCAAAAAAAAAATTGACAATTTTGTTTCACAGGTGTGCAAGAGGAAGATAAACACAACATGTAGAGGAGAGAAGGACCTACAAAAGCCATGTTTTACTTCACCCATGTCATATCCTCATTATCCCCTACTCCATTATCCTATATACTCCACTCTAGATCATTTCAAACAGTTTTGTGTTTTATATAGGATTCCCTATAATACTACAGGAGTTTCCAATAGAAATTACAGGAGGTCTTGAAAAGCACAAGAAAAGCAGGCCAATGGCAAGGTGGCGAAACAAGATTTTGTTTGAATGTGAAAAAACCATTTACCTCACCACACCACAATGAATACTTTTCATGACCATGTCACCCCTATATCCATCAAAGAAATCAAGTTAAAAAAAAAAAAATAATAATAATAATAAAAAGAGAGAGAGAGAGAGAAAGGAAAGAGGAGGCATACCAAGAGTAGCATCCCCCACCTGCCATTCCATAACCCCATTATCCACTTACTTCAACACCCCTTCTACTAAAAGATGTGGAAAAATGTGAGATTTTATGGGAAAGGCAACTACATGATAGACTCTTTGTGGAAAAATGTGAGAGTTTATCAGTAGCAATTACCCCTGAGGTTATAAGCCTGATAACTACACTTCCCCTAGGGTTACCATGGAGAAAAGAGGACAAGACTAACAACACCCTTGCAAAGAAAAGTTTATTTTTTGGAAGGAGAAGAGTCAATTGAATACAAAAATGGGGTTATAAGGGAGAATTCCATACCCTTGGAATGAAGTCAGTTACCACATCATCAAATATATTTCGTGTGAAGGGAGATACAATGTAGTTTATGGATAATACTTCAGATTCCTCAAGAACTGAGATTTGGAGAGAACACACCTCCTCATAACAAACTAAGTATACCCTATTTTATGTTACAATCCATGATAGACATGAGCATTAAGGTGTAAGAGGGAAAAAATTAGCAACTAGCCCATCATGGGTTGATCAAACTCATCCTTGAAGATGATCTACACAACTTAAGAATCCCTATTGCATGGACAACATTTGTAGACATGTAGGAAGAAGGAGAAATTCAAGCCATTGAGTATGACATAAGCCCTACTAATAGTGAGGGATAATAAGAAACATAGGATGTCAAGGAAGAATAAACAAAAGAAGAAACAGATGAGGAGAATTAAGAAACATAGGAAGAGACAAAAGAGGAAAAGGGAGGCAAATAAGAGAATGAAAAAGGAAGTGGAAAAGAAGATGAAGGACAAAAAGAGGAAAAAAATTCTACAACTCAAATCAAGGAAGAAGAAGAATCACCAAGAGTGTCTCCAGAGCCTACAGAGAAAGAGGCAGTAGTTTCTCTAACTGCCCTAAGTACACCTATCAAATCAAAGGGAAAGAGATAAATAAAAACCCCACTTTACTTCAGAACAAGAAATATCACTAGGATTAGACAAGGGAGGCCTCAAACCCCTACCAAAACTCCAATTGTAATAGAAGACTCACCAAGACAACAAGAGAAAGCAGTCCCTCTAAGGAAAAAGGAAGGAGAAGGAACATCAAAACAAGCTTCTCCCAAGTCTTCAATCACCTATGTTAGGAGGCCTATCACTAGGTCAGCCTCATCAAAATGGAAAGGTATCCTAGAGGAAACACAGCCAGACCTATAGGAAGCAAAGACAATCCTACAGGAAACTCTACCAAACCTACAAGAAACACAAAAAATAGAACATGAAGGAATTAATCAATAAGAAACAGAGGAAGTGGGCCAAGAACTGAAGGAACCTAGCCCACATCCAAACCTCAGCTCTTACTATAGGTTCATTGAAGGAGGTAGGGTGATACCACAAAAGCTTGCCATTCCTCTATTATTTGAACTTGAAAAAGAGAGGGTGAGGACACACCAGTGGATGCAAATTGCTAAATCAAAAGGGGTAGAGGATGTAGGCCACATGGTGGAGAAATTGTAGGAGATGGGAAAAGAACTAAGTAGCATAAGAGATAGAGAAGCAATAATCAAATCTCAGTTAGAGGCTGAGAACACATGGCTAAGGAAGCAACTACAAGAAAGGGAAGTCCAATTGGCAACTATGGCCAGTTTATCCATGGAGGTAATCTAGTGTAGGATGCCAGCAAAGTCATATGCCTTATACCTCAAGGAAAAATAGCTACAATTCCAGATAAAGACCCTAGCACAAAGAGGATCTATGCCTTTCCAAGACTACAAATAGTTCATTGACCTCTGCGATCAAAGCACCCTGGAGGATAAAGCAAAGATATCAAAGTTAGACCTACACAATTTAGATTTGACAGATTTAAATGTGTGGGACCCAAATCCAAAGTTAGGGGATTTACAACTAGTGGCCTTAGCATCTTGGATGAATCATGAGGAGGAAAGAGCTCAATAAATTAAAAAGTTATTGGAAAAAGAAGAAGAAGAACCCCTTATGGTCAGAGAAGAACAATCTAACCCAATGGTTGTCATCAACACTCACAACCTCATTGAAATGATCCCAAACTTGCACCAAGAGACCTTGTTGTACAAGAACAGGCAGTCACACATTTTGAAGACATGCTAATATTGTTAAGAGATGACAGCCAGAAAGCCTGCCAAAAGAGATGGAACACCTTACCTTACAATCTAAAAATCAAAGAATACCATTCTCCTGATAGAATGAGGGAGGCACTAAATAGAAGCCCAATTTAGAAGAAAGCATTACAAAAACTCAAAGTCAATTGGATTTGCTTGAATCTTAGTCCACCATTTCTTTTAGGTATGCTGGAAGGAAGAAAAGAGGAAGAAGAAATAAATCAGTGGGAGGAGATAGAGAAGAATGCAGGGTTTTATTCACAGGTGGAAGAGACTATAGTAGAAGCATGGAATGTTAGGGAAGCCACCAGGGCAATGAAGGACATGGACATAGATTGAGTTGCTCAGAGAATGAGCAACACTTTCAGTAGGGGGTGATGATGAGGCTCATCAATGGGTTAAATGTATGGAACTTAATGCACCTCCAACTTACTAAAATAAACTCTTCTCATAATTATTTACATGTTTTAATTATATCTTGCTTAATGAGATGAGTAAAAGTAAGATGTCGTCTAGTGGTCTAATGTGCATTGATTACGAGTTTTTGGAGAAAATTGTGGCTAATTAGGATGCAAGAACTCGAATGAGACAAGCAGGATATATTATAGGAGATAGGATCTCCCTCCTTAACTCCTTACTCACTCGAAGATCCCTCAATAAAATCACACCAGCTCAGAGTTGTAAGCAACCGAGTTATGAGGATCATTGGAAACCAAGCCAGTGACAATTAAGAACCATTTAATCTCAAGATTGGGAGCCAAGCGTCCCTAGATTTAAGGAAGTTGTTGGCAACTTCAGTTGTATTAATAAAGAGGCCTAGAGCCTCACTAGGATTCAAATTTTTTGTGGAATATAGCTAAGTAGTTTTCTAGCTGAAGGATTGTGACCAAACATTTTGATGTATTTTTGATATGATAATGAAAATTAGCAGAATTCCCTTGATCCATCACTGAGTTGACTCAGAGGGCTGAAGCTCTTGGGTTAGGGCCCAACCCTTACAGCATAGGTTCCTCTTACTATATATGTATGCTTAGGTTATCTCATAGTTAGTTGTTAAACTGAATTTGGTGTTGTTAATTTGCAAGCATTGGTAGATTTGATTAGTTTCCTTCCATTTGTGAATAAATTTAACAATAGCTTTATAGGGATAAGAAACTAATAATTTTTTTTTGACAGCAAGTGGATCTTACCTCACTCCTCCCTTCCTGGGACCATGGCTTGAGGAACAATTCCCATTTAGCCCAAAAAAGACAAAATTTTGGTTTCTTA
Source organism: Pinus tabuliformis (assembly GCA_031772625.1). Lineage (NCBI taxonomy): Eukaryota > Viridiplantae > Streptophyta > Pinopsida > Pinales > Pinaceae > Pinus > Pinus tabuliformis. Next base: position 224,633,877 of record CM062809.1, read on the forward strand.
TGAAATTTAGGGTTTTTCTGCTAATTAGGTCATCATCTTTTAGTTTTAGAAGATAGGTTGCAATTGACATTTCTAATATCTTAGGTCTTGTATTTAATTTCATGTTTCTTTCATAATGGATGCATAAGCTTGGTAAATGAATGATGGAAAATCTGCTTTCTTCTATTTTAGTAACCCTTCTTGTTTTGAGATGAATTTATGAACAAATGGCAACAATGATGTGTATGTTGCAAGAGTTTCTATATTTCAAGAAGACCTCATATCATCAGCCTCAGCCTAACCATATTCACCCATGATCGCCAAAAGCCACTAAGTTCTCAATTTGGATTCTCGTTTTACAAGGAAAACTTGCCATTCTTCTTTAGCAAATCCAACCATCATAAAGGTTTGGTTTGAGTTCTAAGTGAGTTCTTACCACTCCCTTGCCTTATTTCTTCCTTACTCACCTTCTCCAAGCCCCATACCACCTTTTCAAACCACTCCCTATGCTTTTGGCCTGTTCCTGTAGGAAAATAGGGTATCCTCTAGGTGAACTAGGACATCCTTTAGACATCCTGTACGAAAACATATAGTGGCCTATTTTGAGCCCGTATTGTGAAAAAGGAATCACGAAAGTTAGGACTAGACCCTTGCTTGCCTCCCAACCCATTTAACCCACTACACTCATCTCCCTCCACACCTATCTCATATGCCATGCAACCAAGAAGGATTAGCATTCACATTTTTACAAAAAAATAAAAATAAAAAGTCTTTATATTCATTCATGCAAACAATAGTTAAGTGCTTGTTTAGATTAGATTTTGTGCTGAGGTTAGTTAATACTTAACATGTGTTAAATTAGAATTATTTTGAAGGCAAGGTATATTAAAAAATAGCTAGATGAGTTATGTTTTTTGTAGGCATTTCTTTCAGTCTTTCATTACTATAGTAAGTAGCATTTCAATTCTCTCAATTGGGGTAAAATTATTCTCTCTCAATTGGTAATCAGACTTCTTCTAATCAATAGAAGGTTGGTTTGAGAAACCCTAGTGGTCTATCACCCTAGCTCAGCACTGCCACCTCCAAGTTTGTAGAAACCCTGGGTTGATGAAGTAAATTTGGTAGCGCAGGAGTTGCAGCATCCTTCCTGTAATACTAGTGCTCATCGGAATTATGAAGAATCCTTGTTGATAACACTTAGGTCAGATAAGATGAAATGAAAATGACAAAGTGGAACATAACGAAAGTTGAAAATATGAAAGTATAGTGAGCATGTGAGTCATGCATTGGGCTTGGGAATATTTAATGGCTTGAATTTCAAGTTGAGAGAACTAAAACACTAGTAATAAAAATGATTAAGAAACACTCAATCCCTAGGAAACATCTCACTTGTCATACCCACACAAGGGTAAAGTATTAATAAGGTGTAGTAATCGTTCACCTTTTGATGTGGCAAGGCTATAGGCCCTCACTTATAATCCGTCATTGTGTCATAGGGACCCCAACAATTAGGCTCAAAATTGTATTGAGAGTCTTAATTTAGAACAACTTTCAAATTATGTTATAATACTCGTTCGAGGAGAAATTATCTACTGCAATCTTTAGCAATTTTCCTATTATATTGGTGTGTGTGCTAAATGGTATTAAGGTGCTCTTCATCCAAGGTTTCTAACTCAATAAATCATTTGACTCTTTGCTCTTTATTGGGGATGGAATCATACAAAGAAAAATCTAAGGGATGTCACTATAATATATGTCATAATTAGAAGGAATGGGAAGAGCCACAAGATATAGATCTAATGTACATTGGACCATTAGAGATTTCCATCATCACTACCAGAAATTCCTTGACATAAGGGAATTCTCCACATGGAGAGGTTGGAGTAGGTGAATTTTTTCCTTATAAATGACATAAAATCTCTAGCCTAGATGTATTTGTTTTTTATACAACAAGAGGGAAACTTGTTAGGCAATTTCATTATAAGTTAAAATTACTATGAGCATAAATGCGTACAATAACCATAGAGAACCCACTTGTGGAACATAGTGGAAGAGACCCTATAGCTATGGATTTAGCTAGAGTATCACTTTCATAATTTATAGAGAAAAACATCAAAATCATAGCTCAAGAAGTTGAAGAACAAAAGGACATGAATCTATGACCTGGAATAAATCAAAATGGATATCCTCTCTCCTTTTTATAGATTTCCTTTGTGGTTTTCACCTCCTAATTTTAATTTCGAGTCATTGACAAGTTTCCCTTCATTTTCCACAAATGATCTAATGTTGCATAAGTGACATCAAATAATGGGTTCCCTTGTTTAAAAATCACTAAAGCCTATGTGGTTAAATAGGCTACTGTGTCCTCCATTTGGAAATTTAATTAGAATAGGACATACAAATTCATATAGAATTGATTATTATCTCACTTAGAGAAGTGATGTGATCTATAAAATAGGTAGGGGTAGATGTCTTTGTAACAAAAATAAAATAAAATAGCCAACTGAAAACACTAGTGACATGAATTAAAAATCAATGAATGGAAATGAATAAAGGATAAACTACCAACAAAAATTCCTCTTAGCCCTTAATATTTTAAGTGCTAAGATGGATAATAAACCTGAGGTTATAACCTCTATGCGATTAAATAGTCTTTTGAGTGTGTAAAAACTTTGAACTTGACATCTCAAAGTTTTTGATCTTTCTTAGTGTTTAATATGTTTGGCATAAGATAAATCCATGTCAATGTAATGTAAATACATGAATAGTACCAAGAATGAAAACATGAGGAGAACAAGAAACAATTCTTCTCTTTAGGTTTCTAGTAACATAGGTTGGATGTGTCCTAATCAATAAATCTTTTGAAATCAAAAATTCATTTGTTAGTATTGGTACTAAGTTAGTTTATTAGAATCAAGAATAAGTTAATAACATGAATTGCAAAATTCAAGTTTCTAATATTTTTGAAGTGAAAAAATGCCACCATTTTTTTCCTTAATAAACTAAAGCTTTCAAAAGACAATACATACCCCCAATGTAATTGCTATTATGAGAAGCATGAACCTCAATGTGGTTAAATAGTCTTCAAGGATGAAAAAACAATGAGGTTGGGACCTCCATTTTTTTGTTCATTCTTAATAGATCTAGTTTGTAGATGGATCTATATCAATGTAGTGACAAGACAGGAATAGAAATGAGAATGAGAATAGAAAAGGAAACACATCATATGACCCACTAGTCAGGTTTTTGGTATAGGAGGTTGGTTGTAACTTTATATAAATAAATTTTATGAAACCAAAAATCCATTTATTAGCATAATTCATAACATAAATTCCTGACTATAGATATCTAAGATTGTGAAAGAAGAATAACTTCATCTTTTCTTCTTTTTCTTAATAAAAAAGTAGCTTGCAAAGGTCTCTAGGAACCAATTGCCACTATGGAAAAAATTAGACTAGAAATATTATTATCAAATCAATCAACACCAACGTTAAAAAAAACATTTTGGAATTATAAGTGCAATTGACATTAATCTTATTAAGGAGTGTTCCATAAGTGACTCTATCAATAAACCTTAGGAAGCCCAACTACTTGCTAACAAATAACATTATTTTCTTTTATTGGGTTAATAAACCAAAGGCTTGAAAGGGTAATAAAATCCCCCTCTCCTTTATTTTAATATTTTAAAGTATGATTATGGAAGTAGTAGACTAAAAATCTCGTCACTAAATCAAATGAGCCTTAAACATTCTAAACAAATAGACCCAAACTGCTCTGAGAAAAATCGTATGCAAATAGACTCCAAATCATGAGAGCATGGATACCTAATAATCATGAAACTATGTTTCATCCCTGAGGTTTTCCAAATCAAAATAAAAAATCATTGAACTTTGAAATTAAATTTTTACATGGCTATGTACATTTGAGACCTGAGAATTGTTGGAAAACAAAAAAAACACAACTATAGTAAAAAATGTTTAGGACATAATTTAGTTCTAGACAAATACACCAATATTTTCATTTGATGCATCCATACTAATCTGTAATCTACCATGGATATTCCACTGGATAGTTTATCACAACATATATTATAATAATATACTAAAATTATGAATTTCTACATTATTGCAGTTTTATTAAAACTCTATATCTTAAATTTGACTTTAATTAGTGCATGCATGCTAAAGGAAATTATGCAAAAATGTAGATAATGACAAAATAATCTCTCTCTCTCTCTCTCTCTCACACACACACACAAACACACACACACACACACACACACACACACACACACACACACACACACACACACACACACACACACAAGACACAAGATATGCCCTGGGAAACCATTTTGGGAGAAAATATAACTGGAAGGTGAGGTCGCTTCACTCTGTTTCCCTGTCTGGAAAATAAGGCTGCAGGTACAAATAAGTAATGCTTGTGGCTTGTGGGCTACTATAGTGAACATATCCTCTATGTGTGCTTTTCCTCCTATCTCTCCTGGCTATCTTTTCTCAACTATGGAAAAATATGTTCTCGAAAGAATGGAATGCCTCTTCCTCCGAGTGGCCCGGTTATATTTCAACCCGATAGCCTACTAGTGGTTAATTTTGACTACATTAACTCTTAACTTGAGTTACAATATATACTATTATAGAGCATTTTACATCAAAATCACGTGTCTAACCCTTTTTCCATGAATAATGGGGGCTAATGCAACATCCTCCCTGTTAGCGCTCGAATTTGCCTCAGGCTAAAGAAGGCGAAACTCGAGGTAACATCAAACCACTTAGCCTCATAGCTAGCCCTATGGGGCAGGAGAGGGCTCTCTCCGGTCTATCTCAGCAAAAGGTTTCTAAAAGGGGCTGAGATGACTTTAAAAGAAACTGATTTTAGGCTAGTAAATGGATAAAAGGGATTTTTAATAAAATGATGGGGTTTTTCTAGGCTGCATGGGGCAAAGGAACAGCTTGAATAGAGAAATGTAATCAAAAACACGGATTATCCCCTGAGGCAAGGTAGGCAAGAAATTTAACATCAAATTGAGATTACATGGAATGGCAAGACTGGTGAGGAGCTGACAAGGGCATAGAAGATGAATCCTTGTCAAACAGAAGAAAACATTGAATATGAACAAACTTATAGGCAGAGCATAAAATATTATGAATTCTACCTAAACACTTCATTTGTTCAATTAGAAATGATCATGGAGCGAAATGAAAACATAACAGGTTACATATGAAACAGAAGGAAAATTTATGCTAAATTGTCATACCACAGGAATCTCAGGGGTCAGAGCTGCATTTTTTGATTAAAATCTCTGTCAATGACTATACAATAGAAGCTCTCTGTTCTCCACCAGCTCTCAGAACTCTCTTTTTCTCCCTTTACAAATGAATTTTTTCTTTTAATATATGAAATAAACGCCGCTGGGGGAAAACAAATCGACCCCAAGACCAGGAATTTGTTTTTATCATTATTAATAAATAAACTAACAAAAAACAATCAGCTCTTCTGAAAATAGAAAAACGCTCCTTCTTCTACTGGAACTGTTGAAAACTGATGAAGCGGTGGCATTACAGGTGTCAATCCCATTACTAAAAATAAGCATAGGCAATTGCATCTTTTTCTCTGCCACTTTGCACACTCTGGAAATTACAACCGCCCCCCCAAATCTCTGGAAATACGTTGGCCTTTCGAATAAGGAAATCTGAAGAACAGTTTCAAATCAGATCTACTAATTTGCTGACACGTACATAAGTGATGCTCCTTGGCAGGTCCACATAGCAGTAAATTACAGCGGCCACACCATGATTGTATATGAAAGACGTTGCTCCACCATATGCAATGGTCGACACATTCACACATCTCATGAAACACATATAAACCCACAACCACAACGAATCCAAACGCAGATCTTTTAACGCAGAGTTTGCACAGGGGACTTAGGATGCTTCTCACGCAAACAAGATCATCCAGTTGTTGCCATCTAATTTGTACATCGTGACACCTTTCATATTTTTGTAGTGTTCACGTGCTTCCTTCCGCAAATCAACTCCCATTTGCTGGAGTTAGAGCCCCTGCTGCAAGAGTGAAAAAGAAATTCCAGTGTACACCATATTCCCCAACATGGACACCGAATCAATGTTGCGTGCCTGTTTTGAAACTAGTGCATTTGCAACTGCAAAAGATCCAACCCCGAGATCCATTAATCCTGTACCATACGTTTCTGTCTTAGCAAATCGCCTGGGAAATATTTTGAAGTCCACAGCCAGGATTGACAAGCATGTCACCAGCATCATTGCAAATCGATATGATGAGAGGCTTTTTCTTCCAATAAGACACAGACAAAGTACTACTCTCTGCATGGGTTGAAATTCCAGAATGTGACAACAACCTTGTGTAAAAAATCTCAAGCAGTACAAGAAGCGTCAAGCATATAGAACAAATGTAAGTCTGGTCTGCCATAATTGTTAAGCAAGAAAGCATTGGTAAACAACGAGAAAGAAATCATCAATCAAAGAAGATGCATAATTCCTCCCATCTTTCAAATGTTTACTCCTGCTGCTATGCTCCTCCATTCGAATATTGGTAGATCCACCTTGGTCCTATCTGAGTTGCAACACATTCCATTGTCGCAGGAGAATAAGAACAGGCATAATTGCAGTGAGGGCAGCAATTTCAAGAATTGATGTACCATTCAAGTTGCTGACAAAATCTTTCTTAATCTGCTTGTGAGGATTGAGGTAGGTACTGTAGGATTCCATTGATATATTATGAAAAGTGAATATTCTGAATTGTGCTTGTGCAGGGATAGGAGCTTGAAGTCGCTGCCATTTGAAGAGCTGGAGAATAAATTACATATTCTAAAACAACACATTTAATGATTTCTTCTTCAAAACAGGGTTTTGAAGAAGAATCAATCTCACACTGACATGAGACGGAGTCTAACATCGGCTCCACTTGGGATGGCAGCTGCCGCTTCGTGGAGGTGCCAAGAACCGCAGAACTTTGGGAGAGCAGACAGTGCCTCCATCTATTGGGCAATGGAGTCATCATCGACACAACTCTTAACTTAATTTTAAAACTGAAACTGAACTCAAACTGATTTGATCTCAAGACTGAAATGACTAAAAAACTGACTTAACAATCTTCAAGCTAACGCTGTAATGAAACTAGAACAAGATGCTGCCTTTTTGGCTGCTTATTTATTTACAACATCTACTCTAATCTGCTGTACAAACAATAGATCAGGTAATACTGAAATGCCAGATTAACCATTCAAGTAAACCTGAGAATGATGCCGGTTGAGAAAGCTTCCACCAGCTCACAGATGCAATTGCTGGCAGCCCTTCATGCACGTACTGAGCCTGGTCATGTACAAGACAGTCTGATCTATCAATCAAAGTGAAAAACATGTCCATATATGCCACAATAGGATCACGGAAGCCGGACTCTGTTGGCTGTCCCAACTCTGCAATGCATACTTCCAGCTGCACATTGTCAATGTAAACATCTATAGGCAATTCTATGATATCTCGTTTCGAATGAGGAAGGATTTCCAAGAACTTTTTAGGGTCTTGGAAATCATATGACTGAATTTGCTCATCTAATTCTTGAATCTCCTTTTCGATTCTTTCAACAATTAACTCACAAAATTTAGTTTTGAAGACCTTTGAAGATTTCAAGCATTGAAGTAAGGCACTCAAAACATCTTCATCAAATTCAGTATCTGCTAACTCCTTTCTTATTTCTTCTACAGCTTCACACAGGGTAAGGTTTGCCACATACCCTACCATTGCATGAATGGATCCGTGAGCACTGAACTGTCTGGATCGAGTTGGAGTCGCCAGGTGAATGGTTCAGGCTGCATAAGTGTCTGACTGTTGTCCACCATCAGCATCAGATCTGCACTTTGATTGCATGTATTGGGACAAGACAATCAACAAATTGAATGTTCTCCCCAGTATGGTCGCCAATATGTTATCGCTTGAAATTTCACCTCAGGCTGAGAAAGGTAAATCTCAAGGCAACATCAAACCACTTCGCCTCGTAGCTAGCCCTACGGGGCGGGAGAGGGCTCTCTCCGGTCTATCTCGGTGAGATCTTCAATGGATGAGATGACCAATAGGGTAACACTGATTTTAGGCTAGTAAACTGATCAAAAAGTTTGATTTGGGGTTTTTATGGTTTTCGGTGGCAAATTGAGGGGAGGCATTTTTGGGTGCGGGGATAGGACACAGTTTCTGCAGGGGGTTCTTTGGGGCGAGATAGGATACAGTATTGATGCCTTAGATTGAGGTGAATGGATGAGAAAGACAGGTGAGGAGCTAAGGAGAGCAAACAATAAATTTGAATTCTCCTTAAACAGTAGAAAACATTGAAATTAAACAAACTTAAAAGCAGAGCATGACAGTCATGAATTCTACTTTAACACTTCATTTGTTTAATGTGCAGAAGGAAAAGAAAGGAAATGATTCACATAACACACTTACAAGTACATAGATAAACACACCATCAATACATGTAACCACAAGAATCCCAAAAAGGACTGCAAAACCCTGGTCTTCCTTAGCCAAAAATTGCAGAGATACAGTGAATAATACAATGATAGCTTTTCCCTCAAGAGTCCAACCATGAAAATGAGCAAGAATGTACATAATATAGATCATCTAACCTCTTTCCCTACCTCCATGGGTCGAGCTCACTATCCTAGGAGTTGTTTCAACCACTTCTAAACTAAGCACTACAAACTAGGCAGTCAAAACAACTTGCCTCTATAAGCTAGGAAACCAATTCATTCATTTAATTTTCACCTTTTTCATGAATGAATCTTCTAGAAGAGGTACATAAGTGTAAAATTATAATAAAAGTACATTAATTACATCAAAGAGGATAATAATCCACCCCAAAATGTCAAACAGGGTCAAACTGCGTTTTTCTGAGCTGTACACTGAAATTTGGAGAAATTTGCCTGACGGGTCGTGCGCCTCTGCCTGACGGGTTGCGCGCCTTTGGGACCACTTTTGGGGCACTTAAAGGTGTCCAAATTGAGCAAGAGTAGGCTTGTTGGAAAGGTCTATGAGTCTACTTTCCAACCCAATTGGAATTTCTGAATTTGGTGGTCATTTGCCCCTCCAAAATTGCAATCTCCCAAGACTGCTTTCTGTGTCTCAAAAATGTGGCAGAAAGTCATTTTTTGCTTGTTTTTTGACTTTCTGGAGGCCCAAAACTTCATAAAATCTCTTGGCCATGGATGAGCATATGTAACTTCTCATGAAAAATCTAGAAATGCTAAGTTTTTGCAAAATGGAGTTGCCAGGATGAAGGGTCGCGCGGGGGGTGAGACCCGTTAATGGAGAAAACCTGTAAATTGCTTGAAAAAACCAAAATTTACCCAAAATTCTCAAAATTTCTTGGGATTTGTGCTTTGGCTAGGCTATTTAGTGCCTTGGTCCTTCAGTGAAGCCTCGGCCAAGATATGGAGGGGATCAGGCCTCTTTCTCCTTTTTTGTGCCTTGGCCAACCGCCTTTGGAACATCTTCATCTTTGCCTTGCACACGTGCATTCTCGCCCAATAATGGTTCTTCATGTTTCTCAACAATTTCTTATCTTGGTCGGCCTTAGCCAACAGCCTCTCCAAGTGAGCATTGAGCTGGATAAGCATGGACTCTCGTTCAGCGGGCAATAGATCACCGGGTCTTCTTCGATTCAAGTTGCGATCACTACGGATTCTCCACAACTCATCAAGAGCTTGCTCATCCTCCAACTGTTTGTTGCGCTGCTCTAGATATGAGATTGTCCATTGTGCCCCCTCTAATCTCCTCTGAAATGCATCATTTTCAGCTCTAAGGTGCTGAATGATCTCTTTTGACTCTCGGCTAGGAGAACTGACATCAAGATCAATAAGCTCTATATCTGGAACACCTGATGGTCCCTCATCAATCCTGGGCTACTTGCCCCTCTCTGATACCTGTGCTGATGAAGAAAGCGAGGCCCCTTCCACTTGCTGTGGAGATAACACTCGCTGAGCTAATGAAGAAGGCGAGACCCCTTCCACATGCTGTGGAGAAAGTACTCGCCGAGCTGCTGCAAATAAGGCCCTTTGGCCTCTCTGATAAGTAACCAAAGGTGAGGAGCTGACATGTCTAGTCACGGGGATGTCATGCTGTTGTGATGGTCCTCCCTCCTCGTGAATAACCTCAGGATGTGGCGGTGGTGGTGCTGTGAAAAGCTCACGAGAGATAAACTCCTCCCATGAGATGCCCTGCTGAGCCAACTGATGTAATACCACAAGCTGAATCAAACCATAATGGTAAAGGCTCCTATACTGCTGTGCCGGGCTCTTCCTCTGCATCATGGACACCATCCTCTCAATGTTCTGATAGAAGAAAATAGGGATGTTCATCATCCGTACCCGTGTGAAGTGCATCAATAGGTGAATATGGTACGAATATACCTGTGAAAATCTGCCCTCACAGGTAAAATAGAGCATGATGAGCCTCATCATGGGAGCATACTCACTCCTGAGAAATCTGAAGGGAAACACACCTTTCAAGTGTCTCATGAGTGCTGGTCTAACGAAAGGCTCAAAATGAACACTGTCCAACACCTTGCGCTTATTCCATACCTCTCCGACATTAGGTATCCCTGTGGCCTGTGCAATCATCTCGGGTGTCAATGTAAAGTCCACCCTGGCAAGGTTGACATGTCCATCATGCAAATGTAAAAAAAATAGGCGAGCTAACTCTCTGTGATGCTGAATTCGAGAGATCCTCTCGCAAAACTCATAACAAGACATATACTGGAAACATGAAACTGCCATAGGACAAGCCTGTAAATCTGCCAAAGAAGTGGGCTCCTCTCTCTTATGATGACCACCCTTTCCACCCTTATGAGGCCTCCTCTGTACCTCAATCTCTGAAGCTGATGCCTGGTCATCACTTTGCTCATAGGTTTCAGTTTCTGACATTGTTTAAGGAGCAAAGTGGCCAAAATGTACTGTTGTTTCTGCTTGATAAAATGCTGATTAAAATGTTGTTTCAAGGGGACAAGGAGCATTAGGGGAATGTTAGGGGAGGGACACTTTAAAGGGAAAATGGGAATAAATATAAAAACAGGGATTTTGGGAAAAATCAGTACAAAATCATTGCATATGCATCATTATACAAATTTGTTTACATGGGTATTATGAGAGGTAGGATTAGGGCATGATTTTTTTTTTTTTTTTTTTTAGGGAAGAGGGGTAGGGTTCAGTTTTTCTTTACAAATTTAAAAGGGAAATTTACATAGGAAGACAAGGAAAATGAAATGGGAAATGGGAAAAAATGATTACAAGGGAATACCTTAAAACAGCATAAAACCCTAGGCATATTTTACAATTTTAAACCACAGCCATATAGAGCTTTTTCTCTTGCACAATGAGATCTTTAAAACATGTATTCGTGATATCTTTAACCATAACAAACAACAATTTGTAAGTTGGAGGGCCTACCTTAGGCAATTTGGCAATTTTGTTGGCTCCTTGGATGAATTTGCAGGTGATTTGGTAAGGAGGGCGCTGACAGGTCGCGCACCTCACCCAACGGGTCGCGCGCCACTGACGGGTCGCGCCCATTAGAAATTAACACTGCTGGAAGGCGCTTGACGGGTTGCGCGCTTGGTCTGACGGGTCGCGCGCCTGGTCTGCTCACAATTTCGCTCAAACCCTCGCCCAATCTCTCTTGCAAGTGAGTTAGATGCACAATGAGGGTAAATGGAGGGAGATTGGGCTTTTATAACTTTGATTTGAAATAATTTCATGCCCAAACCCACTTTATAATGTTTTTCTTTGACACTTTATAAAATTGACCATTTTGGTTTCCTTTGTCCTGAAATTGACTCATTTAATGCTTTTGCTCGATACTTTTTGCAGGGATATCATCTAAGGGATCTTGGCAAGGGAGCCAGGGTTACATGCTGTCCTTTGAAGCCTTCTGAAATTTTACCATTTTTTACAAAATTTTGAAAAATGACCTTGGCTTTAAAAACAGGGTTTTTAAATCCAAGGTGAAAGTTAACTGTACAAGATAGAAATTTTCGAAGAAACACTTGAAAAACATCCCTCTGGCTTGCTGGGCACTTATTGACCTTCAGAGACAATGACCTTGAAGACAAACTTGACCAAAACCCTAAACCTAGAATTTTGACTTCAAGACAAGACAAGTAAGCTTTAAAAGAGTTTAAGGACTGAAACAACTTTGATCCAGTAATGCCAAGAGGGGAACAAAAACACCAGCTCCTCCATCAGGGTTATGGCATGCCTAATGGAATGCAAAAATTGACACTGATGAGACACCTACTTATGCAAATACAAAGAGTTTTGATCGGTGATGGAGGGCTACTAGACCGACTCTAACACTCCCAAGTTATAGGTTGAAAACAGGAAGGTCAACTTCTGAGTGGCATAACCTTTGCATATGGACTTCGATTGATGTGCATCTTGTGCCATTGGAAATATATGTGTGTATAATAGCATGTAAATGTGTGTGTTAAAGAGGAAAATTTTTACCCCAAAACCATGTTGTTTGATGCCTCAAAATGCTCCTAGAAGGTTTCAAACCCCGTTTCACCAAACTGTGTCTCACTGGTAAAAACAATCTCGTGAGCTGATTCCTCCACTTTTTCCACTCTAAATGCATCGAGATGGATGCTAAACAATATAATGATCCAATACATATCACACCTCCCCATTTTGGTAGGCTTTTGGTCCCCAAAAACGTTTACTAAATAAGGTGATGAAAGTTTTCCTCCACCTTCTCTCTAGTATACCATTTAGATTTGCCTGGAAGTTGTCCCTTCAACCCAATCTGACAAAGTTCATGCTACCCTTGACTTATAGTTTCATACCTCCTCTTCAAAAATGTGTCTTCTTTCAACACTGCATGAGCATCTGGTGCCAAATCCTCCATAGAAGGTAGGACTTGTTCCTCTTCCTGATCTAGCACGAAAGGCTCATAGAGTTTTAAATTATCTACATTCACAATTGAGTAAATGTTCATATATGGTGGTAAACTGAGATGATAGGAATTATCACCCACCTTTTCCAATATCTCAAAGGGACAATACCTTAGAGCCTTGATTTTTTTTCTAGGCCCCTAGAACCTTTCTTTGTCCAATTGTAGCCATACCCTATCTCCCACCTCTCTGGCCTTATAATTCTCCATCAACTTCTAAAGTGTGTCTTGTACCTATAGATGGATATTACTAATATTCTCTATAAGTTTTTCAGCCCTCAAAGCATCTCCTGTAAGATTTTCCCTCACTCCTCCTTGCTTCCCATATGCAATATCCAAAGGTGAAGGTCGAAATATCCAAAAATGTCTCAAATGTCGACTTTCTTGTGGAAGTGTGAACTACTCTGTTGTAAGAATGTTGTATATACACCAGATTTTCATCCTAGATCTTTAGATGCTTCTTGTTGTATCCCCTGATAAGCTGCACCAATGCCCTATTGACTACTTATGTTTTCCCATCTGTCTATGGATGGAATGTTGTATATCTCTTCAAATTTGTTTCCATATTCTCCTTCAATGTAGTCAAAAATGCATTCAGAAATCTCGTATCCCTTTTTGAAACAATGCTCCTTAGTATCCCGAAGTGCAGCCAGACTTGTCTAAAAAGAAAGTTTACTACTTCTTTCTCGTTAATGGTCTTCTTACAAGGAATTAAAACACGAATCTTGTTGAACCTATCAAATATCACAAACAGGTAGTCATGTCCACTCCTGGTTGTTGGTAAATCTCCCACAAAGTCCATGGAAATGATTTCCGAAGGATGAGTAGGTACAGGTAAGGGATCATATAGACCCTGTTTACTGTTGTTAGGCCTGTTGGTACAACATAATATGCATCCTCTTATAAACCTAGCTATTTTCTCTTGCATCCTACGGAAATACACATACCTCTACAAGTTAGCCACGGTCTTCCCTATCGCAAAGTGCCCTGCAACCTCGGAGGTGTGAGCCTCCCTAATTAGTTTCAATCTCTTACCTTTAGGAACACATAACTTATCCATTTTCTAGAGTAACCCATCCTAGAGATGTTAGTCAATGGTGTTGTCGCCATCGTGCACATGACTCTGACTTTGCAACTACTAATACACCTCATTGAAGTCCTCTTCCTCTAAATATGCCTCCTTGTATTCATCATGGGTGAATGGCTCCATGTTCACAAGAGTCTCCAAAGCTGTAATATTTGATGTGGGTGGCATTGAAATCATGTCAACCAACTTGTTTGTGCTTCCCTTCTTATACTTGATCACTAATTGAAACTACTATAAAAACCCCATCCACTTATAATGTATGCGCTGCTGTAGCTTACTTTGGGCCTATAAGTATTGTAACAACTAGTGATTTGTGTTGATTACTATCTCCTTTCCCATTAGACAGTGATCCCACTTCTTCACATCTTGTACCATGGCATAGAGCTCCTTGTTGTAGGTAGGGTAGTTGAGAACATCCCCAAGAAATAATTCAAAATGGTAGCATATAAGCCTTTCTCCCTGCATCAAGACATCTCCCATAGCATACCCACTCACGCCTATCTCCACTTTAAAGGGTTGTTGCAAGTTTGGTAATGCCAAAACTGGTGCTTGAATGGTCTTCTTCTTTATCTCCTTGAAAGTCTTCTACTGACCTTTTCCCCACTAGAAACTCTTGCCACTTGCTGTTATGGCATGGAGTGGTGTTTCTACCACTGAAAATGAGGCTATGAATTTCCTTAGGTATTATGCTATCTGAATGAAACACCTGAACTCAGAAACATTAGTAGACACCGACCATTTCATGATGGCCTCTGTTAGCTACCTATACCACTAGGTTTCATATTTCATGATTGGCACTGAAAAGGTCCAAATATGCTCTGCTTTGATGATGCAAAGATCACATATTTCCATAAGAATACAATCTGTGCTTATAGCTTGGTATGGACTCAAATTTTGATGGATGGTCCAACAGTCTAAACTGGATCATGTCATGTTTTAAATTTTCAGTTGTAGAATAGAGAAAGGAGTCTGTCCAAACTGTTTAATCTTGGCAGACAAGTAGTTCAGGTAGAGAAGAAAAGGCTCCCAACAGCTTAATCTGGGACCTTGGAAGAAATAAGGGTAGAAGTAGATAGAAAAACAAAAGAAAAAAGCCAAAGAAAAGAAAAGGCAAGTAAGGGTCTGCAAGCCTAAGTGCACCCTCCAAGAAGAAACAAAAAATGCTAGGCAAAGTAGCTGGGTAAGTAGATGGGGTTGCAGAAGTGGTATTCATTTCAGATTTAACCTTGATGGTCAAGATGAGAAAAGAAAAACAAAGAAGCATGTCTAACTTCCCAATTATCCCTTTTCCCACTCATTACTAACATCCCCTCATCAATTGAATTGCTTAGAAAACTTGAGGTTTTGATGGTGGTTTTATTCATTGAAAAGCCACATTTCTTGTCTAAAAATTCTTTTCATTTTGATCTACTCCCTGAACTAAGTAAGTTTCAAGTAAACTTAGTGATTTCTCCCCTTCATTCACTTATTCCCCCATATTAACTCTAACTCTATTATGTAATTCCCCTATGTTACCCTTTTCCTAGTATTATTAACACCATGGTGTATAAACCCCCAAGCATTCTATAAATATCCTCCTCTTAGCATTATAGCTAAATATGTCTGTCTAAAGGGAGACTTTAGTCCACCTGGGACTGTGGTCAACCCTGTCCTGGGGTTGCTCTAACCTCTGGTTATGAGCAACAACCTTTCCCTTAAGCCATCACCTCACCTCTACCCAATAAATTCCACAAGCACACCTTTCCTCTACTTAAACCCACTCTCTAACCCTTCTTTTCCCCCCTTTCAGATTAGCCCTTGCCCCGAAAATACACAAAAAACCCTTAACCCTAAAGTTTTCCGCCTAAAGTATTAAATTGAATATTCTAATAAACCGGCGGGACCCCCCAACCTGCACGATCCGTCGGAAGGCCCGCCAGCCGTCGATCCTCTGCCACCCACGATCCAACGGTGGGCGGGCATTTACAGATCTCGATTTGCCGCCCTTTAGCGTCCGGGGAACAGCGGTATTAGGGCCCGTACCCAAGACGCGTGTCAAGCGCTGGGGTTGTTCGGAGCCCCCCTCCTCGATACCGCTTATCACCAAAGGCGGTGTGCGGAGACCGCTTACCGCCTCCCCGTTACCGCCCATCTGGCGCACGTCACCCTCACGCCATCCTGACGTCATATCCCTTCCGCCCGCCCCCGCGCCCCATGGCCCTCCACGCTGCCCTGCCGCCAGATCCGCCTGCCACCTCGTCCAGGCACGCTGGCCTCCAGCTCAGCGTCCACGTCACCCATACCCGAGCCCGCCATGATGTCATGCTGACGTCATCGGCGGAAAGGCGCCAATTACTTATTTTTGCCAAATTGGTCATTATAAACACCCAAAATAGCCGTTTTGTGTCATTTTCAAGCGAATTGAAAAGAACTCTTGTCGCTGCCTCACCACCAACTCACTTCCGGATCTCCAAATTCGAAATTTCGACCGTGCCAACTCATCAAATCAACTACCACAAAGCCTTCACGGTTCGGCCCGCAGGCTCGTCGAGCGTTTTATCCAGGTATTCACCATATTTCCCCATTTCGCCCATGCATTCCATTTCTCTGTAAATTCACCATTGAACACTTGTCAAAATCCTAAATTCAACCCTGTCTGCTACCTGAAAGTCAGCTAAAGTAACCTACATTGCCTCTGCATTATAAATCGGCATTGAAACAGTCGACCCACGCACCTAGAACCATAAAATTGTCCTCAAGGTGCTCGGTATTGTTCCCTTTTTCCGAGTACAGGCCAGCTGCAAATTAACCAAAATAAATCCTGCACACCCTCTGCAAATCATTCCTAACAATTCAAAACCCCTGTGAATTTACTAAAACCTACAGAAACAAGCCGGCCTCTTTCACTGTGAAGAAGAGTTCAAGCATTGTCAACATTAAGGCTATCACTAAACTCTGAGGAGCTTTGCAAACCACTGCAATTACATTATTCACAATCAGATTATACAATGGCTGCCCCTGCACCCACAGCTCTCAATGTTACTCCTTTAAATGCACCAAACAAAGACCTGGAGGCCTTGCCTCTTGTTGACAGGGACTCCCTTATTGAAGACTTTGTGGGTAACAGGGACTTCATGCAGACCTTCAGGCAGTTGAGAGAAGACTATTTAATGGCAAGGACACCTATGGGATATGGGAGTCAAACCTACCATACTACTGCCTCCCCTCTGTCAATGTTTTCCCTCAGATTGTGCGCCTATGTGCTGAAAACTATGATGTACAATAGAGAGCCATTAAGTCTCCATCTGGGAGCATCCTCTTTCACATCAATCCTGAATCCATTAATAAAATGCTCCACTTTGACCAGACTGAGCTGCTATTTCCCTTTTCCATGAATTATCTGCTGGATGCTGCTCCCAAAATGACTAGTGAGGAGATTCAGAATGTCACCAGGACATTCATGAAACCTGAATGCCAGCCTACAGGGCCACCTCCCTATATGGATGTCTCCTTTACAGAAACAGGCAGACTACTACTAGATATGATCTCTTATGTGCTGGGGTACAGAACCAGTGAGCATGTGGATGGAACAATGCTGGTTTTGTTATCTGTTTATAGTCCAGGCCAGCCCCCTGCCCGCAAGTTTAACTTTGCTAAGTTCATAGCTAACAAAATTCATGATCAGTTGAGCAAAGTGGACAGACAGAGTGTCTTCAAGTACTCCTCTTACATCTACCATCTTTTCATGTATTATCAGTCCCAGGTTTTTCCATGCTACATCAAAAAGCTGGATTATAGAGGGGAAAGAAGATCTGTCATCTTCTGGACATCTGTCTATCACTTGGTCCAAAATTCACCCTATTCCTATTGTGAGTTTATTGACCAGTTTGTATACCCTGTCTCCTGCTTGTTAATGAGGGCTCCTCCTCCCAGAAAATCAAGTGAAATACAGAAAGCTTTGCAGCTTTCCAAGAAGTCCAAAATAGGTGATTGGTATCTATATGAGGATCATACAGTCATCAGAGTGTATGGCTGTGAGCTTTGTCCATTCAGACTCCCAAAATATGTGCCTATGAGGATATTTGCCCTTGAGTATTATAGGCAGCTGATTCAGTCTAACCTTACCCACTTCCACAGCTCCAAAAAGAAAGCCCACCTCAAATTCAAACATCAGCTGGGCCCTTTCATCATGAATAAAAAGGAAGGTTGGGAACAGGCTGACGAGATCCTCAAAGACAAATACCAGCTGTCATATAGTTTTCAGTGGGTCCATTATGACCCTGAAGGCTTCATTTCTACTAGGAGAGTCAAGTACAGGCTAGTAGGCATTAAGCATTGCAGTTATCCCCATATTGAAAAATATGCCAACCAGCAGGAATGGCTACAGGATTCTATAGTTGACAAATTAACTGAAGAAGAAATGATGATAAAGAATGTCAAGGAATTAGAAAAGACTCTTGACCTAGACTCTGTGCAGCAGGTACCCTTCAAACGGCCTCATTCAGCAGGAGAAGGGACCTCGACCTCAAGGACTGCACCAGCCACACAAGCATCTTCTACAACAGCACCAGGCTTAGACAAAGGAAAAGGAATAATGGGTGCTGAAGAGGAAGCAGTGAAAGAGAAGGCTGCCCCTTCAACTGAGCAGCAAACTGAACAACAAAATGAGCTGTAGAGGGAGGAGCAAACAAAACAGCAGCAAGAGCAAACTTCTCCTCCACAAACTGAGCCACTAATAGCACCAATTTTGCAGACCCCAGTACATGAGGAGAGGGGTACTAAAAGAGACAGAGAAGAGTCCACTCCTATTAGTGGATTCTCCCATCAGCCAGAGACCAAAAGGTAAAGGGCTGACTCCCCAGAAGTTGAAGACATCACTGAGGAATTCCTTGACAGTTCAAGGAAAGACAGGGAAGCAAGCCAGCACACAGGTACCAGCTCATTCCAACAGGAGCAAGGTTTGCAACTTGGTTTGGAGGTGTCATCCTCTTCTCAGCAAAGCAAGAAGCCTAAAAGCACTAAGGCTTCTTTTAAGAAAATCAAGGCAGAGAATGATTTGCTAAGAGTGGAGGTGTACAAACAATTTATGAATGCTACACCAGCCCAGCAAGAAAGATTAATGTCTGTATATGACATTAAAGAAGAAAAAATGATATTAAGTCATTTCAGGCCCACAGTACCGCAGCCGAGTTCAGCTGCAGATTTTGTGAAGACAAGGGTGGAGGTAAGGGCAAAGGACATCCACCCCATGGACCAAATTGAACTCCACAAACAGACTGGAGAAATGGTCTATGCAACCTTGGTGGAGAAGGCAACCATGGCCCATGAACTGACGGAGTCACTCAAAAATACCAACACTCAGTTGGATTTTGAGAGAATGTCCTCCCTGGCCAAAGATAACAGAATAAAATCTTTGGAGGACATTATCATAGACCTAGGACATGATCCTAAGGATCCAAAGGGTGTAAGGGCCCTTATGAAGAAAAAGGAGGATGACCTCAATGCACTAAAGAAGAGGTTAAGACTGCTGCCCACAGAACACCCTCAGATAGCAGAGCTACAAAAGGAAAAGCAGGTTGATGAACAACTGGACCTCATCATGCAGCTGAATCAGAAGGTCCTCAATCTGGAGAAAGAGCTAGAAGGAGCACTACAAGATAAACAGGGAGAATCCACATCCCAAGCTCCTCCAACAACTTCAACAACAGCAACAACTACAGGGGCAGCAGTGGCCCCCACATCAGAAGCAGCAGGAACAACAACGGTCCCAGATGCTAGTGCAAGCATAGAAGAATTAACTAATGCCATCAAGGAAATGGAGCTCCAGGCAAATGAGATAAAGAAGGCCAAGGAAAAATTGGCAGAACTTGATGCCAAGTATGACAAATCAAAGGTAACTGTAGCAGAACAGGGCAGAGAAATAAAGGCCCTAAAGGACAAAATAAAGGCCCTGGAGAAGGAGCTAAATCTGGAAAGTGCCATGGCGGACATAAAAAGAATTTTATGGGGTAAGATTGGCCAAACTATCACCAAACAATGGAAATCCATCAAAACAATCCATGAGCAAATGGATTTGATTGGCCAAGCACAGACATAAATCCAGAGGGCCAAAACAGTGCTGGGAAACAGACCTGAGCAGGCAAACAGACTGATAGATTTTTTGAACGGGCAAGACAAAGAGGAGCTAGCAGCCATTGGCATCAACAACAAAACAGAGGCCATCCTCACAGCTAAAAAGGTGCTAACTCTCAGAAATTATGTGCAAACTGTGGAGAGAAAATGCTATGAAATACAGGCTGAGGTGGAGGAGTATAAACTCAAAATGGGGATGCTGCAAGCAAAGGGACTACCCAGCCTACTAAGCAGCACAGGAAGATTGATCACCAGAGACCAATTTACCAACAGGATGGCTACTTATATTGAAAATCAAATCATTGCATCTGGCAGTACTCCTGAGCAAACAGGGCCTCCAACAGGACAGGGCTTGTACACTAAACTTGAAGGCCTATTCTTCGTTTAAAATGAGGCAAACCATCTGTTTGAAACTCCTCCTAACTTTTGGCGGTATACAGAGGCCGATGAGACCTTAATAAAAATTCGGAGACATCAAATGCCTAAGGAGGATTGGTGGCAGGCAATGCTCCAGATTTTGCCACGGTAGCTTCAGTCATACAGGTCACTGCCAGCTCCAGGTCACTAGAAGACAAACAGCGGAAAAGGGTTAGCATTTAAAAGCAGCTAAAAAGTGACTCATCACATAGACGATGACAGCTAGCCAAGTTTTGAACAGCGCATCTCCAACCGACTCTAACAGCCATAAAGTCCAAATATCTTCTGACTATTTTGACAGCTGAAGCATTAAGGAATTACTGCAGCATTCACTCCTTCAGCTACTGCATTCCGGAGATTAGCATATCATAAATGAGATATTAACTCATTCGTTGATATTTTTGATGTAAATTTTGTATATAAACTCCCCTGAGTAACTCATAAGGGGTTGGTAATTTTCTCTATGAGACAAATGTATTTGACACTTTCAGAATTATCTAATACAAAGGGCTGGAAGAGCTCAGTGATTTCCTGAAACATCTGATGTCATATTGATGCCATGCGTACTGGTGCAGAATTCCTTTGCTGTCTGATGGAATAATAAGTCTTTCTCAAACTCTGTTTTGTCTTCTTATGTTTATCAATACACACTCATGTTTTACTGAACTAGCAGTATAGTAAAAGAATAGTGCTGGACATGTTTTGATGACACCTAGTGCTCAATCTTTACTATTGTATATGTTTTCTTCAGAATTAGCCATGAACATGAATCCTTAATTGCTCATGTTTCGCTGATTCCATAAATATGAATGTTATTTAGAAATTCTTTACTGCTTCTAGATTAACATTCTCACTGTTTTCTCCATGATCATTTAAGTGAAAGATTCTTAATTGCCTTTCCTTACCTGAAACACATCACATCAAATTACAGTATCACATCATTATTTCTCAGACACTAAACTGGCTCTGCAGCATTACCACTATGTCAAAGCAGCATATCAAAGAACTAAAGGACCACTGACTCCATTACCCAATGGACTAGAACACCCCGGAAAATGCATAAGTATCTTGACTAAAATTATCATCCAACAAAGACCTTAAACAAACCTGAACTCATAGCTAGCCTAAAATCATTCCAAAACAGAGACAAATCATAAAGAGAGAGCCCTCTCTGATTACAGTTTGGCTAGAAACTGTGGTCCAAAGATTGGTTAGTGGTTACCCCGGCCGTATTCCCTTAGAGTCAAAGGGAACAACCTGGGTGTTAACATAATTGGCGACTCCACTGGGGACTATTTAGGATTTTCCAATTTTCTATCTATCTCCCAAAGCTATAGACCAAGCTTGTATATCAGTCAGGAAGCCTTTGAAACTGTTTCTGTGTTACATTAACAGCTTTAGGGAAGAGCTGCTTCAGTCAATCTTCTTAGCTTTGAAACATATATAGCCATTTCAAAATCTTTATCCAGTCCCTGCAGATATAAAAATTTCCTATAAAATCCTAAAAACAGTTAGAAGTTGGCTCCTAAGAAAAATCCGCGGCACACTAGGGCAAATCCTGACCCTAATCCACCCATCATTGTTGATAATCCAAATACCATCCCTAGAAATTTTAGGAGGCAGCAAAGGCAGGAGCAGCCTGCTAACTTGACCTCAGATTCAGATCATCCCAGCCTTATCTCCACTCCATGCAAGGTCCTTTTCCGGTCTACCCCTAGTTCCCCTAGTTCACCATCCACATCTCAAAGTCCTCCTCTCACATCTTCATCCACTGCACATATTCCCTTGACCAATACTCCTGGTGCAGCTTTACCTGTTACCCCTGTGGTACCCATCGTTCCTGTTGTCCCAGTTGCCCTTGTCAATCCTATAAACCCTGTAAATATGGCTAACAGATATGCACCCTTGCAAATACCAGCTAATGCTGCAGCTCTACCTCAAGATTACCAAACCAAAATCTCATATTTTGACTCCAATGGCCCTCTGACAGCTGTCCAGCATGCTAAGAAGATGCAAGATCATTTTGAGACCTATGAAATAGATGATGACAGTGTCAGAATGAGGATGTTTGTTCAAAGCCTAACTGTGGATGTAAGAACTTGGTTTAGGTCCCTGAATGCAAATTCGATCACAACTCCTGATGAACTGTATCAAGCCTTTACTAGCAGATGGGAGAAGAAGAAGGATCCTCTGCACATACTTGGGGAATATGACACTATCAAAAGGGGTCCTCAAGAGACTGTTCTGGAGTATTGTGCAAGATTCAACAATGTATATAACGCAATCCCACAAAATTTAAGACCCCCTCCTGATTTAGCTTTGTACAAATTCCCTGATGGTTTTGACCCTGACATGGCCTATCAGTTGAAGGAAAGAGATCCTCAATCCCTTGCAGAAGCCCAAAGGGTTGTTGTCACAGTGGAAGCCAACCTGATTGCCAAAAGAAATAGAGCAAGGTTGGAAAAAAGGTCTGTTTTCAAAGAGGAACCCTCTGCCTTTGATCAAAAACTGGATGCAATACTCAATGGAATGAAAAGATTGGGTGATAGAGTGGAATCGGTTGAGAGAAAATCATCATGGGAAGCACCACAAAACAACCCTCCTAGGAATCCAAATTTTAGGAGAACTCAAAACCCAGGCATTGGGAAGCCCAGTACTGACCAAGACATAAGACCCCCTTTTCAAGAAAATTATGCAGAAACTTCCACATCAACAGAGCCCAATGAAGATCCCGAGATTAATTTAATGGGTCTAGATGGTGAAAGTCAATTTTTCTTAACACAAGAAGATCATGAGGATGATGAAATCAGACTGTTCCAAACTAAATCAGGTGAATCCTTTGACTTCAAACAAGGCTATGACACTGTTGTTTATGAAGTCCATAAACAATACAAGCTGAGGAGCAGAACTGTGAATGTAAACCAGCCTGAAAAGATAAAGGATAATCAGCAGCCTGAAAGAGTCATAGTCACAGAGCCTAATGACAAAACAAATTCATCTGCAGAAGAAGTGATTGTTGAAGAGATCACCGAACCACTGCCCTTAAAACAGCAGCCTGTGGCCACTTCACCTTCTCAACCTAATTTAAATGTTACTCCCCAAGAGATGAGTAAAAGAGGCAAGTCCCAAAGTCAAGATAAAAATCAAGAAGAAGATTTAATAAACAAGGAAAGGACTGCTGTCCATAACCCCAAAACCCAATCTGAAAAACCCTTTGACTTAGAGACTGAAATCGGCAAACTAAAGATAGCTATTCCTCTCTCAGGACTAGCCAAGCATGACATCTATAAACTACAGATCAAGAAGTCCCTTCAACTCACTAGCAACAAAGATGATGTCAATGTGCTGGATGACACCCCAGAACTCCTGTTTGGCCCAGAAGTGGATGGAAAAACGGTAGTCACAGGGGTATTACCTTTCTATGTCAGTTTACATATTCATGATAAAATATTACATAATGCAATGTTTGACTCAGGTGCTTCTCACAATCTCATGCCAAAAGCAGTCATGGAGAGATTGAATCTAGACATAACAAGACCATACAAGGACCTATTTTCCTTTGACTCCAGCCAATTCAAGTGTTTAGGTCTCATAAAAGACTTATGTGTGTCTCTGGTTCAATACCCAAACAAAACAATCCTAATGGATGTGGTAGTTGCTGATATCCCACCCAAGTATGGGATGCTGTTATCAAGGTCATGGGGAGCTAAACTCCAAGGTTCCCTACAATTAGACATGTCATCTGCCACCATCTCTATTTTTGGGCAACCAAAAAGACTGTACAGAGAAACACTCATGAAATATATGGTCAGCAGTGAAGAAAAGCCTCAAAACTTTCCCATATATGCTGTCCATTCAGACATAGACTCATACATCCTCTTCAATGACAGCACAACTCCCTCAAAAGGTGAGGTTGAAACCAAGATACTCATACAGGAGGAAGACTCAAATGAAAGAATTACCACCCATGAAACAACAGTCAATCAAACACTAGATACTGCTGCTGTTTTAAATATCAAACATACCCAATCAAATGATGAAACTGTCCTAGAAGACAAGCTAGATGAAAAACCACAACTTCTACTCACATTGCCAGCCCATGAACAGATCATTAAATCTCCTTCCCAACAGGATATTCTATGGTTCCTTGAATTTGATGGCTCAGTCAACAAGTTAGGGGCAGGAGCTGGAGTTTGGGTACACAATAAAGAAAATAGTCATGTAGAAGGCAGAGCCTATAGATTGGACTTCAGATGTACCAATAACATGGCAGAATATGAAGCTCTTTTACTAGGCCTCAAGTTAGTAAAGTTCTTACAAGCTGCCAGGGTTTCAATCATGGGTGATTCAGATTTAGTTATTCAACAAGTGAAGAGAAATTTTGTCACCAATGACAAAAGACTAAGGACTTATAGGTCTGCTGTTGCTGAGGTACTAAACTTTTTCTCTGAATTCCAAATCACTAAAATTCCTAGAACCCACAATCTGCATGCTCATAGTTTAGCCACCTTTGCAAGTACCTGCAAGCTGCCTTTTGAGTCCCATCATTGCTTTACAGCTGAGGTAAAACACAGACCCTCTATTCCAAACAATGTTAATGATTGGCAAGTATTTGAGGATGACAAGCAAATAAACCATTTTTTAACTCTGCAACAAGAATTTGCAGGATTAAATATTGACACTGATACAACAAGTCAATCACAAATAATTGATACAGCAAGTCAATCACAAATACAGTTTCAACAGATTACTCACCCAATATCACCTAGAACAGCAAAACAAATGCTAAATCCAACTATTTTCAGCAAGGAAAACATTCAACAAATCCAACCAATCAGTTGTGAGGAAGTGGCCAATGCTGAAACTGAAATGATAGAGATGAAAGACAATTTTTTACCAACAGGCCTAACTCCACTAGAGGACATCTTTGATTCAAATGATATCCCCAGAAAACCAAAAATGCAGCCCTTAAATGCAACCATTGAAGAATGCAACATAGGAACAATTGACAAACCCAAAATAATTAAATTGTCTGCTTCTTTACCTCCTGACCAAAAGCCTAAATACATTGACCTCTTTAAAGAGTTCCAGGATGTCTTTGCATGGAGTTATGAGGACCTAAAGTCCTATGACACCTCTGTTATCCAGCATACAATCCCTCTCAATCCTGATCAAAAACCCTTTAAACAAAAACTGAGGAGAATCAATCCAATGCTCCTCCCAGCAATGGAACAAGAGGTAGAGAAAATGTTCAAGGCTGGCATTATAGCACCAATCAGATTCTCTAAATGGATCTCCAACTTAGTCCCTACAAGAAAGAAAACTGGTGAAATAAGGCTGTGTGTGGACCTAAGGAATCTGAACCAAGTATCCCTCAAAGACAACTATCCCTTACCCAAGATGGATCACATTCTCCAAAGAGTGGTAGGGGCCTCAAGGATCTCATTACTGGATGGATTTTCAGGCTTCAATCAAATCCTAGTGCACCCTGATGATCAAGACAAAACATCATTCACTACCCCATGGGGAACTTTCAAATATGTAAAGATGCCTTTTGGATTGAAAAATGCAGGGGAAACTTTTCAAAGGGCAATGGATATTGCTTTTTCCAAAGAGATTCATGACTTCCTTGTCATTTACCTAGATGACCTTACACCTTTCTCAAAATCAGACCAAGAACATATAAAACATTTGAGACAGATCTTCCTAAAATGCAGAAAATATGGAATTTCCTTGAATCCCAAGAAATCCCTATTTGGTTTAGAGGAAGGTAAGCTATTGGGCCACATCATTTCTAAAGATGGCATTAGAATTGACCCAGATAGGATACAGGCTATCCTACAAATGCCCCACCCGAGAAATGTCAAAGAGTTGCAAGGATTCTTGGGAAAAATCAATTTCTTGAGAAGGTTTATCCCAAACTTAGCAGAACTAATCAGATTATTAAATAACATGCTAAAGAAAGATTCAAAAGTCAAATGGACTGTTGAAGCCAATCAAGCCTTTGAAGGTATAAAGCTGGCCCTTACCCAAACCCCAGTGTTGACCAATCCTCAGTTTGACAGAGAATTTATCATTTTCTCTTTTGCCTCCCAGCATACTATTGCTGCTGTTTTATTGCAAAAAGATGACCAAGGAAATGAGAAGCCAATTGCTTTCTTTAGCAAAGCTCTTAGAGATGCACCTTTAAAGTATCAAATCATGGAAAAGCAAGCTTATGCTTTGTTCAAAGCCATTAAAGACTTTAGGATTTATATCCTTTATTCCCATGTTATAGCCTATGTACCAAGTCCTATTGTCAAAGACATTCTCACCCAGGAAAATTTAGAGGGCAGAAGAGGAAAGTGGATTGCCAACATCTTGGAATTTGATATTGAAATAAAACCTACAAAACTAATAAAAGGGCAAGGCTTGGCCAAATTAATGACAGAAGCAAATTTCCAAGCCTTAGACATTAACCAGCTGGACAGTGAACCGGAGCTGGCGACTCCAAAGATCAATGTAGCCTTTGAACAATCCCCTTGGTACTCTGATATATGTTATGTATTGCAAAACCTGTGTGCTCCCCCAGGATTATCCAGAACTAAATGTAGGTTCCTAAAAATGAAAGCTTCTAAATTCTGTGTTATGGATGGAAATTTATTGTGGAAAAACCATGAAGGAATATTGCTAAACTGCCTAATTGAGAATGAAACCGACAATATCATAAAGGAATTTCATGCAGGTGACTGTGGTGGACACTTGTACTGGAAGTCCACTGTGGATAAAATACTAAGAGCTGGGTACTACTGGCCCACCATGTTCTCTGATGTCAAGAAATTCACCACCTCATGTCATAAATGTCAAGTGTTTGAGGGAAAGAGACAGTTGCTGCCACTTCCCTTAAGGCCTATTGCAACAGAGAGACCTTCTCAACAATGGGGCTTGGATTTCATTGGGGAAATTCATCCCTCATCTTCAGGCCAACATAGATGGATCTTAACAGCTACAGACTACTTCACCAAGTGGATTGAAGCTGTTCCATGCAGACAAGCAAATGATTCCACTATCATTCAGTTCTTGGAGAACAACATATTGGCTAGATTTGGCTGTCTTGACAAAATAATAACAGACAATGTTGCTGCTTTCAGATCCAAGAAAATGGTGAACTTCTGCCATAAGTTTCACATCACCTTGGGCCATTCTACTGCATACTATCCCCAAGGAAATGGCCTTGTTGAGTCATCAAATAAAAGTCTGGTAAACATCATAAAGAAAGTACTAGAAGAGAACAAAAAGAATTGGCATAAGAAGCTTGTGAACGCCCTATGGGCAGATAGACTAACAACCAAAAGATCAATTGGGACCAGCCCATATGAGTTGGTTTATGGATTAGAGGCCAAATTTCCTTCATCACTAGGAGTGCCTGTTATGAAACTTCTTCAAGAAAGCCAAGCTGAACCAAATGATATGCAAAGAAGAATCAATCAAATCATATGTTTACAGCAAACTAGAGACCAAGTTTTCAGCAGAGTTCAAGTTCTACAAGAAAAATTAAAGAAGGCCTTTGATAGAAGAACTAAGGCAGAAGATTTCAACATGGGTGACAAAGTCCTCAAGTGGGATGCAATAAGAGAGGATAAGGGAAAACATGGAAAATTTGATTCCCTTTGGAGAGGACCATTTGCTGTCCAAGCAGTACAAGGAAACAACACTTATTTCCTTAAGAGTCTCAATGAAACTGATTTGGATGAAGGTCCTGTGAATGGCAGGATTCTTAAGCACTATTTTGAATATCACCCATAAGTGCAGCCTGAGTTTTCCCTTGTACATATCCAGATGTATATATTATTTTCTGTCAACATGTAAAAATGCAATTTCTCAAAGTTTTCTTAAACTGCCAGCAAAAGGTGAATAGAATCAGAGGTCTACCAAGAAGAGAAGCACACAATTTTGGCATTTCAAAGCAACAAACTTCAAGATTGGCAAGAGCAGTCAAGGAGCAAGGCAATCTGACCTGCTGTTCTTGGTCTTTCAAATGAAACACCATCCCCATGTGGAGCCACTGTTAGCTACCTATACCACTAGGGTTCATATTTCATGATTGGCACTGAAAAGGTCCAAATATGCTCTGCTTTGATGATGCAAAGATCACATATTTCCATAAGAATACAATCTGTGCTTATAGCTTGGTATGGACTCAAATTTTGATGGATGGTCCAACAGTCTAAACTGGATCATGTCATGTTTTAAATTTTCAGTTGTAGAATAGAGAAAGGAGTCTGTCCAAACTGTTTAATCTTGGCAGACAAGTAGTTCAGGTAGAGAAGAAAAGGCTCCCAACAGCTTAATCTGGGACCTTGGAAGAAATAAGGGTAGAAGTAGATAGAAAAACAAAAGAAAAAAGCCAAAGAAAAGAAAAGGCAAGTAAGGGTCTGCAAGCCTAAGTGCACCCTCCAAGAAGAAACAAAAAATGCTAGGCAAAGTAGCTGGGTAAGTAGATGGGGTTGCAGAAGTGGTATTCATTTCAGATTTAACCTTGATGGTCAAGATGAGAAAAGAAAAACAAAGAAGCATGTCTAACTTCCCAATTATCCATTTTCCCACTCATTACTAACATCCCCTCATCAATTGAATTGCTTAGAAAACTTGAGGTTTTGATGGTGGTTTTATTCATTGAAAAGCCACATTTCTTGTCTAAAAATTCTTTTCATTTTGATCTACTCCCTGAACTAAGTAAGTTTCAAGTAAACTTAGTGATTTCTCCCCTTCATTCACTTATTCCCCCATATTAACTCTAACTCTATTATGTAATTCCCCTATGTTACCCTTTTCCTAGTATTATTAACACCATGGTGTATAAACCCCCAAGCATTCTATAAATATCCTCCTCTTAGCATTATAGCTAAATATGTCTGTCTAAAGGGAGACTTTAGTCCACCTGGGACTGTGGTCAACCCTGTCCTGGGGCTGCTCTAACCTCTGGTTATGAGCAACAACCTTTCCCTTAAGCCATCACCTCACCTCTACCCAATAAATTCCACAAGCACGCCTTTCCTCTGCTTAAACCCACTCTCTAACCCTTCTTTTCCCCCCTTTCAGATTAGCCCTTGCCCCGAAAATACACAAAAAACCCTTAACCCTAAAGTTTTCCGCCTAAAGTATTAAATTGAATATTCTAATAAACCGGCGGAACCCCCCAACCTGCACGATCCGTCGGAAGGCCCGCCAGCCATCGATCCTCTGCCACCCACGATCCAACGGTGGGCGGGCATTTACAGATCTCGATCTGCCGCCCTTTAGCGTCCGGGGAACAGCGGTATTAGGGCCCGTACCCAAGACGTGTGTCAAGCGCTGGGGTTGTTCGGAGCCCCCCTCCTCGATACCGCTTATCACCAAAGGCGGTGCGGGGAGACCGCTTACCGCCTCCCCGTTACCGCCCATCCGGCGCACGTCACCCTCACGCCATCCTGACGTCATATCCCTTCCGCCCGCCCCCGCGCCCCGTGGCCCTCCACGCTGCCCTGCCGCCACATCCGCCTGCCACCTCGTCCAGGCACGCTGGCCTCCAGCTCAGCGTCCACGTCACCCGTACCCGGGCCCGCCATGACGTCATCGGCGGAAAGGCGCCAATTACTTATTTTTGCCAAATTGGTCGTTATAAACACCCAAAATAGCCGTTTTGTGTCATTTTCAAGCGAATTGCAAAGAACTCTTGTCGCTGCCTCACCACCAACTCGCTTCCGGACCTCCAAATTCGAAATTTCGACCGTGCCAACTCATCAAATCAACTACCACAAAGCCTTCACGGTTCGGCCCGCAGGCTCGTCGAGCGTTTTATCCAGGTATTCACCATATTTCCCCATTTCGCCCATGCATTCCATTTCTCTGTAAATTCACCA
Source organism: Pinus tabuliformis (assembly GCA_031772625.1). NCBI lineage: Eukaryota > Viridiplantae > Streptophyta > Pinopsida > Pinales > Pinaceae > Pinus > Pinus tabuliformis. The sequence continues at coordinate 224,664,350 of CM062809.1, forward strand.
TTGAACACTTGTCAAAATCCTAAATTCAACCCTGTCTGCTACCTGAAAGTCAGCTAAAGTAACCTACATTGCCTCTGCATTATAAATCGGCATTGAAACAATCGACCCACGCACCTAGAACCATAAAATTGTCCTCAAGGTGCTCGGCATTGTTCCCTTTTTCCGAGTACAGGCCAGCTGCAAATTAACCAAAATAAGTCCTGCACACCCTCTGCAAATCATTCCTAACAATTCAAAACCCCTGTGAATTTACTAAAACCTACAGAAACAAGCCGGCCTCTTTCACTGTGAAGAAGAGTTCAAGCATTGTCAACATTAAGGCTATCACTGAACTCTGAGGAGCTTTGCAAACCACTGCAATTACATTATTCACAATCAGATTATACAATGGCTGCCCCTGCACCCACAGCTCTCAATGTTACTCCTTTAAATGCACCAAACAAAGACCTGGAGGCCTTGCCTCTTGTTGACAGGGACTCCCTTATTGAAGACTTTGTGGGTAACAGGGACTTCATGCAGACCTTCAGGCAGTTGAGAGAAGACTATTTGAATGGCAAGGACAACTATGGGATATGGGAGTCAAACCTACCATACTACTGCCTCCCCTCTGTCAATGTTTTCCCTCAGATTGTGCGCCTATGTGCTGAAAACTATGATGTAGAGCAGAGAGCCATTAAGTCTCCATCTGGGAGCATCCTCTTTCACATCAATCCTGAATCCATTAATAAAATGCTCCACTTTGACCAGACTGAGCTGCTATTTCCCTTTTCCATGAATTATCTGCTGGATGCTGCTGCCAAAATGACTAGTGAGGAGATTCAGAATGTCACCAGGACATTCATGAAACCTGAATGCCAGCCTACAGGGCCACCTCCCTATATGGATGTCTCCTTTACAGAAACAGGCAGACTACTACTAGATATGATCTCTTATGTGCTGGGGTACAGAACCAGTGAGCATGTGGATGGAGCAATGCTGGTTTTGTTATCTGTTTATAGTCCAGGCCAGCCCCCTGCCCGCAAGTTTAACTTTGTAAAGTTCATAGCTAACAAAATTCATGATCAGTTGAGCAAAGTGGACAGACAGGGTGTCTTCAAGTACTCCTCTTACATCTACCATCTTTTCATGTATTATCAGTCCCAGGTTTTTCCATGCTACATCAAAAAGCTGGATTATAGAGGGGAAAGAAGATCTGTCATCTTCTGGACATCTGTCTATCACTTGGTCCAAAATTCACCCTATTCCTATTGTGAGTTTATTGACCAGTTTGTATACCCTGTCTCCTGCTTGTTGATGAGGGCTCCTCCTCCCAGAATATCAACTGAAATACAGAAAGCTTTGCAGCTTTCCAAGAAGTCCAAAATAGGTGATTGGTATCTATATGAGGATCATACAGTCATCAGAGTGTATGGCTGTGAGCTTTGTCCATTCAGGCTCCCAAAATATGTGCCTATGAGGATATTTTCCCTTGAGTATTATAGGCAGCTGATTCAGTCTGACCTTACCCACTTCCATAGCTCCAAAAAGAAAGCCCACCTCAAGTTCAAACATCAGCTGGGCCCTTTCATCATGAATAAAAAGGAAGGTTGGGAACAGGCTGACCAGATCCTCAAAGACAAATACCAGCTGTCATATAGTTTTCGGTGGGTCCATTATGACCCTGAAGGCTTCATTTCTACTAGGAGAGTCAAGTACAGGCTAGTAGGCATTAAGCATTGCAGTTATCCCCATATTGAAAAATATGCCAACCAGCAGGAATGGCTACAGGATTCTATAGTTGACAAATTAACTGAAGAAGAAATGATGATAAAGAATGTCAAGGAATTAGAAAAGACTCTTGACCTAGACTCTGTGCAGCAGGTACCCTTCAAGCGGCCTCATTCAGCAGGAGAAGGGACCTTGACCTCAAGGACTGCACCAGCCACACAAGCATCTTCTACAGCAGCACCAGGCTTAGACAAAGGAAAAGGAATAATGGGTGCTGAAGAGGAAGCAGTGAAAGAGAAGGCTGCCCCTTCAACTGAGCAGCAAACTGAACAGCAAAATGAGCTGTAGAGGGAGGAGCAAGCAGAACAGCAGCAAGAGAAAACTCCTCCTCCACAAACTGAGCCACTAATAGCACCAATTTTGCAGACCCAAGTACATGAGGAGAGGGGTACTAAAAGAGACAGAGAAGAGTCCACTCCTATTAGTGGATCCTCCCATCAGCCAGAGACCAAAAGGCAAAGGGCTGACTCCCCAAAAGTTGAAGACATCTGTGAGGAATTCCTTGACAGTTCAAGGAAAGACAGGGAAGCAAGCCAGCACACAGGTACCAGCTCATTCCAACAGGAGCAAGGCTTGCAACTTGGTTTGGAGGTGTCATCCTCTTCTCAGCAAAGTAAGAAGCCTAAAAGCACTAAGGCTTCTTTTAAGAAAATCAAGGCAGAGAATGATTTGCTAAGAGTGGAGGTGTACAAACAATTTATGAATGCTACACCAGCCCAACAAGAAAGATTAATGTCTGTATATGACATTAAAGAATAAAAAATGATATTAAGTCATTTCAGGCCCACAGTACCGCAGCCGAGTTCAGCTGCAGATTTTGTGAAGACAAGGGTGGAGGTAAGGGCAAAGGACATCCACCGCATGGACCAAATTGAACTCCACAAACAGACAGGAGAAATGGGCTATGCAACCTTGGTGGAGAAGGCAACCATGGCCCATGAACTGACGGAGTCACTCAAAAATACCAACACTCAGTTGGATTTTGAGAGAATGTCCTCCCTGGCCAAAGATAACAGAATAAAATCTTTGGAGGACATTATCATAGACCTAGGACATGATCCTAAGGATCCAAAGGGTGTAAGGGCCCTTATGAAGAAAAAGGAGGATGACCTCAATGCACTAAAGAAGAGGTTAAGACTGCTGCCCACAGAACACCCTCAGACAGCAGAGCTACAAAAGGAAAAGCAGGTTGATGAACAACTGGACCTCATCATGCAGCTGAATCAGAAGGTCCTCAATCTGGAGAAAGAGCTAGAAGGAGCACTACAAGATAAACAGGGAGAATCCACATCCCAAGCTCCTCCAACAACTTCAACAACAGCAACAACTATAGGGGCAGCAGTGGCCCCCACATCAGAAGCAGCAGGAACAACAACGGCCCCAGATGCCAGTGCAAGCATAGAAGAATTAACTAATGCCATCAAGGAAATGGAGCTCCAGGCAAATGAGATAAAGAAGGCCAAGGAAAAATTGGCAGAACTTGATGCCAAGTATGACAAATCAAACGTAACTGTAGCAGAACAGGGCAGAGAAATAAAGGCCCTAAAGGACAAAATAAAGGCCCTGGAGAAGGAGCTAAATCTGGAAAGTGCCATGGCCGACATAAAAAGAATTTTATGGGGTAAGATTGGCCAAACTATCACCAAACAATGGAAATCCATCAAAACAATCCATGAGCAAATGGATTTGATTGGCCAAGCACAGACAGAAATCCAGAGGGCCAAAACAGTGCTGGGAAACAGACCTGAGCAGGCAAAGAGACTGATAGATTTTTTGAACGGGCAAGACAAAGAGGAGCTGGCAGCCATTGGCATCAACAACAGAAGAGAGGCCATCCTCACAGCTAAAAAGGTGCTAACTCTCAGAAATTATGTGCAAACTGTGGAGAGAAAATGCTATGAAATACAGGCTGAGGTGGAGGAGTATAAACTCAAAATGGGGATTCTGCAAGCAAAGGGACTGCCTAGCCTACTAAGCAGCACAGGAAGATTGATCACCAGAGACCAATTTACCAACAGGATGGCTACTTATATTGAAAATCAAATCACTACATCTGGCAGTACTCCTGAGCAAACAGGGCCTCCAACAGGACAGAGCTTGTACACTAAACTTGAAGGCCTATTCTTCATTGAAAATGAGGCAAACCATATGTTTGAAACTCCTCCTAACTTTTGGCGGTATACAGAGGCCAATGAGACCTTAATAAAAATTCGGAGACATCAAATGCCTAAGGAGGATTGGTGGCAAGCAATGCTCCAGATTTTGCCACGGTAGCTTCAGTCATTCGGCCATTGCCAGCTCTAGGTCACTAGAAGACAAACAGCGGAAAAGGGTTAGCATTTAAAAGCAGCTAAAAAGTGACTCATCACATAGACGATGACAACTAGCCAAGTTTTGAATAGCGCATCTCCAACCGACTCTAACAGCCATAAAGTCCAAATATCTTCTGACTATTTTGACAGCTGAAGCATTAAGGAATTACTGCAACATTCACTCCTTCAGCTACTGCATTCCGGAGATTAGCATATCATAAATGAGATATTAACTCATTCTTTGATATTTTTGATGTAAATTTTGTATATAAACTCCCCTGAGTAACTCATAAGGGGTTGGTAATTTTCTCTAAGAGACAAATGTATTTGACACTTTCAGAATTATCTAATACAAAGGGCTGGAAGAGCTCAGTGATTTCCTGAAACATCTGATGTCATATTGATGCCATGCATACTGGTGCAGAATTCCTTTGCTGTCTGATGGAATAATAAGTCTTTCTCAAACTCTGTTTTGTCTTCTTATGTTTATCAATACACACTCATGTTTTACTGAACTAGCAGTATAGTAAAAGAATAGTGCTGGACATGTTTTGATGACACCTAGTGCTCAATCTTTACTGTTGTATATGTTTTCTTCAGAATTAGCCATGAACATGAATCCTTAATAGCTCATGTTTCGCTGATTCCATAAATATGAATGTTATTTAGAAATTCTTTACTGCTTCTAGATTAACATTCTCACTGTTTTCTCCATGATCATTTAAGTGAAAGATTCTTAATTGCCTTTCCTTACCTGAAACACATCACATCAAATTACAGTATCACATCATTATTTCTCAGACACTAAACTGGCTCTGCAGCATTACCACTGTGTCAAAGCAGCATATCAAAGAACTAAAGGACCACTGACTCCATTACCCAATGGACTAGAACACCCCGGAAAATGCATAAGTATCTTGACTAAAATTATCATCCAACAAAGACCTTAAACAAACCTGAACTCATAGCTAGCCTAAAATCATTCCAAAACAGAGACAAATCATAAAGAGAGAGCCCTCTCTGATTACAGTTTGGCTAGAAACTGTGGTCCAAATATTGGTTAGTGGTTACCCCGGCCGTATTCCCTTAGAGTCAAAGGGAACAACCTGGGTGTTAACAGCCTCCCTCTTGGAAGGACCTATCTTTAGTTCTCCTCCAACGATCACATACCCCAAATACACCAAAGACTGCTATGCAACTTGTACTCCTTGAGATTTTCTAGAAGTTGGTGCTTCTTCAATGTTTCCAACACCTACATCAAATGTGAAATATGTGCATCCTAGGTAGCATTATATACCGGTATACCATCCAAAAGCACAATAACAAATGAATCTATTAAAGGGTGTAATGCATCATTATTACTATCATAAATGTAGTTGGTACATTACATAAGGCAAATGGCATGACTAACCACTCATACACACCTCGCCTAATTCTGAAGGCGGTCTTCTAGGTATCTTCTACTTTCACTCAAACCTGATGCTATCCAAACTTCAATTCCATCTTGGTGAAGTATTTTTCTTGCTGCAACTGATCCAATAGACTCAAAACCCTATAATTTATACACATTCACCAAGTCCCATCCTTCTTTAGCACAATGATGATGGGTGACCCACATGGTGATGTACTCGGTCGAATGACACCATTTTCCAACAAATGTTGCAACTGTTTATTTCACTCACCTACTTCTATAACATACTATTTATACAACCCAATATTTGGTAATGGGGAGTCTAGAAATAGCTAGATCTCATGCTCCACTTCTCTCTTAGGTGGTAACACTTTAGGCTGTTGGAACACATCCCTATATGTTTGTAACAACTCCTCAAATTATTGTTTGTGTTTCTTAGTAAACCCCTCTAGGGATTCATTTCCTCTTATTGACTCCTCTACAGACTGAATTTCTCTTAAAAATAATAAAACATACTTATTTTGGAACTGATAAATTTCTTGGCTTGTTTGGCACTTATCAATGAAATTTTTGACTTTCCTTTGTGCATGTTGATGATGAATGATTTTCCATCCTTGAAGAGCCAATACTGGTTAGCTCTCCTCACGAATATTACAACACACATGTACATGTATAGCCTAAAAAACACGACTCCACATGAATCAAGGGGAACCACATCTAGATCTACTTCATCAATAAAATCAACACTGATAGCAAATCCAATTTTACATTGTTTTGTTACCTTCAACTCTGCATCCTTATTTACCCATCCTAGTGGACAATGGTTTGGATGATCACGAAATTGTAGACCCAAATTATTCACCAACTCTACTGCAATGAGATTCACCTACGGTCTTTAGTCAAACAAAGCATCTATCTTTTTCTTCTTGACCTATATCTTTATATGGAAGAGTTTGGTCATTTCTTTATCTTCTTGTTGCTAAAGCCTACTCAGATTCACCTCCTTCTGCACTGATGTACAAACAATATTCTCATCCACATCCGAGCTAATTTTAACCTGGTTGCTTGAATTAGTGTCCATGAGATTGTTCTTCTTATTATATTTCTTCTTGTTCTTTGGGTTTAGATGTGAATGAAACTTCCAACACTTCTCCTCTGTATGGTCATTAATGTTGCAGTGGTTACACTAGTTTTTAGGATATTTTCACTAGTGTGTAGTGGCTGCCATATTTTTATCTTTTCACCCTTTTTTCTTCTTCTTTCCCTCCTTAGAGGTGTCTTGTTTCTCCTTCTACTTCGACCCACTTGATTGCACTCTCTTCAGTCCTATGTTATCCAAGTATTGTGCATGTACACAAACCCCATCCATCGATTTGGGCTTGAACAACATCACTTTCTCATGTAGATGATAGTGTAGAGCCCCCAAATACTTGAGGAGTACATCTGGCTTCTTTGGAGAGATACCCAAAATTATAACCATCTTCCTAAATTTCATGTTGTACTCATACATGCTTTGGCCTGACTTTTTCTTGAAGTAATTCCACCATATACACTGGTCCTCCACATATCCAATCGAATAAAATATGACTTAATGAGGGTTTTGAATTCTTCCCACTTAGTCACTATAGGTTCTCCCTCAAACCTCGGGTTTCTGTGTGACTCTCCCACCAAATCAGTGCATGGCCCTCTAATTTCAGTTGGGTGAATGAGATCTTTTGCCCTTCCTTGATTTGATGGATGCTAAAATAAACTTCTAGTTATTGCAACCAGTGTTTCAACTTTAAAGCATAAATCTCACCATGGTATGTCTTGATATCAATTTTTTCTTCCATTTTAAATAGGGATTGATTCATAACACTCGAATTGGGTTGATATTTTTCGGGTTCTTTCTTCAATTGGTTCTCTATTTCTCCCCGATCTGCTGATCCTCATATTGATTTTTTTCTCTACATTCAAACCCCCATATTCTCAAAATATCCCCAAATTATTTCTTAGGGCCATCGTGAGGAGGTTTAAATGCAGTTTATATCCATGACTTGTTAATCCAGCCAAAAAAACCTCACCTCTGTAGGATCACGCGGGTCATGTACAGATTCGTCGGTCATGGTTAGGGTTTTACAATTTTCGACCCTGCTGACTTAGATCCCCTGCAAAATCCAAAAAATACTTAAAAAAACTTGCTATGATACCAAATTATCCATAAAATTCCATGGATATTCCACTGGATAGTATGTCACAACAAATCTGATAATAATATACTAAAATTCTAAATTCCTACACTATTACAGTTTTATTAAAACTCTAGATCTGTAAATTTAGCTATAATTATTGCATGCATGCGAAAGGAAATTATGAAGAAAGGTAGAGTAATGAAAAATAAGGTCACAAGCACACATAAGACACAAGATATGCTATGGGGAAACCTTTTGGGAGAAAACCCAACTAGAAAGTGAGGCCACTTCATTCTCTTTCTCAATCTCGAAAATAACAATGCAGGTTACAAAGAAGTAATGATTGTGGCCCATGGGCTACTACAATGCATATATCCTCTATGTGTGATCTACCTCCTATCTCTCTTAACTATATTTTCTCAAATATTGAACAAAATTCTCTCAAAAAAATGGAATGCCTCTTCCTCCCAATGTCTTGCTTATAACACAGCTTGATAGCCCACTAGTGGTTAAGTTTGAATACATCAACTCTTAACTGGAGTTATAATATAGACTCTTCTAGAGTATTTTGCATAAAAAATAGGTTTCTAGACCCTTTTCCATGAATAATGGGGGTTTACATGGCATGCTCCTGAACTATAGGTGTTAAAACAATTAGGTCAACTTCTAAGTGGCAAAACTTTTTCATACATACTCTGATTGATGTGCTTCTTGCATCGTTGGAAATATATCTGTGTGTAGAATAACATGAAAATGTGCATGGTAAAGTGTCCAAATTTTACCGCAAAAAACATCGTTTGATGCCTCAAAATTCTCTTAGAAGGTTTCAAACACCGTTTTTCCAAACAGGGTCTTGCCGATAAAAACGGTCATGTGAGATATTTCCTTTAATTTTTCCACTTTGAATGCATCGAGGTTGATGACAAAAAAAATGATCCAATCTGAATAAAAAATCCCCATTTTTGGTGGCTTTTTGTCCCCAAACGTTTTTTCTAAATGAGGTTAGGAATTTTTTCCTCCACCTTCTCTCTGGTGTACCATTTAGCTTTTCCTAGAAGTTGTCCCTTCAACCCAATCTAGCAAAGGTCATACTGCCCCTATCTTATATTTCTAGAACTATTCTACAAAACTGTATCTTCTGTCAACTTTTCCTAAGCATCTGGTGCCAAATCCTCCACAGAAGGTAGGACCTATTCCTCTTCCTGATCTAGCATGGAGGCTCATAGAGTTTCAAATTCTCTACATTCACAACTAAGTGAATGTGCATATATGGTGTTAAACTAAGTTGATAGGCATTTTCACCCACCTTTTCCAGTATCTCAAAGGGACCATACCTCAGAGCCTTGATTTCCTTACTAGGCCCCTGCAATGTCTCTTTGTTCAATTATAGTCATGACCTATCTCCCTCCTTGAATGATTTCTTTCTTTTTGGTTGATCACACTTGGCCTTATACTTCTCTTGAGACTTTGGCAGTGTCTTATACATGTATATGGATCTGCCTAATCTTCTCTATAAGATTTTAAACCCTTAAAGCATCCCTTGTAAGATATTCCCTCACTCCTCCTTGTTTCCCGTATGCAATATCCAAATGTGAAGGCAGAAACTATCCAAAACAAGTCTTAAATAGGAACATTTATGTAGAAGTGTGAACTAATTTGTTGTAAGAATGTTGTATATATACCAAATTTTTGTCCCGGGTCTTCATATGCTTCTGGTTGTATCCCCTAAGAAGCTTCACCAAAGTCCTATTGACTACTTCTTGTGGGGTCGTTGATATACCATTATTATTGTCACTTTTGAATGCTTATTCCACCCATTTCTACCATTCTTCATCACGTCATTTATCATAATTTATCATATAATTCTGTTTTACAATGATTTATGCTCTTATGTAAAAATATTATTTATTCTCCTTTATTTCTAATAAATTGGTGATTATGCATGATTTTATCAATAAAAGTTTAATAAATTGGTTATAACATTATTCACCATTTTTAGCCTCCAAGATAATTTCCAGATTGAAGATTTGATCATTAAAAGTGCCAACTCAGAAATGCGCTAGAATAAGAAGTGACAGTTTTGCGGTTGAGATTCTAAGCAAATGAAGATGAATCTGGAAAATCTAGAACATGGGTTTTGTCCAGAATGGACCAAATTAACTTTGCAAAAGAACGGTTTGTCCAAATTCAGCTTGTATTGAGAGAAACACAGGGTTCTTTGAGCACGATTTTCTCAGATTTGCTATGTGGCCGTTTTCCAAATCTCAGCTGCAAAGCCAAATTCGCCTTGCTCTTGTTAAAAGATGGATGGAAATATATATTCTTGTTGATCAATTGGTTGAAAACAATCTAATTTTGTAATAGAAATCATGTTGTAATTATCTCTGTTGTAACTTCTCTCTGATCTCTCTCTATTTAAATGAAAACAAAGATCAGAGAGGGGGATGGAAAAATGATGGAGAATTGAGGATTCAGAATTAGAGATTCAAGAATGATGATAGGATAGAATAGGAGGAAAAGGGGATTGTTGCATTTCCATTGTAATTCTCAAAGCTTTAGCTGTTGTAATAATTTCACTGTTTGATGATGAATAAATAAAAGGGTTGTCGTTCACTCTTCTCATCTGAAGTAGCCCGACAGCATCCGCTGGCGGCTAAGGGCCCAGCCACTGGTGGATTATGCTACTGCTGTGTATTATATCTTTCCAATTTCCGCCGTGTGATGGTTTGATTTAATTCTTATTTCTTTGAATCGTATTGCCTTACAGTTTCATGTTTTTGCAGCGAGCTGTTATAATATTTTATGAAATTGTTTTATTGCACAAACTGAGATTGAATCGCATGGTTGTTCTTTTCCATCATGACAAAGGTTATCATCCTTCTCAATGTATATTGTTATGCTGTTCATTTCAAATGTAAAGCTTCGTTGTTCATTCCAGACCTTGATATTCATTATAGACTGTTGGTTATTCGATTCCTTTAATTACAGTTTGCTGTCCATTTACTTTGTTGTTCATTTCTGTTGATTAATTGCAATAGTTTGCTTTTAAAGAGTTTTCCTAGTTTACTTTCAATGGCAGCTTTAGTTCAATTTCTATTTCCTTTTAATTGCTTTAAAGCAGGACTGTCAACTGTAGAGAACATTGGTTATTGCTTCCTCATTCCCAGATTGATTGTCTTGTTCTAGTTTGATTTCAATTGCATCAATCTCTAGAGGAATGAGTTATTGCTACTGTATCCTCAATTGATGTTTGCTGAGTGAATAGTTGGATTTCAGAGCATTTGAGTTTATGTTATTGTTAGATTTCTTTTTCAAGCATTCATTTACTTTTGGATTTTAAGCACTATACTGCAAAACATTACTCTTGAGTAAATAACCGCCTCAGACTGAGTACACTCTTGAAATAAAAAGTCGTCCCTGGGTTGATAATTAATGTGAAGGTAATTAGGAGTTAAAAAGACACCTTTTTATCGCTCGACACTTCTATCTACCGATCTTTCTATGGATGAAATGTTGTATATCTCTTCAACTTTGTGTCCATATTCTCCCACAATTCAGTGCAAAATTCACTGATAAATCTTGTATCCTTGTCTAAAACGATACTCCTTGGTATCCCCAAATGCACCCCGACCTGTAAAAATAACAAGTTTGGTGGTTCTTTCTCGCTAATGGTCTTTATATAGGGCATTTGAACACACATCTTGGCTGAACCTATCAAATACCACGAACAGGTAGTCATGTCCATTCCTTGTTGTTGGTAAATCTCCCACAAAGTCCATGAATTTTTTTTCCCAAGGATGAGCAGGTACAAGTAAGGGATGATATAGACTATGTTTCCTATTGCTAGGTTTGCTGGTATGACAAAGTATGCATCCTCTTATGAAACTAGCTACCTTCTCTTTCATCTTAGACCAATACACATACCTCTACAAGTTAGCCATGGTCTTCCTTACACTAAAGTGCCCTGCAACCTTGGAGAGTGAGTGTCACTGATCAACTGCAATCATTCATGTTTAGGAACACATAGCCTATCCATGTTATAGAGTAACCCATCCTGGAGATGGTAGTCAAGAGTGTTGTCACCATCATGGATGTGACTATAACTCTACAACAGTTGATACACCTCCTTGAATTCATCATCCTCTGAATATGCCTCTCTATATGTATCATGGTGAATGGCTCCATGTGCATAAGAGTCCCCAAAGCTATAATATTTGATGTGGGTTGCCTTGAAAGCATGTCGTCCAAATTGTTTGTGTTGCCCTTATTATACTTTATCACCAAATGAAAATACTATAAAAACCCCATCCACTTGTAATTCCTAGTCTGCTGTAGCTAACTTGGGCATACAAGTACTGTAACGGTTGGTGATACATTTTGATTATTGTCTCCTTTCCCATTACATAGTGCTTCCATTTCCTAAAATATTGCACCATGGCATAAAAATCCTTGTCGTAGGTGGGGTAATTGAGAATTGACCCATGAAATACTTTAGAATGGTAGCATACATGCCTTCCTCCATGCATCAAGACAAATCCCATAGCATATTGACTTGCCTATATCTCCACTTGAAAGGGATGTTGCAAGTTTGGTAATTCCAGGAATGGTGTTTGACTGATCTTCTTCTTTGGTTTCTCAAAATCCTTCTCCTTACCTTTTCCCCACTAGAAACTCTTGTCACTTGTTTTTATGGCATGGAGCGGTGCAACTATAGCTAAAAATGAGGCTATGAATTTCCTTAGGTACTACGCTGCCCCAACCATTTCATGATGGCCTCCATCTTAGAAGCATCTCTCTTCAATTCTCTTCCGCTGATCACATACCCCAAGTACGCCAAATACTACTGCGCAAATTCAAACTTCTTGAGATTTACTAGAAGCTAGTGCTTCTGCAATGTTTCTCGCACCTACATCAATTGTGAAATATGATCCTTCTAGGTAGCACTATATACCATTATATCATCTAAATAGACAATAAAAAATGAATCTATAAAATGGGACAATACATCATTCATTAATCTCATAAATATAGTTGGTGCATTACATAGGCCAAATGGCATAACTAACCACTCATACAAACCTTGTCTGGTTTTGAAGGTGGCCTTTCAAGTATCTTCTTTTGAAGGTGGCCTTTCAAGTATCTTCTTCTTTGACTTTAACTTGGTGATATCCATAATTCAAGTCTAACTTGGTGATGTATTTGTCTTGTCGCAACTGATCCAACAAATCATCTATCCTATGCAGGGGGTGTCTATCCTTGAGCGTGATTTTGTTCAATGCCCTATAATTTATACACATCCACAAAATCCCATACTTCTTTGGCACAATGATGATGGGTGACCCACATGGTGATATACTCAGTTGAATGACACCTTGTTCCAGCATTTGCTGCAACTGTTTCTTCACCTCACTTGCTTCTATAACAAATTGCCTATACAACCCAATATTTGGTAATGGGGAGTTTGAAAATAGTTAGATCTTGTGCTCCACTTCTCTCTTAGGTGGTAACCATTTAGGTTCTTGGAACACATCCCTATATGCCTATAAAAAATCCTCCAATTATTGTTTCTTTTTTTAAGTGCACCCCTCTAGGGATTTCTTTCCTCTTATTGACTCCTCTACATACTGACATTCTCACTTTCTCTTAAAAACAATAAAACATACTTATTGAAGGAAATTATCCATTTCTTGGCTTGGTTGGTGCTTAACAATGACATTTTTTACTTTCCTTTGTGCATGTTGATGATGAATGATTTTCCATCCTTGACAAGCTGGTACTATTTCTCTCTACTCATGAATATCGCATCACGGATGTACATGTATGGACTCCCAAACATGACTACACATACATCAAGGGGAACCACATCTAGATATACTTCATCAATAGAATCAACACTGATAGAAAATCTAATTTTAAATTGTTTTGTTACCTTCAGCTTTGCATCCTTATTTATCCATCCTAGTGGATATGGGTTTGGATGCCCATAAACTTGGAAACCAAACTTCTTGACTAGCTTGGCAGGAATGAGATTCGCTTGCAATCCTGAGTTAAAAAAAGAATATATATTTGTCTTCTTGACCTGTATCTTTATATGGAATAGTTTGGTCATTTCTTTCTCTTCATGTTATTGAAGGCTACTCAGACTGACCTCCTTCTACACTGATGTACAAACAATATTCTCATCCATGTCGGAGTTGCTTTCAACTAGGTTCCTCGAATTAGTGGTTGTGATATTTTTCTTATTATTATTTTACTTCTTGTTCTTCAGGTTTAGCTATGGATGCAACTTCCAACACTTCTCCTTTGTATGGCCATCAATGTCATAGTGGTTACATTAGTTGTTAAGATCTTTGCATTAGTGTGCTATGGCTGCCTTATTTTTATCCTTTCCCCCTTTTTTATTCTTTTTCCACTCCTTAGAATAATCTCATTGCTCCTTATGCTTTAATCCACTTGATTGTGCTCTCTTCAGGCCTATGTTCTCTAGGTATTGTGCCTATACACAAGCCTCATCCACAGATTTGGGCTTGAAAAACATCACTTTCTGACATAGATGCAAGTGCAAACCCCAAGTACTTGAGGAGTACATTTGGGTTCTCTCGAGAGATACCCAACATTATAGTCATCTTCCTAAATTTCATGGTGTACTCATGCACACTTTGGCCTGAATTTTTCCTAAAGTAATGCCACCAAATCCACTGGTCTTCCATGTACCAAGTAGGATAAAACTGTGACTTAATGAGGTTTTTGAAATCCTCCCACTTAGTCATTGAAGGTTCTCCCTCTAACCTCTGGGTTTTTGTGTTGCTCTCCCACCAAGTTAGTGCATGGCCCTCTAATTTCAACCATGCGTATGAGATATTTTTCCCTTCCTTGATTTGATGGATGTTGAAATAAACTTCTAGTTGCTGCAACTAGTGGTTCAAATTCAGAGTGTTGATATTGTTGTGGTACAACTTGATATCGACCTTTTCTTCCATTTTAAAAAGAGATTGATTCTTGACACTCAAACTGGGTTGTTATTTTTTGGGTTCTTTCTTCAACTATCTCTTCGTTTCTCCTCGATATTCTAATATCTATTATGATTTTTCCTCTGCATTTAAAGCCCCATCTTCTTCAAATATCCCTAGCTTATTGCTTAGGTACACCATGAAGAGGTTTACATTGTGGTTTATATCCATGACTTGTTGTTCCAGCGGGGAAAACCTCACCTTTGTAGGATCATGAGGGTCATTTACATATTTGTCGGTAATGATTAGGGTTTTATGATTTTCAATCCCATTGACCTAGATCCCCTGTAAACTCCAAAAAATACCTAAAGAAACTTTCTCTAACACTAAATGATTTTTAAACTGCTACGAATATTCCACTATACAATTTGTCACAACATATCTGATAGTAATATACTAAAATTATGAATTTCTACACTATTAAAGTTTTATTAAAACTCTAGATCTATAAATTTCACTGTAATTAGAGCATGCATGTGAAAGGAAATTGTGAAAAAAGGTAAAGAACAAAAAAATATGCTCAAAACACATATAAGACACAATATATGCTCTGAGAAACCCATTTAGGAGAAAACCCAGCTGGAAGGTGAGGCCACTTTGCTCTTTCTTTGTTTGGAAAATAAGGATGTAGGTGAAAAGAAGCGTTCCTTGTGGCGTATGGGATGCTATAGTGCATAGATCATCCATGTGTGTTCTACCTCCTATCTCTGCTAGCTATCTTGGCTCAATTATGGAACAAAATGCTCTCGAAAGAATGGAATGCCTCTTCCTCCTAGTGGCCTGGTTATAACACAACCCAATAGCCTAATAGTGGTTACGCTTGAATACATCAACTCTAAAATTGATCCAAATTGGATCATTATATTTTTTTTCATCTAGATCGATGCATTTAGGGTGGAAAAAGTGGAGGAATTAGCTCACAAGACCATTTTTACCCGCAGTACCTAGTTTGGCGAAACAGGATCTGAAACCATATGGGAGAGTTTGAGTCATCAAAATTCGTTTTTTGGGTAAAATTTTGCCACTTTAGCGCAACATATTTTCATGCTATTCTACACATAAATACCTTTCCAATGGTATAAGAATCACGTCAATCGCAGTCTGTATGCAAAAGTTATGCCACTCAAAAGTTGACCTTCCTGTTTTCACACCTATAGTTTGGGAGGATGTCGTGTCAACCCCCATTATTCATGGAAAATGGGATAGATACATGTTTTTGATGTAAAAGACTCTAGAATATTCTATATTTTAACTCTAATTAAGAGTTGATGTAGTCAAAATTAACCGCAAGTAGGCTATCGGGCTATGTTATAACTAGGCCACTAGGAGGAAGAGACATTCCCTTATTTTGAGAGAATTTTGTTCCATAGATGAGAAAAGATAGCCAGAAGAGATATAAGGTAGAGCACATAGAGAGGATCTACGCACTGTAGCAACCCATGGCAAAAATGCATTACTTATTTGTACCTTCAGCCATATTTCAAGATAGAGAAAGAGAGCGAAACAACCTCACCTTCTAGCTGGGTTTTCTCTCAAAAGGGTTTCCCAGAGAGCATATCTTGTGTCTTATGTGTGTGTGAGCTTATTTTGTCGTTATCTACTTTTCTACATAACTTCCATTCATGTGCATGCACTAATTGCAGTAAAATCCATAGATCTTAAAGTTTAATAAACCACAATAGTGTAGAATTTTTCAAAGTTTCAATATATTATTATTAGATCTGTTGTGACGAATTGTCCAGTGGAATATCCATGACAATTGATGGATTATTTGGTATTATAGTTGGTTCCTTTGGTATTTGTGGATATTTGTAGGGGATCTAGGGTGGCAGGGTCAAAAATCGTAAAACCCTAGCCATGGCCGACGAATTTGTAAACGAGCCTCGTGATCTTGTAGAGGTGAGGTTTTTGTGGCTCGAACAACAAGTCGTAGATATAAAACGTAATGTAAACCTCCTCATGGTAGACATAAGAAATAAGCTGGGGATATTTGGAGAAGATGGGGGTTTGAATGCATAGAAAAAATCAGAAGGGGGATCTGGAGATCGAGAAGACACGAGGAACCAACTGAAGAAAGAACCCAGAAAAGATCAACCCAGTTCGATTTTAATGAATCAATCCCTATTACAAATGGAAGAAAAATTTGATATCAAGCTGTACCACGGCGAGATTAACACTCTAAAGCTGAACCACTAGTTACAAAAATTGAAAGTTTATTTCAGTGTCCATCAGATTGAGGAAGGGAAAATATCTCATTCACGCGGCTGAAATTAGATGACCATGCACTGACTTGGTGGGAGAGCCCCATGGAAACCTTGAGGTTTGAGGGAGAACCTCCAGTGACTAAGTGGGAGGATTTCAAAACCATCATTAAGTCACAATTTTATACCATTGGGTATGTGGAGGACCAGTGGATCTGGTGGCATTACTTAAGGAAAAAGTTGGGCCAAAGTGTACAAGGGTACACCACAGAATTCAAAAATATGGCTATAATGTTGTGTATCTCTCCAAATAACCCAGATGTACTCGTCAAGTATTTGGGGGGTCTGCACCACCATCTGCATGAGCAAGTGATGTTGTTCAAGCCCAAATCAGTGGATGCGGCTTATATACAAGCACAAGACCTAGAGAACATAGGCTTGAAAAGAGCACAATCAAGTGGATCGAAGCAGAAGAAGCAACAAGAAGCTCCTAAGGAGGGGAAGAAGCAACAAAAAGGGGGAAAATATGAAATGATAACAACACACCAGTGCAGAATTCCTAGCAACCAATGTAACCACTACAACATTGATGGCCATACAAAGGAGAAGTTCTAGAAGTTACATCCAGAGCTAAACCTTAAGAACAAAGAGAAAGATAATGTAAGGTCCCATATTACCAACCATCAATAGTATAGAGAAGTAAAGGTCACATTGAATACTATTACTCAATTTTTATTTTTATTTTTATTTACTCATAATATGACTAACTATCATGTAATCATGTTCCTTCAACTATTTCAATGTAAGAATATAACATAAGAAGTCGAGGATAAATTTCCATTAATGTCACAAAATATATTGACCCAACAACCTTTTCAAATTCATCAATTAAAATTCCCAATCCCAATTATTAAGCTAATGCTTCAATTGTGAGAATTGTATAATGAATGTTATAGCAAGAGAAACTAATGTTACCAATGCAAAAGCATACTATTCTTCAAAATGTGCCAAGTAAAACAATGGACCTGCATAAATTGGACACAAGTAGTTTTTTTCTATAGTCATTGAAGCACAAGAATGCACCCATGAATACATTAAGCTCATACGAAACTTATTATGCTCATTTGCACAAATTCCTACAGAATTACTCACTGTAAAATTGTTTCCTACAAAACCATTTTTTTAAATGAAAGATTTAGATAATAAAAGTAATAACTGTCCTATTCTTTATTCACACTTCAACAAATTATTAAATCCATTTTCACATTCATACAAAAACTTGCAGACATAGGAAGCTACATACATTAAATAATCTATTCATAAATTTTCCAGTGCATAAAAGCTATAGTAAGTAGGACATTTACTCTAACAATTTGTATGCACAAAAACTACATCCATTGAAGTTTTGAAAAACACTTTGCAAGCATGAAATCTACAAGCTACAACCATTGAGGCCTTTTGACAAACTCTTTGCAAGAATGCAATCTACACCCATTGAAGCATTTTGACAAACACTTTGCAAACATGCAATCTATAGCCATTGAGGCATTTTGTCAAACACTTGGAAGCCACAATCTCTTAAGGAAATTTGACATGAATATAAGATTCTCCCTCAACCTATTTAGCTCACAAAATTTATAGATTAATTCTTCAAATGAAAAAATATTAAAGCAGGGACTAAATCATCTTATTCTTTCACCCAAAACTTGATAATAGGCATACACAGTTGGCAACAACAATTTGCAAAATCTCCTAGATTTACGATTTGGGTTTTGAAAAGTGTTGTTTTGGAATCAAATTGAGGGTTACAGGTCCTTATGGCACATATACTCACTGATGTTTTCTTGAATTCGTATGAAACCATTCATAGACACATTTTTAAAAACTAACAAACATGCTGACTCTAGGAATTTCATTTACAAATTTTGTCAAACAGATGGCATGCAAGCTTGAATCTACAGCTATGAAAAAAAATAACAACCTATAATTACTTATGTATTGTCTAAATGCCATTCAAAATCATTTCATCCACTGTAAGTGAATTGAAGGGCTTTGATAGTCATCAAGCATTATTTTCATTCCATCATTCCTACAAACCCATGGCAAGCATATTGAAATATTGCAATACATAATGATTGAAAATTACGTCAATGATTATCTTTAAAACTCTTGGCTTCCATCTTATTTTTTAGCATTTTTATTTCAACGATTGATCTAGTGAATCCTCCTGGTATATTTCAGGTATGCATCAATTTCTTGCTCTGGTAGGCTTCAAGTTAACACTTATTCATGCATAACGATAAAAAAAATAGCATTTCACATTCACGGATTTTGTCAAACACTTTGCAAAATATCTTGAAACCCTTTCTAAAACATGTCTCCAATTACATGAAACAAAACCATAACTCATGAACTCTTACCCAAATCCTTTGGAATCTCTTTATTGCAATTACCTTTAGCAATATTTGGGTTTCCTTTCTCGAATGCTACAATACCAATGTTGATACAATAGACTACACCAATAATAATTCCATAACATCTTGAGATCTAAACATCCATTCATATAGACTACTCTTATTCTTCATTTTCAACTATCCAATAAGATTCCAATTAACATGAGCTTAAACCAAAAATTAGATTCTTACAACAATTTAAGTTTATAATTTTTATTTTATGCTAATGCTATACTATAATTTTAGGACAATACAAATTATACCTAAAGAGATATTCAACTCCAATCCCTGAGAATATGATCCATATTTGATCCCTTAACCAACTCATTTGAACCATATAGTTTTTGATCCAATCATACCCAGGGAGAACTTCTCCCCCTAGAACCCCATGAGCTGTAAGATCTCACAAACAATACCAAAATATAGCAATAGAGAGATATCGAAGGCAAGCCAAGGAAGATAAGTTTCACTTCCTCCCAACACCACTCATGGACAACCCCACCAGGTAGAGCTACTTAGTAATTAATTTTAGGAATTTCAAAATCATTTTGAAAGTAATTGGATGCTTTCCAAGTCTCTCACTCTCATAATATTTTTCAAATCTCTCCAACTCTTGGCATCACAATGCACCTCCCCCCAAGTGAGAATACATGAGACACATATATAGGAGGAGAAACAATTTCTTGTCATAAAGGAGGAGTAATATGCATGCCTTATATTCCGTATAGAGGAGTGCAACTCATGCCATTAAAGAGAGGTATGCATGCCTTAGTTAAGGAGAGTGTAACATATGCATTAAAGAGAGTGTAAGAGGAATATTTTATGACATGTCTTTAATGGGTGTAAGAGGAATATGCCATTATTTGATGAGTGCATAAAAGAGAGTGTAATGTATTATTAAAAGAGAGAGAGAGTTACATAGAGCCATGAGAGTTGTTAAGGAGAGAGGTGTGAAATGATTAAGGAGATGAAGGTGACATATCATTCCATTTTTATAATAATATCATAGTCTCATAAAAGATAATAATAATAATAATAATATTGAGGATTAAGTTGAGATTAAACTATTAGGATTGATTAATGATACGTTAAGTGGTTTTCCTTCAACTTTGCTTGATTACCAATTTATGTAAGGTGATTTACTACTTTTGGAAAGTCGTACTTGAGATTCTAGACATGACATTCTATTTTTAGAAAGCCACTCTAGAATTGTTCGAAATGATATTTTATTAATGAAATTCATTCCTGAGCTTCCCATGGCTGGTATTTTTCTCTAGGAGAATAGGGATTCCACACCCCTATTTCATGCACCTCTGTGCCTTAGTAGATTGAGGACTCCACGCCCTGATCTACTTTAAAGATCCAAGATTCTACACCTTGATCTTTTTAAATATTCAGGACTCCACACCCCAAACATTTTATTATAGATCCAAGACTCCATGTCTTTATCTTTCATCATTTAGGACTTCATGCCCTAATCCTTTTATTATAGATCCAAAACTCCACGTCTTTATCTTTCATGGATTTAGGACTCCACACCCTAAATTTGATGGCTTCTCATCTACTCTACTTTTAAACTTTTTGCTTCACCTTAAGGTACTAATTGTGAGCTCATACCCATCTGATGGTTCGTTGGTAAGGTCTAGTTCCAAGACCAAGAATTGTGCATGACTTTCGCAGTCATTTTGGTTTTGAAGAAATGACTTCCACAATCATTTATAATTTGAACATCCTTGTTTACAAATAACCATGTCCCCTGTCACATCCTGCTCAATATAGGATTAAGCATATATAATCATACAAATCATGTATCATCTAGAAATCATAATTCACATAACCATGATCATCCATGGATCTATGTGTCTCAATCTTGGATCACCATCCATGTCATACACTTATGCCCAAACTAGGATACCAAAAGAGAAAACATTGATAATATGCTCTTAACCAAAATCAATTCCTATACACATAATCATAGATATTATCCTAAACACACAAAAAATAGGTGACCCAAACTAGGTCTATAGCATATAATAATATACATAAGTCTTTCATGCATAATATTATATCATTATATCAAAATCACACTCTCTAAGTGTCATCAAAGTTATCTCACCATGAAGTGACACTACAGATAATAATAAGAATAATCTCATGACCACTGATTCGAGCAACCAACTTGAAAGAAGCTCATACGGATGAGAAGATCGTCTGTACATCAGTGTATAAGGAGGTGAATTTGAGTAGCCTTCAGTAACAAGAAGAGAAATAAATGACCAAACTCTTCCATATAAAGATACAGGTCAAGAAGACAAAGATTGATGCTTTGTTTGAATCAAGATCGTAGGTGAATCTCATTGCAATAGAGTTGGTCAAGAAGTTGGGTTTTGGAAGTTCGTGATCATCCAAACCCATATCCACTAGGATGGGTACATAAGGATGCAGAGTTGAAGGTAACAAAACAATGCAAAATTAGATTTGATAATAGTTGTGATTTTATTGATGAAGTAGATCTAGATGTGGCTCCCCTTGGTATATGTGGAGTCATTTTTTGGAGTCCATACATGTACATGCATGATGAAATTTTTATGAGGAGAGATAACCAATACTGGCTCATCAAGGATGGAAAATCGTTCGTTATCAATGTGCACAAAGGCAAGTCGAAAATTTCACTAGTAAGTGCCAACTAAGCCAATAAATTGATCATTTCCAACAAGAAGTATGTTTTATTATTTTTAAGCAAAAGTCAATCTGAAGAGGAGTCAATAAGAGGCAAGACATCCCTAGAGGGGTGTAGTAAGAAACAAAAAATAAATGGAGGATTTTTTACAGGCATACAAGGATGTTTTTTGAGAGCCTAAAGGGTTACCACCTAAGAGAGAAGTCGAGCATGAGATCCAGTTATTTCCAAACTCCCCATTGCCAAATATTAGGCTATACAGGAAGTTTGTTATAGAAGAAATTAAGGTGAAGAAACAACACTCTGCTAGATCAGTTGCAGTAGGAAAATTACTTCACCAAGCTGGACTTGAAGTCTGGATATCACAAGTTCGAGTTAAAGAAGAAGATACATGGAATACCGCCTTCAAAACTAGGCAAGGTTTGTATGAGTGGTTAGTTATTCCATTTGGCCTATGTAATGCACCAACTACATTTATGAGATTAATGAATGGTATACTATGCCCTTTTATAGATTTATTTGTTATTGTCTATCTGGATGATATACTAGTATATAGTGCTACTTTGAAGGAGCATATTTCACATTTGATGCAGGTGCTGGAAACATTGAAGAAGCACTAGCTTCTAGCATATCTCAAGAAATGTGAGTTTTTGCAACAGTCTTTGGTGTATCTGGGATATGTTATCGATGGAGGAGAGATGAAGATAGATCCTTCCAAGATGGAGGCCATCATGAATTGGTCGGTGCCTACTAACGTTTATGAGGTAAAGAGTTTCATTGGGTCAGTAAAATACTTGAGGAAGTTCATAGCCTCATTTTTTGTGGTAGTAGCACTGCTCCATGCCATAACAGTATGTGGCAAGAGTTTCCAATGGGGAAAATGTCAATAGAGGGATTTCAAGGAGCTAAAGAAGAATATTAGTAAAGCACTAGTTTTGGCATTACCAAACTTACATCGACCCTTTGAAGTGGAGACAAATGTGAGTGGTTATGCTATGGGAGTTGTCTTGATGCGAGGAGGAAGGCCTGTGTGCTCCTATTTTGAAGTATTTCATGGGGCATTCCTTAACTACCCTACCTATGACAAGGTTCTCTATGCCATGGTGCAAGCTATGAAGAAGTGGAAGCACTATATAATGGGAAAGGAGATAGTAATCCACATTGATCACCAATCGTTACAGTACTTGCAGGCCTAGAGTAAGCTACAACAGACCAAGAATTAAAAGTGGATGGGCGTTTTATAATAATTTCATTTGGTGATAAAGTATAAGAAGGGAAGCACAAACAAGTTGAATGATATGCTTTCAAGGCCACCCACATCAAATATTATTGCTTTGGGGACTCTTATGCACATGGATTGATTCACTCATGATGCATAGAGAGAGGCATATTCAGAAGATGAGGACTTTAAGGAGGTGTATCAATAGTTGCAGAGTTAGAGTCATGTGCACGATGGTGACAACACCGTTGAATACCATATTTGGGATGGGTTACTCTACATGCTTAAAGAGCTATGTGTTCATAAAGGTGAAATTTTGTAGCTGATTAGAGATGCTCACACCTCAAAGGTTGCAGGGCACTTGGTGTAGGGAAGATCGTGGCTAACTTGCAGTGGTATGTATATTGGCCTAAGATGCAAGAGAAGGTAGCTAGGTTCATAAGAGGATGCAAGCTTTGTTGTACTAGAAAGCCTAGCAATAGGAAACAAGGTTTATATCATCCCTTACCTGCACCTAATCGTCCTTGGGAAAGAATTTCCATGGACTTTGCAGGAGGTTTACCAAAAACCATGAAGGGACATGACTACCTGTTCGTGGTAGTTGATAAGTTCAGCAAGATGTGTGTTCTAATGCCCTGTAAAAATACCATCAATGGACAAGAAGCAGGAAACTTGTTCTTTTGACAAGTCTGGATGCACTTTGGGATACCAAGGAGCATTATTTCAGACAGTGACACAATATTTCTTAGTGCATTCTAAACTACATTGTGGGAGAAAATGGACACAAAGTTGAAGATATCTACAACATTCCATCCACAGACAGATGGGCAGACATAAGTAGTCAAGAGGAATTTGGTGCAAATTCTGAGGGGATACAACTAGAAGCATCCAAAGGCCTGGGATAAAAATCTAGTATATATACAACATTCTTATAATAGAGCAATCCACATTTCTACAAGAAAGTCCCCATTTGAGACTTGTTTTGGATATTTTCCACCTTCACCTTTGGATATTGCATATGGGTAGCAAGGAGGAGTGAGGGAATATCTTACAGGAGATGCTTTGAGGGATAAAAAATTATAGATAAGACCAGGCAGATCCATCTATAGGTACAAGAAGCACTATAAAAGTCACAGGAGAAGTATAAGGTCAGGCATGATCAACACAAAACAGAGAAAACATTCAAGGTGGGAGGTACAGTATGGCTATAGTTGAACAAGGAGAGGCTACTAGAAAAGGTATGGTTCCTTTGAGATATTAGAAAAGGTGGGTGATAATTCCTATCGACTCAGTTTACCATAATATATGTGCATTTACTCAGTTGTGAATGTAGAGAATTTGAAACTTTATGAGACTTTCATGTTAAACTCAGCAAGAGGAACATGTCCTACCTTTTGTGGAGGATTTCACACCAGACTCTCAGGCAGAGTTGATAGAAGATACAATTTTTCATAAGAGGTCCAGAACTACAAGACAGGTGTAGCATGACATTTAGCAAATTGGGTTGAAGGGACAACTTCCAGACAAATCTAAATGGTACACCAGAGAGAAGGTGGAGGAAACTTTCCTCACCTCATTCAGTAAAAGGTTTTGGGGACTAAAACCCTCCCAAAATGGGGTGTGATCTGAATTGGATCATTATATGGTTTTTCATCCATATTTATGCATTTAGAGTGGAAAAAGTGGAGGAATCCGCTCACCGGACCATTTCTATCGACGAGACCTAGTTTGGCAAAATGAGGTCTGAAACCTTCTGGGAGCATTTTGAGGAATCAAACAACGTTTTTTGGGAGTAAACTTTTCCACTTTAGTGCAACAAATTTTCATGCTATTCTACACACAGATACCTTTCCAACGATGCAAGAAGTGTGTCAATCATAGTCCATATACAAAATTTATGCCACTCAGAAGTTGAATTTCCTGTTTTCACACCTATAGTTCGGGAGGATGCTGCGTCAATCCCCATTAGTCATGGAAAAGGCTGTAGCCACGTGTTTGTGATATAAAATACTATAGAATATTCTATATTGTAACTCTAGTTAAGAGTTGATGTAGTCAAAATTAACCACTAGTAGGTTATCAGGTTGTGTTATAACAGGACCACTAGGAGGAAGAGGCATTCCATTCTTTCGAGCATTTAGTTTCATAGTTGAGCAAAGATGGCTAGGAGAGATAGGAGGTAGAGCACACAGAGAGGATCTGTGCACTATAGTAGCCCACATGCCACAGGTATTACTTCTTTGTGCTTGCAGCCATATTTCCAGACAGAGAAAGAGAGCAAAGCGACCTCTCCTTGCACCTAGGTTTTCTCCTGAAAGGGTTTCCCAGAGAGAATATATTGTGTCTTATGTGTGTGTGAGCTAATTTTTCTATTCTCTACTTTTCTACATAATTTCCATTCACATGCATGCACTAATTATAGTAAAATCCATAGATCTTAAAGTTTAATAATTTGTAATAGTGTATAGTTTTCAGAGTTTTAATATAATATTATTAGATCTCTTGTGACTAACTGTCTAGTGGAATATCCACAAAAGTTTACAGATAAAAAATAGAGTTACAATATAGACTCTTCTAGATTAGTTTACATCAAGAACATGTGGCTAGCCCCTTTTTCATGAACAATGGGGGTTGACGTGGCATCCTCCCAAACTATAGGTGTGAAAATAGGAAGGTCAAATTCTGAGTGGCATAACTTTTGCATACGAAATTTGATTCACGTGCTTCTTATGTCATTGGAAATATATTTGTGCGTAGAATAGCATAAAAAGGTACACACAAGTGAGAAATTTTTACCCCCAAAAAATTTCGTTTGATTTGTCAAACTGATCCTGATAGGTTTCAAACCTCGTTCTGCCAAATTGGGTCTCGTTGGTAAAAATAGTCTTGAGAGCTAATTCCTCCACTTTATCCAATTTGAATGGATCGAGATTAATGAGAAACAAAATAATGATCCAATTCGAATTTCATACACCCATTTGTAACATGAATTATGGCATCCCAACATAATAGGTAAATGTTGTAGGAATTGAATAGGAAAATATTGTGTAATATTGTATAATTTCTTAGCCATGATGTCCCTAGGGAATATGAGGTATATTTTCTATAAATCACTCTAGAAACCATACTCAACTTCTCAAATTATCCAAGTTACTAAGGGATGATAAATTATTATATGTGTGAATCTACTTTATGGATAAATGCATTGAATGTGTGAAATACATATTTGCAATAGACCGATCACCTTCACCTTGATACTTACATTCCAAGTGCCATTTAGGTAATAACAATGTAGAAACAAATAAACATATTCCGATCTCTTGGAATCTTCCTCAAATAATGACCTTGGATCACATCCTTGGAGAGTATAGAAGAGTGAAGAAGAATATGAAGTTGTCTAGTAACTTTTCCCAAATTCCAAATTTTCCATACTCCAAATGGGAGGGATCAATAAGATATGTCATAAAAGGAGGATTTTCCTTGGTCATGAAGTCATGATTTAAAATGAAGGAGAGGAGGGAAAAAATATATTTGGGGCCTTCCCATTATGTTATCATTCCAAATACTAATGTCTTTCCCGTTACCTAGAGTCCATGACAGTTTCTCTTGAATGGGAGGAGAGGATGTGTAGAGAAACTTCCAAATTCTTGAACCATTAGAGGGTCAAAGAGTCTAATCCAAACAATGGTGTTGGTTTCTAGAGAGGAATTTTTTATGGATTATTTTTTTTGTCACTTGTAAACTTTATCGATTACCAATCTCCATACGAGTTTAGCTCCTAAGACTTTGTTGACCGAAAAGGGTATTTTATTCCTATCCCACCATGATATTTGGGGATTTTCACTATGCACCAATTCACCAAATGAAAATCCTTGTGGTTTTTGTTTCCTCCTTCCCAAAGGAATTTGCATAGCTCTTTAATTATAGCTTGTTTAAATCCCACAGGGAGAAGGAGAGATGATGACCGGTAAATTGGATAAGTCAAGAGGATAAATTTTAAGAGAACAGGATATCAAAATGGATTTAACCACTATGTAGAAATTTGGTTTTCTTGATAAGATGTGACTAGTGGATTGAATATAAGAGCAAAGGATTTTCAAAATATAATGAAGAAACACTAGATCCTTCTAAGACAAAATTTGGGATAGACTATAATGAAATTTTTCACTATATTCAATGCAATCAATCCTAATACATGATAAGGGAATGGAAAATATGGTCTATACCATTTATTTAATAGTTATCCTTGCATAAAATTGGTTGATATAGCCCCAAATATCAAGCTCCAACTCCTAACACTTTCTTCCTACACACAAGAGAAGAAGAACACCAATATAAAACCCTTTCAAGCAATAGGAATATTGACTACTATTAGATCTAACCTAATCTACTCAAGGAATATTAGATCTACCATTTTTTTCCCATAAAATACTAGATACACAAGATAATGAAGGGGAAAATCATATATATATATATATATATATATATATATATATATATATATATATATATATATATGAGACACATTACATCAACCAACTTATTTTACCTTGAGGACTAATTGAAGGTATCCTATATTCTTACTCCAACTCCTCCTTGGCCCCCATATAAAGATGGATGCATTGATCTCTAATGATTGTTGTAAAAGAGTTTTGGAGAAGATTCAACAAAAAATTAAAGAATCAACAAATATATATTAACAAACATTTTTATGACTAAATAATAATTAAAAATTATTTAGTGCATGAATACTTGAATGAGATCATCTTGGTTTCAAGAATAATTTATTGGAGTAGTCTAATTTTGGAGCAAACATCCCTCGATTTGATGGAGTAATAGAAAATTCAACATTGAATTTGTTGTTTCTCTATTGGATTGAGGGATCTTTGCTACAATATTATTCAAATCCTAATTTATTCTCTATTGAATATGGCAAACCACATGAAGGTGGAAACTCTTAAGGCCCCTCCCCTAAACCTTGTACCTTGAAAATGGTAAAATAGATGCAGGGAATCTCCATATTTCCTTTTTTAACCCCTTCCTGAGAAATACAATGTTAAACCATGTGGCATCTCCGTAATCCATTAGTGATTGTGGAGGTGCCACGATGTCTGAATGCCATATTTTTTTAGGAAGAGGAAAAAGGAGACATGGATATTCCCTGTTCCTGTTCTTCCATTTTGAAGATACAATGTTTAGGGGAATAGATAAGAGGGGTTTGTATAAAAGAATCAATTTCAAAGCTTCCTACTGCAATCACCTCCATCAGTGGTTCTACTAAGTCAACCAACACTTAAATAATCAACAAAATAATAAAATACATTAATGAACATTTTTATGAAGAAATAATAATTAAAAAGAATTATGTGCATGAATACTTAAATAATATCCTTTTTATTTTGAGAATAATTTATTGGAGTAGTCTAATCTTTGAGAAAACCTCCCTTGATTTGATTGAGTAGCAGTGAAGTCAACATTGATTTTGTTATTTCTCTGTTAGATCGAGGGAGATTTTCTTCGAGATTATTTGAATACTAATTTACTCTCCACTAAACAGGGTCAACCACCTAAAGGTGGAAGCCCTTATGGCCCCTCCCCCCTCTCACATTACTCTCAATTCCCCAGTAGTCAATCTATCTACTATTAAATAGTTGAAAGCTACACATTAATATTCATGCATAAACACTAGCAAAACGAAAAACTCATCAGGAAAGATACATGGTTTTGCACATAAAAAAACATATAACAATAATTCATTAACATATAAAATTCAATAATTCATTAATAATACACACAAAATATTCCATCTCAATAAATTTTATCATCAAAAATATGTTTTCAGTTTCTTCTTCCCCTTTAGCTGTTATGGCCTTTGGAGGTCTTCTTGACAACCTAGTTGTGCTCTCATAGCATGCAGGTTTCTGCAAGAGGGGAAAATGATCAAATGCAACAAGAAAAAATGTCAAATTGATATTTTTGTGTATCATTATTACAAGTATTTCATTAATAAAAAGAGCATTAAAGTGCTCTTTACCTACATGAGTAGCGGACACAGGAAAAGTAGTTTCTTGTCTAGCCTTATCCTCTACTTTGGAGCTGAAACAAGAAAGGTTATAATCAATACACCATTTGCAATTAAATATTTGTAATTGTAATTCTCTTTTTAAATGAATAAAAGGTGAGGCTAACCAATGGTTCAAAGAACTTATTTAAAGTAAATATCATTGAAGTAGTTCATTAATACTTAAAAATACCTTTGCAATGTAATTATGTACCTAGTGCACTAGTCGACACCATTGGAATGGCTGCCTTGTGCTCCTCTTATGGTAGAGGATCCTCATGTATGAAAGCATTTGGCATTAAAAGCACAAAATTTATAAGTACATAATCGTAGATTACCCTCATAAAATTTATAAACATAATCATAAAATCACTGTAGTGGGCCTTGTCTGAAGCAATATCATCAGGTTGCACCCCACTATCATGGGGTTGCATGAGAATTCCATGTTCTAGTTGCACTCCACTAACAACAGACTACTCATCGATTTTGTGCTCCCTTGCTTAAAACAAAGAAACACATTAAATTTATGGATGGTAACAAACATGATTGTATTCTATAAGTAATGAAAGGTTAATGTGGATTGATTTTTATTTAACGTGTCCTTCAAATTGGATCTTTGCGTTTTTCCCATTTTCATTTAGTTATTAACAACATATCAACTTGAAACCAAGCCAAAAATTTTCCTTTGTGGCTTGGGTTCTGATCTTGTCACCCTCTAATGCATAAGAGTATTGATTTTTGTTATTGGCCATTGCAATTCCCTGATAGTTGGAAGGTGATATAAGAAATAATATTGTTAAGTTGTTTGGGTACTTACAAATCATTCTTATAAATTTGAATAGACACCGTGGCCAAATTTTTGTTTCCCATGTTTCTCAAGCCTTTCCTTGGTGAATTTCAAAGTTTTGGGGAGCCTATGAAAAGTTTGAAGTATGT
The DNA here is from genome assembly GCA_031772625.1 of Pinus tabuliformis. Taxonomy (NCBI): domain Eukaryota; kingdom Viridiplantae; phylum Streptophyta; class Pinopsida; order Pinales; family Pinaceae; genus Pinus; species Pinus tabuliformis. The sequence goes on from CM062809.1 coordinate 224,694,571, forward strand.
TATACACTACAATTTTATTTAAAACTAAAGAAAATTAAAAGTATCGAGTTGAAAATGTAATTTACCTCGGTGCACCACGTGGTGTTTTCCCTTCTTTTCTTAGTTTCTTTTCCTCTAGTTCTATGATGAGGGCCTTCCATTCCCTCATAGGAATCATGGGAGGACACTCATACCTAAATTTCTTTTCCAACTAACCCCTATAGAAGTCTCATATATATTTTAAAAATTTTCGACTATGGAGGTAACTGCATGTTTATTGAAAATATCTACCCTAAATAGACCTTTAAGGTATTCCATAAACTCTTTCTTCAGGTTGGAATTTTGGGATTTCCACCTTCTGCATATGATGGGCCCAAAAATAAACAATGATTTTTCATTCATGTGTCTATAAAACAAATTGTTTCCTAAATGCTAAAAGATACTACCATTAGTTTGAAAATAATAAACTAGATGATTTATGATTGAGATAGACAACATGAAACAATTAAAACATTAAAAATTACTCGAGATTTTTGGTTTTTTTATCGGAATTCGTTCCTCATTCACCATAAATGTGCATAGAATTTTCCTCATGTTGGAAACACATGATGATCCAGGAAATGAGCCCATAGTGTCATCAATAGGGCCAGCTTTGTCACCACTTCCATAATTTGGTTGTGTGTTTTCTTCTCGGGCCATGTGTGCATGGGCCAGAGCCAAAGGTGTGGTTCCAGTGTAACTGTTAGTACTATGACCACTCGAAGGTGGAGAAGCAAATAGCCTCATAGGAACATGCTAGTTCGTGGTGGTTGGGAACTATGGTGTCTCTACCAAATAATCCTATAGAAGAAATAAAACGATTTTTCAATTAGATAATGTAAAAGTTAAAAATAATTTTTCATAATTAAACTTATGACATAAAAAAATCAATTTAAAATATGGTTATTACGTCATATCTCTTAATATCTTCGTTCAAGATGTGAATCCTCTACTTAATCTCATGAGTTTTATCTCTAGCGTGAATCAAATGGAAAGTCTGTGTTTGCTTTAACCAAAAGTTTTTTTTTATTTTTTCGATTGGGCTGGGAGAAACAAATCCTCCTCATCAAACCAATCACAATCACCATAGTCATGTCCCCTAGAATACATATGTCAACAAAAGAAAAGTTTTTTTGATTATTTAAATAAATAATCAATTTCACATTCAATGTAAATCGAAACTGTTAATTGTTTACTTATTCTGACTCTACTGTAGCTTTTCCACGATCATCCTTCCACATTATAACATAATTTTTGGCTTGATAAATACATAATAAATCAGATGGAGACCAAATTTGGACTTTGATTAATTGGATCATATATACATATTCTTATAAAATATTTAGCCATAGATTCATTTATTTACCTGTAAAAAATGCAAAATGATAATAGATATAACTTTTTGATAAGTCAGTCATGCGATGTTCATTAGCCATGAAATTTTGATACTACCCCCATAATAGCAATGTCGATTGTATCTATTCAATTCAAGTTGTAATTTATCAACAACTCTTCTCCTACAACTATATATTTTATTACACATATGAATACATGGTTTCCTTCATGTCCCTCAAATATGGAATTAGGTTTCTCATTTGTTGTCTTGAGTTATGTACTACTTATAAACCATGTAATATTCCCTAATTCTTTTGGCCTTTCATTAATATTGTTGACACCTAATCCTCAGCGGTTGGGTGTACCCGGAATGTGAACAGTCATCAAGAAGATGAACTGATCAGTCACATTCATGTATATAAACAATAGTTACCTAATGAAATATATCAATCAGTTTTTTCTGCCAAGCCTGGAGTTACCCTGGCCTGACATGGTATCAGAGCCAAGTTTAAAAATAGTTGTAACTCCCTTATCTCTGCCACTGCCTCTGTCCTGAGCGCTCCTCTGTCCTGAGCGCTGCTCTGTCCTGAGCGCTGCCTCTGTCCTGCGTCTCAATGATGTTGATTCTCTGCGCATGAATGTGTCGGTTATACCCTGACTGGTTGCATCAGTTTTTTGCCAAATCACTAGTGTACTGAGTTAAAATCGTTATTACTCTTGCCCATTCTTTTTCCGACATAAAAAAACATTTGAGCTTATTCGAGATTTTAACAATTGAAAACATTGCTTTCTCAGCCCCCTGCAACCAGGAAATTCTCAAGAAACTTTATTCCTGGGTGATCCTCAATGCCTCCCGATGTTAGTAAACAAATACGTTCAATATCAAGCTGTGTGATTTCACCGGTTGCCCATTCAACTTCGAAAATGCAATCACAAATACTGTTTGGTTCATTTCTGTGGAGAGATGAGTAAACCTGTCTGAGAACGGCGTCGTAAAATCTCCGATCATCACCATGTTCGTATGATGCACATATTTTCGTTCCCTCTTCCACTGTGTGGCACTTTGAATCCTGTAATTGTAGGGACACCCGCCGAAAGTTTCTTCTCATTCATCACCGATCCGTCGGCTTTCATGATCTTTATCCGACGACGACCATCCACTCCTCTTCGCAGCAGCACATTACCCATCCGGCTCTCTTCCTATTCCTTTGTATGCTCTCCTTTTTAATCTCTGTATCACATTCCTTGTATCCTTGTGTGTGCGCACACCGAGAGAAGCTATATATCTATATGCGCGGGAGTGAAATTCTTTGGGAGGAGCAGTCCCAGTCCAGAGGTCGCGAGTTCGGATTCTTTTCCCTTTCGTCACAATGACGGATTCCTCGGTGCGGAGCGAGAGCGTGTACATGTCGTAGCTGGTGGAACAGGCCTGAAGAACGAACCTGAGATGCCCGACATTGCATCCGCTCAACACTCGATTTGTTACTCACTGGAGTGAACGTGGCCTGAGCTTGTTATCCTTAACTCATCGCTTATTATTTGAGAGCACTGTAATTTATTTGAGAGCAGTTTTGTCATCGCTTATTATTTGAGAGCACTGTAATTTATTATTTGAGAGCAGTTCGGATTCTGTTTGTCATCGCTCACGACCGCAAGGATATGGTATGGTAACTGATTTGGTATTGCGCGTTTTATTCCATGTGAGTGTGAATGTCCGAATGGTAATGCTGTGAGTCAAGTATTGCGCAGTTTATGTAAGCAGTCTTTCAAAGCAGTCAAAGTATTGTGCAGTTTTCAAAGTGTTTATTTATCATTCAGAGTATTGCGCTGTTTTTCAAAGTGTTTATATATATCAATCAAAGTGTTTGGTATTGCGCGATTTATTACACAGTTTTCTTTTGAATGGTAATGCTGCATTGAAAAGTTATCATTTCAATGCTGATGCTTCTAGCAAACATTAGAGGGATTTGAAGGCTGTAACGTAAGGAAGTTTTTTTTTATCAGCAGAAGTAATTTTTTTACAGAATGCATTCAATCATTTCTATGGTAGGAATAGTTCTCACTGGCAAGGAGAACTATCCTGAATGGTCCCGGATGGTAAAACACACCCTCATCTACAATGAGTTGTGGAAGGGAGTGTGTGTTGGAGAAGGAGACAATGACCCTGTACAGCCTACATCAGACAAAGAGCTCGTCATTTGGGATAACAAGAATAGCAAAGCATATGCATTAATCGCAGCATCTGTAAATGAAGAAGTAAGTCGCCATATTTCATCTTATTCAACTGCCTTTGAAGCTTTACAAAAGCTGAAAGAACTCTATGACTCACATTCTGCACTTGAAGTTGTTCAGCTCATGATTAAACTCTTCACTCTTGAACTGAAAAATAATGATCCTCTTGCTCTTGCATCTGAAGTAAAGTCTATAATGCATGATATTAAATCCACTAAGGTTGAGCTGGATATCCCTCTTATTTCTTTTCTCAAGGCACTCTATCCTACCTACTCCAATTATCTTGAGTCTTTACAAGCAAATGGAAATATTAAAGATATAACCTTTGACTCTCTTGTGAAAAAGTTTGCTGAAAGAGAGAAAGCCTTTGGAAAGAAGACAGTCCCTGAATCTTCTGAAGAGACTGTGTACCTTGCTCATAAAGAAAAGCATCCTGCTCAAGACTCTACAAGAGGAAGAGGTGGAAGAAGAGGAAGAGGAAGATATTTCAGAGGCGGGGGGGGGGCAAACATTCTCAAGGAGAAAAAGCAGATCTGCATTGCATTCGCTGCAAACGAAATGGATCACATGATGCTTCTACATGCAAGCTACCATGGGATAAAATTGAGCAGAAAAGAAACCAGCAAAAAGGTAAAACTGATGATACAGACAAAGGTAAAGCACCTGAATCCGCTCACTATATTGAGGCACAATGTAACATTGGAGTAAATGAAGATTTGTTTAATGCTTCACTTGATTCTTCGAAAAATGATTGGTTGCTTGATTCAGGAGCAACCTGTCATATGACTCATAGGAAAGATTTTTTTGAAGATTTCACTGACAATGTTGATGGAGCAGTATACTTTGCAGATCAGTCAAAAATCAAGCCATCAGGGCTTGGTACAATCAGGCTTAAACTGCCTGGTCTTCCAGACTTTCTTCTGGATCATGTTCTATATCTCCCACAACTCAAGAGAAACTTGCTGTCCTTGGTCCACATCCGTCAGCAAGGTCACTCCATTCATATGTTTGATGGCAAGCTTGAGGTAAGAAAAGCATCTGACCACTCACTTGTCATGAGGGGAATAGAAGAAGAAAGACTTCTCAAACTGCAAGGAACCTCTGCTCATGCACACCATTTCTCATATATTTCTCATCATGAAGAAGGTACACTTCCATCAAGTTTATTATGGCATGCTAGATTTGGACATTTAAACTATGACAGTCTCCGCTTATTGAAGAAAAATGGTGTTGCTGGTTTGCCTACAATTCCTAGAAAACATAAGCAATGTGATGCTTGCATTCTAGGAAAGCATAGCAAACAGTCTTTTCATGATTCACATTCAAGAGCACATAGAAAGCTTGAACTCATTCATTCAGATTTATGTGGTCCAATGCCTATTCCTTCTGCAAATGGAAATAAATATATCATGACATTTATTGATGATTACACCAGAATGTGTTGGGTTTATTTATTGAAGAACAAATCTGATGCTTTTCAAACATTCAAGAATTTTCATAAATGGATTGAAAATGATGCACAATCTCATATTGGGTCTATTCACACTGATAATGGAAAAGAATATACATCAAATGAATTTGAACACTATCTTCGCCAACATGGGATTAAACATCAAACAACTGTACCTTATAATCCCCAACAGAATGGTGTAGCAGAAAGAATGAATAGAACAATTTTGAATATGGTACGATCCATGCTTTTCTTAAAAAATGTAAAGATAATGTTTTGGGCTGATGTTGTTCTATGTGCTGCATATATAAAGAATAGATGTCCATCTAATGCTATAAGAAACAAGACTCCTTATGAATTGTGGTATGGACATGTTCCTTCGGTAAAACATCTCAGGATCTTTGGTTCCACCTATTATGCTTTGATACCAAAGGTACATAGAAACAAACTTGGTGCTAGAAGTCGTAAGTGTATCTTCCTGGGGTATTCAAACACCTCTAAAGCATACCGTCTCTATGATGAAGTAAATAAAAAGTTTGTTGTATCTAGAGATGTCATTTTTCTTGAATCATCCAAAGCTAACAATGTTGTTGAGCGACAACTTGATCGCTTGGATAGATTCGCAAAAACGAAATCATTTCAAGAATTTGATAATCAGATTCCACATCTTGAAGGGGGGATTCCTATACTAGAACAACATGTGGAATCTTCTTCTGAAGAACAATCTCCCCTGCATGAAACTCCAACAACGGATGATGCTTTAAGTGATGTAATTGATAGAATTGGGAGACTCAATCTTGATTCAATCCCAACTCAATCAAAAGAGCAACCTGGACCATCTCAGAAAGGTCCCCCAAAGTGGCTGACAAAGACACTTGAAAGTGTTCATCCTGATGAAATTGGAAAAACAGGAACCAGAAATACAAACTGACAAGATGGAGGTGATGTAGATGACTCTAATTCACCTGTTGATATGGATGTTACTTATGATTGTGAATTGAACTTGTCTACAGATTTTGAACCAACTTCCTTCAAAGAAGCTACTTCTCATGATGAATGGAAAGAAGCGATGAAAAAGGAGTATGAAGCGCTCATAAAGAATGGCACTTGGAAGCTGGTTGACCCTCCATTTGGAACCAAACCAATTGGCTGCAAGTGGGTCTACAAGAACAAATACAAAGCTGATGGCTCACTTGACAAGCACAAAGCTAGGCTTGTGGCAAAAGGTTTTGCACAGAAGGAAGGGGTCGATTATGAGGAAACTTTTGCCCCCACAGCAAAATGGGCCACCATCCTGACACTCTTTGCACTAGCTGCTCAGAACGGTTGGAAAGTCCATCAAATGGATGTAAAAACTGCATTCTTGAATGGAGATCTAAAAGAGAATGTTTTTATGTCCCAGCCTGAAGGATTTGCTGTGAAAGGACTTGAACATAAAGTATGCAAACTTGTGAAGTCCTTGTATGGCCTCAAACAAGCACCACGAGCCTGGTATGAAAAACTAACTGAGCATCTTCTGAAACTCAACTTCAATCATTTTGATCTTGATGATGCAACTTTATTTATCAAGAAAGTTGGCAAAACAGTTGTATATCTTGTGGTATATGTAGATGATCTTTTAATGACAGGGAACAATGAAAGCTATATTGCATCCATAAAGAAAGAATTAGGAAAAAGTTTTGAAATGACTGATTTGGGCTATGTTCATTACTATCTTGGCATTGAAGTAACCCAACATCCAAAATCCATATTTCTTTCTCAAAAGAAATACATTGGAGATTTGTTAAACAGATTTGGCATGACAGAGTGCAATCCTCTTTCTACTCCAATGGAACAAAACTTAAAGCTCACATCTATTGAAGGAAAGGAATTTGAGGATGCAACAAAGTATAGACAGCTTGTAGGAAGTCTCATCTACCTCACTACTACCAGACCAGACATTTCATTTGCTGTTGGAATCCTCTCCAGGTTTATGCAAAAACCTTGTGAGGGACATTGGTCTGCTGCAAAAAGAGTTCTAAGGTACTTGAAGGGAACTCAAGACCTTGGAATCAAGTATACACAGGTGGAAGACTTCAGCTTGATTGGATACTCTGATTCAGACTTCGATGGAGAAAAAGAAACTGGGGTATCTACTTCAGGATATGCTATGAGTCTTGGATCAGGAGCTGTCTCCTGGAGATCACGCAAACAATCAGTTCCAGCAGATTCCACAACAGAAGCAGAATACGTAGTAGCAGCTGAAGCAACGAAAGAAATTGTGTGGCTCAGGAAAATTCTTGAAGATTTGCAGGTAAAACAAGTACAATCAACTCCACTCATGATTGATAACACCTCTGCAATAAAGTTGGCCAAGAACCCAAAGTTCCATGATCGTACTAAGCACATCAATACTAAATATCATCTGATCCGACATCATGTTGAGGCCAAAACAATCCATCTCTGTCATTGTTCCACAAATGAGCAAATTGCAGACATCTTCACCAAAGCGCTTGGAAGAGAAAAGCTTGAAAGATTCAGAATGATGCTTGGACTCACCAACATCCCTTCAGATTAAGGGGGGAATTGTTGACACCTAATCCTCAGCGGTTGGGTGTACCCGGAATGTGAACAGTCATCAAGAAGATGAACTGATCAGTCACATTCATGTATATAAACAATAGTTACCTAATGAAATATATCAATCAGTTTTTTCTGCCAAGCCTGGAGTTACCCTGGCTTGACAAATATAAATATACACTCCTTTATTTTTATACTTTTCTCATAGCTATATATAATTTTTAGCCACTTCATATCTCTGCATACCTCACGTATATTAGACCAACCACATACAATCATTGTAATTGTAATATGGTTTGACATACTCCGTCAATTTATTTAATCCACTATAATGCAGCTTAATGCCATATATGGAAAATATCTACAAACAATGTAACGATGATGGAACAACGCAATATATCCTCTCGTTGAGACAAAATTAATTTTTTTTTATGAAAGTCCTTGGGTACCTATTGTTTCACTAGATGTTTATACCTCAAGGGAACCTCGATGTCACATACGCTCTCAACATCATAAGAGCATGAACCCACTTCAACAAGAAAAAATTCCACGCACCTATGGAATTTTCTTCTCATATTCTAACCTCTAGTTGATTTATGTCTAGTAGACATAATAGATATCTAACCTTCCTCCACTCTACTTGAAATTCCTTCACTCGACAAAGATAGATATGATATATACCTATTTGGTTGTACATATAGCCTATCAAATGAGATAAGTAGTTAATGAATTTATGGGATGTAACATGAAACTTATTTATATCTAAATAACTATGAAGATACTTCAAGGTGGTTGTCTAGTTGGAAGCAATATAAGAGAAGCTCATTGACTCACAATATGGTTCATAATATATTTAGTAGCTTAGAGACCCTTGAGAATTGAATTGGATCTCTAAATATTTGGTAGAACATGAGCCTGTTTACAATTTGTACTACACAAAAGGTTGAAGGTGAGATGATGGGATCTAATATTTAGATCTAGGCCTTATTTCATGGGCTTTGAGGGAATGTTTCTCACCCACTAGATTATGGATTTTAATCCCAACATGAAAATTTATTTTGTGCGTATTTGTATTATATTGCAACATATTCCCATTATTTGTTGGGGTGATGGCACTTTTAAATCCATTGGAGACAAGTTTGGTCACCATATTACTTTCTCATAGGGCAAGGAGAATATCTTCTTGTATGCCAAAATTTGTGTTGAAATGGGGTTTGAAAAAGAACTCCTAGAGGAAATTCAATTTCACTTGGAGGGTTGGAGCCATCTTTAGGCCTTGTATTATGAGCGGGTTCCTTTTAAATGCAACTATTTCTATGAGTATGGGAACTTCACGAAAATTTGTCCTGATTCTCTAACATCTTAGCTTCCTTCCATCCCAACTCCATCTTCTCAAAATAACGATGAGCAAGGATCACTCAAACAAGTTTCAAGGTCAAGCGCAAACATAGAACATGAATTCACCCATTGAGGAAGATGTTCTATCTAGGTAAAATTAAAAAATATTTGTTTTAGAAATGAAGGAGGAAGAAGTGGGAATATAGGAAGAGTAGGTGGTCATTGTTTTCTCCTTTTCTCATTCTTATTTAGATGTTTAAAAAAAAATCCATGTTCATCCCCTCCTTTATCAATAAGTAGGAAAGATCAAAGAAATAATTCCCCAAAATTTTGTGCCCAACACTCTTTTTCCTCTCTTGGATCTACTAGGGATGTTAGGTCTCACTCAAATATTAGAAATGTTTTTTCTTTTGTATCATCTTGTGCAAGAAATATGTAAGACACTCCTATTGCACTCAAGAATTAGTATATTTATGTTTTAGTAGGCTTAGTATTGAATCACCCCCCTCTATCATTTTATTGGGAGGAGGATCGTATTTTTCCAGTTTTTTTTAGAACCATTGAAGCAATTTTCCTTGTAGCATTCATTATCATGTACTCCAATTGTGTGTTTTGGCTATGTATTTTGATTAATACTAATTTCTCATTACAATTAAAAAACATTTTTATTTAATTTAATCTTAATTATTATTATTATTTTTTTATGACATCTCTTTTGACATTTCCTCTCTTTCCTCAACATTCATCTTTGGATATTTACTATTTATATCCTCACCCTAGCACTCTTTTCTAAAATTTCAACTTGGTTTCAAAAATATTCTACACAATTTATATCTAGAAAATTAAAGCAGATATTGATATGTTTTGAAATGAAGCCATCCTCCATGCCATTAAATCTCATCAATAACATTAGAAAAAATCAGAGTTACCATATCTATTGTCAAAACATAAAGACAATAAATAATTATATCAAATGCCAAAAGTCAATTTTTGCAACAAAATAGGATCATAAAAGTTACATAGACGATTGTTAGAAAATTAAACCATAGAGCAATGGAACAGATAAAATATTGGGGAAACAAAATGTAGAAACACATTAAACAATAGAGACACATATACACGTGGTTGACGCAATTTGGGCTACATCGACGAAGAAATAACTCGACCTTCCTTTTATATTATCTAGAAAAATGAAGAGACAAAACCTACAATAGATGCGTTGTAATTTCCTCTTAGCTTTCACACAGTCTCCTCTCTCGTTCTTGCTCAGAGTAATAATCCACAACAACAATAAAATTTCCTCATATAAATCGAGGTTTTCCTTCTAGGGAAAAAAATGCAAATTAACATAACTTCTATTGTTAGATCATCTGCCTAATGAATGACCCAAATTAACTATGAAATTACAATATTTTACAAGGAAAAATTTCATCTATTTTTAGCTTCGAGGGTTCTTCCCCCAAACCCTCGTTGAGGGCTCGCTAGCCACTTAACCTCCCAGCCAGAGGGGATAGTCCCCCCTGAACCCTTGTCAAGGATCCGCTAGCCATCGAACCCCCCATTCAGAGGGGATACTCCCCCTCGAACCCTCCTCAAGGGCCTACTAGCCACCGAACCCCCCATCCAGAGGGGATAGTCCCCCTGAACCCCCGTGGGGGGGACATGGAGGGGTGTATAGTCTTCCTAGGGTATTCACCCACCTAAAAATAAGACGTCTAAATTAGAAAGACAACCAGGCTCCACACCCAAAAAAGGTTTTATTCCATTTGGGAATCAATACTCTACATGGAGATGGAACAGGAGGAAACAACACAAAACTTATAGATACCTATTATAGACACACATGTATGCCAACAAAATTTTCCTTCCTCCATTTTCTTCCCTTTTTCTTCCTTCTTCATTGGATTCAACTTCAGGAGGAGTTGGATTTATAAGATTTAAACAACAAACTTAATGCATTAACCCTGGTGCTATATGTACACGTTTCTTCATTTCAAAGGAAAGTAAATTATTTTTAGAGGCATAATTTGCAAGGATCATAGCTAACATATGAATGTAATTTAAACCACAACATAGAAGAGCCGTGATCAAATTTCAATACTATTGTTTCCTTTACTCTAATTTACATGATTTGAATTTTATTGTAGGTTAGCATAAGAAAACAATACCAAAAAACTAATGCAATCAATTGGACATCTTTAAAAATGTTACTCGGTTGGTGTTGAGTTCTTTTTTAATACTTCAACTACAATGGAAGGAAATTCTCACCCATTTTAACAAAGATACATTATTTTTTCTCACTAACATTCAGAATAAGACCATTAGTAATGTTGATCACTCACACTTTAGCGCCAAGAGGCATATCACTCTAGATAATATTTTTCCACATTATGTTAATAAGGAATGGATGTGGGTTGTCAATTCCACTTGCTTACTCCAAATGGATCTACACATGGTTATTTAAGGCACTGGAGCTGAAATTCACGCAATCAATTTGGGATAATGAAATTTTTTTGCTACATATGGATTTGTCTAGAATTGGTGGAGGTTTAGGCATGGTGGTGTATTATTGTAGGGGATACAAGTAGTGATCATTTATTGGTTTGTGGGTAGTCTCTCCTCCATCCAAGCTTACGGTTCCTATTCAAAATAAGACCCATATGGAGGAATCTAGTAAATCATCTATTTAGGTTCCGTTTGTACATTCAAATCCTTTTAATTCCTTCAAGTGGATTGAATTATTTTGTTACATCACATACATGAAACCATATTAATGAAATTATTTGTATCTTAAGTGAAAGGCACTCTAGTTTCAATCAGAGTGGTATTTGGTTTTAGTTTGCATCCAACCACTCCCCTAGTTTTCTCTATCTTAAGTCACATTCATTACACAGGGAAGCGATGGATAATGTGGATGTTAATGAGGTTTGTTAGGTCCCACATAGAAAGGAAGAGACAAATTAATTAAACAACATAACCTTGAATCCTAAAATAATTGAATTGGAGCAAGTCACAATGCAAATGTAATGGCATTCTTACACTTACAAAATCAACCAAGAAATGAAATGAAATCATATTTGTACTTTGTTTTTTGTTTAGCAAATGGATGCTTTGTCTTTGGCTTCAAGTCATTTTTAGCTTGTAGAATATGTTGAGGAAGATATGCTATAGCAAATAAATGAGTTGATGGAGATTGAGGAGTCAAAATATTTTCACTATAAAAACTAAGACACTAAAGATAGTACAAATCACTAAAATATTTTGTATGTTTCAAATATTCTTACATAACAAGCTATCTAAAAAAAAAATTGAATAGTAAAGAAGATGAAAAGGAATATCAAATAAAGACTTTTAATTTATCAAATAACACACTTCTTTTATATAACTATATTATAAGGTCAACTTAAAACTTTAAGGTAAAGATTTACTATCCTATCATTTCTATTTTGGTTAAATTAAATTAAATAAAATAATTTTTTCTCACCCTATAATAACATAACAACTAATGGTCTTCCAACTTTGTAAATATTTGTGTGTTGGTAACATTAACTCCAAAAAATATGAGATAAATATCAAAGTTACTATATCAAGTGTCAAAAGATAAATACCAAGAAATAATTATATCAAATCCAAAAATCAATTGAATGGTTTTGTTACATCACATATATGCAACCATCTTAATGAAATTATTTTGCTCTTAGGTGAAAGGAACTCTAGTTTCAGTATGAGTAATATTTGGTTTTAGTTTGCATCCACTCACTCCCCTAGTTTTGTCTATCTTGAATCATGTTCATGACACATGTAGAGATGGATAAATTGGATGTTAATGAGGTCTATTAGGTTTTACATATAAAGGAAGAGACGAATCGATCAAACAACATACTCTTGACTCCCAAAATAATAGAATTCAAGCAAGGAAATGTAGGTCACAATGAAAATGTGATGGGCCTCTTGCACTCACAAAATCAACCAAAAAGTGAAATGAAATCATATTTTTACTCTATTTTTGGTCTAGCAAATGTATGTTATGCCTTTTCTTCAAGGAATTTTAACTTGCGGAATATGTTGAAGAAGATACTCTATAGCAAATCAAGGATTGGTGGATATTGAGGAGTAGGACCCTTTTCACTATAAAAGCTAAGAAACTCAAGATAGTACAAATCACTAAAATATTTTGTATGTTTCGAATATTTTTACATAACAAGCTATCTAGAAAAAAATTAGAATAGTAAAAAAGATGTAAATGAATATCAAGTAAATACATTTATTTTATAAAATAACACACTCTTTTCGTATACAAATATATAATCTCAACTCAATACTTGAAGGAGAAACTTTAAATTATTATCATATCTATTTTGGTTAAAAAATAAGAACTAGAACATGTATAGGTGAGAAAGGAAAATGAGTAAGAAATTCAGGATTTTCAAACCAAGGAAAAAGAGTTATATTGGAAGCTATATCAAGCCAATACGAAGGAAGATGAGAGTTGGAGGATTATGTTTGGAAGCTCGTGGATACAATTTGGTGACAGTAATATATATTTTTCCATAATCAAACCAAAGCAAGAAGAATTAAAATCAAGTAGATGTGATTGTTAGAGAAGTAAACATATCCCTTGAAGGACAAGAAGCGATCAACATAGAAGCACATCGACACTACAAAAGGATGTTGACAATATATTTAGAGCCAGACATTTTTGAAGACTTCCTAAGAACAACTACAAATATGGTAACAAAGGAGACCAATGCAATACTAACAAAACTAGTGGATGAAGATGATTTGAAAAAGGAAATATGGAGTTTGCATCTAGATAAAGTGTCAGGGATAAATGGATTCACCATAGCCTTCTACCACACTTATTGGGAGCTCACCAAGAATATATGCTCGAAATGATTCAATGGGTCGAAACCAAGTGCAAAATAGGAGGTGACACTAATTCTAATTTCCTTGCTTCAATTCCAAAAGAAGCTAGGCCCACTTCCTTTAATCACTTTAGACCTATTTCCTTATGTAACTCCTCTTACAAAATAATAAATAAAGTCCTTTGCTATCTGATTCAAAACCCTTCCCACAATTGATCTCTCAAAACCAAGGCGGTTTAATCCAAAAAATACAGATTTTGGATAACATTCTCTTAGTGAAGCCATCCAATCTAGCCTATCTTGAGATGAACAAGGTTTTATTCTAAAACTCAATATGGAAAATGCATTTGATAGGGCTATACACTCATTTCTCTTTTTTGTTTTAGACAAACTGGGATTTTCTAGGGATTCATTGATCTCATCAAGGCATGTATCCATAAGCCTTGGATAGCTCCTTTGGTGAATGGAAGACCAGAGCAATTATTTCAAATCACCCAAGGGCTAATATAAGGTTTTCCCATCTCCCTATTTCTCTATATCGTCATGGCATAAACACTCGGTAGAAAACTTGAGCATGGCAGATAAAGAGTGCCTCTCATTGAAGTTTACTACAACCAATGTGTTAAAAGAATGAATCACTCCCAATTTGTTGACGACACTTTGTTCATAGGTGGAGCCTCTCCCACAATTTCTAGAATATTTAAAACCACTCTAGACAAATTTTTGGAAGCCTTCTCAATAGGTTAAAGAGCAATATATATGATTGGAACACCCCTACAAGAATTCTTTAGCACATATCTCAAATATTTGGAATACCTTGCAAAGTGGACTGGACACACTTCAAATATTTAGGTATGCTAATTTCCAAGCAAACATTGAAAACAAAGGTTTGGACAAAGGTCATAGATAAAATAAAGAAGAAACTCTAGCACAAGGGAATGAAATTTCTAAACTTGGTAGCCAGGGTCATCTTAATTAAATCAATATTGTCAACCATCCCTTTATACCAGTTTGCAATTTTGCAATCCCCTGCAAGCATACAAAAGAAAATAGAGCTCATCATATCGAAGTTTTTATAGTAGGCATGCATAACATAAACCAAAAAAATTAGTTTGCTTAGTTAGAAAAAGGTAACAACACTTTATTAGAGAGGAGTAATAGCCATTAAACATCCAAGACCAATGAATTTAGCTTTGGGAGCAAAAATCACATGGAGGATAATAACTGAAGAATCAACATGGTGGAATAAAGTACTAAAAAGGAAACATATGAACAATTATCACCATCAAATCCTCCAAAGTCAAATTCATATCAAACCTTGCTTGTAAATTTGAAAGTTATGCAATAAAAACCTCCCGCTCATCCAATCTCACACCTCCAAAATTCTAAGTGTAGGACAAGAAATAAATCTATGCGAAGAAAGTATTATGAGTAAACCAAAGTTAT
Source organism: Pinus tabuliformis (assembly GCA_031772625.1). NCBI lineage: Eukaryota > Viridiplantae > Streptophyta > Pinopsida > Pinales > Pinaceae > Pinus > Pinus tabuliformis. Next base: position 224,709,814 of record CM062809.1, read on the forward strand.
CCACCATTCCATAATCCTACATCTAAAACATTGGATGGTAGGAAATGGAATCATACACTTGGATTAATTATCAATTTGGGATCAGAAAGATAACTCTTAGAAAGCCTAGAAACCTCCAATTATCCCACATGAGCTTCATCATCAATGGAACATCCTACTTCAGCGTCTTAAGGAAGCAAGACTAATACATTTCAAGCAGTATGACAACTTCAAATGGAATTTAACAAGAAAAAATTACATATTTAAAATTGGCTAGGATGCATTACTAAGAAAACATGAGAAACAATCCCTTTGACATCATTGGAAAGTAGTTTGGAAGAATAAAATTATAACAAAAATCAAATTATTCATATGGACTCTACTTAGGGGAAAGATCCTAACTACTAATAATATTTGAAAGAATAACATATAAGGTCCATCTATATTCCCACTGTGTCTGAGCACAGAGAAAACCATCCAAAACTTGTTCCTCTCGTGTTCATTCTCCAAAAATTATTATGAGGCCATGATTCATCCTCTCCCTACACAAGTAAACTTCGAGTTGAATGTCACTAATTTATTTATACAGTGGAACTCAAACAAACCTTACTCCAAACAAAATAACCTTCTCAAGTGATTTTGGATCAACCTCTCTGCATTTCTATGTTGGCAACTCTAGCCAGCTAGAAACAAATACATTTTTCAAAATAAGAAACTAGAACAAAGGAAGATAATTGCTAAGGTATGGGTCCTGTCATAAAAATTCATACTCTCAAAAGGAAGTAAAAATTAGACCTGCAAATCCTACAAGTTGAAGAAGGGTTTTGGTTCAAATTTCTACTAAACAAGACTCATCATAGCACCCATAATACTTTGACAATCCAGCCCAAACTTACTAATTTTAAATTTGGATTGAAGGATAGAGAATTCACAGATTGGTTGAAAGAACACAAGTGAAACTATATTTTTTATGTGGGGCCTCCAAATATAATCTTGGAAGAGTTGGAGTAGGGGGAGTCATTCTCGATTCTGAGGGAGAGGAAACAACCTCCTACAAATGAGTATTATGCAATTAAACAATCAATAGAGCATAAGAATATGGGGTTCTCTTGGTAATTTATATCCTTTGTGAACTTAGGTTCAATAACCCCATCATGATTGGTGATTCCTACAACTTCATCTAGCAGATGGTCAAAATTACAAGGTACAAAAACATTGACCTTGAGAAAATTGTGATACAAATCCAACATCAACTCACATATCTATAGTAGGCATCCTTTTTCCATGTTCTTAGAGAAAATAATGCAATTAAATTTGGTGAATAGTCAAATAGTGCATGTCACTGGCCCCAAGGAGAAGTCAGGATCAATTAAGAGATCCACTCCTTACTATTCCATGAAATGAATTCAAATGACATGCAAGCTAGGATAATAGATGCAATCCCTTTAGAAATCAAGATGGATCTCTTCACAAATTAAGGAATGCATAATTTATCAAATAACTAGTAAATATCCAAGGGTCAAATTTATTATCCCCATGTGGATTTACAAGTCTACACATGATGATCCACTCCGGAAATGGTACCATTAGTAGCACCCCATGTGATTGGCTACAAAGATTACAAGCCCAAGGTAAACCTTCCTCTAAGAGCCTGAAAGTATTTATATGCCAATTCTCATAAATTCATATCCTCCACTGATCCAATGAGTGCCACTCTACCATTCCTTATTTCCCCTATGATACGAACTCCCCACCTCACCCCTTCATCATGGCATCAAGCCTAACATGTCCTCATTGTGCCTCCTTCAAATCCAAGTTGGAACAAGTTAAAATCTCCAAAAATAGTGGCACGAGAGGTGTTAATCAAAGCTTTGTTTCTTGTAAACATAAGAAACTTCTCTCAAAGAGACACCTATCAATCAGGATCACAAAGGATAAGCTCAATTTTTCTCAACAAAATACATTAGTGGTTTGTCTTTTGTAAAATGCATGATGAAGTGAAAGTTTATTTACTTATTGCAACAATTTATTAAAGTCTATTGAGTTAATTCCATAGGAAATGAATAATTTAGTCTAATATATGTAATAGAAGGGAAGGATAAGAAAGGCGATGTAACACTATAATTCATCTCATATTGGCAATAAGTTGTGTATCAAGGCTCTTATCGTCTCTTTTTTGGAATAGATATAAGATAATAGACATTGTTAAAAAAAACCTTAACAACTAACAATCTTCCAACTTTGAAAATATTTGTATGTTGCTATCATTAATTGTATACAAATAATATGAGACAAATAACAAAGTTACTCTATCAAATGTCAAAAGATAAAGAATAAGAAATAATTATATCAAATGGAAAAAAATCGAAATTTTCAACAATATAAAATCATATAGGTTACATATAAGGTGTTATTTCATTTGGGAATCATTACTCTAGATGACCTTGCAAAAAAAACTCATGTTCACACAAAAATGGGTGGCCTTGCACTTGAAAACCATTGCTTAAAGAAAATTTAAATTTTTGTCTCCTTCAACTATGATTTCTTACTGCAAGTGTTAGTATTAAAATACTATAATGCTAATGTTTGTACTTATAATTCCCACCATCTCAAAACTCTCTGTAGTGAGGGATGTTTGAAGGAGGCTATTAAAATTTTAAGTATTATAAACAATCATATTCACAACTCTTACACCTATGTGTGTCTCTTATAGGATTGTATTAAAACAAAAGCATTAGCAGATGCCATATTAGTGCACACTCACATCTATCAAACGGGATTCATGGTAGACACAATTTTAGGCAGGACCCTCATGAATGCGTATGTTAAGTGTGGAAATTTTGTGGATTCTCACAAAGTTTATGATAAAATACCTGAGTGAAATGTGTGCTTTTGGGATTTTAAGATTGAAAGTTATGCAATGCATCGATTTTATCCTAATGAGTCATTGAACTCTTTAACCAAATGGAGGAAGAAAGAATCCAACCTAATTAGTTCATTTTTCCTTTGTTATTCCTGTGTGCGCCAATTTGGAATCACTCACACAAGTTATGGAGATCCATTAGCATATAATAAGATGTTTGTTGTAGGTTATGCACAGAATGGGATTGTTAATGAGTCCCTTAAACTATTTAATGAAATGCCTAAGAAAAACGTGGTCTCATGGAATTCAATGACTACAGTATTTGCAGATAATGGCTTTGTGGATCAGGCCTTGAAAATTTTCAACAAAATGGCACAATGAGATGGGGTTTCATGGAATACAATTATTACTGGATTTGTATGGAATGGTCATTTTGATGAAGCCCTAAAACTCTTTTAGAAAATGCTTCAAACAAGCCTAAATAAAACCCTAAATTTCACCATGTCCTGTAATGCATAATACAACTCATTAGAAATAATGAAACCCTAAACAAATGATTTCTTACCACCATATCTCATCTAATACTCCCATGATAATATTCTACTATTTCTCTCATGCTCTGACTTGTTTCCCTCATGCAAACCTTAGAGATACAACACCTCAATTTGTTGATGCTCAGTTAGCGGGAGAGGTCGAGTTTAATTATAAGTATGAGGCCAAGGTTTTACCTAGAGGGTAATTTTATGGCGGAATTCGAAAGAAACAAACAAAAATGAATTGATATCAAAGGTTTTTATGGCGTAAATCAAACTAGGGGTCGAGGTTTAGTACAAGGTTTTTATCAGAGGTTAATTTTATGGAAGAAATCAAACTACAGGTCAAGGTTTAGTATAAGGTTTTTCTCGGAAGGTAATTTTATGGCAAATCCAAAAGCCCCAGATGAAATCGAAGAGACCTGTCGAAAATTGTAAGCCCCAAATGAAATCAAATAGACATGTTATCTATATTATATTATATATAATATATATTATATTATATTATATTATAGATAATATATTATATATTATATATCATATATTATATACTATATATTCATATTTTAAATTCAAATAAAGAAATTATTTTTACTTTAAATATTTTTTATTTTATTTTTATAATTATATTTCAAAATAATTTTTTATTTTTATTTATAAATCTAGACCTCTTTGGTATATAAGGATATAAAGGATACAACTACAAATAATGAGCCTATTTGATCCATAATGTCAACAATAATATAACAATAACAATGAAATGGTCCAAGATTTAGGGGTTTAAAATGAATTTCCCCTTCAAATAAGTGTTGCCCTCAATTAATGACTAGATGAGGATGCTTTTATATGAAAAATTCATCTTCCCAAGTCTCATATTCTACTGGTAGGTTCTTCCATTTGATGAGATACTCAATAGTTGCTTAGGTTTTTAGTTTCCTATTCCATGTTTTGAGGATTATTTTAGGCTCTTGTTTTTCAAACTTTAATGAAGTAGTTTTAAATGTTATTTTTCCATAGAAGACCTTATTTAAACTAGAAACATTAAAGACTAGATGTACATGTGAATTTTGAGGCAACTCAAATATTTAGGCCATACCACCAATCCTTTACAACACCATATAGAGGCTATGGTACTTGCATCATAATTAATTGTCCCTTTTTTGTTGCCTAAGGGACATATATTTCAATGGTTACAACCTCAAAATAACCTAATCCCAAAAATCAAAGTGCACTCTTTCATTGTGATGTTGATCTATGTTTCATTTCATCATGCCTTGTGCTATAACTAGGTTTTCATTCAATAGTTGGAAAACCTCTTTTTGGTGCTTGATGTGATCCTCCATTACTTGAACCTTAGGCTTCAATCTCAAGAATTTTGTCAAATGTTTCCATCATATGGTGATTTCCAATGAATTTGTGATATATTTGAGTACATAAGAAAACAAGCTAGTCCAGGGGAAAATTGCATATCTATCACGCGCTATAATCTCTAGGTTCCATGTAGGTTTTAAATTATTTATATGAATGTTGTGGCTAAAATGCTTGCTTTAAAAGATTAAGAAAGTAGTCATAAAAGGGCATACCTTGTGGGTCTATTCACCACTACCATAGTGGCTTTTTCCGTTCAAAATTTTGAACAAATTTTGGAAAGGCTTGTCAAATTTGTTGAGTAAACCTAAAAATTAAAATTAGTCAACTTTCTAAGTCATAATGTAATTTAGTCGAATTTTCTTAAGCATTTTGTAATACACACACACACACACATGTACATATACTCTATGTTCCCATAAGTTAATGAGAAAATTAATGCCCATTAAAGAACCAAATACCAAATCAAATGCTAACTACATGGGAAATCATATGTTTATTCTTTTCCCAATATTCCATTAATATTCCTAAAAATTAACATACTTGGAGAATTATCATAAACATGAATTAGTTTGATTTCTTATTTATCTATTGAATCTTAAAATATTGTTTCAAATGACTCTTCACCATGTCCATTTTTTAACATAACGTGATTAATGCAGTTGATGAAATTATATCTCATACATTCATTATGTGAAACAATTTTAAAGTGTTATCTATACTTCCACATTTGGCATAAACGATAATATGCTTGTTAATGTTTTTATTAATAAATGACATTAAATTTTAATAAATGATAGTTAATTTTGTTAATAGGTTTGAGCCATGTTTAGCTTGATTTGAATTATTAATTGAATCCAATTGTCGATTGAGGGATTCCATGAAGGAAGACTAGGATAAGAGGGCTAACAGAATTCTTGTTAAATATCGTCATAGACATTAATTTTTAATTCCACTTCAATCCTGTGTTGGTGCTTCGTTATTATGAGAATGGGGAAATTTAGGATTTGAGACAGCCATGTGATGATGATTGGTATGTTGTTTCTTCTAGTAGTTGCTATGGTTGTTGCTTCTCCGATCACATCTTTCTATCTACATAATATCATCTCCTCCAAATTTATGTTATCATTTTCATGAATTCTTTGTGTGAGTCATATTTAAGTCTTGAAGCCCTTCCATACCATCAACACATGCATATACTATAACCATGTCAAAGTTCAATGCATAAAAGCACAAATTGATTTTTTTTTTACATTAGCACCATTCACAACCCCCTCTGTGTGGGGTCAATTAATTAAAGCATAATTTCCATTTATTGCTAAATGTTAAGTGAATTGAACATTTACCTGACCCCGAGAGCATAGAGAGAATTGAACCCATGACCTCTTAATAGAAAAGTAAGGTTCTTTGATGATGGGTACTCGACCAATTGAGCTAACCCTCAACAGGGCTAGTAAATACATATTGTGATAAGAATAGTAAAACATATTAAATACTTTCATATCCTTGAAATTTATGTTATAATTTTGTCAAATCCTTTGTGTGAGTCATATTTGAGTCTTAGAACCCTCCCATACTGTCAATATGTTCATCTACTATAATCATGTCTGATGCAGGAGCATCCGGACTTAGCCAGAAATATAATTGCATGTTCACATGTTGTGGCTAAGAAGAGATGAATTTCATTGACTTGAGTGGTCAAAATCAATTCTTAGTAGAGAGGGTTAGATCTCTCAAAAATTACCTTTACTCGAATTATTGTAATAATTAGAATATTGTATTATTTTTAGAATAGGAGATAAGTTGTTAGTATAGGTGTGTATCAGAGCTTGAGAATAGGGATTTAATGGTTGAGTTGATAAAAATAGAGATTGAGTTGTCAATGTAGTTAGGATAGGATTTGATTCATAAAAGAGGAAAGAATGTAATGACAAAGGAATGAGATGATCAAGAATGATAGAGTGAGAACTAAGAAATTGAGAGAGCGAGAGATAGGATTTGAGAGAGAAATAGAGGTCAGACAGATTGTTGTAATCGAGCTAAGAGGGCCAAGACTCTGTAATTTCTATTTTATTGAATAAATTGATAAAGTGTGGCATGGGGTATTATTCCTGGTGTGAATTTCTCTTGAATCTGTGGTTCGGCATTCTAGACCCTAATCGGGTAGTGATTTCTGTTTATGTGTTTTATTGTTAATCGTTGTCAAATAGAGTTAAGGCTTTATTCTAAGATGAAGCTAAACCTCTATTAAACAATGTTTCTTAAAGTTATGTATTTAGCATGTGGGGAGTATTCCCAAGTGGTAAATGGTATCTCATGTGCTTAAGAAGAGGTAAATGGTATTGTTCCAAGTCGCGTGATTAAACTTAGCGGTCGACACGTAGCACGGGAAAACCACTTTTCTCGCGCGCTCTCAACCTGATATCAGTCGTGCAATATTTCATGCGAGATTATGCGATATCTGTTGGATCTGAAGGAGTGAAATCGATGGTATGGATTGAAGCGCCTAACAAAAGGAAAATTCAAAGAAGGAACGACATTGATTAGTCAGGAAGGTGGGACTTCAGGAGGAAATACACATACAGAATCTGATTAAAGCACAGCTGATTGGTTCTAAAGTTAACTAGTAGTCTAATTCTAGACCACCACCCCATTTTCATCAAAATCCTACATAATTTTGGTATCAGAGAAAGGATTAATTTTTGCTACAGTAAACATGCCACCAAGGAGAGGAGTTGGCATAGGCTAGGAAAGACCTGTAGCGAATGTAGTTCTGCTGGATGAGATCCGAAATCTACACAAGGATGGAGACAATGGAGACTTCTCAGAGGAGAGCACCTGATGAAGGAGATGTCAGTGCTACAGAAGAATCTTCTGAGGAAGAAGAAGAGGATGAAAGTGAAGCTGCCAAAGTTCTCAAGATATTGGCCAAAGCAAGTGGAAGACCAAAGGTGGAAATACCTTTGTATGACGGGAATCTCAATGTAGAAGAATTGATGGATTGGATCAGTTCATTAGACAAGTATTTTGACTATTAGGTGGTTGATGATAAAAAGAAGGTGAAATTTGAAATTACCAGATTGAAGGGTCATGCAGCTATCTAGTGGGATTAATTACAAAAATCCAGAGGGAGAAAGGGAAATCCCAAGACCAAACAATGGGATAAAATGGCAAGTAGATTGAAATCCAAATTTATGCCAAAACATTATCAATTAAATCTTTTTAGACAGTTACACAATTTGAGGAAAAAAGGAATGACTGTTAAAGAAATACACAAAAGAGTTTTATAAGTTGAGCATTAGAGCAAGACATGCAGAGGATGATGTAGAAAAGGTAGCTAGATACATAAATGGGTTGAGATATGATATACAGGATGAAATCATCTTGCTGAGTCTGAAGAAAAGTTAAGATGCCTATCAAGAAGCTTTGAAATCAGAGGAGAAGATGTTGAGAAAACAAAATCAGAGGAATAGAGGGAAAAGTTCAGCAAGAGGTAAAGGAACTACTAGATCAAGATTTCAGAATCCTCAGGGTGAAGCAGGAGGTTCAAGTAGTAGACCACCACAAAGAGGAGAATTTAGTAGAGGAGGATTTGCACCCAAAGGAAGAGGCCGAGGAAGAGAAATTCAGTGTTACACATGTGGAGAATGGGGACACGGATCATGGGACTTTCCTCATAATAAAGTAACAAATCAGAGGAATGTGAATGTGGCTGAGGCAAGGGAAGAAAAAAACTCAAATTGCAAACAAGGAAAAATCACCTGAAGTAGGAGAATCCTTGTTGTTGAAAAGGGTATTGCTTAAGGCAGAGAAAGAGATAGGAGAACTAGCTCAGAGAAAGAGTTTATTCAAAACTACATGCAAGTCCAAAGGAAAATGTTGTAAATTGATAATTGATAGTGGAAGCACTGATAACCTTGTTTGTAGATAAATGGTGGACAAGTTAGGACTAGTAAAAACAATACAGCCTACTCCTTACAAAGTATCATGGTTGCAAAAAGGACATTAGCTTATTGTGACAGAACAATGCAAGGTAGAGATACGGATTCATACTTATAAGGATGTGATATTGTGTGATGTAATGCCAATGGATGTATGTCATGTTTTGCTGGGAAGACCTTGGCAGTTTGATTGGAAAGCTATTCATGATGGGAGAAGAAATACTTACACTCTAGAGAAGGATGGAAATAAACACACACTACTGCCATTGAAGGATGAAGCTGGCAAAGAAGCGCTTGGAAACAGTGTTATGTTGATGAGTGGGAAAGAATTACTACAAGAAGTCAAGAAGGATGAACAGATGCATTTTGATGTCATAAGGAGACCTAAGGTAATTTTAACTTCCACAAACTTAGATGATTTATCTGAAGAAATCAAAACTCTGTTGTATGATTTTGTTGATATTATTGTGGATGAGTTGCCAAATGCATTACCACCCATCAGGAGTATTAGTCATCATATTGATATAATACATGGAGCAATTTTGCCAAACAAAGCAGCATACAGGTTAACTCCTCAAGAAAATGCACAAGTTGGAAGACAAGTACATGAATTGATGGATAAGGGATTAATCAAAGAGAGTCTAGTCCATGTGTTGTACCAACAGTACTCAGTCCAAAGAAAGGTGGTGAATGGCGTATGTGTACAGATTCCAGAGCCATAAACAAGATTACTATTAGGTATAGATTTCCTTTACCACACATGGATGATTTGATGGATTGTTTAAGTGGGTAAAAGTATTTTTCTAAAATAGATCTGAAGAGTGGATATCATAATATAAGGATTAGAGAAGGAGATGAATGGAAGACTGTATTTAAAACAAATAGTGGGTTGTATGAATGGTTAATGATGCCTTTTGGAATCACTAATGCACCTAGAACATTCATGAGATTAATGAATGAAGTCTTGAAGGAATATGCAGGCAAGTTTGTCATTGTTTATCTTGATGATATTCTAGTTTTCAATAGAAGCAAAGAAGAACATCTAGAGCATCTTAAGTTGGTTTTAAGAACTCTGTAGAAATAGAAATTTCTGATAAATATGAAGAAATGTAGTTTCATGAAAGAAGAATTAATATATTTGGGATTTGTAGTTTCTAAAGAAGGTTTGAAAATGGATCCAGAGAAAGTCCAAGCAAATTGGAACTGGCCTACTCCAAGAAACATATTTGAGGTAAGAAGCTTTCATGGTCTTGCAAGTTTTTATAGAAAAATTATTAGAAGTTTTAGTCAAATTTGTGCACCAATTATTGAAATAATCAAAGATACTAATCAGACATTAAAGAGGACAGAAACAGTGGACCAAAATTTTAAGTTGCTAAAGAAGAAAATTACAGAGAAACTAGTTTTAGCTTTACCTGATTTTGGGAAAGTTTTCCAAGTTGAAATTGATGCTAGTGGAGTTGCAATTGGAGCAGTTTTGAGTCAGGAATAGAGACAAATAGCCTAATTTAGTGAGAAAATAAATGATGCTAAGAGGAAGTATTCTTCTTATGATAAATAATTTTATGCTATTGTGCAAGCTTTAAAAAAATGGAGACATTATTTGCTACCAAAGGAGTTTGTATTATATTCTAACAATCATGCATTACAATTCATAAACAACCAATGAAAATTGAACCAGAAACATGCCAAGTGGATAGAGTTTTTACAGATTTTTACTTTTGTGATAAAACACACAAGTGGTAAGTTGAACAATGTTTCTGATGCTTTGAGCAGGGTAAATTTCATTGTATAAGAATGAAGAGTTGGTGTTGTAGGATTTGAAGAAATGGTTGATATGTATAAAGATGATGCAAAATTCAAAGATATTTATATAGTTGTACAAAATCCAATAGTTCATAATAGAAGT